>CM039674.1:234332281-235037861 GCA_022496015.1 Hordeum marinum | reverse complement strand
AGGCATGTGGCTACAACGGTGGGACAATTGCAGCTTTAATGACACCTGTCCCGCGGCTTGGCAGAAAATAAGAGGTAGCTGGGTGAACGACACAGAAGAAGAGGCAATCCTTGCCGGGGAACATCGCTAGCGTGCCACCTCATGGTGCATTCAATGCACCTGTCCTAGTCTGTCAGTGTTAGGTATCCCCCACTACCTGTCATGGCAAGGAATCCCTATATACCGTAGTGCACATTGTGTAATCATGTAAAGACCATTTTAGTCCTTGTGGTGACCCCTTATACTATAAAAGGAGGCCCGAAGCTACATTGAAAAAGGTCGACACTCCATTCATTATACACGCGATAGCGGCTTCCCTGAGCATACTTGTCGGCATAGCGCTGCTGTAACCTTGATAGTAAACATAATCCACCAAAAACACAAGACATAGGGTGTTATGCTCTCGAGCGGCCCGGACATGTCTAAACCACCATGCACGCAGGAGCCATTCGTGCTCTCTGTGCGCTCCTAGCTCCCTACTGAACTGAAAAGGGGCCTTGCCGGTCCCATAGATCGTCATCACCCCTAAGAAGTGGGTGTCTATGTACCCTCGTAGACCGTTAAGCAGAAGCATATATAACTTGGTTGATGTAGTCGTATGTCTTCACGATCCAATCGCGATCCGTCCCGATCAAGTGCTGAACAGACGGCACCTCCACGTTCAGCATACATGCGACTTGGTGATGTATCCTCCTTATTGATCCAGCGAGAAAGATAGGAGGAGTAGATGAGATCTCGACAAAGACGATGATGAGGTGGAGATGGTGGTGAAGTAGCGTCGGCAGGGCTTCGTTGCGCGCTAATGGAGGAGCAATGGAGGAACGGGAGAGGAAGGCGCCAAGGGGCTCATGTGACCTCTTGTGGCACCCCCTCCCACCTATATATAGGTGGAGGGGCATGGTGGCCAGTTCTCCAAGCCCTAGGGCAGGCGCACCAATGGGGGGCGTTGGACTCCTAGTCGAGTTCCCTCCTTTCCATACACAGGTGGACTTTCCACCTTTCCCAGCCACATGGGCCTTGAGGGACTTGTGTGCGTGAGCCAATAATGCCAGGGTGCCTCCCCTCAGCTCATGCTGACCCTTGGGACATTGTTGAATTCTTGGTGCACTTTCAGACTAGTCTCTGAAACCTTTTGGAAGCTTCCTACTACAATACCGAAAGAACCCAAAACTTTTGTGGTAGCCAAAATATGACTTCCCATATATAAATATTTACCTCTGGACCATCCCAAAGCTCATGTGACATCCAGGATCTCATCTAGGACTCCGAACAATATTCTTTCACCAACGTACATATCAAAATACTACTCTCGCATCATCGAGCCTTAAGCGTGTGGACCCCGTGGGTTCGAGAATCATGTAGACATGACCGAGACATGATGTCTACAACACAACTTTATTCGTGTAGATTCTGCTGGGCCTCCAAGCATAGAGTTTTGTGGGATAGTAGCAATTTTCCCTCAAGTGGATGACCTAAGGTTTATCAATCCATGGGAGGTGTAGGGATGAAGATTTTCTCTCTAACAGCCCTGCAATGAAATAGAAGAAATTTCTTGTGTCCCGAGCACACCCAGTACAATGGAAAATTGTATAGGTGCACTAGTTCGACGAAGAGATGGTGATATAAGTGCAATATATATAGTAGAATTAGAGATTATAATATGAAAATATAAAAATAGCAAGGTAACAAGTGACAAACAACCATCAAAATTGTATATTAATGCTTGGAAATAAGGCTTAGGGTTCATACTTTCAGTAGTGCAATCTCTCACCAATGCTAAGATAATAGAATCACATGATCATCCCTCAACATGGGATAGAGAATCACTCCAAAGATCTAGAGGAGAACATAAGATGAAATTGTTGTAGGTAATAGAACCACCTCAAACTTATCCTTTTCGATCAATCTATTGAGCTATTTCTATAAGTGTCACAAATAACCCTAGAGTTCGTACAAAAATAACACCATATGATATGCATAAATCAACTCTAATGTCACCTAGATACTCCAATGTCACCACAAGTATCTGTGAGTCAATTATATGATATATATATCAAACAATTTCAGTTTCATCATATTCAATCCACGCAAACTAACTTCAAAGAGTACCCCAAGATTTCTATCAGAGAAAGTAGGACAAGAACATGTATCAATCCATATGCATAGATTACCCCCTTGTCACCACAGGAATCCGCAAGTTGAGTACCAAAATATATATTAAGTGAATCGATGGAAAACCCCATTGTCACCACGGGTATCCACATGCAAGACATACATCAAGTGATCTCAAATCCAATATTCAATCCAACATAACGAAATCTCAAAGGGAAATATTCAATTCATCACATGAAGATCGCAAGGGACAAACACCATATGATCCCGTGATACATCAAGATCATGACACCTCAAGAACACGGGAGAGAGAGAGAGAGAGAGATCAAACACATAGCTACTAGTACATACCCTCAGCCTCGAGGGTGAACTACTCCCTCTTTGTCATGGAGACCGTCGGGATGATGAAGATGGCCTCCGATGATGATTGTCCCCTCCGACAGGGTGTCGAAGCAGGTCCTCGGATGAGTTTTCTTCGATACAGAGGCTTGCGGCGACGGAGCAAAAGTTCTAGGTTCACTTCTAAGGTTTTTGGGATTTACAGGATTCTTCAGCGTTGAATCACGCTAAAAGGAGCCACGGTGTGGTCCCAAGCCATCACGGCATGCCCAGGGGGTGGCTGCCCCTGTTGGCTTGGCAAAAATAGATGGCCTCCCTCGGATGGTTTTTCGCTCTGGTATTTTGATACGTCCATTTTGCATCATGCTTTTATATTTATATTTATTGTATTATGGGCTGTTACTACACATTTTGGTACAATATTTATGCCTTTTCTCTCTTTTTTTACAAGGTTTACATGAAGAGGGAGAATGCCGACAGCTGGAATTCTAGACTGGAAAAGGAGCAAATCTGACATACCTATTCTATACAACTCCAAAAGTCCTGAAAATCGACGGAGAATTATTTTGGAATATATAAAAATTATTGGGCAAAAGAAATACATCAGGGGGGCCACCAGGCAGTCACAAGCCAGGGGGGCGCCCCTACGGCTTGTGGCCCACCTGGCAGCCCTCCGATGCCCATCTTCTGCTATATGGAGGGTTTTGACCTAGAAAAAAAATCATAACATAGCTTTCAGGGCGAAGCGCCGCCATCTCGAGGCGGGAGTTGAGCAGAACCAATCTAGGGCTCCATCGGAGCTGTTCTGCCGGGGAAACTTCCCTCCCGGAGGGGGAAATCGAAGCCATCGTCATCACTAACGATCCTCTCATCGAGAGGGGGTAAATCTCCATCAACATATTCATCACCACCATCTCCTCTCCAAATCCTAGTTCATCTCTTGTATCCGATCTTTGTCTCAAAACCTCAGATTGGTACCTGTGGGTTGCTAGTAGTGTTGATTACTCCTTATAGTTGATGCTAGTTCGTTTACTTGGTGGAAGATCATATATTCAGATCCTTGATCATCATTAATACTCCTCTGATTATGAACATGAATATGATTTGTGAGTACTTACGTTTGTTCTTGAGGACATGGGATAAGTCTTGTTATAAGTAATCATGTGACTTTGGTATTCGTTCGATATTTTAATGAGATGTATGTTGTCTCTCCTCTAGTGGTGTTATGTGAACATCGACTACATGACGCTTCACAATTGTTTGGGCCTAGAGGAAGGTGTGACAACCTGAGACCGACTTCTAGAAGATTCCCCTTTAGTTTCCGTTTTCGGCATGTGTTTCGTTGTGTGTTGCATGCATCATCGCATCATTTGCATCATCGACATTGCATCGTTAACCGTTTTCGAAAACTTGCATCCGTTCGTAGTTGCCGGTTCTCTCCGTTTCCCGTTGCCGTTTCGAGCCCAGCCACACACGCACGCGCCCGCAGCACCGTTAAATAAAACCGTTTTAAGCGCACGCAAAAATATTCTCGGATTGAGTTCAAACTTGTCGTGCGGTCTTGTTATAGCTTAGGTAGACCGCCCGTCGAATTTCGTTGCGATCCGAGATCGTTAGATACCCCGTCGGTCAGTCGCAGCAGAGAGGTTATTGATAGTTATCGGTTACCGTCAGACGTTCTCGGCGTTTTAAATCCTCGTGTCACGGGTCGCATAGTTCTCTCTCTCTTCCCTTCTTTTCCCGTCTACACCGTCACCGCAGCTCGACCCTCCGCTTCCGGACCGTCGGACCGACACCCGACAGTCCGAAATCGGACAGTGCCAGCTAACCCACCTCGTTCCACGTGCCCCAACCCTAGCCAGCCCTCTCCTTCTCCCTCCTCCAGCCCGCCCGAGCCCACCTGGGCCCGTTCGAGCCCATCCGGGCCCGAATCGCGTCCGGAGCTCTCCCGGAGCTCCTGCCCGAGCTTCCATGGCTGCTCTCGTGCCCGTGCTCCCCGTCGCCGGAGTCCAGCCGCAGCCCCGCCGGAGCCGTGCCTCGCCGGACAGTCGCCGGACCACCGCCGCCGCGCTGCCCTCTCCTTCCTCTCCTCCCCCTCGCCCCTCTCCTCGCTCGCAGGTGCGGCCGCCGCCAGCCGCCATGGCCGCCGGCGCCAGGAGCTGCCCCGCCGCCGTCAAGCGCCGCCGCCGGCCGGATCCGCCCTCCCGGCGCCGGATGCACCCCCCCTGCGCCTCCATCCGTGCCCCTGCACCCTCGCCTCGCAAGGTCGCCGCCATGGCCACGCTTGCCTCCGCTCGGGAGGAGCACGAGGACGAGCGGAGCGCTCGCTCAGCCGGCCAGCCACGTGGGCCTGGCCCAGCTGCTGGCGTTGACCGGCCCAGGTCCTCTCCAGCGCTACTTGGGCCGAGCCCACTAAGGTGATGACCCCCAGAGCTCTTATATGCCGCACGTGCGCTGTTTACCTATAAATCGCACACTGCTAGTTGGGCCCTGTAGCAGTTAAGGCCCAGTAGACGTTTTTTTCCTGTTTGCGATTTTAGTAATTATCCGGGATTCTGTTAATTGCAGATTAGTCCCTGATTTAACTTGATAATAACTTTTAATCCGGACATCGCATGTAAAAACTTTGAACATGTAAAATGTTTACAAAATTGCATAGATTAATAATTTGCCATTTGCATCCATGTCATAATTAATTAACCTATCATTTCCTGCATTTTGCATCATATGTCATATTAATTGCATTTTCACAATTAAATAATCATGCCTCGAAATTAATTTAATCTCATAATAAAAATGTCCATCTCAATTGCATTGCGTTTTCATGCACGGTATAATTGTCGGAATCTCGTTTGCATTTATATTGCATTGTTGAAATGCTTTCCCGCGAATAGGCCTAGACCGAATATTTAATTGTGAATAATTTTCCATGTGAACCTATTCATATTATATATGTTTTCGGGGTAGAAAAATATTTAGGATTTACCTGTGCATTTAGTTTTGTCATTTGAGCATGTTTGCGTGCATGTCTTTTTCACCATGATGCCCTTTTGTCATTTTCATAGAAATTAATCCGTGCATGATATGAATTATTTTCCAACATGAAAGTTGCTCGTTGATATGTGTCCTAGCCCGTGGACATTTTGTTTGTCATATAAATGCATGTTTAGGTATTGTTTCGCTGTTGTCAACTTGCTATGAAAATCTGCTATTTTCAGGGTCCTAAATATTTCTAAGTCTGAAATCTGTTATATTTTGTTGCTGTCTTGCCATGTGATTTGCTAGTGATCTAGACCTCTTTTGTGGTTGATGCAATGGAGTTAGTTGTTGTTGGTATTGCCCTGTAGTATGCTATTAAGTTTCATGCCATTCCATGACCTGTAGCTTATCTTTTCACTGCTGTCAATATGCCTTCGTGATAAAAACCATACTGTCTAAAACTGCTATTTTCACCAAGTCTGAAACTGTTATTAAGTAGCCTTCTTGTGAGCTTCCTACCTAGTGATCCATGCATGTTTTGATTATGATTGGTCAAGATGAAATGAAGTGGATGTTGTTTTGTATTGCCCCATGGCTAGTTTGTGCATTTGGAATCTTGTAGCTTATTGTTTTCATATGTTCAAAATGCTATGTTGCTGTTTTTGGCAGATTTTAACTAAAACTTGTTTTGATGATTGTGGTTGAACCGTAGCTCCGTTTTGGGCATTCCATATATGAAACTTTCTTAGAATTTCATGTAGTTTCAGAATAACTTGCTGCATTCATGTTTGGAGAGGTTTATGATTGCATTTCCCATGCATTTGCATTCATGGCATGTGCATCTTGTGTTGCTCATATCTTTTGAACCGTAGCTCCGTTTGAGATGTTCTATATATGTAAATCGACTAGAATGACGTGTAGAATAACATGGTATGCTTTATTTTGATGTTTAACAGACATACAATATGTTTAGATCAGATCTGGACCAAATTCATAATTTCCATATGGGGTCGTTTCGGAAATGCTATACGTAGTTCCCGTCTCATTTAACATGACTAGATAGTTAGTTTACTTATGCTTCACCTCTTGCCATGTTTAACAATATTTAATATTGTCGTGTACCTAACAGGAGTGAACTAAATATTTCGAATGTGGAGTTTCGTCAATATGTAACTCGTTGCATATTGAGCTTCACTCTAATGTATAGTCTTTGATTGTGTGGATTGTCTTGCATTGCATATTTATCCGGACATGCATCATATTTGTTGTGCATCGTGTTTTGCATTTGTTGTGGTGTATCTTGTGTTGATTGTTTGTTTCGGATTGCTTCTTCCCGATAGAGTTCCGAAAGCGTTCGGAGTGTGAGGATTTGTTCGACTACATTGGTTCGTCTTCATGGATTCGTTCTTCTTCCGAGCGGGATCTCAGGCAAGATGACACATTTCCCTGGATACCATTACTATCATTGCCATGCTAGTTGTCTCATGTTTTTATCGTTATGTCTCGCTACCTACCACTTGTTTGATAAGCCTCCCAACACTACCATGATAAGCCTCTAACCTCTCCACGTCCCAGCAAACCTTTGTTTGGCTATGTTACCGCTTGCTCAGCCCTTCTTATAGCGTTGCTAGTTGCAGGTGCAAATGCTTCCATGTGCCAACATGGACCTTCTTTGTTATATCACAATATTGCTGCTATTTAATTTAATGCACATATATACTTGGTAAAGGGTGGAAGGCTTGGCCTTATGCTTGGTGTTTTGTTCCACTCTTGCCGCCCTTAGTTACTTGTGAACCGGTGTTATGTTCCAGAAATGAGCGTCCCTAACATGCTCGGGGTTGTTATGGGGACTCCCTTGATTTTCGGGTTAGATTAAAACTTGTCTGGCAAGGCCCAACATTGGTACTACATTTGCCTAATTAATGAACTTGCATAGGAGATATTTTTCCGGACCCCGTGGATAATTAATCAACCCTCGGGCCAGTGCTTGTCATGAGTGTTGGTCCAAACTAGAGCACTGTGCGGGGCCAACCCAGGGCAACTTGGAAGATTTGTATCAAGCCACCGTACGTGTCGCTTATCCGCCGTGTCCTGAGAACGAGATATGCGGCTCCTATCGGGATTGTCGACACGTCAGGAGGCCTTGCTGGATTTGTTTTACCTTTCTCGAACGTCTTGAGTGAGGAACTCTGATTTTCTTCGGGATAACTCGAGGTGTTGGATTTCCTTTGGAATTGCCTAGGAAGATCACGAGAATCGTGGTTGAGGTTATTCCCGCTGAGTGTGGTTACTTTGTGATGGACGAGTTGGAGCACTCCTGCAGGGTTAAATCTTTTCGAGAAGCCGTGCCTGCGGTTATGTGGCAAACTTGGATACTTTGTTTAACACCCGGTCATAGAAAACTTGAAGTAAACTCTAATAAAATACATCAATGTGTGCGTAACCGTGACTGTCTCTTCTCGTGAGTCCTTATCCGGAAGAGAACACGGTGGGGTTATGTTTGACGTAAGTAGGTGTTCAGGATCAGTTAGTGATCATTGCTAGTTCTCATCCGTTCTGCGTAGGCCACCATATTTTAATTTCTGTACTCGTAAGTTAGCCACTCCAATAAATGCTTAGTCGCTTGCTGCAGCCTCACCATTTAACCATACCTTACCCATTAAGCTTTAATAGTCTTGATACCCCTGGAAATGAGATTGCTGAGTCCCTGTGGCTCACAGATTACCACAACAACAGTTGCAGGTACAGGTAATGTGATGATTTGACGCGAGCGCGTTGCTTGATTTTATTTGGAGTTCTTCTTCTTCTACATCAATCTTGGATGGGTTCCAGGCGGCAGCCTGGGATAGCAAGGGTGGATGTCATTTTATCGTTTGATTTCGTCTGTAGTCGGACCCTGCTCTTATGTATGATGGTTGAGATGTTATTGAATTGCTGTGACTCTGATGTAGCTTGTGGCGAGTGTAAGCCAACTCCATATACTCATCTCTTCTATACATGTACTTGTAATGATATCCATTCTTGCGAACGCGTCGAGATGCGCTTCTATCCCTGTCGAGGCCCTCGTGCCCAAATAAGGATAGGATCGCATCTTGGGTGTGACAGAAGGCATTGGGAAGTAATAAGTAGATGATGGGTTGCTAGAGTGATAGAAGCTTACACCGTAGTTTATGCGTTGCTTCGTAAGGGGCTGATTTGGATCCACATGTTTCATGCTATGGTTAGATTTATCTTAATTCTTCGTTCGTACTTGCAAATGCTTGTGACAGGGGTTAAACATAAGTGGGAGGCTTGTCCAAGTAAGGTCAGCACCCAAGCACCAGTCCACCCACATATCAAATTATCAAAGTAATGAACGCAAATCATTGAGCATGATGAAAACTAGCTTGACAAAAATTCCCATCTGTCCTCGAGAGCGCCTTACTTTATATAAGAGTTTGTCCAGGCTTTTCCTTTGCTATAAAATGTATTGGTCCACCTTGATGCACCTTTGTTACAATTGTTACTTGCTACCCGTTACGAATTATCTTATCAAAAAACTATCTGTTACCAATAATTTCAGTGCTTGCAGAGAATACCTTACAGAAAACCGCTTGTCATTTCCTTCTATACTTGTGGGTCATCAAGACTCTTTTCTGGCGCCGTTGTCGGGGAGTGAAGTGCCTTTGGTGAGTGGAACTTGGTAAGGAAAAATTTATATAGTGTGCTGAAATTTACCGTCACTTGTTACCATGGAAAATAATCCTTTGAGGGGCTCGTTCGTGGTATCTTCACCTCGACCGGAAGCACAAAGAGTCACAACTCAACCTTCTGCACCTACTGAAAATATTTATTATGAAATTCCTTCTGGTATGATAGAGAAACTGCTAGCTAATCCTTATGTAGGAGATGGAACACTAAATCCTGATTTGCATCTAATCTATGTGGATGAAGTTCGTGGATTATTTAAGCTTGCAGGTTTGCCCGGGGATGTTGTCAAGAAGAAGGTATTTCCTTTATCTTTGAAGGAGAAGGCATTCGCATGGTACATGCTATGTGATGATATTGGATCATGGAACTACAACCGATTGGAATTGGAATTTCATTAGAAGTTTTATCCCATGCATCTGGTTCATCGTGATCGGAATTATATTTCCAATTTTTGGCCTCGTGAAGGAGACAGAATCACTCAAGTTTGGGGGAGGCTTAAGTCAATGTTATATTCATGCCCCAAACATGAGCTCTCAAGAGAAATTATTATTCAGAATTTTTATGCTCGACTTTCTCATAATGATCGATCCATGCTCGATACTTCTTGCTCCGGTTCTTTTATGAAGAAATATTTTGAATTCAAATGGGACTTATTGGAAAGAATTAAATGCAACTCTGAAGATTGGAAATTTGATGAAGGTAAGGAGTCAGGTATAAACCTAAGTTTGATTGTGTTAAATCCTTTATAGACACCGATGCTTTCGTGAATTTAGCACTAAATATGGAGTTGACTCTGAGATAGTAGCTTCTTTCTGTGAATCTTTTGCTACTCATGTTGATCTCCCTAAGGATAAGTGGTTTAAATATCATCCTCCCATTGAAGTGAATGTAGTTGAACCTATTAAAGTTGAAGAGGATAAGTGGTTCCCCACAAGATGATTTTTGTCCCATTATATTTGGCAGACCCTTCTTGAATACTATTAATGCTAGGATTGATTGTGAGAAAGAAAAAGTTACTGTGAGTTTTGGGGATGTGTCTCATGAGTTCAATTTCTCTAAATTTTATAGACAACCCCATGACAAAGAATTCCCTAGTAAAGATGAAATTATTGGTCTTGCGTCTATTGTTATGCCTCCTACTAATCCTTTAGAACAATATTTGCTAGACCATGAAAATGATATGCATATGAATGACAGGAACGAATTTGATAAAATTTTCTTTGATTAACAGCCTATTTTGAAACACAACTTACCGGTTGAAATACTTGGGGATCCTACTCCACCCAAGGGTGATCCCGTGTTTCAGCTCAAACAATTACCCAATACATTGAAATATGCTTATCTTGATGAAATGGAGATATATCCTGTTATTATTAGTGCTAACCTGCCACCCGCCACCGCCGCACCGGCAAGCCTAGGTGTGCTCCTGAGCACGACACCGCCACCAACGAAACCCAGGTGCACCATCCCGGGCCCGCGCCCATGGACCCGCACAACCGGAGGCCATGATGCCTGGACCACGTAGGCAAATTCAAGACATCTATGCCGGACCGCCCTTTTCAGGGACTTGGCTTGAGCCACCGGGGGCATGGGCCCCAGCCGCGCTGGGAGGATGTGGCTTCGTGCTTCTCGGCACGCTTTCTGGAACCTGGGTGGAGGACTGGAGGCTCAACTATGCCTGTGCCGGGGCCCACGCAACTCGACAACGACCATGTTGTCCTGCGCCCGGGCCATAGAGAGAGCAGCACTGGCTACCACGGCAGCAGGAGACACACATGCGGCCTCACGAGGATCCCCCGTGTGGACAGGTACGTGCAACCTCGCGGGGGCGGCTCGCGGGGCTGGCCTCGCGAGGATTCCCGGCACGGAGATCCTTGCGAGGCACGCCCGCTGGCAGGGAGATGCTTCGGGTGGACGTCTGGGTCTGGGGACCAAGGGTCACTCGCCTGGGAATGGAGGGTGGAACATGCGTCCTCATATCCGGACCGAGAGGCCCAAACTTGGGGATAGAGGGTGGAACACACGCCCATGTCCTTGGGCCAGACGACCCCAACTTGGAGGCCAACGGTGGAACATGCGCCCTTGTCTCCGAGGAGAGCGACACTCGCTTGGGGACAGAGGGTGGAACATACGCCCATGTTGCCAGGACGGGTTTCGCTCGACCGCCGGCGGGCGAAAGTGTACTCACCCATGTTCCTAGGCCCGGTTCTCCCGACCTGGGGACAGGGCCCAGAGTACCAACATGGGAACCCCGGGGGCCCCAGCGAGGCGTGCTGGGGCAATGCCCGGGGAACTCAGGACCTTCTACTGGGGCGGGCTCTCCGGCCAGAGAGCGCAGGGGGCTTCCCCTATGCTCAAGGGCTCGCCCAGGGCAGACCACACTTCGCCATGACGAGGCCGGGGGCTGTGAGTGGGCTCCAAGCCCGCGAGGCGTGGGGCTCCCTATACATCCCCAGGACCTACATCAACCATGACACTCTCACGTAATAATGAGCGGGTTGTATACGCCCAGAGCCCCCCAAGGACGCGGAGGGGTTCCTCCCACGCAATGTGGCAGCCATAGCCCAGAGCTGGCGCAGAAGTCAACACTGCCCACCAATGGATATGCCCATGCAACATGGATGCCCTACGCTCAGCGCTGGTGGAAGATGAAGGCGGGGACAACCCTAAAAAGCCGGACGCGGCTGTTTTCTCGCTCTTTTTTCTATTTGATGTTGCAGCCTTCAATGGACATTTTTGTGCTTGAGCCTGTCAGAAGTTCGAAGATTTCGTGATTTCATGTTTGAAAAGAAAAGAAGGGCGGGGACTTTTTCTCTCTGTTCTCTCATTTTACCGATCATGAGTTCTCTCTCTCTTTCTGGATTGACGTTTTGCGTAGAAGCTGTGGGCTCCGACCACAGCACGATACTGCCGCATGGAGCCTCGGGAGGCCTCAAGGCCTCCAGAGGCGTCACATGGAGGGACGGAATGGGGGATCGCTCGAGTGTCAAAGGGGGCTCCTGAGCATCACGCCTTAGGAGCCTTACCAGTCATAAGGCCACTCGTCCCCCGTGATGTCGTCCTTGGTTTCTGATCGTCATCGGGGGTGTCGGGGCCTCACCCCGTGAAGTAAGTCCTTGGTTTCCGGTTGTACCTAATGGTGGTGGGGAAATGCATGGAACTGGGACCTGACGATGTAGAGCGGTTTGAGCGTCGAAAAAGGGGGCTCCTAGGCAATGTGCCTTGGGAGCCTTACCGGTCATAATGCCACTCGACTTCCTGGTGCCGTCAATGGTTTCTAGTCGACATCAGGAGTACCGGGGCCTCGCCTCGTGTAGTACTTCCTCTCCAGTCGTACCTAACGATGGTGGGGAAATGTCTGGGACTGGGACCAAGAGACAGAGAGTGCCAAAAGGGCCCCCAAACCGTCCCACGAGCAAGGGAGAAGCACCTCAGACGGAACCACAAGCGCGAGCTAAATCGTCACCACGCCGCAGGCATTACAACCGGACTGGCAACGACCCCGGTCGAAAGGACCACGACGTCACACACCTCGTCATCAGGGAACATATTTAAAGGTACTTTCAAAATACATCAAAGTTTCCATTAGGCCACATCCACAACCATGTCAGGAACACAATAAGGCTACTCAAGGGAGGCACACGGTCGCTGAAACTCTCGTCGCCACCACCCGACGATGGCCCCGCGCATCCCTGCTCAAGCACTGACCTCCGCTTCGTCAGAAGAAAGCTCCGCCACCAGGTCGTCCACATGGTCCTTCACCCGATCGACAAGGTAAGCACGGGTCACCTCAGGCACGGGACCAAGCACGACCTTAAAATCGAAGTGCGGGTCGAGACAAAGGAGGTGGTAGAAGATGTTTGAGGCCGCCCGCTCGAGTAGGTCACGACGCTTCTCCTCCACGAGCATGTGGGTCTTCTCCGCACCCCCCTCAAGGCACTCCATGACCCTAGAAAAGAAGCCCAGATACCCGGCATCGTCTGGAACCAAGGGGCTCGAGATGCTCGCGCTGCAGATGTCGTCCAAGGCCCACTTGGCCCTCCTCTCTAGGGATTGGAACATCTGGGAGTGCATGTGCTGGAGGCCACGAGCACGGTTTGCCTCGTCCGAAGTCTTCTTCGCCAGGGAAGCTACATCCTTCACTTGTTTATAAAGAAAAGCTAGCTCGGCCTCGGCAGCCGTCTGGGCATTCATCGCCGCTCGCCGGTGCCCTTCCTCTTGGTCTAACTTTTCCTGAGGTCATCAACCTCGCCTTTCAGGAGGTCACATCGCTGGTAGAAACGGGACTCCTGGAGCTTTAGCTTCGCGTGATAATCCTGGAGAAGGGAACGCCAAGCCTCTGCCACCCTGGTTTCAATCTCCTCTTGTAACCTCGCCTCGTGGGAGGAAAGGGACTCCTCCGCAAGCAACGCCTGGCGCTCCCTCACCTCTAGCCTCCCCTATTCTGGACTCTGCTCCAACACTTCCAACGCCAACGAGTCGACAGGCGCCAGGGGGCTCATGCAGGTAGGGAGAAGCTCAGCCGGCGGACCCATGAGTGTGGCCCTCCACAGTTGGATCTGCCTTTCAAGGTCGGCACTGAGGGCCTAGAGCTCCTTGAGGCGATCCTCGGTGGCCCTACACCGGCAATCGGCTTCCTGAGCCTCGGCAAGGGCGCATCCGCGGGCCTCCACCACGGCGACAAGAGACCTTTATACCTCCGTGTGGGTGCACTCGTGCTACAGACGGCCGAGGTTCACGGCAACCTCAAGCTGGTGCCACCCTAGCGCAAGGCGCTGGCGCTGCTTCTCCAAGCAGGCATCATTGTGGGCGAGCCCCACTCCTAGGCGCTAAAGTGCGTCCGCCGAGGTATGGATCAAAACCCATGGCGCGGTGCTCAGGTCTTCAGCAAGCTCAAGCGGCCAACTGGAACTCCCACCTTCTATATGGAAAACGGGCGAGGTGAGCGAGGGGCGTCCCAGCCCGGACCTATGCTCGGGGGCTGGGGGCTCACGTATAGGCATCACAGAGGAAGGAAGCATCCCCTAGTGCCCGACATCGCTAAGCAAAGGGGGTTCAGAGGGGGGTGCAGCACGACCCTGGAAGGGGCCGCGGGCAGGGGAGGTAGCCCTATTCTGGGGAGCCGGAGGCCGCGGGCGAAGAGGACCGCGGGGGATTCGCGCGTAAGGCCACCAGGATACAGAAAAGGCTCAGGCGTGGGTGCCTCGGAGGATTGAACCTCGCGACGTACAAGATAAGAAACGACAAGAGGCTAGGCGGCCACAGGGGTGGGCGGCGCCTACCCGCCTCCCCCATCGTCGGTGGGGAGCCTATGGAATAAAGGCTCAGACGGAAGGCGATGAAAAAAGGACGGAGGAGGGTACATGCACTTACTCGTCTATGGTGACCCACTTCCTCTTCACCGGAGCCCACGACACCGAGGAGCGGCCGCCCCTGGGCGTCTTCCTTTTCCGGCTGACGCGAGGACCCGGGGGCAAAGGGCTGGCGACCGACGAATCATGATCAAGGATAGGGACGACGACTTCCACCGATGACTGGGCTCCGCCCCCGACCTCGGCTCAACCCAGGGCAAGAGCCGGGGGAGCGGGCGGCAAGACACGACCCATCGCGGCAACAGGGGAGGTGGCGTGACCCGAGTTCTCGGAGGCCGGAACCCCCGGGAGCGAGGCACCCCGAGGGCGTGCCTCCCCCCAAGGAAAGAACCCCCACTCATTGAACTGTGGCATCTTCGCGACAAGAGCTTCCCGAGCCTTGAAGTTGTACTAGGGGAAGCCGTCCCGTGGGAGCTCGTCAAGTTCACCACCAGTCAAGCGGCGAAGAAGCTTGTGGAGGATGTCAGGGGAGAGGGGCGGGACCTGGATCCTCATTGGATCACGGGGACCCGTGAAGGCCCACATCGGATGGGAGTGGCGCTGAAGAGGAGCAATTCATTGGCGAGTAAATTCCCGCACCACCATCGCCGTCATCATGCCCGCCTGCTTCAGGCTCGCTAGCCTGGCTAGGACCGGTGCAAGCCCCGGGTCAACAAGCTTCTCGCACACCCACCCGTGATTCGGTGTTGCGAGGGTCATCGAGGGTTGAAGCAGAGCTTCAGCCTCGGCAGTCTCAACATACACCCATTGCCGCTGGAACCCTTTTGCTTCCAGGCAGAGTTCGGCGTCGAGGGCCCCCCGGGTCGATGCGTCGACCATTCTCAAGGACACGCACCCGGTACACTATTCCTCAGAAGCCAACTCAAGGGAGAAGAAATGGCGTAACAGCGCCACGGAGGGGGAAACACCAACAAAGGCCTCGCACAGGAACGCGAAGGCCGAGAGGAGAACGAGAGACCCAGGGTCAAAGTGGAGCACGCGGATCTGGTAATGTGAAAGCACAGCGGTGAGAAAGCTCGAAAATGGCGGTAATACGCTATAGAGGAGAGCATGGATATGAAGGGTAACAGCAGAGGTCGCCATCTTGCCCCGAGGCCATGAACCTGGCCATATCTTGGTGGCCCCCCACTAATTGGAGCCGGCCGTGACTACCAGTTGGACTTTCTCCAACCCCTCGAAGTTCACCACCAACGACTGGCCCAGCGCGGGCTGGGGCGTTGCTACGGTGATCAGGCCCCTCAAGCCTCCGCCTTTCACCCCCTCTGGAAACATGGCAAGGAAAATGAAGGGGGAAATGATGCGGCACACGAGGACTCGGCAGAAGGGGTTGAAGTCGCGCGGGAAGGGAGAACAGACTGCAGAATTGACGGGAGACAAAGACAGCTCAGACACGCGAGTCGGGTGGCTCGGCAAACCTTGCTATGGCCGGTCCGGCGTGAAGAAGAAGGGATGACAAGTCTTCGGGCTACCACATATAAAGCCTGGCCCGCAGGCAATTGGGGCTCGCTACGCTTCAGGCCGTCCTCAAGGCTTCACCCGTAAGCCAGCTCGAGTGCGCCTTTGGCCCGGGGGCTACTATTGATGTTCTGGGAACGGGGGTACCCAAACCTGCCTAGCTGCGGCTCAGGACGTGGCCCACTTCATTGACTAAATGGGACCAAGTGAGGCCCCACTCAAGACAAGGCCTTCGCGAGGGCCCAAGCCTCATGAGGAGGAGGAGCATGAAGACCGGCAGGGGACCAGCTCCCTAGGCCCCCCTCCGGAGGCGCGGAGATCTATATGCAAGGCCAGGCCTCGGGAGTCAAGGGTGAGGAAAGACAGGTGGGCGCCAGTGCGCTAGGCAGCATAGTTTCCCCTTTGGTGCAAAGGGACCAAGGACGTACGCGGGTTCCCAAAGCACCCCCAAAGGTTTTTATTCTGGTGCAAGAATACCACAACCACCAGCTCTGTAGTACGGACGTCATCGCTGAGCCCGTCCCTACAGCATCAACAGCTACTTTGTAGGCGAAGACCGCCTTTGGGCAGGGTGAGCACGAACCCCTATCCCCCTTCAAAATTGGTTGTTGTGGGATCCCTTCCCACCATTTGCGATAAGGGAAGAGGACCCGGGCCACCTCTATATATAGAGGGTAGGCTACTTCGTAGAGGGGGGATCCACCAACTCCACCGCTCATTGACCATCAAACCACAAGGAGCCTCGAACACAACTGAGATCCCTCAGGAGACCCCGAAACACTGTACTTGTTCATCCACCTCACTTCCTCGAGAGGCAATCCACCAAAGGCAGGAGTAGGATATTATGCTTCGCAGCAGGCCAAACTTGGGTAAACTATTGTGTTCATCTTCTTCCTCGTCATCGCATGAGTTCCTTGCTGTGTTCATCTAGTAGTGAGCTAGATCGGGCGAGGCTGCAGGGGATCTTCGCACACGCCCCTGTGTTTAAATCTTAAGGGTTTTGCGGAGCCCGAAATCCGAGAATATCGATACGTTGGAGACGTATCAAGACACCTCTTTGGTCTATAACCAATAGGGGGACCTGTATGCCCATATTGATTCCTACATATTCCATGAAGATCATTATCGGTTCAACCACTATGTCAAGGATTCAGTCAATCTCGTATGCAGTTACCTTTGTCTATTAGTATGCTACTTGCGTGAGATTCAATCGCCCATATCTCATACCTAGTATAACCTCGTTACTGGCAAGTATCCTTACTCATTTCATAATACACGATCCCATGACTAAGTCCTTAGTCACATTGCTTGCAAGCTTCTTTTGATGTTGTATTACAGCGAGGGCCTAGAGATACCGCTCTGTCATATGGAGTGACATATCCCAGTCTCGATCCATGTCAACCCAGCAAACACCCTTAGAGACACCTGTAGAGCAACTTTATTATCACCAAGTTACAAAGTGACATTTGATAGCACACGTGGTATTCCTATGGTGTGAGGGAGTTCCATGATCTCATGGTCTTAGGAACATATACTTGACATGAAGAAAGCAGTAGCAATAAACTAAGTGATACAATTAAATGCTATGCTTATGGTTGGATCTTGTCCATAACATCATTCTCCTAATGATGTGATCCCATAATAAAATGAAAACACATGTCAAATTTTAGGAAACCTTAAGCATCTTTGATCATAGGGCTAGTCTAGTAGGGGCTCACTAGGGACACAGTGTTGTCTATGTATCCACACATGTATCTGAGTTTCTAATCAATACAATTCTACCATGGAAAATAGAATATTATCATGAACAAGGAAATATGATAAAAACCAATTTATTATTGCCTCGAGGGCATATTTCTATTAGTCTCTCACTTACACTAGAGTCAATAATCTAGTTCACATCGCCACGTGATTAAGACCTAGTGAGTTCTGGGATTTGATCATGTTTTGCTTGTGAGAGAGGTTCTAGCCAATGGGCCCACAACATTCAGATCCATGTGAAATTTGCAAATCTCTACATATTGTAGATGCTGCGACCACACTCCACATGGAGCTATTCCAAATGACTTCTCCATTATGCATATCCGGTTTGCTACTCAGAGTCATCCGGATTGGTGTCAAAGCTTGCATCGACATAACGCTTTGCGATTAACTCTTTATCACCTCCATAACTATTGTGGGAATGAACACCTATGGGATCAGAGGGACCCCTTTCGGTTTGGCGGGGGGAGGCTTGCACAAAGAGCCGGTCTGATGAATAGCACGCGGGGATCTTTACCCAGGTTTGGGCCACACGGATGTGTAATACCCTACTCCTGCTTGGTTGTATTGAGAGTGTTCTTAGGGTTATAGGTACAGGAGCGCTGTGTGCAGCTACCACGTGAGTTGGCTAGAAGGGCCCAAGAATCGAGAAGTGCCAAAAAAGTTCTCCATCATATCGCCCTGGGCCTCCTTTTATACTCTGAAGGGGATCCCAACAGTGGCGTATAGTGCGTACACGGGGTGTATAGATCTATAGTGCTATCATACCTAACACTGACGGAGTACCACAGGCTCATTTAATGCACCGTCAGGCATCTCTGTCTGCTTGTGGGATGGGGCAGAAGCCCATGCCGTCGGCACCGCTTAGCTCCCTCCAACATCGACGCCGCGACACACATCCAGGCAGATCGACACCTGGCCTGTGCACTGGCGGGGCCTTGACAGGGCTTCACCTTGCCGCGGCCTCACCTTGCCAGGGCCTTGATTTGCCTAGGGGTTCAATAGCCCTCCCGGCAAGGCCTTGATTCTCCTGTGTTTATATCTGGCAAGAACCTGCTGGGCCTCGTTGCCAGGGTGACTACTATTGCCCGTGCACGAGTAAGGGGCATTGGGGAGCCCAAAACTCTAGTGCACCGACAAGAGCCCCGGGGCCCGGGCCACAGACGTCGCGAGGCGCTATTGGGCTAGGCCGAAATAGTGGACAAGCACGCGTGGCAGGGCCTTGCGGTTATGATCATTGCACTAGCAGCGCTTCCCCGTGATGTCCATTGAATGCGGGACGTGGGATACATGCATGGCGGAGCCTTCAAATTTTCAATTACCGTGTCAGGTCATTTCCACCACGCATGCCACATGCATAGCGGGGAGCCAGTGGTGGGCGTCCATGACTTAAAGTCCCTGAGAAAAGCAGTAATCGCAGCGCCATGGATTGGAGCAATGGGGCGGTTGCTGTTTGCTTCATGATCGAGGGCGCCGCTATTAGAGGAGGTGGGCAGCGTACTTTGGAGTAGGGGAGAGCCAGCCCCCGCACTTCCCCCTATAAATTGGGGAAGCAAGGGTGATGCTCACCCATCCTTCTTCCATCTTCCGAGCGAAAACCTCCATAGTTAGCCCTTCCACGTTTTCCCAACCTTCAGGTAGCGCTCATCCTTAGCCATTAACAGGGGGCAGGGGCGACCACCGTCCTCCGCTCGGAGGAGGAGCTCTCGTCGGGATCATGCCTCCGCTTTAGCCATGGAGGTGGAGGGCGGTTTGAGTTTGCGCGGTGGAAGAGGCGCGAGGAGTCCCGACCGCCTTGGAGGATGAGGTCGGGGGGAGGCGGAGCACTGCCCCACCCCCTCCTTCAATGCCAGGCCTCTCCCTCGAGGAGACCCACACCAAGGGGACGGTGCTAGATTTTGTCCTCGAGCTGGCCGGTTCCCTCCATAGCCATCTGCACCTCCCTCGCCTCTTCGCCAGGGCAATGGAGGCCGACGAGTCGCTCGTCCTGTGGTTATGGGTGGATGGTTGTTGTAACGGTGCGACACGGGTAAACATTGAGTACCTAGCAAACCGCATTAAGTTTCTCAGGCGCGGCTGGAAGACCTTTGCCCGTGCCCACAACCTCATGGTGGGGCATGTCCTTCGATTTAAAATGACGGAGGCCAATACGCTCTCCATCAAGATATATGGGCGCTTCGGCGTCCGTCTGAGCTGCTGTGAAGAGAGCTCGAGCAGCACTGAAAGCATGTCCTCGGGAAAGAGTGATGAGGAGGACAGTGGCGAAGACATCAACGATGAGTCCGATCTTTGGGAGGTCAAGTCGGAGCCCGATGACTCGAGATTGGACTGACCGCCGGCCGCACCATCACCACCAGCCTCATGCCTCTCCCCCTCCAGGCAGGATGTCCTTGCAGGGGGCCTTAGCCCGGGGGCTGCCTCATTTTCCAGGCCCGTGTACTTTGGCTTATGGGGTCCATCCCTCTTTTCACCCACGCCGGACCTCTCCTCCGTGCAATGCTGGTCCAAGAGGGGCCAGGTTCTTGTCTGCCCATCTGGCAGCCATGCTCCTCCGCGCAGTGTTGGTCCAGTGGGGTTAGGCCGGACTTCCGCTGGGGGACTCTCGCCATCTTTTTCTTCTTGTTGCCCACCTTCCCTTTCCATCCTTTTCTTCTTGTAATCTCCCATAGGGGAGAAAGTCAAATAAAGATGTACTCAGGAAAAAGCGATATCTCATTTAAATTTTACCCTATTTTGAATGACTGCGTATTATCTTCCTTGTTAGGCTGTTTGTATGCACGAAACTTTCCCTATGCCTTCTTGGAAAAATCTTGCCGGCGTGCATAGACCTATAGCGAGCGCTTTGAGGAACGGGTCCTTAGCAGCCTGCTGGCGGTGCTGCTGCTGGCAAGATGCCTTGGCGTTCTTGGCACTGCTGCTCAAGGTCTTGGTCGTGCTCGAAACAGAAAAACAGCACGAGCGCTGTCACTTGAGTCGTTGAGCGGACTCGAAACAAAGCAAGGAGCGCGGGCGTGACCACTTAAGCCGTTGAGCGGTCCCGACCACAGTGAAGGCATAGCCCAGCATGGCAAGGTTCCCGTGCATGCAGGTTTTCCGTACAAAGATCAAATCGAAATCGCTCAAGGAAAATAACTGCACGACAAGAATTTACTTAGGGTTTTTGCAACTTATCTTTTTGTTGCCGTACTGTTTTCGACAAGTTTTTTTTGGGACGTCGTCATAGGTATCCGTACCACCATTCCCCTCGACAAAGCTGCACGCGGGGTGACCTTCTGTCCTTTGAGAAAAAGAAAGAAGAGAAAATATGTATATGGAACCTTGGTGGTCCGTTAGCCCTTTTAGGGATTAAGTGCAATGCAATTCCTCAAACAAACATGCACATAAATAAAGATGAGAATCGATCAAGATTGCAAAACACTTATCTTTATTCAACTACGCACTCGGTCTGAGCCTGGCTTTGTACCAAGGATTACATTCTTCAGCGGCAAGACTTGTACAAAAGGATGGTTGCTGGGGGGCGGGAACTGCGCCTCATGGGTAGAACTTGTGAAGGTGCTCGATATTCCAGGAGTTGCTCACTGGGGTGCCATCTTCGGTCTCCAGGCGGACTACGCCAGGCCTGGTGAGTCGTACCACCCGATAAGGGCCTTCCCACTTTGGCGTCAACTTGTTGTAATTCTTGTCGGACGGAACTCGCCAAAGAACAAGGTCACCTTCCTCAAGACTTCTGGCATTAACCTTGCGGCTATGGTAGCGGCGCAAAGCTTGCTGGTAGCATGCAGCTCTCACAATAGCCTGAAGACGGTCTTCATCAAGGAGCGTCATGTTGTCTTGCCGCAACTTCTCTTGCTCAATATCATCATAAGCGAGCACTCGAGGTGACCCGTATATGAGTTCCATGGGGAGAACTGCCTCCACCCCATAGACGAGGGAGAAGGGTGTCTGGCCTGTAGCTCTATTTGGTGTTGTTCTGATTGACCAAAGAACCAGCGACAAGTCATCAATCCAGTGCCTTTTGCATTTGTGCAGCCTGTCAAAAGTTCTCGTCTTGTGCCCACGCAACACTTCAGCATTAGCCCGCTCCGCTTGGTCGTTGCTCCTCGGGTGGGCAACAGAAGCAAAACAGATTCTGCTGCCAAGGTCTTGGACATATTGCATGAAGTTTTAGCTCATGAACTGTGTGCCGTTGTCATTTATGATCCTATTTGGAACACCAAAGTGGCTGACTAGTCCTTTGAAGTACTTGACGGCTGACTATGCTATCACCTTTCTCACTGCTTCCACTTCTGGCCACTTTGTGAACTTGTGGATTGCAACGTAGAATTACTCAAAGCACCCGGCAGCGTGGGGAAAGGGGCCCAAGATGTCAAGACCCCTGACCGAAAATGGCCAGGAGAGAGGGGTCATTTGAAGGGCTTGAGTTGGTTGATGTAATCTCTTTGAATTAAACTGGCATGCTTCACACTTGGTTACTAATGTCATTGCATCCTGGAGGGCAGTGGGCCAAAAGAAACCTTGTCGGAATAACTTTCCGGCAAGTGCTCCCGATCCTATGTGGGAGCCACATATGCCTCCATGTATCTCTGCCAACAACTCTTGTCCACCTTCACGGGAAATACATTTGAGTTTGACACCATTCGCCCTCTTTCTGTACAGGACATTGTCCATGAACTGGTACATACTAGACCGACGGGCTACTTTCCCTGGTTCTTCTTGTTCTTCCGGAAGTTCTCCTATTTGAAGGAAATGGACAATGTGATGTGCCCATGCTGGAGCCTGGGGCTCGACAACAAGGACTAAAGGTGTATCCTATGCCGGGGTAACATTCGCCTCAACAGCAAGGGCCTGAGGACCTACGGGAGCCTGTTGCACTCTGGCAAGCTTGGAGGGAGCACGCGCTTCCACACAAGAGCCAGGGGCCTTGCCAGAGCACAGTACTCGCCGACAAGCCTGCCCTTGTCCCTGGCAACCTTCTCGCCGACAGCTTCCGGGATTTCTGCCAGCAAATTCTTGCTGGAACTTAACTTCCTTCTCTTCTATTGCCCAGTTGAGGGTGTCATGGAGGGTTGAGTTAGTTGGAGCATGAAAGTTCCTGGTTCCACAGGTAACTTAAGGGCAACACACTGTGACAGGCCATCAACAACACCGTTCTCTGCACGTGGAACGTGCTCCATTTGCAGGCCATCAAAATGTTCTTCCAACTTCCTCACTTCGTCTTCATAAGCTTCCATCAGCGAGCTCTGGTAATCTTTGTTCACTTGCCTCACGACAAATTGAGAACCACCGCCGACAATAAGTTTCTTGATCCCAAGGTCTGCCACAATCATGAGACCGGAAAGCAGTCCTTCGTACTCATTAGTGTTGTTCGTTGATCTCTCCTGGGGAAGGGCATCTAAACCACATATCTGACATGCTCTCCGAAGGGTGCGACAAGCAGCACTCCGGCACCGGCGCCTTGCAGCGAGAAAGCTCCACGAAAATACCTGATCCATTCTCGATCGATTTCCTTGCTGAGGAGAGTTGACTCTGGAACTTCTTCATCTGGCTTTGGGGTCCATTCTGCAATGAACTCCGCCAATGCTCTGCTTTGGATGGTTGAAGTGCTTTCAAACTTGAGACCAAAGCTTGATAGTTCCAAATCCCACTCCACAATCATGTCGGTAGCTTCTGGGTTCCGCAAGATCCGCTGTAGCGGGAAGCGGGTGAGAACGGTGATCTCATGTGCTTGGAAGTAATGGCGCAGCTTCCTCGAGGCCATAAGAAGGCCGAAGAGCAACTTTTGCATGCCAGAATATCTTGACCTAGCTCCCCTGCAACAAGGAGGTGACAAAATAGACTAGTTGTTGCACCACCTTCTTCTTCTTGATTGTCCCCTTTAACTGCGCAGATCCTTCTTTGCCGGCACCAAACCCTGGCAGGGAATGTCCTGGCTCATCGCTTGGCGACCCTGCCGTTGTCGCTGCTTCCTCATCAACTTCTCTTTCAACCACTTTTGCAGCACTCACCACCTGATTTGTTGCCGCAAGATATAGCAGCAACGGCTCTTGTGGTTTTGACGCGACTAGGACTAGCAGAGAGGAGAGGTACTTCTTCAAATCCTGCAGCGCTGCCTCCGCTTCCGGAGTCCATTTCCTTGGACCTGCCTTCTTCAAGATTTTGAAAAAGGGTAGGGTGCGCTTAGCAGATTTTGAAATGAACCTACTCAGAGTAGCAACACAGCCGGCAAGACGGTGCACATCTTTGACTCATCTTGGTGCTTCAATTAGCTCAATCACTTTGATCTTGTCGAGATTTGATTCGATTCCTCGTTGAGATACAAAGAACACAAGAAGCATGCTGGATGGGACACCGAACACACACTTCTCAGTGCTGAGCTTCATGTTGATCTTGCGCAGGTTGGCAAATGTTTCTTCTAGGTCTGATATGAGCATAGCCTTGTCCTTGGTTTTGACCACTATGTCATCCATATAAGCCTCCATATTTCTATGTAGATGGGGCTCAAAACCGATCTGGACCGCTCTTGCAAACGTAGAACCGACACTTTTCATCCTGAAAGGCATACGCAAAAAGCAATACATACCTCATGGGGTGATAAATGCGGTCTTCTCCTCATCTTCCTTAGTTGTGAAAATCTGATGATAACCGGAATAGGCGTTAAGGAAAGACAACAAGTCACAACCGGTGGTGGAGTCCACAATCTGGTCGATGTACTCCTCTGATCAAGCCAGCCGCTTCTCGTTTCTTGATATCTTCGACAATAAACTGTTGCCGCTCCCAAGCTTGCTTCTGGACCTTCTTCTTGATGGGCCGCGCACGTGGGAAGATGGCAAGGTGGTGCTCAATCACCTCCCTAGGAACACCATTGATATCAGATGGTTGCCATGCAAACACATCAACATTCTCCTGTAGGAAGGTGAAGAGCATGCTTTCCTATTTGTCGTCAAGGGTTGAACTTATGGTGAAAGCCCCCCCATGCCATCCTCCTTGGCAAGCACCTTCTTGTTCTCTAGTGGAGCAGCCTTGGACTTTTGCCTCTTGTCAGTGGACCTCTCTGGCACATTGTCAACGGGAGCGCAACACTCTGAGGAGGTGCGCTTGTCGGATTGTGCGCCAGAGGCCTTGCAGGTTTTCTTTTCCCGGGAGCTTCAGCGGTAGGAGCAAGTGCCTTGCCAGCACGTGCTGCGACTACACCCCGGTAGAGCTGGTTGGCGCAGATAAGTGCGCTTTTCTTGTTGGAGTTGATAGTAATGACGCTCATTGGCCCGGGCATCTTCAACACGTTGTAAGCGAAGTGGGTGGCCACCATGAACTTGGCCAGTACTGGGCGACCAAGGATGCCATTGTAGGGTAACGAAATCTTGGCTACGTCAAAAACGATCTTCTCCGTTCTAAAATTGATATCACTTCTAAATGTCACCGACAACGTGACCTTGCCCTTTGGCTGAGTTCTTCCTGAATGGACCCCTTGGAATGCACCTGTCGGCTCGAGATCCTCATCAGGAATTTGCAGCCTCTGGATGACATTAGGCGAGATCGGGTTTTGGATGGTCCCACTATCGACTAGCATCTTCATCACCTTGAGGTTGCAAATTCTCGGAGAAACCAACAACGTCAGGCACCCGACCGCAGTTATGCGATCAGGGTGGTCCTCGGCGTTGAAGATGATAGGAGTGTTGGACCACTTCAGAGGCCTTTGGGCCCCGATAGGGGGATCCACCGCATTAACCTCGCATGCCCACTGTTTAAGTTGGCGGTGGGAGGAATGCGATTTGGCCCCTCCCTCTATGGGCTCAGGGAGGAGAATGGGTGCCTGAAGGGCTCCAGAGGCCCCTCTGGGATGAGGTGGGCCCGTACGTGGAGTCCTTGGTGGAGCGGTTCGTCCAGGTGCCCGCTTCCTGCGTGGACGGATACAAAGACTCCTCCACCTAGGCCTTCCCTGTCTTCTTTTCCAGGTTTGTGTAATATTTTTAGAAGAACTCGGCCCCTATGGGCGTCAGTCTTTTGCGTATTACCTTTGTCTTCGTCCTTCCATTTTTCTTCAATCGCCGGTCGCCTGCTTGCCGTGACGTGACTTAGTTCCTTTGCGTTGGGCTTGGCATCGTTGTCGATGCGGCTTGGTGATGGCGGCTGGCAAAGCCTTCGCGAGGCGTTCTCTCATGAGGGGCAGCTCATGGCCGCCACTCCCCGGGTTCGTGGCCTTGCTGCTCGTTGTGGCAGGGTCCCTCCCCTCGCATCGTTTTTCCTGGCGCCTTAGGGCTCAGGGGTCTTGGTAGCCTCGCGTGGTGGCCCGCTGTACCTGCATCCTCACCTTAGTACACACAACCCTTATACCGTCCTCGGGCCGCCATTAGATCAGGAGGCTCTTGTGCGGTTCGGTAGTGTACTTAGCTTGTAGAGCGGTGACGATCTCATGCGTCACGAGGTGTGGCCGGGTTGTCTCGATAGTCCGCGATTCTGCCTGGGGTGCTTCTTCCTTGTTTGTGGAATGGTTTGGGGGCCCCTTTCGGTACTCTCTATCTGCGGGACTCAACCACGAGCAGACCTTGACCACCGTTATGGCGTCCAGATCACCTGGACGAGACCAAAAGGGGTGAGGCCTCCGCCGCCACCGGAGCGTCCGGATCGCCAGGATGCGACTAGGGGGCATGGAGCCACGAAATTGATGATGTTTCCAGGGCGTGGTGCCCATGAAACCCCCCTTGACACTCAAGCAGTGCTCTAGGTCGACGGGACCTAGTCCCATACATTCCCCGACCACCATTGGGGCGTTTGGATCACCGGGACGAGACCAATGGGGCGGGGGCCTTGATGAAGGATCACTCGAAGAGTGTCTAGAGGGGGTATGAATACACTACTAGCAGGAATTTAAACGCTAACCTTTTTCCCAAGTTAATTGGTTGGCAAATTTAGACAGTTTTTAGCAAAGCTAGCAAGTCTAACAGCCCTACACATGCATGTCAACAAATATGGCAGCGGAAAGTAAAGACATTGCATATGAAGTAAAGGGTTGAGATAGGTAGATCAAACGCAGTTGGAGACGCAAGGATTTTTCCCGTGCTTCCGATAGGTGGCGCTATCATACATCCACATTTATGGAGTCTTCAACCCACGGAGGGTAACGGTCACGAGATTCCACGGAGGGCTCCACCAAAAGGGTCCACGAAGTAGCAACCTTGACTATGCCAAAACGGCTTTCGTCCACAAAGGACTAGCCTCACTATGGGTAGATCTTCACGAAGTAGGAGATCTCCTTGCCTTTACAAACTTCTTGGTTCATTCCACAACACGAAGTAGGAGGCTCCCAAGCGAGACCTAACCAATCTAGGAGGCTCCATCCTCCAAAAGGTAATAGGCTCGGTAATGATGATGAACTCCTTGCTCTTGTGCTTCAAGATGATAGACTCCTCAACACACAATCTCTCTCTCATAGGTTTGGCTTGGTAGAAGAGATGGGATTGGTGGAAAGCAACTTGGGGAGGCTAGAAATCAAGATCCATATGATGTGAGTGGAAGATCTTGACCTAAACACAAGGGTAGGTGGCTCTCTCTCAGAAAATCTGATAGGATAGGTGTGGAATAGTCCTGAGTGCTTCTCTTCCGAGTAAGTGGTGGTGAAGGGGTATATATAGGCATCCTCAAAAATCCAACTGTGACACACAAAATGACCAACTCGGTGACAGCGATGTATTAAACTCGATGGTATCGAAGTGACCAAAAGGTGGCAACTTTCGAATCTCAGAGGGACCGATATACAATTATCGGTTGCACCAATAAGGTGACCAACTGTCAGATTTCCAATCTCAGTGACGCCGATCCAACTTTCTCGGTGGGAACGAAAATGTGAATTTGCGTAACATAAAGTTGGCAACCTAAACTTAGTGGCACCGGTATGGAATCGGTTGCACCGAAGTGTCTAGGGTTTGGCTTGAGTCTGTCTAGGTTCTGGAATTGGTGGCACCGAAGTGGGAAAGTTGGTTGCACCGATTTTGAGTGTTGGGTATAGAATGGACTTGGGTGGGAGAGTTTGTGGATGTTTTTGTGACTATCACTTGTGCAAGTTTGAGCATATTGTTCACCAACAAAACCTTACCCCCTTTTAATAGTATTGGCTTTCCTATGAGTCAAAGTGATTTCTCACAAATATAAAATGTAAAGTACTCTTGCTTGAAGCTTGGCCAACCTATTTCCTTGCATCTTGGGGTTTCTCCACAATCTCCTTTTGCCAAACCTCTCTGTAGACTGTATCTGAAATACACTAGGTAAAAATATCAGTCCAAGAGACAATGTATGTTGTCATGAATTATCCAAAACACCAAGGGAGCATGTTGTGCTTTCACTCGACACCCCTAATACCGACCGGATCACCAGGATGACATCAAGGGGTGAGGGGCTGTATGACCAGTAAGGCTCCTGAGCTGCGTTGCTCAGGATCCCCCTTTGATGCTCGAGCGACCCTCATACCGTTCTACCACTGCTGTCTTAGGAGGCACTTGAACCTCCCGAGATTCCATGCTGCAGCGTTGCGCTATAGTCGGCGCCCCCGAGTGGGGGTCGACCGCCAAAAGATGCAAGTCCCTGAGGCTGTAGGGCCTTGCTATTCTTCTCTGAGGCTCCTCGGGGTGGGCCGGAGCACACGATCCCTTGCAAAACACCAATTCAGAGAAAGAGACTCCAATACCGAAAAAGGAGAGAACGATGGAAGAAAAGTCCCCACCCCTTTTTCTTTTAAAAATGGCGTTCCAAAAATTCTCAAAATTCATTCCAAAAATGGCACTTCGAACAGCAATTATAAGCAAGCAAATGCTGCATCCGGCAATTAGGCTAGTCTTCCTCTTTGTCTTCCCCTAGCACGGAGTGTAGGGCATCAATGTTGCCTGGGCATAGCCATTGGTGGGTAGTGTTGTCCGCCAACGCGAAGCATAGGGCTTCCACTTGGGCTTGGGATGGAACCCCTCTGCGTCCTCGCTGGGGGAGGGGCTCCGAGCGTATACAACCCACTCATTATTATGTGAGAGTGTCACGGCCATAGATAGCTGGGCAAGCCCACAAGTGCTCGACCTAGTTGCTGCCAACTCCATCAAGAGCCATCCCGTGCATTTCTGCTTGGTTGCGCCCCTCTATGACCCAAACCCAAATGCATTGTTCCCCGTGTAGCCGTGGGATTGCGCTCCCGCGGCCCAAATATGAGCACAATGCACCCGGCATTGCCATAGAGGTGTTTTGTTGATGAAGCCACGTCGTGAAGTGTCGAGGCGTTGGCCGGATAGTGTCTTGAGGGCCGCGTGAGGCCCAGCCTCCAGAGGCTACGCCGACGCTCCAGTTGCCGCGTGTGGCCTATGCTATTTGTGTCTTGCTGCTTTCTGTTGGAGAACGTAGTAGTAAATCAAAATTTTCCTACGTGTCACCAAGATCTATCTATGGAGAAACCAGCAACGAGAGGGGAGAGATTGCATCTTCATACCTTTGAAGATCGCTAAGCGGAAGCGTTGCTAGAACGCGGTTGATGGAGTCGTACTCGCAGCGATCCAGATCGCGGTAGATCCGATCAAGTGCCGAACGGACGGCACCTCCGCGTTCAACACACGTGCAGCCCGGTGACGTCTCCTACGCCTTGATCCAGCAAGGAGGGAGGAGAGGTTGAGGGAGAGCTCCGGCAGCACGACGGCGTGGTGGCGGTGGAGCTGCGTGGTACTCCGACAGAGCTTCGCTAAGCGCTACGGAGAACGAGGGGAGGAGGAGGTAGGGCTGCACCAGAGAGAGAGGGAGAACCGTGTATTGTGCAGCCCCAAATACCTCCACTATATATAGGAAAGAGGGAGGAGGGGTGGCTGCGCCCTAGGGTTCCACCCTAGGGGTGGCGGCAGCCACCAGATGCCATCTGGCCGGCGGCTAGGGCAAGGGAGAAGTGGAGCGCCCTAGGGTGGGCCTTAAGGCCCATCTAAGCCTAGGGTTTGCCCCCCTCCACCTTTGCCACGCCTTGGGCTGGGGTGGGAGGCGCACCAGCCCACCTAGGGGCTGGCTCCCTCCCACTCTTAGCCCACGGAACCTTCCGGGGCAGGTGGGCCCACTTGGTGGACCCCCGGAACCCTTCCGGTGGTCCCGGTACACTACGGTGACACCCGGAACACTTCCGGTAACCAAATCCTCACTTCCTATATATCAATCTTCGTCTCCGGACCATTCCGGGACTCCTCGTGATGTCCGGGATCTCATCCGGGACTCCGAACAACCTTCGGTAACCACGTACACTATTTCCCTATAACCCTAGCGTCATCGAACCTTAAGTGTGTAGACCCTACGGGTTCGGGAGACACGTAGACATGACCGAGACACCTCTCCGGCCAATAACCAACAGCGGGATCTGGATACCCATGTTGGCTCCCACGTACTCCACGATGATCTCATCGGATGAACCACGATGTCAGGGATTCAATCAATCCCGTATACAATTCCCTTTGTCTATCGGTATGGTACTTGCCCGAGATTCGATCGTCGGTATCCCCATACCTTGTTCAATCTCGTTACCGGCAAGTCTCTTTACTCGTTCCGTAATACATCATCCCGTGACTAACTCCTTAGTCACATTGAGCTCATAATGATGATGTCTTACCGAGTGGGCCCAGAGATACCTCTCCGTCACACGGAGTGACAAATCCCAGTCTCGATTCGTGTCAACCCAACAGACACTTTCGGAGATACCCGTAGCGTACCTTTATAGCCACCCAGTTACGTTGTGACGTTTGGCACACCCAAAGTATTCCTACGGTATCCGGGAGTTACACAATCTCATGGTCTAAGGAAATGACACTTGACATTGAAAAGCTTTAGCAAACGAACTACACGATCTTTGTGCTATGCTTAGGATTGGGTCTTGTCCATCACATCATTCTCCTAATGATGTGATCCCGTTATCAACGACATCCAATGTCCATGGTCATGAAACCGAGACCATCTATTGATCAACGAGCTAGCCAACTAGAGGCTCACTAGGGACACGTTGTGGTCTATGTATTCACACATGTATTACGGTTTCCGGTTAACACAATTATAGCATGAATAATAGACAATTATCATGAACTAGGAAATACAATAATAACCATTTTATTATTGCCTCTAGGGCATATTTCCAACAGTCTCCCACTTGCACTAGAGTCAATAATCTAGTTACATTGTGATGAATCGAACACCCATAGCATTCTGGTGCTGATCATGTTTTGCTCGTGAGAGAGGTTTAGTCAACGGATCTGCGACATTCAGATCCGTATGCACTTTACAAATATCTATGTCTCCCTCCTGAATGTAATCACGGATGGAGTTGAAGCGGCGCTTGATGTGTCTTGTCTTCTTGTGAAACCTGGGCTCCTTCGCAAGGGCAATAGCTCCAGTGTTGTCACAGAGTAGAGTCATCGGGCCCGACGCATTCGGAATCACTCCTAGGTCGGTGATGAACTCCTTCATCCAGACTCCCTCCTTTGCTGCTTCTGAAACTGCTATGTACTCCGCTTCACATGTAGATGCTGCCACGACGCTTTGCTTGCTGCTGCTCCAGCTCACTGCCCCTCCATTCAAAATATACACGTATCCGGTTTGCGACTTGGAGTCGTCCGGATCTGTGTCGAAGCTAGCATCGACGTAACCCTTTACGACGAGCTCTTCGGCACCTCCATAAACGAGAAACATGTCCTTTGTCCTTTTCAGGTACTTCAGGATATTCTTGACCGCTGTCCAGTGTTCCGCTCCGGGATCACTTTGGTACCTCCCTACCAAACTTATGGCAAGGTTCACATCAGGCCTGGTACACAGCATGGCATACATGATAGAGCCTATGGCTGAAGCATAGGGGATGACACTCATCTCTTCTCTATCCTTTGTCGTGGTCGGGCATTGAGTCGTACTCAATCTCACACCTTGCAACACAGGCAAGAACCCCTTCTTGGACTGATCCATATTGAACTTCTTCAATATCTTTTCAAGGTATGTGCTTTGTGAAAGACCAATGAGGCGTTTCGATCTATCTCTATAGATCTTAATACCTAATATGTAAGCAGCTTCTCCAAGGTCCTTCATTGAAAAACACTTATTCAAGTAGGCCTTTATACTTTCCAAGAGTTCTATATTATTTCCCATTATCAGCATGTCATCCACATACAGTATAAGGAACGCTATAGAGCTCCCACTCACTTTCTTGTAAATACAGGGTTCTCCATAAACCTGTACAAACCCAAACGCTTTAATCACCTCATTAAAGCGAATGTTCCAACTCCGAGATGCTTGCACCAGCCCATAGATGGAGCGCTGGAGCTTGCATACCTTGTTAGCATCTTTAGGATCGACAAAACCTTCCGGCTGCATCATATATAGTTCTTCCTTGAGGAAGCCATTAAGGAATGTCGTTTTGACGTCCATTTGCCAGATCTCATAATCATAAAATGCGGCAACTGCTAACATGATTCGGACAGACTTTAGCATCGCTACGGGTGAGAATGTCTCATCGTAGTCAACTCCTTGAACTTGTCGATAACCCTTAGCGACAAGCCGAGCTTTATAGGCGGTCACATTACCGTCTGCGTCAGTCTTCTTCTTAAAGATCCATTTATTTTCAATGGCTCGCTTATCATCAGGCAAGTCCACCAAAGTCCATACTTTGTTCTCATACATGGATCCTATCTCGGATTTCATGGCCTCAAGCCATTTGTCGGAATTCGGGCCCGCCATCGCTTCTTCATAGTTCGAAGGTTCACCGTTGTCCAACAACATGATCTCTAGGACAGGATTGCCGTACCACTCTGGTGCGGAATGTGTCCTAGTGGACCTTCGAATAGCAACTTGATCTGAAGTTTCATGATCATCATCATTAACTTCCTCTCTAGCCGGTGTAGGCTCCACAGAAACAACTTCCTGTGCTGCGCTACTCTCCGGTTCGAGTGGAGGTACAATTACCTCATCAAGCTCTATTTTCCTCCCACTTACTTCTTTCGAGAGAAACTCTTTCTCGAGAAAGGATCCATTCTTGGCAACAAAGACTTTGCCTTCGGATCGTAGGTAGAAGGTATACCCAATAGTCTCCTTGGGATATCCTATGAAGACACACTTTTCCGCTTTGGGTTCGAGCTTCTCAGGTTGAAGTTTCTTCACATAAGCATCGCATCCCCAAACTTTTAGAAACGACAGCTTAGGTTTCTTTCCAAACCATAATTCATACGGTGTCGTCTCAACGGATTTAGACGGTGCCCTATTTAAAGTGAATGCGGCAGTCTCTAATGCATATCCCCAAAATGATAGCGGTGAGTCGGTAAGAGACATCATAGATCGCACCATATCCAATAGAGTGCGATTACGACGTTCAGACACACCATTTCGCTGAGGTGTGCCGGGCGGCGTGAGTTGTGAAACAATTCCACATTTCCTAAGGTGCGTGCCAAACTCGTGACTTAAATATTCTCCGCCACGATCAGATCGTAGGCATTTTATTTTCCTGTCACGTTGATTCTCGACCTCACTCTGAAATTCTTTGAACCTTTCAAAGGTTTCAGACTTGTGTTTCATTAAGTAGACATAACCATATCTACTCAAGTCATCAGTGAGGGTGAGAACATAACGGTAGCCACCGCGAGCCTCGACGCTCATTGGACCGCATACATCGGTATGTATTATCTCCAACAAGTCAGTTGCTCGCTCCATTGTTCCGAAGAACGGAGTCTTGGTCATCTTGCCCATGAGGCATGGTTCGCATGTGTCAAATGATTCGAAATCAAGTGACTCCAAAAGTCCATCAGCATGGAGCTTCTTCATGCGTTTGACACCAATATGGCCAAGTCGGCAGTGCCACATGTAAGTGGGACTATCGTTATCAACTTTACACTTTTTGCTACTCACACTATGGATATGTGTAACATCACGTTCGAGATTCATCAAAAATAAACCATTGACCAGCGGGGCATGAGCATAAAACATTTCTCTCATATAAACAGAACAACCATTATTCTCGGATTTAAATGAGTAGCCATCTCGCATCAAGCGAGATCCAGATACAATGTTCATGCTCAAAGCTGGTACTAAATAACAATTATTAAGGTTTAAAACTAATCCCGAAGGTAGATGTAGAGGTAGCGTGCCGACGGCGATCACATCGACCTTGGAACCATTCCCGACGCGCATCGTCACCTCATCCTTGGCCAGCCTCCGCTTATTCCGCAGCTCCTGCTTGGAGTTACAAATGTGAGCAACTGCACCGGTATCAAATACCCAGGAGCTACTACGAGCGCTGGTTAGGTACACATCAATAACAAGTATATCACATATACCTTTAACGTTACCGTCCTTCTTATCCGCTAAATACTTGGGGCAGTTCCGCTTCCAGTGACCGGTACCCTTGCAATAGAAACACTCAGTCTCAGGCTTGGGTCCATTCTTGTTCTTCTTCTTCCCGGCAACTTGCTTACCGGGCGCGGCAACAGCTTTGCCGTCCTTCTTGAAGTTCTTCTTACCCTTGCCTTTCTTGAAACTAGTGGTCTTGTTTACCATCAACACTTGATGCTCCTTTTTGATCTCGACCTCTGCTGATTTCAGCATCGAGTACAACTCAGGAATGGACTTCTCCATCCCCTGCATGTTGTAGTTCATCACAAAGCTTTTGTAGCTAGGTGGAAGCGACTGGAGGATTCTGTCAATGACTGAGTCATCCGGGAGATTAACTCCCAGCTGAGTCAAGCGGTTGTGAAGCCCAGACATCTTGAGGATGTGCTCACTAACAGAACTGTTCTCCTCCATCTTACAGCTGAAGAACTTGTCAGAGATGTCATATCTCTCGACTCGGGCATGAGCTTGGAAAACCAGTTTCAGCTCTTGGAACATCTCATATGCTCCGTGTTGCTCAAAACGCTTTTGGAGCCCCGATTCTAAACTGTAAAGCATGCCGCACTGAACAAGGGAGTAATCATCGCAGCGTGACTGCCAAGCGTTCGTAACGTCTTGGTCCGCTGGGAGAATGGGTGGGTCACCTAGCGGTGCATCAAGGACATACAATCTCTTGGAAGCTATGAGGATGATCCTCAAGCCACGGACCCAGTCCGTATAGTTGCTTCCATCATCTTTCAGCTTGGTTTTCTCTAGGAACGCGTTGAAATTGAGGTTGACATTTGCGTTGGCCATTGGATCTACAATATAGATATTAAAGGCAATTTTTAGACTAAGTTCATGATAATCGAGTTCACATAATCAAATTATTCAATGAACTCCCACTCAGATAGACATCTCTCTAGTCATCTAAGTGACACATGATCCATGTCAACTAGCCCGTGTCCGATCATCACGTGAGACGGACTAGTCATCCATGGTGAACATCTCCATGTTGATCGTATCTTCTATACGACTCATGTTCGACCTTTCGGTCTTCCGTGTTCCGAGGCCATGTCTGTACATGTTAGGCTCGTCAAGTCAACCTAAGTGTTTCGCGTGTGTAAATCTGGCTTACACCCGTTGTATGCGAACGTTAGAACCTATCACACCCGATCATCACGTGGTGCTTCGGAACAACGATCCTTAGCAACGGTGCACAGTTAGGGTGAACACTTCTCTTGAAATTTTATTGAGAGATCATCTTATTTACTACCGTCGTTCTAAGCAAATAAGATGTAAACATGATAAACATCACATGCAATCAATATAGTGACATGATATGGCCAATATCATCTTGCTCCTATGATCTCCATCTTCGGGGCACGATGATCATCATTGTCACCGGCACGACACCATGATCTCCATCATCATGATCTCCATCATTGTGTCTTCATGAAGTTGTCTCGCCAACTATTACTTCTACTACTATGGCTAACGCTTAGCAATAAAGTAAAGTAATTACATGGCGTTTATGATTGACACGCAGGTCATACAATAATGTAAGACAACTCCTATGGCTCCTGCCGGTTGTCATAGTCATCGACATGCAAGTCGTGAACCCTATTACAAGAACATGATCAATCTCATACATCACAATGCATCACATCACATCCTTCTGGCCATATCACATCAATGGGCATATGCTGCAAAAACAAGTTAGACGTCCTCTAATTTGTAGTTGCAAGTTTTTACGTGGTTGCTATAGGTTTCTAGCAAGAACGTTTCTTACCTACGCCAAAACCACAACGTGATATGCCAATTGCTATTTACCCTTCATAAGGACCCTTTTCATCGAATCCAATCTGACTAAGGTGGGAGAGACAGACACCCGCTAGCCACCTTATGCAACTGGTGCATGTCAGGCGGTGGAACCGGTCTCACGTAAGCGTACGTGTAAGGTTGGTCCGGGCCGCTTCATCCCACAATACCGTCGAATCAAGATAAGACTAGTAACGGCAAGCATATTAACAAAATCGACGCCCACAACTGCTTTGTGTTCTACTCGTGCATAGATTCTACGCATAGACCTAGCTCTGATACCACTGTTGGAGAACGTAGTAGTAAATCAAAATTTTCCTACGTGTCACCAAGATCTATCTATGGAGAAACCAGCAACGAGAGGGGAGAGATTGCATCTTCATACCTTTGAAGATCGCTAAGCGGAAGCGTTGCTAGAACGCGGTTGATGGAGTCGTACTCGCAGCGATTCAGATCGCGGTAGATCCGATCAAGTGCCGAACGGACGGCACCTCCGCGTTCAACACACGTGCAGCCCGGTGACGTCTCCTACGCCTTGATCCAGCAAGGAGGGAGGATAGGTTGAGGGAGAGCTCCGGCAGCACGACGGCGTGGTGGCGGTGGAGCTGCGTGGTACTCCGACAGAGCTTCGCTAAGCGCTACGGAGAACGAGGGGAGGAGGAGGTAGGGCTGCACCAGAGAGAGAGGGAGAACCGTGTATTGTGCAGCCCCAAATACCTCCACTATATATAGGAAAGAGGGAGGAGGGGTGGCTGCGCCCTAGGGTTCCACCCTAGGGGTGGCGGCAGCCACCAGATGCCATCTGGCCAGCGGCTAGGGCAAGGGAGAAGTGGAGCGCCCTAGGGTGGGCCTTAAGGCCCATCTAAGCCTAGGGTTTGCCCCCCTCCACCTTTGCCACGCCTTGGGCTGGGGTGGGAGGCGCACCAGCCCACCTAGGGGCTGGCTCCCTCCCACTCTTAGCCCACGGAACCTTCCGGGGCAGGTGGGCCCACTTGGTGGACCCCCGGAACCCTTCCGGTGGTCCCGGTACACTACCGGTGACACCCGGAACACTTCCGGTAACCAAATCCTCACTTCCTATATATCAATCTTCGTCTCCGGACCATTCCGGGACTCCTCGTGATGTCCGGGATCTCATCCGGGACTCCGAACAACCTTCGGTAACCACGTACACTATTTCCCTATAACCCTAGCGTCATCGAACCTTAAGTGTGTAGACCCTACGGGTTCGGGAGACACGTAGACATGACCGAGACACCTCTCCGGCCAATAAACAACAGCGGGATCTGGATACCCATGTTGGCTCCCACGTACTCCACGATGATCTCATCGGATGAACCACGATGTCAGGGATTCAATCAATCCCGTATACAATTCCCTTTGTCTATCGGTATGGTACTTGCCCGAGATTCGATCGTCGGTATCCCCATACCTTGTTCAATCTCGTTACCGGCAAGTCTCTTTACTCGTTCCGTAATACATCATCCCGTGACTAACTCCTTAGTCACATTGAGCTCATAATGATGATGTCTTACCGAGTGGGCCCAGAGATACCTCTCCGTCACACGGAGTGACAAATCCCAGTCTCGATTCGTGTCAACCCAACAGACACTTTCGGAGATACCCGTAGCGTACCTTTATAGCCACCCAGTTACGTTGTGACGTTTGGCACACCCAAAGTATTCCTACGGTATCCGGGAGTTACACAATCTCATGGTCTAAGGAAATGACACTTGACATTGAAAAGCTTTAGCAAACGAACTACACGATCTTTGTGCTATGCTTAGGATTGGGTCTTGTCCATCACATCATTCTCCTAATGATGTGATCCCGTTATCAACGACATCCAATGTCCATGGTCATGAAACCGAGACCATCTATTGATCAACGAGCTAGCCAACTAGAGGCTCACTAGGGACACGTTGTGGTCTATGTATTCACACATGTATTACGGTTTCCGGTTAACACAATTATAGCATGAATAATAGACAATTATCATGAACTAGGAAATACAATAATAACCATTTTATTATTGCCTCTAGGGCATATTTCCAACACTTTCCCCAGGCCGTTACTCCTGAGGCCTCGGGGCTTGGCTCGGTATTGCTTGCTCGCGAGGGCGATGGCTTGCGCCGCGCCCCGTGGGCCCAGGGGCGTCCTCCCACTCATGTTGTCCATTCTAGGTGCTCCATGGATGGAAGCCCCCAGGCCCGGCTTGGGCAGGACGCCCAGGGTAACCCCTACTCCTTAGGGGTGTTTGTGCCTGCGGCATGCACCTTATCCATCTCACCATTCAGAGGTACGACGTAGCTTGGTATATAGGGCTCTACATAAGGGACCAATTCTCCTCCTGAGACGTCCGACGGGACGCTGGGGATGGCCCCTCCGGGCTGCAGCGTGGCGCCGTCCCGTGCACGCATCCTACAGACCCTCTTGCGGCGAGCCTCACCCAGGAGTTGCTTACCTATGCCACCGCCATTGGGTGGGCCGCATGTTTGCTGACGTGGATTGTTTCCTTGGCGATCGGATGTGCCTTCGCCATGGTTGCTTGCTTGTCCGGAAGCCTGAGCCACCTGCTCCCTGCGCAGGATGGTGCGCTCCCGCCTGGCAGCCGAGGTTGTTGATGGTCCACAGGGGTACGAGAGTGCGAGTCGGTGCATGCATGGGGCACCCCATTGTTTCCTCCATGTGCTCCATCATCGAGGCCAGGCTGTGCCCTGAAACCGGTTACCGAAATTCGGAGGAGAAGGAGCACGGCGTGCGGCGGCCCCCGTTCAGGCTCATCCAGGGCCTGAGGAGGCATGCCGCCAATGGGCTAAGCGCCAGGCGTGGCGAAAGAGCCCCCGGCGCCTGACGCTTGTGGCCGCGAAGAAGGGCGAGGGGCCATGGCCCTCCCCGTGACGGTGACCAACTCAGCGATGTGGTCGGCCCATGTGTCGAAGTCCCCATGCGTCGGGCGGTGGCAAAGCATCTCGCTTTCCATCAGCAGTGCATCGTGTGCGTCGAGGTCTCGCACGTAGCTACAATGCGATGCCGGTGCTAGGGGATCCGCCCGTCCATCGTGTGCCTGGATGGCGCGAGTGGCGATGATGGTAGAGACAACACTCGTTGCTTGATACTGACCACCCAGCGTCATGCCGCTAGGGCGTGGGTCTCGGTCAGCAACAGTGGGATTGGTGAATACGAATCTTCCATGGCCGAAGGAAGCTTGTCGGGCACTGGCCATCAGAGTGGTGAGGCGAGGGAAGAGCAAGGCTTGAGGAAGATTTTGACACGCCCCCTACCTGGCGCGCCAAATGTCGGATTTCGGGCCCAGCAAAACCCTAAGAAGTTTGACCACAGGGGCATGTGCAAAGATCCCCTATAGCCTCGCCCTACCTTGCTCGCTACTAGATGATTTCATGACGAACTTGCACGATGACGAGGAAGAAGATGCCACCGTGATTGTTGGGTTCTACCATTGGTGCATCACATGCAAATTAAAATGTTCCTACGCGCAGATAATCCAAGAACATGCTACAAAGATGGATCACAGATTGTTACCACTAGACGTGCAGTGCCGTGTAATGAAAGTAGAGTTGGGGCAGTGCGTTCATGTGGTCCATCTCCTCCTCGTCTGACCTCTTTGAACAGCCGTTCTGATACCTCGGACAGCCGGTTACGAGAGCCCACGTACAGGTTCGCTGGAGCGGTGCAAGTGCACCGCCTCTAACGGTATCCGCGCATGCAGGAGGAACACCCGTGCGGCGGACTACTAGGTCCGATCACACGGTCGGTGGCGGCGAGTGGAGGTGGCTAGTTGCAACTCATGCAAAGCCCTAATGATAGCACCGAAGCGATCAACCGGATGGGTATGCTGCACCTCCACTATATATAGGCATTCGATGCGGGCTCAACTCTTGTGCCTCACATGGATCCTAAAGCCCACGTGTTCCTTCCCTTCAGCGTGCGACCCTTTAGGTTCTCGTCCACTTGGTCGCGAGTCAGATCACATCCCACTCGACCGTTCGGTAGTGGCCTCTAGCAAGACGTGCCGACTCCAAGTGTCTGATCAAGCTGGTTAGGCGAACCTGTACTTCACACTTCTGTTCCCTTTGCCACCCGATATATGTTGTCGTGCACAAGGCAACATGGTCATCCTTGTTGCAGCACAACCTCTTTCTCGTTCTGGTGAATCCGACCAACACTTCGGATTATCTCATAATCCTCATCGTGTGGCCATAATTATCCAGGTCGGATTACCCGAGGGCCCCCAGAGTATATCTCTCCTGGTAGGAGGGGCAAATACCATCTTGCTCAACCATGTATCGCAACATGGGTCTAGACAAGCTCGAAACCTGCCTTTGTAACTACCCAATCACGAAGTAGCGTTTGGTCGGCCCAAAGCAAGTCTGTCACCATCCCGAGTACATGCGCCAGCTAAGGTCCTAGGACATAGAACGTATGTTGTACTAGAGACTCACATATGACCTATCGCCACGTCTTATAGTTGGGTTTGTCCAACTTAGACCTTATCTCGACTCATATCTGACTGTGTCGAATCCGACCAGACCTTTTTGAGTCCATATTATTCGGCTAGCATCCAATGCTACATGGTCAGTGAGACCAGACATCCACCGTGTCATATGCTAGTCTAACTAGCTGCGCGTCCACACAACCCTTTCAAGTAGGGACCATTTAGGACAGTTATCATACAATGCATAGTCTCACAAACAAGTCACATACTTGTTAATACACATCAATGATAATGTCCAAGGACTATCTTTATTCATAAACACATAGGAAATATCATCATACATGATTGCCTCTAGGGCATATCTCCAACAGTCTCCCACTTGCACTAGAGTCAATCAAATAGACATCAAATGCACATAGCTCTATCATGCCCCTCATGCTTGGGTTGTGGAAGTGGCTAGTCAACGGATCTGCAACATTTGCATCCGTATGAATCTTGCACAAATTGGTATCACCTTTCTCTACTAGCTTTCGTGTCAAGTTATGTTTTCGGTCTATGTGCCTAGTCTTGTGGTGTTCTCTCGGCTCCTTGGCCTGCGCGATGGCACCTGAATTATCGCAATAAGGGTCCAACGGTTTTGACCAGCCCGGGAACACACCAACATCTTCTAGGAACTTCCGAATCCAAACACCTTCCTTTGTGGCTTCACAATCCGCAATGTATTCGGCCTCTATTGTGGAGTCGGCCACCGTATCTTGTTTGGAACTCGTCCAGCTCACTGCTCCTCCATTCATGACATACACGAATACAGTTTGTGATTGACAATCATCCCTATCGGTTTGGAAACTAGCATCAGCGTAACCCTTTACGCAGAGCTCCTCCTCACCTCCATAAACTAGGAACATCTCTTTAGTCCTTTTCAGGTACTTCAAAATACTTTTCACCACTGCCCAGTGACTCCCACCTGGGTCAGCCTGGTATCTACTTGTTAAGCTTATTGCATAGGCAACATCAGGCCGTGTACATAGCATGGCATACATGATGGATCCAGTTGCCGAGGCATATGGAATCCTACTCATCCGGTTTCGCTCATCAGAAGTCATAGGACTCTGAGTCTTGCTTAGCCTTATACCATGTGAGACGGGAAAGAACCCTTTCTTGGCCTCACTCATGTTGAACCTCTTCAACACTTTGTCTATGTAAGTGCTCTGGATTAAGCCGAGCAGCCTCCTCGATCTATCTCTATAGATCTTGATGCCTAAAATGTACACTGCCTCTCTAAGGTCTTTCATCAAAAACTTGCCATTCAATGATTCCTTGACTGAGTTCAGCATCGAAACATCATTTCTGATCAATAATATGTCATCCACATACAAGATCAAAAATACTACCGAGCTCCTAGTAGACTTCTTGTATAAACAATAGTACTCTTCGTTCTTAATGAAACCAAGGTCAACGATGACTTCATCAAAACGAATGTTCCAACTCCAAGCTGCTTGCCTCAATCCATAAATGGATCTCTTGAGCTTGCATATTTTACCAGCATTAGTTCGATCAACAAAACCTTCGGTATGTATCATGTATACATCCTCTTTTAAATTTCCATGAAGGAAATCCGTTTTGACATCCATATGCCATATCTCATAATCGAAATATGCAGCTATAGCTAGTATGATCCTCACTGACTTTAGCATCGCTACCGGCGAGTAGGTATCGTCGTAGTCAATTCCTTGAACTTGTCCATAACCTTTAGCTACAAGCCGAGCTTGTGAATCTGTACATTTCCATCCACATAGGTTTTCTTCTTAAAGACCCATTTGCAACCAATGGCAACTACGCCAGGTGGCGGATCAACCATGTCCTAGACTTGATTCTCATCCATGGACTTTAACTCGGATATCATGGCCTCTAGCCATGCCTCAGAATCTGGGCTCACCATCGCTTCCGCATACGTGGCCAGCTCGTCGCTTTTGAGCAACAAAACGCCGCGCACTCTGGACAATCTTTCTGACCTCCATGGCTCCAGTGTTGTCTCCACTACGGGTTCTCTGACCGACTCCGGTGTGATCTCATCACCAACTAAGTTGTCCCCGAGTGGCTCTCGAATTTCTTCGAGTCACGCCGTTCTCCCACTGGCCTCCCGACTGAGAAACTCTTTCTTTAGGAAAACCCTGTTCCGAGCAACAAACACTTTGTTCTCTTCTTGGTTGTAGAAGTTGTATCCCAAGGTTCCCTCGGATATCCCACGACTATGCATGTATATGACTTGGATGTAAGCTTGTCCGACATGAGTCGCTTAACATATGCTTCACAACCCCAAATCTTTATAAAAGACAAACTAGGACTCTTCCCAGGCAACATCTCATGTGGTGTCTTGTCTATGGATTTTGATGGTACCCTATTAAGTGTGAAAGCTGTAGTTTCTAGAGAGTATCCCCAAAATGACAAGGGTAAATCCGATTTGCTCATGATCGACCGGACCATGTCCAACAAGGTTCGATTTCTCCGTTCTGACACACCGTTTCTCTGCGGAGTACCCGGAGGTGCGAGTTGAGGTAATATACCTCGGCTTTTCAGATGGTTATCAAACTCCTGGCTCATGTACTCACCTCCACGATCTGATCGTAGAAATTTTATCGTCTTGCCAAGCTGATTTTCAGCCTCCTTCTGAAACTCGTTGAACTTTTCAAAAGTTTCGGACTTGTGCCTCATCAAATAGATATATCCATATCTACTCAAGTCGTCGGTAAAAGTCACGAAGTACTGATAGCCACCTCTGGCCGTTGTGCTCATTGGACCACACACATCACTATGTATAAGCTCCAACAGCTCGGACGCCCTCTCGCAACTCTTTGCAAAAGGAGACTTAGTCATCTTGCCTAGCAAGCATGATTTGCATCTCTCGAACAACCTGAAGTCGGACGAAGTTAGGAGTCCATGATCATGGAGCTTCTTCATGCATTCCAGACTAATGTGTCCAAGCTGGCAATGCCAATAGTATGTCAGTTTATCTCATTAGGCTTATGCCTCTTGACATTAACGTTATAGACTGGTTCTGTTTCTAGATTTAAAATAAACAGCCCATCTACCATGGGTGCATAGCCATGGAACATTCCATTCAAATAAAATGAACAACCATTGTCCTTTATATTGAATTCATAACCTTGACTCATCAAGCATGAGGCAGAAATAATGTTTCGACTAAGTGCAGAATGTAATAACAATTATTCAATTCCAAAATAGATCCAGAAGGAAGCTTGAGCTGCATCGTGCTGACCTCCAATGCAGCAACTCTTGCTTTGTTGCCGACCCTGATGTTAATCTCCCCTTGTTCCACAGGCCTAGTTCTTACCAGCCCCTGCATCGAGTTGCAAATATGAACAACCATCCGGTATCAAATACCCAAGAGCTACTAAGTATGTCATCACGGTAAATGTATATAACATATGTAACAAGTGTACCTTTTCCTAAAGAAGCATCTCCGGCCTTCTTGCCATGCTCAGCAAGCCACTTGCTACAGTTCCTCTTCTAGTGACCAGATTCCTTGCAGTGAAAGCAAATGGTCTTTGAGTTCGATCTGGACTTTGGCTTAGCGGTGGAGACAGCCTTCTCCATGCCCTTTGCCTTACCATTTTTCTTGGACCAACTCTTCTTGAACTTAGCCAAGTTCTCCACCATCAACATTTGATGCATGCCTTTCTTAATATCTTGTTCCGCCACCTTGAGCATCCCGTACAATTTACTGAGCTTCTTATCCATGCCGTGCATATGATAGCTCGAGACGAACGTCCCATAGCTAGGTGGAAGAGAACCCAAAATTGCATCCGTGGACAGCTCATCCCCAAGTGCGAAGCCTAACCGATCCAAAGCTTGCACGTACCCGATCATCTTGATCACATGTGGGACCAATGGATCACCCTCCTTCAGCTTACAATCTGTGAAGGACTGCCACACGTTGAACCTTTCGGTCCTAGCCTGCACCTGAAACATGCTCTTCGAACTCTCGATCATATCGAAAGCCTCAATGTTTTTGAAATGCTGTTGCAAATCAGGCTCCATACAAGCCAGCATGAGGCAGGTGATCTCGTTTGATTCATGAACGAGTTTCTGGTGGGCATTCTTGGTTGTGGAATTAGCATTCTCGGTAGGTTCCTATGGAAGTGAATCCTCTAGAACATGTTCCTTTTTATTGTGCTTGAGAACAATTCTCAAATTTCTATACCAGGTGGTAAAGTTTGTTCCATTCAGCTTATCCTTTTCCAAAATTGATTTCAATGCAAAGTTGGGTTGAGCGGGTGGTGCCATCGATTTACAACAGAAAATATGCAATCACTAAGCAACGTGTTTATGTAGAGTAATTCAAGCCTTAAACAGAACTACTCCCACTGAAGTTAGCATCCCTCCGCAAACTCTTAGTGATTCAGGGCCCGTCTAGCGCGAGCGACTAGTGAGCTTTAGCATCACTACTAGCCAACTTGCATATTCGGTAAGCAACTCCTTGCTAATCATATCTCTATACGACTCCTCTCGGTTGGGTAGGTATCTCATACCCCGGCTCCCAACCTTCTCTGCCACAAGGCCCAAAACCATTTTGATAGCCTTGTCAAGTTAACCCGATGCAGTGCATGTTCGTGTCTGACATGAACCCTCCAGTTAAAGGACACCTAGTAGCACCTCAATTTTATGAGCCCACCACTAGACGTACTTGACGTGCGAAGGTGCAACATCCAGAATGGCAATGTGCTTGATATTAATGATGTATCTTTCTACCATACTAACATGCATAGAAACAAGAAGCAATATCAATCACATATAAACATAAATATGTGAAATAGTATGGCTCCTTCATAGACATCCTTCCAGGTCGGCTCCAACTCCGATGACCAGGGTGGAACTCCATCTTGTCCATCACGCCAAGACATCAAAGCTTCGAACTTGATCTCTGTCCTCCAACTATTACAACTAGTAATGAATTTACAGAGAATCACAAGTCGACACGCAGGTCGTTATACTATATAATGACATCACGTTGGCTCCTGCTGGCTGACAATCATGACATGCAGGTCATGTTAAGTTACACACTTGCATCACATACATATGAGCCATACTATTCACATCAAACCTGCAAAACAAACTTATGCATAGAATCGCATTGTACCGGTTTGTATGATCATGTACGAAATACAAGGCGCTACGCACACAGCGGTCCCGCTAGCTGGTTAGCGGGCGGGGTTCGAAGGGGCCAAAGTGCTGTCATCGATCATCGCGAACCCAATTCGGATCATCGCGAACACAATTCAAAATTACGTTTCATGTTAACCCCGATGGCGGATACCGACCGGTAGGGGTAGGTTGTGTCACGACCTCATCGATTCTGATTGACACAAAACATAGCCTCACCGATCCCGACGTGCAGTTGATCTCATCAACCGTGCACATAGCCGATCTTATGAACGATTACGGATCTTATCCTCCGCCTCCGCATATCAAATATGCATCCAATCTGAATCCAAATTCTATAAAAGGGGCTCTGATACCACTATTGGGTTCTACCGTAGGTGCATTGCATGCAAATTAAAAAAATTCCTACGCGCAGAACATGCAAGAACATGCTACGGAGATGGATCACGGATTGTTACCACTAGACGCGCAGTGCCGTGCAACGGAAGTAGAGTTGGGGCAGCTCGTTCATGTGGTGTGTCTCCTCCTTGTCCGACCTCCCTTGAACAGCCGTTCCGATCCCTCAAACAGCCGGTCGCCGGAGCCCACGTACAGGTTCGCCGGAGCAGCGCAAGTGCACCGCCTCTAACGGTATTCGTGCGTGCAGGAGGAACACCCGTATGGCAGACTGCTAGGTCCGATCACATGATTGGTGGCGGCGAGTGGAGGTGGCCAGTTGCAACTCATGCAAAGCCCTAGTGACGGTGCCGAAGCGATCAACCGGATGGGTGTACCGCACCTCCACTATATATGGGCATCCGGCGTGGGCTCAACTCTTGGTCCTCACACGGATCCTAAAGCCCACATGTTCCTTCCCTTAAGCGCGCGACCCTTTAGCTTCTCGTCCACTTGGTCGCAACTCAGATCACATCCGACTCTACTTGTCGGTAGCAGCCTCTAGCAAGACGTGCCGACTCCAAGTGTCCGATGAAGCTGGTTAGGCGAACCTGTACTTCACACTTCTGTTCCCTTTGCCACCCGATATATGTTGCCATGCACAAGGTGACATGGTCATCCTCATTGCAGCACGACCTCTTTCTCATTCCGGTGAATCCAACCAACACTTTGGATTATCTCATAATCCACATCGCATGGCCATGCTTATCTAGGTCGGATTGCCCGAGGGGGCACAAAGTATATCTCTCCTAGTAGGAGGGGCAAATGCCACCTTGCTCGACCATGTATCGCAACATGGGTCTGGACAAGCCCGAAACCTACCTTTGTAACTACCCAGTCATGGAGTAGCATTTAGTCGGCCCAAAGCAAGTCTGTCACCATCCCGAGTACATGCGCCAGCTCAGGTCTTAGGACATAGAACGTATGTTGTACTAGAGACTCACAGATGACCTATTGATGCGTCTCATAGTTGGGTTTGTCCAACTTAGACCTTATTTCGACTCGGATCCGACTATGTTGAATCCGACCTGACCTTTCTGAGTCCATATTATCCGGCTAGCATCCAATGCTACATGGTTAGTGAGACCTGACCATCCACCGTGTCATATGCTAGTCTAACTGGTTGTGCGTCCACACAACCCTTTCAACTAGGGACCATTTAGGACAGTTATCATACAATGCATAGTCTCACAAACAAGTCACATACTTGTTAATACACATCAATGATAATGTCCAAGGACTATCTTTATTCATAAACACATAGGAAATGTCATCATACATGATTGCCTCTAGGGCATATCTCCAACAGTGATATACCCAGGTCCGGGCCACTGCGAAGTATAATACCCTAATCCTGCTTTGGTGGATTGCCTCACGAGGAGGTTGGAGGATGAACTAGTACAGTGGTGTGTTGCCTCGTGTGGGCGCTTGGGTGGTGTTTTCTCTCTTCAGTTGCCTCTTTATTTCGTTGTCACTCCCTATGGTGCAGCCGAACCTCTATTTATAGTGCCCCGAGTCCTCTTCCCTTATCGATATGGCGGGAAGGGATCCCACATGACCAAATTCGAAGGGGGACAAGAGTGCATCATTATCCTGACGAAAGGTGGTCTTCGCATGCAAAGTAGCTATTGATGATGCAGAGGTGCGCTCGGCAATGACATCCTTCCTATTGGGCTCGTGGTCGTGGTCTTGTCGCACCGGAATGGAAACCTTTGGGGGACGCTTTGGGAACCCACGTATGTCCTTGCCCCCTTTGCACCAAAGGCGAAACTACACCGCCAGGCACGCTGGCGCCCGCATGTCCCACCTGGCATCACTCTTGCCCTCCCGAGGCCAAGTGTTGCATAGAGATCTTCGTTGCTCCGGAGTGGGCCTGAGGAGGCCCGTCCCTCGCTGGTCTTTGTGATGATCTTCCTCGCGAGCTTAGGGCTCTCGCGAGGGCATTGTCTTGAGTGGGGTCTCACCAGGTCGTGCCTGGCTGACGAGGTGGGCCATGCCCTGGGCCGTAGGCACGCAGGTCTGGGTACCCCTGTTCCCAGAACACCGACAAGAACATTATCTCCGCCTCTCTTTAAATTCAAATTCATTGCATGTAGTGTTTTTACTTTACCTGGTGCACTAAATAAAATGTTGCAAAGCTCTCAAATATTTGTTTGGGTTTTTAAAATCGAGCTTAGACATGTGTGACCTCCATGCCTTTTGTCATTAAAATATATGCTTGGTTTTATAAGTAAAAAGGGCTTTTATTTGTTTACTCTAAAACCAATTTTGTTAAATAGAGCATAATTTTGTGAGTTCCAAACTTATTTTGTTTCTCTCTATTTCCTTCCCAAAGTTCCCTGGCATTTGTTTTTTCTTGGTTACTGTTTCTATGAAAAAAGCAGAGCCTTTTGTTTCTCTCAGAGAGAGAGAGAGTGCATAGCCTGCTTGGGCCTTGGCCTCCCCATAGGCCCATCTAGGCCCCCGACGGCTACCTGCTCCCTCACTGATGTTGTTGTCTCCCTGCGAGACAGAGAGAGAGAGCAGCATCGTGGGCACATCATGGATGTCGAGACTGCCGTTTGTTGGTGCAGCTCTCTCACACACAGTTGGACGGAGGTAGAAGAAAGAGCAAAACAAGGAGTCTTTTCGGTGACAAACGCCCCGGCTGCACGTACAACCATGTTTCTATTTCACTGGACTCGGTAAACCGTCTGACTAAAACACCCTTTATACACCAGGGCAACCGCACGTAGCTCTCGTCCACTACCCGGTCTTCATGCGCTCATCCGTCGAACGTGGATCACCCAGCCTGCACCCGAACATGTGCTCCCCTGCAGGACGTGCTCCTCAACGTACTCTCCACGCTTGCGACTCGGCCTTCGGCTGCGCAACAACGCAGCCAAGACGCACGCACACTACTAGGCACGAGTCAGACTATTCCCATACAATGCCCAGACACACATGGGGCACACCCGCCACAGCTACGTACAATCTAGACACGCACAATCGCCATGCTTCCGCTGCATCTTGCACGTCCCGCGTGCACCCGACGCGCCCGACGAGACCGACCGCATCAGTGCATCCTGCACATCCCGCATGCACCCGAAGCGCCCGACGAGTTCGACTGCACCAGACGCCATGGCTTATTCCAACACACACCCCCTAAGGCCACAGCCTAGAGGAGTCCATCATCGTCGACGTTGGCGTTGGCCAGGAGAGCCTACTCCGTCACCAGTCCTTTCCGCAGTTGCGGGCACTCGTGCCGGAAGTACCCATGCTCCCACCATTTGTAGCTGCGTCCACAACGCTTCCCTCCGTTGCCCGATGCCATCTTGCCCGTGCTGTCATCATCATGGTCAAATCCGCCGTCATGTAGATGTCGCCATGTCGCCCACTAAGCTGCAGTGAGCATCAACTACTCGTCCGCCCGCTCACCACCGGCCTATGCGCGCCGCCTCGTCCTCTCCTCGAAGGTATTGAGCCTCCCGAGCACTTCCTCGAACGCCATGGTGTTAACGTCGCAGAACTACTCGATCCCGGCGACCGGCGCGTACAGTCGTTCCGGCATCGAGTCCAGCTGCGTCTTCACCATCTCGGCGTCATCCAGCGTCGACTTGAGTGCGGCATAGCACACCGCCATCCCACCAATCCTACAGGCGAACGCATCCAGCGTCTCCGACTCCGCCATGTGAAGCCGCTCGAACTCGCCACGGAAAGTGGCCAGCCGCGCCGCCCGAACCCGATCCACACTGATGAACCTCGTCTTCAAGCTTACCCATAGCTTTGTCGTCGTCTTCTTCGACGAGATCTGTTGTAGAATCTCCTCGGAGAGCACCCCGAGCAAGTATGCCCTTGCTGGCTTGTCCTTCTTGGCGATCACCGCCGCCGCTGCGTCCTCCGCCGGAACCATCGCCTCCTAGAGCCCGGCCGCATCGAGGTTGGCCTCCACCTTGATGGCCCACACAGTTTAGTTGTCACCGGTAAGCACTAGGAAAGGCGTGGGCAGCGAGCTCCCCGATCCGCCGATGTACGGGACGAGCGACAACACTGTGGGAAGGATCGCAACAAAGCTCTGTATACCAAATGTTGGTGTAGCTCTCTCACACACAGTTGGACGGAGGTAGAAGAAAGAGCAAAACAAAAAGTCTTTCCAGGGATGAATGCCCCGGCTACACATACAATAGTATTTCTATTTCACTGGACTTGGTAAACCGTCTGACTACAACGCCCTTTATACACCAGGGCAACCACACATAGCTCTGGTCCACTGCCCGGTCTTCACGTGCTCATCCGCCGGATGTGGATCACAAAGCCTGTGCCCGAACGTGTGCTCCTCCGCAGGATGTGCTCCTAAACATACTCCCGACGCTGGCGACTCGTCCTTCGGTTGCGCAACAATGCAGCCAAGACACACACACACTACCATGCACTAGTCAAACGATACAATGCCCAGACATACACGAGGCACACCCTCCACGGCTATGTACAACCTAGACACGCATAGTCGCCATGCTTCCGTTGCGTCCCGCACGTCCTACACGCACCCAACACACTCGACAAGCTCGACCGCACCAGTGCGTACCGCACGTCCCGTGCACACCCGACGTGCCTGACGAGCCTGACCGCACCAGACGTTGTGGCTTATTCCAACACCGTCCCTCCATGCCGTTATAAAGCTGCACCCCATCCTATGGTTTCCCCCCTTTCCTCGCGCGCTGCCACCTCCTTTTCCTTCCCATCGTTCCTTCCTGGTAGTCACAGATGTGAGAGGCGAGAGTGATTCAAAGAGGGTTTAGTAATGTTCATAGAGCAACTCGCCCTTCATTGTCGTCGTCCTCATCTCCAGTGGCTTCCGTCGCTCCTCCAAAGATGTCCAGAAGCACCCTAGTGCCGCACTCAACCGATTCCCGGAGCTAGTAGGAGAGGATCGCGTCCACATCATCGACCTCATCTTCGTCTTCTTCGCGGACCAGAAGCTCCACCATGACATCAACGTCCTTCTTCGACCTATGCTTCCCCTACCCGACCGCATCTCCGTGTCCTCAATGGCCCCGGTGAGCAGTCCATCCATGTAGTCCCTCTCTTGTCCAATTCGTAGTCGAGCCGTCATTTCCCATCAAGCCCGATGCAAGTCTGCCATGGACAACCATGGCAACAAGCAAGAGATCGTGCCTTGCCTCCTTTCGAAGCCCACCCCCCATGCTGCAGCCATGCCACCCCTATTCTGCATGCCCGCCGTAGCCACCGATACCCTGCCATGCCTCCAAGGATCACCGCATCGTTGTTGTCTTCTCTGTTGCAGAGGAGAAGAAAACCCGTCAGGGGTTTTGGCCTAGTTCAATGGAATTGAATGCCCACATCAGACAACAGCCGAGCCATAGCCCAGTGGTAACTCCCCTGTCTCTCCCTAGGGGAGAAACAGGTTTGAATCCCCCCAAGCACACCTTTTTATTCCCATTTGTTCTTTGGCCCTGACAGTCGGCCCAAGGGCCCACATGTCACCCCCTCCGGGCCTTTGTGTGTATACCAAGTGGCCCCCGTTTTTTACCATTTTTGGTTATTGTATATTCCTCTGTTTTGATTTTTTCCCTTTTAGGGTAAGTGCCAGATTCGGACATGTCCATTTTGGCAGATTCGAATTAGGGATATGCCAAGTTTGACATGTACTATGTTATAAGAGTTTTTTGCAATTTTGAAATGGCATTTGTGTGATATTTTGCTACAGGATCATATGCTTATGATATACTCCCTCCATCCCAAAATAACTGTCTCAACTTTATACTAGCTCTAGTACAAAGTTGTACTAAGCTTGAGACACTTATTTTGGGACAGAGGGAGTTTGTACTAAGCTTGAGATACTTATTTTGGGATAGAGGGAGTATGAATTTGGGGGAGGGGGAAATCCAGTGAATCCATCCGTGGAATTAGTTTTATCAGTTGAGCATGTTTGTGAAAATTTTAGTTTGTAATAATATGTCATATTTACATGATTTAATTCTTGTACTATGTGCTAAACTTGTCAACATGAAAATTGCTCTTCAACATGTGCACTAGCCCCAGGTATTTTTGCATGCGATGTTAATCCATGATTAGGTGCAGAATTCTTGCTGTCAACATGCCACCAAAATGTTGTTTTCCATATGCTAAAATATTTCTTGCCATGTTGTCTTGATAATTCCCATGAATTTGTAGCTCCTTTCGGGTTGGCATGATGTTATGTATTGTTGAGCATGTTGTCCTCTGTTAGGTTGTGCCAATTTCTTGCAAGTAGAGGTATTGCATCTTGGTTAAATTTGTTGTGAAACATGTCATTCTGTTAACAATGCCCTTCTTGCCACTTGTTGATTTTTTTCCAAGTTTATGAAACTATAATTTTCAGTATGCCATGTTGGGAGGATGATAGCCAGTGATCTATGCATATTTTGATTTTGTCATAATGTATTAAATTGAAGTGCATATTGTCCTCTTTAACCCTATTAATTTGCATGCCATGAAAGTCTGTGTAGCATATGTACTTGTTTTTGTCAAGATGTCATCCTGTTAACTCAGATTATGTAAAATTTGAATTTTCACTAAGTCCCTAAATGCTGATTCAACATGCGATCTTGTGGGCACAATTTCCATTGGTCCTTGCTTCCTTTCATGTTGCTGTAGTTAGATAAATTTTTAAGCATACTGTATACTTCGTGTCCATGCCTTTGTCATGCTTGGTAGCCTTCTGTAGCTCTTGTAGTGTGTGTTACAATATGGCAAGCTGATGTTTGTGGACAGATTGTGTGTATGATTGTTTTGTGACTTGTGAGAGTTATAACCAATGATTTTGCACGATCTTTAGGTCTATTCTTACTAGGTTTTCATTTCCAATCTAGTGGCATACTTGGAATACCAAGAAATATCTCATGGCCTTCATCATCGTTGTTTTTGTCTCTGTCACCGTTCGGACCTTGTCGTGAGTGTACTGTGAGTTCCGTTACTCAGTTTGCAATGTTCTACATATGCATTTGCATTATTTTTATGAGGAGCATTCATATTTGCCATGTTCATGCGTGTTCAAATAACTAATCATGAGGTTCTGTGCTGAATACTAAAGAACTGAATAATTGCATGAGAAACATGACTAGCATAGGGCTGTTATGTTAAATACATCAAATTGGTCATGCATCATCATTGGTTGTGCATTGCACTTTGCTTGTGTGTTTATTTGGTGTTGTTTCTCTTTGGGTAGACCCAAGTGTCGAGCCTGAGTACAAGGATCCTGGAGAGAATGCCTACGAGGACCCAGTTCTTGATCCCTCTGAAGACCCTACATGGAAGATGATCGTACCCGGATCCTGACACTATTTTTGATATGCTAGATGTGTTGCTTCTATTGTTATGTTTTGTTTCCTAACAATGAAATGTTAAGCCTCCTAAATTTCCATGAAAGCATTTATCCCCTCCACTACCTAGCGGAACATTTATTTGCTAAGTTACCGCCGCTCATCCCCTCTTATAGTGCTCTTAGTTGCACGTGTAGGTTGTTTCCATGTGATAACATGGATATCTAATTTAATGCACCTATATACTTGGTAAAAGGTGGAAGGCTTGGCCTTTTTCCCGGTCTTTTGTTCCTATCGCCCTAGTTACTTCTTACCGGTGTTATGTTCCATATTATGCGCTCCTAACATGCTTGGGGTTGTTATGGGGACCCCTTGATTATTCGTTTTAGGATAAAGCTTGCCTTGCAAGACCCAACATTGGTACTAGTTTCTTAACAACCTAATAAAATGCATAGGGCTTAGCTACCCCGTGGATAATTAATCAATCACCGGTCCAGTGCTCCTCATGAGTGTTGGTCCAAAACAGGCAGACTACGGGGCCACATCGGGGAAACTTCAGGTTTGGTTTTACTCATAGTGTGACCCATCCGTCGTGTGCTGGGAACGAGATACGCGGCTCCTATCGGGTCCGTCGACACGTCGGGAGGTCTTGCTGGATTTGTTTTAACTTTCCCAATTGTCTTGTCGAAAGGATTTCGAGGATACTTTGGGCTATCTCAACGTTGAGGTTTTCCACTGGAATTTCCAAGGATATCACTGGTTTTCCGCGGTCGAGGTTATTTGTGGGGACCCCGACTCATAAGTCGTGATCACCGAATGCACGTGTACAATGATCCCAGAGATCAATGCTCACTGAACACACAGAAGATGAATAACAAGAGTCTTACATCCACACTTAACGTCTTACACAAATAATGACCACGAAGGTCTTAGTCTTACATAGATAGGGCCAAATGGGCCAAACACTTAAACTAGAACAAGCAGCGGAAATCTTGGTCGAAAGCGTGAACCCATGCCATCTTCCTTAACCTATAGGCATTCTAACTGGGAAGCGTCCTTGTTCGCACGTTCATCTCCAAGGAACTCTCCAACATACTTCTCTTCTTCCATGCCTCGCCAATTAAATAACCAGTGGCAAGCCAATGAGTACTTTGAATGTACTCGCAAGCAACCCAAGTTGTGGAACAAGGTAATAATGATGCATGATATAGCACTAAGTAGGTGATTTTGCGGAAATCTAATTTGAATGCAAATGTCATGATCAAGTAACTAGTGAGCATGCATCAACAATTAGCAGATATCCATATGAACAAGTTACAGATATCAACATAAGCTGGGGGTTGAACACCTCGTGTTCATTCATCATGCTAGGTCATCGGACTTAGATCTCTTTCCAAGCTAGTCATCGGACTTAGATCAAGTACCATTTTTGTCTCCAACGCACCCACGCACATTAGTTTGAAAACACTTGGGCGTAGCACAAGAGCGGTCACCCAGCTGTCCTTGACCGTGGACATGGCTATTCGAATAGTTTCACACTCTGCAGAGGGTGCACAGTTTACCCACAAGACTCGGGGAACTTCCGTGTCATCCACGACTAGCGGTATTTAACAGACCCGAGGTAAGCACCCGAACAATGCCTTTCCCATGGTCATACTAAACAAAGAGTCCACTCGTTGGTGCCATCCCTCATGATATACATCACTCATATCATCCATGAGGGCACGCAACGGTGTGCCCGGTGCCTCTAAAGACAGCGCATGACCTTCCACTTAGGGACGACCCCATCTCAAGAGTGACCACTTCACTCTTGCCACTAGTAATGCAGGCTCCTTGCTAGCATCAACAATAGTAATCAACAAAGCCCCATCACATAAGGGGTATCGTGGTCATACATATAAGGTTGGAATAACGGTCGAAACTTACACCAATCCGTTTTCGAAAACCACAACACTCACGTGTCCCGATACACCACTTCTTTCTCAAGTGGTCACCCATCTCATCATCATCTCCCTCGGGCATTAGTGGTACCCGACGGGGTTTTCAAAAAATGTTTGAACTCATTTCCTTACTTGTCATCACTATGCATAAGTCCCATCCCATTTGTGAAGCATCTATTAGCAACCTAACTACTCCCACCCGCATAACCCTCATAAGGTGGTAGGGTCATGCACGATGCAAGTGTCAATGGAAACGTATCGGAGGCATCCCAGCGAAAGGGGAACACCATATCACATGATTAATTATGACGAAAGTAAAGTGCTATATGACATGCAATAAAAAATGGTTTCTCATCATGGTCAAAGGGCTGCTTGCCTGGCTCAACAAAGTCTCTGGGGTCTTCAAAGTCTTCGGGTCCAACTTCTTCGTCAACCGCACAATCTATCGTCGCGAAATAAAGCGATAAAAATAAACAATCACACAAAATAGAGCACTCAATCTACTAACAAAAATGTTAACCTATTCTGATAAATACTAAATGGCATACTAAAAATACTCTCCTAGGGTTTTGTTGTGAAAAATATTTTTGAAATAAAATAACAGACGCAAAAAGGTGCCTATATATAGGTTTTAAAATAAAACAATACTAAAAAGTTTTTCAAATATTTTTACAAATGGAACTATTAAGTTCTAGGAATTATTTTATGAAATTAGTTGGAAGAAATATTGTCATAGTAATTATTTTGGGTTCTGTGGGATTTTTGCAAAGTTCATAGAAAACAGAAAAAGAAAAAGGAAGAAAAAGGTCACTGGGACCTAGGTGGCCAGAGGCTAGGCCAGCCAGCCTCATGCGCGCTCATGTTCAAACCTGGCGCGCGGGGCCCGGTCATCGACGACATGAGGGGGAAGAGACAGAGAGCGTGGGAGGGAGGAAGAGAGGCCGACAGGTGGCCCCCACCTGTCGGGTCCTTCTCCCACCTCGGGACAGGGAGGGGGAGAGCTCACCGGCGGTGAGGGACGGCGCGACAAGGGGATCTGGAGGCGGGAACGAGCTTGGCATCGACCTGCTTGTCCTCTTGAGGTGGAACGGTGGCCGGAGGTGGCTGAAGTCACCGGTGGAGAGATGGGCGCGGTGGAGGAGGTTCGGGAGGGGGTTAGAGCTGACATTTCCTACCTCAAAATGAGAGGGGGAGAGGGGGAAACGAGCCAGGGACGAGCTGCAGGCTCAAAGGAGGAGAGGAGAACGCCAGAGCGGTCCTGTGTCCCAAGATCGATGGAGCTCCGCCACGGCGGCGCCTCGGTCGATCTCGAGCACTGGTGCTCGGGGGGCTCCAAAGGGGGCTCGGGGCGGTCTATGGAGGATGAGAGGGGTTCAAAGGAGGGGAGAGAGAGGTCAAGGAGGGCCTTAAATAGGCGGCCCTCGGTCCGCCGAGCTCGGGTGTGCTCGCGAGCTCGTGGCCGGGGCCAGAGGCCATGGGAGTGAGAGGGGGTGAGTGAGGGGCGCTCCTGGGACTACTCTACGCCGAGGGGGGAGGAGAGAGAGGCAGGGGAGCGCTCGTGTGCGAGCCCTGTGGTTGGCCGTCTCAGGTAGCCGCGACGCGTGTGAGGAGGGCCATAGGAGGGGAAGAGAGGAGGGTCCTAACATGGTGGCGTGGCATGGACGCCGAGGCCGACCATCTGGCGAGAGGGGGGAGCCCGAGGTGGTCGGGGCCATGTAGTGTCCAATGGCTACAGTACCTGTCGGCATTGTAGCGCGCTCCAGAGCGCGCGTTTGGCATGCCACGGCATGCTAACGGTGTCTTCTGTGTGGCCTCTCATGCCTAGGGGATCTAGGGGGAGCTAACAATGAAGAGTAGGCCTTGGATGCTCTGGGATGCCTTAGGAGAGAAGGAAGGCTGGGAGGAAGGGAGAATAACTACTGTCTAGAGGGGTAAAATGAGGGTTTTACTCCTCTTACCCATGGAGTCTTAGCGAGGAAGAATTACTGCAGGTAGCTAGTAACTCAGAGGGGTTGTGGTAAGAAGCTGGGGGCAACGGTAAAAGGGAATGGGGTGAAAAAGCTGGTTTTACAAAATCACCAGAAGGTGTTTGATGGAGTTTTGGGGAAGAAGATGTTGCCAACTTACTAAGGTATTTACTAGGGTCAATGGCTAGGTAGAAACGAGGGGATTCAACAAGTTTGAACTCAAGAGGAAAAAGTTGACAATGGAGATTTGATGAACCCTAGAAATTGGCAGAATCAGATTTCTGTAGATCCAATGATGCCAGGCTTTTACCTTGATGCACCACTTAGTGTAACATCACTATTTGGCCATTAGAGCATGCCCACAAAGTTTGAGGCCAAGGGGAGACACTTCACAATGTAAAGTTTCTCAAATTTGATTCTAGACAGGAATACTTTTCGGATGGTTTGATAAACCAAACCAACTTGGATTGAGACGAAACTTTGCAAGATCATCACCTATGGTAGTGTTGACTTGCTGGAATTTATTGAGAATATTTCTTATAGAAATATTCCAAAATTATGATTTTAACAGAAAGGGTTTTGAGGGGTTTTGCCTATGATCTGATCATGCCCTTGTGTTGAAACTCATATATATGGAAAATAATATGTCCATTGAGTTTCTCTAAATTTTCAGAAATATTTTCAAAGTATTTAAATAATTTTTCCCTGGGAAAAACTATTTCTGTCCTAAAGAAAAAGCCTTCAAATAAATTATGAAAATAATCTTTAAAAATAATATTTGGTGGTTTGGGGAATCATACATATAGTAGGTTTGAAATAAAGCCTTTGGGAAAGAAGGGTCCACCTGATTTGTGGACTTGCAGTGCAAACATCATTTAAGGGGGTTTGTAAACTTAAATTAAATAAATCATTTTTAGTTAAAACAAAATTAGATAAAAATAGTTTTGGGCACTATTCACATGGCATGATCATTGGGCAAGGGGTTTGGGACATGGAACATGAATATGAAGAGGAATAGAACCTAGTAGTGCCATAAAACACAATCATCAAGTAAGCAAACAATATAGCAAACAAGCACAAGCACTTAGAAAAAGTTTTAGTTGGATCCGAATTTTATAAACCCAAACATAACAATGTAATAGAAACACAGGGTGTGACATACCTTCCCCCCTTACAAGAATCTTGTCCCCGAGATTCCTAGGCTAAGCGCTAAAAAGATACGGGAACTCTGATCTAAGATTATCTTCATGCTCCCAGGTTGCTTCAGCTTCAGCGTGGTTTCTCCATTGAACCTTGAAGTAATTGATGGTGCAGCTTCGGGTGCAGTGCTCGGCTTCATCCAAAATGCGAACTAGCCTCTCACGATAAGTGAAATCTGGCTAAAGATTGATGGCTTGATGGTCGATATCCTTGTAGAGGTCAGGGCGATTGGGAACTTGCAGTCACTTCCGGAGTTGTGACACATGGAAGACGTTGTGCACATCTGACAACTTGGAAGGTAGCTCTGACCGAGAGGCAACTTCTCCACGTGTAGCAGTGTTCTTGAAGGGGCCGCTATATCTTGGTGCGAGCTTCCCTCTAACGTGGAAGCGCTTAGTTCCCTTGAGAGGCGTGACCTGGAGGTAGACATGGTCACCGACACAGAAGCTGACTTCTCGGCGGTGAGAGTTGGCGTTGCTCTTCTGTCTTGATTTGGCGGCCTCCCGACGCTCTCGGACGAGTTGAACTTGCTTTCCTGTTTCGCGGAGGATGTCTGGTCCGAAAACTAATCCTTCTCCTGTCTGTGACCAGTTGAGGGGAGTACGGCACTTGCGTCCATACAACACCTCAAATGGTGTCATCTGAAGACTCGACTGATAGCTGTTGTTGTAAGAGAACTCAATGAATGGTAGGCAATCTTCCCACGTGGCTCCATATGCCAAAACACAAGCGCGGAGCAAATCTTCGAGTATCTGATTTACTCGTTCCATTTGTCCACCGGTCTGAGGGTGAAAAGCAGTGCAGAAGGAGAGCTTGGACCCCATAGCTTCTTGAAACTTCTTCCAGAATCTTGAGGTGAACTGGGTTCCTCGGTCAGACACGACCTCCTTTGGAACTCCGTGAAGACTCACGATGCGGTTGATGTAGAGGTTCGCGAGGTGGCTACCGTCATAGGTGGTTCTGACGGGGATGAAGTGGGCTACCTTGGTCAGGTGGTCGACAATGACCCAAATGGAATCATGTCCTTTGCTTGACCTTGGCAAACCGGTGATGAAATCCTTTCCGACTTTATCCCACTTCCATTCAGGCACTTTGAGAGGTTTCAATAGCCCACCGGGTCACCGATGCTCAGCTTTAACTCTCTGGCATATGTCGCACTTAGCAACAAACGTGCCTATCTCCCGCTTCATGCCATGCCACTAGAATCTTGCCTTGAGGTCCTGATACATCTTGGTTCCTCCAGGATGGATGTAGTAGGGAGTGTCATGAGCTTCTTGCAACATCAGGTTGTTAAGCTCTTCTTTGTTGGGTATGCAAATGCGATTCCCGAACCATACAACTCCTTGTTCATCCACTAAGAATCCTGGGGCCTTGCCTGCCTTGATCTTTCTCTTGATGCCTTCAATGCTCTCGTGTCTCTTCTGAGCTTCCTTAATCTCATCCATCAAGGTAGGCTTTGCTTCGAGGTTGGCGAGGAATCCTGGTGCAACCAGTTCCAAGCCGAAGCTCTGAAGCTCTTCATATAGGGTGGGTAACCTTTCCTTAATCATAGCATTCAAGGAACAAGCCTTTCTGCTCAAGGCGTTTGCTACCACATTGGCCTTTCCGGGATGGTACTGAACACTAAGGTTGTAATCCTTGATCAATTCCAACCATCTTGGCTGCCTCATGTTCTACTCCCTTTGAGTGAAGATATACTTCAACCTCTTATGGTCTGTGAATATCTCGCATCGCTTCCCCAGAATGTAACGTTGCCATGTCTTCAAGGCATGAACCACGGCTGCCAACTCGAGATCATGAGTTGTGTAGTTCTCATGACGACGTAGCTGTCTGGATAGATATGCTACAACTCTGCCTTCTTGCATCAGAACACCTCCAAGCCAGGTTCTTGATGCATCACAATAAACCACAAACTCCTTGTGAATATCAGGGGTGGCCAAAACTGGGGTCATGGTCAATCTCTTCTTGAGCTCCTGGAAGCTTTCCTCGCACTTAGCGGTCCATTCGAACTTCTTGTCCTTCTTCAAAATCTGGGTCATGGGTCGGGCAATGCTTGAGAACCCTTCCACGAACTTGCGGTAATAACCTACGAGTCTGAGTAAGCTCCTGACTTCCTTCACGGTGGTTGGGGTTTGCCACTCAGTCACGGCTTCATTCTTGGAAGGATCCACTAATAATCCTTCTGCAGTCAACACATGACCCAAGAATCCAACTTCATGCAGCCAGAATTCACACTTGCTGAATTTGGCATACAACTGGTGCTCTTGAAGCTTCTCTAGGGCCAATCTCAAGTGTTCCTCATGTTCTTTTTCAGACTTCGAGAAGACGAGTATGTCATCAATGAAGACAACAACGAACCTGTCCAAGTACTCCATGAAGACTTTATTCATGAGGTACATGAAGTAGGTAGGGGCATTGGTTAACCCGAATGACATGCTCGTGTACTCCTACAGGCCATACGTGGTTAGAAATGCCGTCTTCGGAATGTCTTGGAGTCTGATCTTGAGCTGATAGTACCCAGACCTGAGGTCGATCTTGGAGAACACCTTAGCTCCGTTCAACTGATCAAACAGGTCTTCAATCTTGGGGAGTGGGTACTTGTTCTTTATTACGACTTCATTGAGAGAACAGTAATCGACACAGAGTCTGATAGTTTCGTCCCTCTTTGACACGAATAAAACAGGTGATCCCCAAGGAGAGGCACTCGGGCGAATAAATCATTTTCCGAGCTGCTCTACTAGTTGCTTCTTCAACTCAGCCAACTCTTCGGATCCCATCCTATAGGCCTTCTTATAGATGGGCCTTGATCCGGGCATAAGCTCAATGATGAACTCAATGTCGCGGTCAGGAGGCATTCCGGGCAGCTCATCAGGAAGCACATTCGGGTATTCCCATACCACTGGCACTTAATCCAACTCAACTCCCGATAGGCAGTTAGCGTGAGGTGCTTGAGTGGAGGCAGGGGTGGGTACATACTTGACTTCCACTCCTTGGCTATTGATCACGGTGACAATTCTCTTGTCATAGTCTAACATGCCTTGGTGCTTAGTCAACCAATTCACGCCAAGGATGATGTCCAAGCCCGGTGAATCCAGAACTATAAGGTCTGCTAGGAAGTCTACCCCGTTGATGTCAATCTTCACTCCCTTACACCCTATCCCAGACTTCATAACTGAACCGGGGGTTTGTATCAACATATGATTGCCCAGGGGTGTAGGTTTCATGCCACTGTCTAGTGCAAACTTTTGGGTGACAAAAGAAATCAAAGCTCCACAATCAAACAATATTGTTGCTGGGGTTGAGTTTACGAGGAACGTAACTAGTATGACGTCCGGGTCTGCCTGGGCTTCCTCTGCGGTGACGTGATTCACACGACCCTTGCCATTGTTCGGCTGGTTGCAAGGAGCTGGGTTCCTTGGTGGTGCTCCACGTGCTTGACCTTGGTTTGGCGCATTAGGGCGTAGTGCATCTGGCTTCCTGTTGGGGCAAAGCTTAGAGATGTGTCTAGACTGACCACATCCAAAGCAAGTGACATGCCCAGGGTTTTTTGTCGAAGTTTTTGCCACTGTTGTTGTTATTGGTGTTGTTGTTGTAGGCTGGCCTTGGATTGGCATACTGCTAAGGCTGGTAACTCGGACGAGGTGCAAGAGGTCTAGCCTGTTGTGGATGATAGCTTGGCTTGGCTGGGCTGGCTGCCAGGGGTGAGGCTTCTAGTTGCTTGAGCTTCCCTTGCTGATCATCTTGCCCTTGCAAGTGTCCTCTATGGCACGACACTTGTCTTCCAGCATGAGGGCCTTGTTCACCAACTCCAAGAAGGTTCATCGCAGATGATGCGCTGATACTGCAGGACCTATTGAAGTCCTTCCATGAAGCGCTCCTTCTTGGCAGCCTCCGTGCTGACATCTTCAGGTACATACCTTGACAGCAGGTTGAACTTCTGTAGGTACTCCTTGACAGAGCTACTTCCTTGCTTTAGCGCTCGGAATTCTCTCTTCTTGATAGCCATGATCCCAGAAGGAATATGGGCAGTGTGGAATCCTTCCTTGAAGTCGTTCCACGTGATCACACGCTCTCCTTGCATGACCTTCAATCCATCCCACCAAGCTCGGGCGGTACCTCCGAGGCAGTGAGAGGCATAAAGCACCTTCTCACGATCCTCATTGCAATTGACCAATGCAAGGAGGTCCTCGATGGTGCGGATCCAGTCATCGACATCCAATGGTTCAGCAGTCTCGGTGAAGGTTGGGGGTGAATTCCTCATGAACCCAGACAGCATGGAGCAGCCATTGCCGTTCCTGCCTTGATGTTGGTTGTTCACAAGGGTCTAAGCCATCTGCTGGATAGCAGCATTGTTGGCGTGGCGCTCCCCCCAGAGAACTTGGAGAAACTAAGCTATGGTCATGTTCTCCGACGGAGGAGGTGGCGGGGGAATGTCGCCTTGTGGCTACTCCTGGTGCCCTCCAGCGTGAGCAGCCCCACTAGCTCCCTGTTGCTGGCTTGAGTTATCGGCTTCAGGGTTGGTGAAGGAGCTGTTGCGGGTAGCAGTCACCATCCTGTTTGGAGCAGCCAAGTCAAACAACTAGGATTGACAAGAGGATAAACAATATGGAAAAGCGCACCTAAGGGGGTCGGTCAAGTGCAGGTGTGCTAAAACAAAGGTCGAAAGACCAAATATATTAAGATAAACGATGGGGTCGCTTACATGTCGCCTAAGGAAAAAGTGTTGGGAGACATAGTAGTAATCAAAAAAATTCCTACGTGTTTACCAAGATCTATCTATGGAGAAACCAGCAACGAGTAAGGGAAGAGTGCATCTTCATACCTTTGAAGATCGCTAAGCGGAAGCATTACTAGAACGTGGTTGGTGGAGTCGTACTCGTAGCGATTCAGATCGTGGTGGATTCCGATCTCAGTGCCGAACAACGGCGCCTCCGTGTTCAACACACGTGCAGCCCGGTGACGTCTCCTATGCCTAGATCCAACAAGGAGGAATGAGAGGTTGAGGGAGATCTCCGCCAGCACGACGGCGTGGTGACGGTGGAGCTGCGCGGTCTCCGGCAGGGCTTTGCCAAGCGCCGTGGAGAACGAGGAAGAGGAAGGGTAGGGCTGCGCCGAGAGAGAAAGAACTTGTGTGTCTGGAAGCCCTCAAAACCCCACCTATATATAGGGGGAAAGAGGAGGGGTGCGACATCCCTATGGTTCCCTCCCCAGGGCCGGCGGTCAACCCTAGATTAATCTATGGCTGCGGCCAAGGAGGGAGTGGGAGGGGCGGCGCCCTAGGTGGGCCTAGGGCCCATCCGCCTCTAGGGTTTGCCCCCTCCCACCTCAAGCTGCGCCTTGGGCCCCTTGTGGGGGCGCACCAGCCCACCTATGGCTGGTTCCCTCCCACTTGTGGTCCATGCAGCCCTCCGGTGCCGGTGGCCCCACTTGGTGGACCCCCAGAACCCTTTCGGTGGTCCCGATACGTTACCGGTGATGCCCGAAACTCTTCCGGTGACCAAAACTCACTTCCTATATATATGAATCTTTACCTTCGGACCATTCCGGAACTCCTCGTGACGTCCAAGATCTCATTCGGGACTCCGAACAACCTTCGATAACCACGTACACTATTTCCCTATAACCCTAGCGTCATCGAACCTTAAGTGTGTAGACCCTATGGGTTCTGGAGAGACGTAGGCATGACCGAGACACCTCTCCGGTTAGTAACCAACAACGGGATCTGGATACCCATGTTGGCTCCCACATGCTCCACGATGATCTCATCGGATGAACCATGATGTCGGGGATTCAATCAATCCCGTATACAATTCCCTTTGTCTACCGGTATGATACTTGCCCGAGATTCAGTTGTTGGTATCCCTATACCTTGTTCAATCTCGTTACTGGCAAGTCTCTTTACTCGTTCCGTAACACATCATCCCGTGGCTAACTCCTTAGTCACATTGAGCTTATTATGATGATATCTTACCGAGTGGGCCCAGAGATACCTCTCTGTCACACGGAGTGACAAATCCCAGTCTCGATTCATGCCAACCCAACAGACACTTTCGAAGATACCCGTAGTGCACCTTTATAGCCACCCATTTATGTTGTGATGTTTGGCACACCCAAAGCATTCCTACGGTATCTGGGAGTTACACAATCTCATGGTCTAAGGAAATGATACTTGACATTAGAAAAGCTTTAGCACACGAACTACACGATCTTGCGCTATGCTTAGGATTGGGTCTTGTCCATCACATCATTCTCCTAATGATGTGATCCCGTTATCAATGACATCCAATGTCCATGGTCATGAAACCGTGACCATCTATTGATCAACAATCTAGTCAACTAGAGGCTCACTATGGAAACGTTGTGGTCTATGTATTCACACATGAATTATGGTTTTCGGTTAACAGAATTATAGCATGAACAATAGACAATTATCATGAACAAGGAAATACAATAATAACCATTTTATTATTGCCTCTAGGGCATATTTCCAACAAAAAGCGCAACTTGCACCAGAACACAAACAACAAAACAACAAGCACACATGGTTTCATATGAATCATCACACGGACTCGATTTCACATGAGGGATACATGACTGATCCTACCCTAGGGGTTCTCGGACTAAGGTCGTGGAGTGCTCGGTCTCGTAGTCACGCTCCTCTGGGTCTTCCTCTTGTTCATCATATGAACGGGCATCGTTCCCGGTTGAAGGGGTCGGGGAATGAGGATGCCCATCCCGACGATGCTTTGCAGGCGCGTCGGTGAAGAGCTCACGGTACTCCTTCGCACTCATGCGACGAGTACGCGTAGGTGCATCACTAGCTGGGGGTTCTCCTACTCGATAGGCGATAGCTGGTCGTCCCTCGGGGGCTCCATCCTTCTTGATCTTGTCTGGCTTCGTCTTTGCTTGTCGAAGTAGCTATCGAGTGTGGTGAAGTTCCTCACGGAGCTTCACAGACTCCTTCATCAAGTTGTGAACCAGACTATCAGCGGAGAGGCTGAAATAGGTCTGAAACCTGAGTGGCGTGCCATCTTCCTTGGTCGGAATCAGCGTCCAACTCTCGCCAAAGTCATCCTTCCTGAAGGGAAGGTAGCGAGTTGCTGGCTTGTCAGCCATCTCTGGAATGATGTCTCGAAGGTGCAGGAGTACCTTGCGTGCAGCTGTCTCGGCGACAAACATCATGCTCTCCATCTGTGGTCCTTAAAGGTCCAACTAGTCGGGGAGTCGTTTGCCTTCACGACCACATCTACGTGGTACTCCTTTGTGACGGCATCGACCCAGTGCTCGTGGTAGAGGAAAATGGGTGCTTGGTGAAACTGGCACTTCTCCAGCCTATCCCCAAGGAGTAAGGGAAAGCTGGATGTCATGAAGGCTTCGGGTACGACGGCCATCTACAAAGGTTTGAAAGGAGGAGAGTCAGTAGAGTGTTGTGTGAAGATGAGAAGAGGTAAACAATGCGGAATTGCTAAGTACAGATACTAGGTGTAGTTTTGAAAGTCAGTTTTATCCTACTAACGTCCATGCTAACTAAGGGCTTCCTACAGTCAGGATGGCTCTGATACCAGCTCTGTGGGGACCCTGACTCATAAGTCGTGATCCCCGAATGCACGTGTACAGTGATCACAGAGATCAATGCTCACTGAACACACAAAAGCTGAATAACAAGAGTCTTACATCCACACTTAATGTCTTACACAAATAATGAACATGAAGGTCTTACTCTTACATAGATAGGGCCACACGGGCCCAACATTTAAACTAGAACAAGCAGAGGAAATCTTGGTCGAAAGCGTGAACCCATGCCATCTGCCTTAACCTACATGCATTCTAACTGGGAAGCGTCCTAGTTCGCATGTTTGTCTCCAACGAACTCTTCAACATACTTCTCTTCTTCCATGCCTGGCCAATTAAATAACTAGTGGCAAGCCAATGAGTACTTTGAATGTAATCACAAGCAACCCAAGTTGTGGAACAAGGTAATAATGTCATGATATAGCACTAAGTAGGTGATTTTGCGGAAAGCTAATATGAATGCAAATGTCATGATCAAGTAACTAGTGAGCATGCATCAACAATTAGCAGATATCCATATGAACAAGTTACATATATCAACATAAGATGGGGGTTGAACACCTCGTGTTCATTCATCATGCTAAGTCATCGGACTTAGATCTCTTTCCAAGCTAGTCATCGGACTTAGCTCAAGTACCATGTTTGTCTCCAACACAGCCACACACATCAGTTTGAAAACACTTGGACGTAGCACAAGAGCTGTCACCAACTGTCCTTGACCGTGGACACGGCTATTCTAATAGTTTTACACTCTACAGAGGTTGCACAATTTACCCACAAGACTCGAGGAACTTCCGTGTCATCCATGACTCGCGGTATTTAACATACCCGAGGTAAGCACCCGAACAATGCCTTTACCATGGTGATACTAAACAAAGAGTCCACTCATTGGTGCCATCCCTCATGATATACATCACTCGTATCATCCATGAGGGCACGCAACGGTGTGCCCGGTGCCTGTGAAGACAGCGCATGACTTTCCACTCAGGGACGACTACGTCTCAAGATCGACCACTTCACTCTTTCCACTAGTAATGTGGGCTCCTTGCTAGCATCAACCATAGTAATCAAAAAATCCCCGTCCGATAAGGGGTATCATGGTCGTACATGTAAGGTTGGAATAACAGTCGCAACTTACACCAATCCATTTTTGAAAACCACAACACTCCCTTGTTCCCGTACACCACTTCTTTCTCAAGTGGTCACCCATCTCATCATCATATCCCTCGGGCATTAGTGGCACCCGACGGGGTTTTCGAAAAATCTTTGGAATCATTTCCTTACTTGCCATCACTATGCATAAGTCCCATCCCATTTGCGTAGCATCTATTAGCAACCTAACAACTCCCACCCGCATAACCCTCATAAGGTGGTAGGGTCATGCGCGATGCAAGTGTCAATGGAAAAGTATGGGAGGCATCCCACCAAAAGGGGAACACCATATCACAAAATTAATTATGATGAAAGTAAAGTGCTAGGTCCCGCTAGTGCCTATATATAGGTTTTAAAATAAAACAATACTGAAAAGTTTTTCAAATATTTTTACAAATGGAACTATTAAATTTGAGGGATTATTTTATGAATTTAGGTGGAAGAAATATTGTCATAGGAATTATTTTGGGTTCTGTGGGATTTTTGCAAAGTCCACAGAAAATAGAAAAAGAAAAAGGAAGAAAAAGGCCACTAGGTCCTAGGCCAGAGGCGGCGACACTAGTAAAGTGCTAGAGGCATCCCAGCCGGCCTCGCGGGCGGTCAGGTTCAAACCTGACGCACGGGACCCGGTCGTCAGTGACACGAGGGGGAAGAGAGAGAGCGCGAGAGGGAGAAAGAGAGGCTGACAGATGGGCCCACCTGTCGGATCCTTCTCCCACGTCAGGACAGGGAGGGGGAAGAGCTCACCGGCGGCAAGGGAAGGCGCGGCGAGGGGATTAGGAGGCGGGAACGGGCTCGGCATTGACCCGCTGGTCCTCTCGAGGTGGACGGATGGCCGGAGTCGCCGGTGGGGAGATGGCCATGGCAGAGGAGGTTCGGAAGGGGGTCGGAGCTGGCGTTTCCTGCCTCAAAATGAGCAGGGGATAGGGGAAACGAGCCAGGGGTGAGCTGCGGGTTCAAAGGAGGAGAGGAGAGCGCTGGAGAGGACCTGTGTCCCGAGATCGACGGAGCTCCGTCGCAGCGGCGCCTCGGTCGATCTTGAGCACTGGTGCTCGGGTCACCAAAGGGGGCTCGGGGCGGTCTATGGAGGATGAGAGGGGTCCAGGGGAGGGGAGAGAGATCTCAGGGAGGGCCTTAAATAGGCGGCCCTCGGTCCATCGAGCTCGGGTGCGCCCGCGAGCTTGTGGCTGGGGCTAGAGGCCATGGGAGAGAGAGAGGGGGTGAGTCAGGGGCGCTCTTGGGACTGGTCTAGGCCAAGGGGGGAGGAGAGAGAGGCAGGGGAGTGCGCGTTTGCGAGCCCCGCAGTTGGCCGGCTGGGGCGTCCACGACGCGTGCGGGGTGGGCTAGAAGAGGGGAAGAGAGGAGGGGCCCGACATGGTGGCGTGGCGCGGACACCGAGGCCGACCATCTGGTGAGAGGGGGGAGCCCGAGCTGGTCGGTGCCATGAAGTGGCCAACGGCTATAGTGCCTGTGGGCACTGTAGCATGCTCCAGAGCGCACGTTTGGCATGCCATGGCATGCCAACGACGTCTTCTGCATGGCCTCTCATACCTAGGGGATCTAGGGGGAGCTAACAATGAAGAATAGGCCTTGGATGCTCTGGGATGCCTTAGGAGAGAAGGAAGGCTGGGCGAAAGGGAGAAAAACTATTGTCCAAAGGGGTAAAATGAGGGTTTTACTCGTCTTACCCATGGAGTCTTGTCCAGGAAGAATTACTAGAGGTAGCTAGTAACTCAGAGGGGTTGTGGTAAGAAGCTGGGGGCAAGGGTAAAAGTGAATGGGGTGAAAAAGTTGGTTTTACAAAATCACCAGAACGTGTTTGATGGAGTTTTGGGGAAGAAAATGTTGCCAACTTACTGAGATATTTACCAGGGTCAATGGCTAGGTATAAATGAGGGGATTCACCAAGTTTAAGCTCAAGAGGAAAAACTTGACAATGGAGATTTGATGAACCCTAGAAATTGGCAGAATCAGATTTCTATAGATCCAATGATGCCAAGCTTCTACCCTTGATGCACCACTTAGTGTATCATCACTATTTGTCCATTAGAGCATGCCCACAAAGTTTGAGGCCAAGGGGATACACTTCACAATGTAAAGTTTCTCAAATTTGATTTTGGACAGGAATAGTTTTGGGATGGTTTGATAAATGAAACCAACATGGATTGAGATGAAACTTTGCAAGATCATGATAGTGTTGACTTGCTGGAAGTTTCCTGGAATTTATTGACAATATTTCTTATCGAAATATTCCAAAACTTTGATTTGAACAGAAAGTGTTTTGAGGTGTTTTACCTATGATCTGATCATGCCCTTTTGTTGAAACTCATATATATGGAAAAATATATGTCCACTGAGTTTCTCTAAAATTTCTCAAATATTTTCAAAGCATTTAAATATTTTTCCCTAGGAAAAACCATTTCTGGCCTTAAGAAAAAGCCTTTAAATAAATTATGAAAATAATTTTTAAAAATAATATTTGGTGGTTTCGGGAAGTCATACATATAGTAGGTTTGAAATAAAGCCTTTGGGAAAGAAGGGTCTACCTGATTTGAGGACTTGCAGTGCAAACCTCATTCTAGGGGGTTTTGGAAACTTAAATTAAATAAATCATTTTTAGTTAAAACAACATTTGATAAAAATAGTTTTGGGCAGTATTCACATGACATGATCATTGGGCAAGGGGTTTGGGACATGGAAGATGAATATGAAGTGGAATAGAACCTGTAGTGCCATAAAACACAATCATCAAGCAAGCAAACAATATAGCAAACACGCAAAAGCACTTAGAAAAAGTTTTAGTTGGCTCCAAATTTTATAAACCCAAACATTAAATGTGATACAAACATAGGGTGTGACATTATTCCACGCGGCGTGTGGTTAGTTTGTGATGTATGAGATGGAGCACCCCTGCAGGGTTTAATCTTTTCGAGAAGCCCTTCCCGCGATTATGTGGCAACTTGGACATTTGTTGAACACCCGGTTAGAGCAAAATCAAATAAAATGCATCAATCGTGTGCATAACCGTGACTGTCTCTGCTCATGAATATGATCCGAGAGAGAACAAGGTGGGGTTATGTTTGACGTAAGTAGGTGTTCGGGATCACTTAGTGATCATTCTAGTTCATGGCCGTTATGCGTAGACCACCGTATTTATTATTGCTCCCATAATTTAGCCACCTAAGTATATGTTAGTGCTTGATACAACCTCACCACTTAACCATTCCTCACCCATTGGCTTACATAGTCTCGGTACCCGGGTTATGAGATTGGTGAGTCCCCTGGCTCACAGAATACAGATCGATCCCATTGATGCACCCTCGCTCCAGTGGGAGTACGTTGAAGAACATGGGCGTATGTACGTGACGTATCTGGATGAGTAGGCGAGCTTCTTGGTTGTCTTCCTGGGCTAGCAAGATAGTTTCGTTGCTTTATCATTTGATTTCATCCATAGTCGAACCCTAGCTTTTGGATGATTGTATGAATGATTATGTGGATTTGTAATCTACTTTGTGGTGAGTGTAAGCCAACTCCTACACTCATATCCTCTTTATTATATGTTGCAAAGATTTATATACTTGCAAAACGCCGAGATGCCCTTCTATCCCCATCGAGGTCCTCGAGCCTCAATAGGGATAGTACCGCATCTTGGTCGTTACAGTTCCTTCCCTTAGTCATTAGATCTAGATTAAATCACTTAAGTTGCCGAAGAGGTACGCACTTTACTTTGGCCGTCCGCTGTATTTCAGCTAGCGCGCACGCCCCTAGCCACTCCAGAACTACCACGTAGCCCCCACCGTTCGCTAGTTTAGTTTTCTTTATTTCCGTTTTCTGTTTTGAAAATAGAATAGTTCATTTGTTTTTGCTTTATCTCCTAGAATAATTAGAGAGTGCATCTTCTTGCTTTTTGTCACAAAAATTATAAACTTTCTATTAGTTCCAGTAGTTTTTAAACTTTAGGAGTTTAAATTTGAATTCATTGAAATTTGCTTGAATCACTAATTTGTGAATAACTTTAGTTTACAAAAAGATTTTTGAGTGATTCTTTTTGCTACAATTTGTATTAGTTAGTTTTATCGGTAGGTGCAATTGGGCAATTTTTATGATTAATTAAATTAATGTTCTTAGTAAAACAATACTCGTTTTAGTTCTTTCAGGTTGATTGTTATTTCTGTGGTTTTATTTGTTTTCAATATGTTTTCTTTTAGCATGGTTGACATATTATAATTTGTTTATGATAGTTAACAATAGGAGGTTATTTGCTATTCAAAAATATTTTTTACATTTGTTCTTTGTTTTCTAAGTAGCATTGTTTTCTCTATAAGTAGAGTATGATAATACGTTTTTTTGTTTAATCTTGTTGTATAGAAAAATTTAGTGAAATTCATTTCTGTTATCTTATTAAAATCTTATTTTCCTTTCTGTTAAATTAATATTAGTTGCAGAAAACTATTTATTGATTGTCTTACTTTAGTAAAGCTTTGTATATGAGTTTTGGATAGATCTTTGATTGCCTTTGTTTTTCTTTTCTTTCTTTGTGTTATTGGTTGTTTTACTATTAGTAGTTTTACTTGCTGTTATTCTTTATTGTGATATGGTTATGCTTATTGTGTGCATTGTTTGTTTCGTTAGATCATCCGGAGTGCAAAGCTTGCTACATAGAGTTGCTTGACTTCGAAGATCGTCAGCAAGGCAAGTTCACTATTTTGCTATGCTTTTAATAGATGGGGTTGGTTGAGTGTTTTGATGAGAGTTGTGAGAATTAATTTATGATCAAGACCTCAAGACTTTAAGATTTTTAATATCTCATTGAGGGAGTCCTGGATTAAGGGGTCCTTGGGTTGTCGGCATGTTTCTGTGGGCAGAACAGTGGGCCGCCTTGTCATTGTCAATAAAGGTCCGAACACTGACGCCGCAACCATGAAGGAAGTCTCCCAAGACCGTGACATGTACTCCAAGAAAACGATGATTAGTTTGTCTTAATCTTCTTCTTGTGTAAGCGACAATGTGTAACCCTAGGTACCCCCGATGTCTATATAAACCAGGGGATCTTAGTCCATAGGACTGGTTAAGCGCATTACTCCTAGGGTTTTAGACCAAAAAATATGATCTCGAGGTAGATCAACTCTGTGCTTGATACTCCATCATCAATACAAAACAAAGCTGGACGTAGGGTTTTACCTCCATGAAGAGGACCCGAACCTGGGTAAACATTTTCTCCATTATCTCCTGTTACCCATCGATCCAAGACCCACAGTTCGAGACACCCTACTCGAGATTTTCCCATTTTGACACCGACATTGGTGCTTTCATTGGGAGCCCTACTGTGGGATCACGAGGAGGATCGATGGCTCACCTGATCACCAGCAACCACTTCGGTGCCGAAGATATCTCCGTCGGCAGCCAACTTTCCATGTTTGACGTCACCACAGCACATGCTAGTCTGGTAGATGACCTTGGCTAGATCACCGGGTTTGCCTCGGGCCAAGGAATCTAGTTTCGCGACCTACACTATGTTGCCAACGCCCTAGGCGATCTGGTCCTCTCCGAGCTCTTGGCTTTATCCAATGCGCATGAGATCTTTGAAGCCTCGACTTCGGACTTTTTCCTCGACGTTATGTTTGGAATTCCTACTTCGGAGCCAGCCTTGAGCATGGATCCGACCACGGCGTGCCAAGACCAGGAAACAATCCTAGCCAAGAATGCTCCTGTATTGACACATCGAAGAATTGCTCCTGTAGAATATCATAAGCGGGCCCGGCCGGACACTCGCTCTTGAATGAGACACTGGCCTGGATCCAAACCTTAGAGGTCACGCATGACTCAACCTACGCCCATCGTCAGATCAGCCTTGAGGCTGGCCATAGGGTACTTTATTTCCAACCCACCACCCACTCGGTAGACACCATCGAAGATTTAACAGGTGCGTTGGGTTTCTCCTCGTATGACGTCAAGGACGCATACGCGGATGTCGACACAACTGCCCCTCCTGTAACAAGACGATGGACTATCACCTCCACTCAAAAGCAAGCCAGTTCAATACGTCTTTTTGAAGTGTGTCCGGCTAATTAACCGGGGGCTTGAACTTTAAAGCTTGCCTCAAGCATCACCCCAACACGAGCTCTTTCTCAGTTGTCTAGCGTCTTCGATATTGTGTTATATGAATTGGATCTTAATTATGTCTTGGGTTGAAAGTTGGATTGCCCTGCTCCTGTGTTTACCTTTTTACGTTCCTCTACTTCGGCTAAAGAGGTAAAGGGAGAACTACTACTATTGTACTTATAGTTCGTCTGGTTAAGTGCCTCAGTAGAGAAAGACGAAAACTGACTCGCATAATAAGCGTGAACCGGTCTACGATCCGATGACAAGTGTTAAACTAGACCAATCATTGGAGGTTGCCCATGTTATGCGAAGGTTTGGGAGTCATACGAATAATGTGATAACGGTTTCATACTTTAGTATATCCGGACACCTCAAACTTATAGGGGACTAGTACTTAGTCCCCACAATCAAACTCCTACGGTTAAGTGAAAGCATTAAAGACGCATAGTTTGATTGCCTAGGTTTCTTCCACACTACCTCCTTCGGGCACCAAGACATTGTCTAAGGGTACCAGTGTGGATATAGGAAACACCCCTTCTAGCATATATAAGGGGGTTGAAGCCGATGACTAGTAACTTGCAGACTACATCAACCACACATGAGTTAAAATTAAAAAAGCACGTCATAAAATATATCATGCAAAGTTATAAAATTGAGGCATACAAAAGTTTAAATTATTCATGTAGAATAGTACATTCACTCCATAATTAAAACCTTCTAGCATAAGGCCTCTATCGCCCGGGCACGATCCATAACGGTGGAAAAATACAACTCGGGTGCCGATGTCCCTTCTCGGGTGGCGGATGGACGGAAGCCAGCCCGACCGGCTTTATTTTTGGCCAATGCACCATGGTCTTTGCAAAGGCATACGGGCTCCCTATGTGCATGCGAAATAGACTAGGGTGTCGACCCAAGGCATGACAGCAGTCAACCTCTGCACCATGCCAAAATAACTGCTAGGCAATGGCTCCGTAAGCCATAGCCTGATGCAGACGTCCTCCATAGCTATCTCAGCTACTCAATGCAGCTCCATCAGCTGTTTCAGCTGATTAGAGACGAGGAAAGACTACTCACGAGCTTCAAACTGCACCCAGTACAACCGCTGCTCGGTGTCTCCTTCCTGCGATGCAAAGTGACGTGACACATCTGCAACACTCTTCAGGAGATCTGCAAATGTGCCTAGAGAATGCCACACCAGGGTAAGTAACCTGAACCTTTTTCCACCAAAGGGGCACTGAAGTAAGTATCGCTTGCTAGCCGCAATCCGCTTGATCTGGTGGACTTCCTTTTGGTAACCTTGCACTTCCATGCACTCCTCTTGGATCGTGGCGGCAACTGAATGCTTTATGGTTGATTGATCCTTATTTTTCTGCTCAAGGACCTCACATTTGGTGATGGCATCCTTGAGATCTTGTTGCACCTCAACGACCCTGGCCTCATGCTTGTCACTTGCACACCTGGCCGATAATATATTAGCCACGGCCTATTCGGCCACCGCCCTTTGTTCGACAGCTCTCGATGTCAAATCCGGCAGATCTCGGGTAGGGGATCCTTAGCTATGAGACTAGAATCGATGGTAACAGGAGACGAAGGATACGCTGTTTACATAGGTTCGTGCCCTCCTATGGAGGTAATACCCTACGTCCTGCTTGATTGTATAGATGATATGTAGGTTACACAGTTGATCTACCTTGAGATCGAATAACTGAACCCTAGATGAGTTGTCTTCTGTCTACAACCTAAAACCCTCGGGTTTTTATAGACGCCGAGGGTACCTAGGGTTTACACATGGTTGGTTACACATTGAAGGGATAAACATGCCTATTCACTAGTCCAAACGTGGAGGACACACCATGATTCTTGAAGCTTTCTCCTCGGGAGACAGAGCCTCCGACTGATCTAGTGCTCGGCAAGCGACCCATACAATTTGGCCCATAAGAAACAACTCGGCCTCCCGAGGACCCCTTAAACCAGGACTCCCTTAGTAGCCCCCAAACTTACCTCCAATGCCAAGGGTCTTTGTTCTGGCTGCTTGGTAAAATAAGAGTCTTCGGCTTGCGCGGCGAGTTCTTCTCCCCAACCAGTGACTGGCCACGTTTAGTTCGGCCTTCGATGGCATGTAGTTTTTTCCGATCTGTGAATCGTCTGAACACAATGAATATCTTAGCTTCAAAGGCGAAGCATCAAAGAGCAAACAGAATTCCCTAACAACTTTTTTGACGAAAGGTCGTGACCCACCATGACCGTCGGACCAATTGCAAAAATGATCCATCAATGCACAGATGGTGCTCCGTTTCTCATGGGATATGATTAATCATGTGCGCATAATGGGACACACATCTCGGGAAGCGGAGCAATACGCGGCGCAGCAGAGGGAGGTTAACCAGCGCCCCTCCCCATAAGAAGGGGAAAACGCCAAGACACAGTCACTATTTCCATTCGCATCCTCTGCTTCCCCAAACTCTTGAGCTTCCAGAGCCTACATCTAGTTTTTCCATTCCTTCCTCCTCCAAGCTCGATCATGGCTGGCTCCAATGGCAAGTGGGAGGCTTCCACGGTCACCGATCAGGACATCCGGGACCTCAAGGACCCCGGCTACCTCCCTGCTAACATCTACCACCATGGACAGGAGAAGGGCCACGTGGTCCCCACTCCCAAGCCGGGCGATAGGGTGGTCTTAATCCCCCACTTCATCCGGGGACTGAGCTTCCCGCTCCACCCCTTCATCAGGTGGCTCATGTTGTTCTACGGCCTCGACTTCCACAACCTCCCACCAAACTCCTTCATGCACATAGCGGCCTTCATGATCATCTACGAGGCCTTCTTGCGAGTCAAGACACACTTCGGACTATGGCTCAAGATATTCAATATCAAACCGAAGTGTGTGTGGCAGGCGAACATGCGGACTACAGCGGGGTTGTCATCAGCAAACTCCTCCGCATCGGATGGCCGTCTGGCACCTTCATCGACACCATCAAGATCTCGCAAAAAGAGTGGGGTTACATCACCGAGCCAACGGAGGAAGGCCGAACTGCTCCTTCCTAATTCAGATCCGGTCCCCCCACCAGATTGAATTCGTCGCTACAAAAGGGCCTCGACTAGGGTCGAATAAGGAGGTGGACGACCTGCAGAAGCGCATTGCCTCCATGATCAAAGGAGATATTGAGTTGGCCAACGTGCTCCTGATTATACTGCGGCGGTGCATCCTCCTATGCCAGCGTCGGGACTCTCCCATGTGGGCTTATCGGCTTGATGATGAGCCTACTATTCGTCAGCTCTTCTGAATTACTAAGGAGAAGGTGTGGAAGGCGCTGTTCAAGGCGCAGGAGAACTGGCCAGCTGAGGAGGAGGATCGGGGTCTACACGCTGATAAACCTCCTTCCGAGGTATAATATAGTTTTGTTTGATCAACTTTGTTTCCCGAAAGAAAACCTAAGCACTTTCTGATCACCTCTATAGAAATGGCTGAGCAAGGCCACGGGCATCAACTGCTCAGCGCATCAACCCGAGGACGTCAGGTCAGGCTCTTGTCGAAGATGCTCGTCATGGCGCCTTACAAGGTGCTAGAGAAGAAGGAGAAGCAGAAGAAACCAGGCCGAGGAGGCCTGTGTATAAGGGACCATCTGAACGCTGTGTCCGGGGAAACCCATTCCTCCTCCAATCAGGCGGAAGAGCATGATGACGAGGGGGAAGGTGATTCCCCTTGCAAGGAAGAGGGCGGCATCATTGGACGCCACAGAGGAGGTACCCCCTCCTGCCCCGAAGAAAGTGTGTCAAACACAAGTAATTCTGTCCGATGGCAGTTTGGACTCGGATACCGAGTCCGAGGACTTCGAGAAGGTTCCACAAAGGAACCTAAGGGTCAAACCCCCAGCTCATAGGTAAGAATCCGAAGACTTCCTGAGCTGTTAATGCTAGGTTTTTGGATGTTAAAATCATGTGAGTGCCCATTGATTTGCAGCCCACCATGCGTCCTCCCCGCCGACCAAGTTTTAGATGGGGAGACCCCGCCCGCCGAGCTATCGAAGAGCGGCACCGCATCTCACCCCACTCCTCCAAGCACCGTGAAGGATGTCGTGGAGGTATCATCTCAGCAGGCTCCTATGGATCCGAACACCTGTGTTGGGGGAGACGACGTCATAGTCGAGGCTAACACCTTAGCCAGCGAAGATCGGGGGGAAGAGCCTCTCCCGAATACTGAGGAGACCGGACGAAGGGAAGTCCAGCCCCCTCCAAGGCCGTCTCTAGAGTGCACAACACCTCTAGAGGCACCGGTTCAATCCCCGATTGGAGATCAGATTAACCAATCACCACCGGGTGCCGGTGATGGGGGAGGCTCTATCAAACACCTCCATCTCCAAGGAGCACCGCGCTCTTATGGGTATGGTTCTACAAAGCTTTCAGTCCGTTGACACAAGACTGAAGGAGGCTTTCAAAGTTCTCCCGATGGGCTTCCAGGTGAGCCACGTGATAATTTTTGTGTGAAATCTTAATTTCTTTATGCTATCGTTATATACATGGCAGCCCCCGAGCCCTAGGTGAGTTCAGAAAAAACTCACCTAGGGGTCAATCATAGATCATTATCCGAATTATGTATAGGACAACACTTGTTCGGAACATTCTAACAATCCTTAAGAGGACCGGAGATAGGATCATATTTACAACAATTCGGAAGTTGTGAACCCATGTAACTTGATAGGGATCTATTTCTTACGGGCTTCATCATCGACGGCGGTTGTGAATGCCGCTGAGCTAGACGAGCTGAATCGGAAGCTGAAAAGCTTCGAGGCCGAAGCAACTGTTTACAGGTATTTGAAAAAAAAAGAAATTTTACAGGAGTGGTTGTACCAGGGGTCTTCAATTGGTGACCTTACATCCTCGATGTGCCTTGTTGCTTGTCTATTCCTATGCCTCCTAGGGAGTGATGCACCTCAATGGGTGGTACTGTTCGGTGAACAGATCTTGTAAACAATGTCTTGAGAACTCACCAAAGTGTGGATGAGCATTACGCCTTTAGCAGACCCTTGATTGTACCAGAAGTGTGTCCGAAGACATTTGATGGTAGTGGTTCGGTCTAGCCGAACACTTACCCTTTTTCCGCACCGCTGCCCATGGAATGTTGAGCGCGATGTTGTTCCTCCTTGACATGTACTTTGCTGGTCCTAGGGCTGCGCAATGGGGGGCGAGTCCCTATTTATGAGGAGAAGAATGTTCTGAGAGTTTGAGTTGAAGTCGAGCTCACTTCCCAAACTTCCGTGCATTGACGGCAGGCGTCGGTGTTTGCCGATCATCATTGTAATGGAATTCAACTGCCAGTGCCAACGCATGTTCCTCGGTTCAGAGGGAGCGCTTTGTGTTGGAATTGATAGTGATGACCCCCTTGGGGCCAGGCATCTTGAGCTTGAGGTATGCGTAGTGTGCGATGGCCTTAAAGCGAGCGAACGTTGTACGACCGAGCAGGGCGTGATAGCCACTACGGAAAGGCACAATGTCGAAGATCAAGTCTTTGCTTCAAAGTTATTGGGCAAGCCGAACACTACTTCCAGGCTTACGGAGCCCGTGCACCGTGCTTCAACGCCTGGGATCACTCCTTTAAAGGTAGTGTTGCTGCGTTTTATCCTTGACGGATGTATCCCATCTTTTTCACCGTATTCAAGTAAATCAAATTTAGGCTACTTCCTCCATCCATGAGGACTTTAGTGAGGTGATACCCATCTATAATGGGGTCTAGGACGAGGGTGGCCAAACCTCCTTGACGGATACTGGTCGGGTGGTCACGTCGATAAAATGTGATTGGGTATGCCGACCATGGGTTATACTTTGGGGCTACAGGCTCTACAGCGTAGTCCTCCCAAAGGGCGCACTTCCTCTCCTTCTTGGGTATATGGGTGGCTTATATCATATTTACTGTTTTCACCTCTGGGGGGAACTTCCTTTTTCGCCACCAACCAGACCCCGAGGCTCATCCTCATCCTAGCCGTGTGGGCTCTTGCCTTGGTCCTCGGATGTGAGTTTTCCGGCTTGTTTGAATACCCAACAGTTATGGTTGGTGTGGTTGGCAGGCTTCTCTTGAGTGTTGTGGATTTGGCAGGGCCTTTCCATGATCTTCTCGAGCGGCATGGGTCTATCGCGATTGCCTTTAGGAGGCTTCTTCCACTGCCCAGGTCAGGAATTGCGGAAGCCGGCGTTAACGGCCGTGTCAGCGGCATCACGATTGTTGTGTCGACGTTTATTCTTATTGCGCTTTGGTTTTCCTTTTCCGTCTCAAACTTCAGAGGTTCCGGGGTCTTTGGGGTTGTGGCTCCATCTTGCGAGCCAGTTATCCTCGCCCGCGCGAAAGCGGGTCATGAGGGATGTAAGGGTGGGCATTGTGTGAGGTTTATCCTGGCCTAGCTAGCGGGCCAACCTTTCATCCCGAATATTGTGCCAGAAGGAGGCTATTGCATCGGCATTCGGGTAGTTAACAATCTGGTTTTTCTCGGTCAAGAACCGATTCCAGAATTGCTACGCAGACTCTCATGGCTTTTGGACGATGTTGCTCAAATCGGAGGAGTCCGGCGGCCGAACATTGGTGCCCTGGAAGTTAGATTGGAATGCATCCTCTAGAACTTCCCAGTATCCTATGGAGTTTTCGGGGAGGCTGTTCAACCAGTGTTGAGGTGGGCACCTTAAGTGATAGAGGTAGATATTTAATGGCGTGGAGGGCATCTCCTCATTCCATGTGGATGTGGAGGAGGAAATCCTCAATCCATATGTTTGGGTTAGTTGTCCCATCGTACTGCTATATGTTTACGGGTTTAAACCCCTGTAGGAACTGATGCTGCATCACCTTGTCCGTCAAGCACAGTGGCTGGGTGGTGCCTCTGACCCGAGCTATGTCGCGCCGACGATCGGAGTCGGTTCTAGCCCAGTTTTGTTCCTAGCCTCTATTGTTGTGGTCGAGCCAGGGCCGGTACCCGTCCTATTGATCGGGTGAGTACCCTTTGGATCCTTAGATGGATCTTGTGCGACTTGCCCTATGGTCTTCTGCGTGGATAGCTCTTAGGTTGGTCCGACAGACCGGTACTGTATCCTTCCTAAGCTGCAAGGACTCTCGTCCATTGATCATGGAGGTTGTCTTGTTCGGCTTTAAGCTGTCGTTCTTTTGTTTCCAGGCTGCGGACTATGGCTATAAGTTGTTGCCTGAAAAGTTCCTGATCTTCAAGATTATTGGGAATGTCGAAGTCATCGGCTTCCGGGATGTCCTACTCCTTGACATGGGGAGGTAATTATCGTCCTCTGAATCGTTTAGGTTGTCGAGGTTGCGCTAGTTCTCAGGCCTCTCCTGACCCTCTAGCGGGTGTTCGGGGATATCAGGATCGCCGAGGTCTTCTGAGGTATCTCCGTCCCTGGTGCCGATGATAGCTTTCCTTCCCTTTTTGCCTTTTGACCATTATGGAGCTTCCGGTGCCTTGACGGCACTTCACCCGACTTGAAGTCATCGTTTGTGGGCGTGTTCTTGCCATTAGTGGCAGGAGTGTCCACCATGTAGACGTTGCACGTGGAGGTGGCGGCCCAATGCCCGGTGTTAACGGGGGTGGGAGTGCAATCTTCCTCATCCATGTATTCTGCCTCCTCGGAGGCATAGTCCAACATGCCGGTTAAATCATCGACTGTGGCAATCAAGTGGGTGGTGGGTGGGACAAAACATTCGTCTCGACCCATCCTGAGACCGATCTGAGCATGGATTGGGGTTGGGTCGTTGGTAATCTTCATCGACGAGATCCGATCTAGGGGCTCGTTGAGTATCGAGAGATCGATCGTGTCAACCTTCTTAGAGATTTCGGAGCTGACCTCCGTTGTGCCCGCGCTAGGGGAGTGTTCATAAGGAATAAGTATCCCATCATCTGGCACTATGGACGGATCCGGACTAAGAGTCAGGTCACCACCAGGATAAATCCCGTGGACGTGACCGAAAGAGGGATCCGAGGTTAAAGCCTCGGAGTCTTCGGGCGTGGTAGGCGAGACTGTTAGCCCGGTTAGCGAAAGATCGCCCCGAGAGTCAACAGAGAACTCTAGGTTCCCAAATCTGACCTCTTGATCAGGGGCAAAGCTCCCAACCCGGTGTAGATGGTTGATTAAGTCAGCGTGCAGCACAATGCTGCCGAAAGCGAAGATCTGTCTGGGAAAAAATTAAAGGTGTCCATGTTGCGGACCTCTTCGTTGATGACGACGTGAGCCATTGATTTCTTTGGTGATCATAGAGGAACTCTCAATGAAAGCACCAATGTCGGTGTCAAAACTGGCGGATGCCGAGTAGGGGGTCTCGAGCTGTGAGACTAGAATCGATGGTAACCGGAGACAAAGGAGACGAAGTTTACCTAGGTTCGGGCCCTCCTATGGAGGTAATACCCTACGTCCTGCTTGATTGTATTGATGATATATAGGTTAAAAAGTTGATCTACCTCAAGATCGAATAGCTAAACCCTAGATGAGTTGTCCTCTTTCTACAACCTAAAACCCTCCGGCTTATATAGACATCGAGGGAACCTAGAGTTTACACACGGTCGGTTACAAGTCGAAGGGATAAACATGCCTATTCACTACTCCAAACATGAAGGACACGCCACGATTCTCGAAGCTTCCTCCTCGGGAGACAGGTCCTTCGATCGATCCAGTGCTCGGCACGCGGCCCATACAGTCCAGCCCATAAGTAATAGGTCAGACTCCCGAGGACCCCTTAAACCAGGACTCCCTCAGCAGCCTCTTGCTTCGCTTTGCTCAGCTCGGCCTTGAGGTTCTCGACCTCTGCGACAACGACTATAGTGGTCATCAAGACATTCCACATTTCATGATATACATAAAATTTCCTTGAGCAACAAAAGAAAGGATAATAGTGATAATAATGCAGTTCAAGACTTACCTTGGGCAATGTCAAACCGCTTGTTCAAGCGGTCAAGCTCGTCCTCGGAGCCCTTAAGCTTCCGATTCATCTCCTCAAAATCAACGACATAGGGGGCTGTCGTCAAGGACGTGGCCTGGATAAACAATTCATATGTGTCAGGCTCCTAAGTTATCAGATTTAAAACCCTTTGTCCGGATTTTTTCTCCATCCTGACAAAGTCTTGGGGTCTACTGCGCATTCAGAACAAAAACAATTGTGCTCTATCCACCCTATTTGACCCCCTCCATGAGGTTTTCAAACTCAGACAAGGCTCGGGGGATGCTAAGCATGGGGATTGCATATAAACCCATCAATTAAGAATAATTTGGAAAAATAAAATAACATTTGTGTAGTTTACCTTAAAGCCGGTTTACCTAAAAAATAATTTGGAAAGCTTTCTTCAGCCCGCTGACAACGGATTGGATCCCCGCAACGCTGGAAACTCTCTAAGCCCGCTCTATTATAGGCGGCTTTGGGCACAGCAGTGCAGATTCTCTCCTTGGAGAAATAACAACACACAACTCTGGAGGCTTGGAGGCCTCCGAAATTGACTTCGAGGAAGTGATACGGGGCAAACCCATAGGTGTTGTTCTTTTGATGAATTGGAGGGGGAAACCTCAATAACACGAAGAACACTGGGATGAACAGGGATAAATCACAAGAGGAAACACTCAAGAATAAGCACAATCACACATCCACTAGACTCACCACACACAAGATCGACAAAGGTACATGAACAACCAAGATAAAGAGGATACATGGTAGAGTTAATCCCAAATCCCATGGGGAGATGGGGTCTTGATGTCTAGGAGGTTCTTTCCTAGATAGGGGCCTTGACATCCATAGGATCTTCTCACGTAGAGGTAGCAACACCAAGGGAGAAGGCTATGGAAGGAGCAATGCTCAACTAGTCTATGAGATGAACCATTGCTAACCCTAGAAAGGAGGTGGGGGAAGAGTATATATGGTCTTAGCCATGAAGGGTAAGTGAGGGAGAGATACAAGGCCAAAGGCCATGGCTGCACACAGGTGGTGTCGAACATTCGGAGGCTATTGAACGTTCGATGACTTGTGAAGGACCGAACATTCGGAGGGCATCAGACGTCCATGGCTTGGTCATCCGTAGGTCTTCGGATTTCCACCAGTTTGGTGCAGTTGAGGTGGCATCGGATTTTCGGAGGGCGTCAATCATTCGGGCGCTGGAGGTTGTCGGACAGCGGGAAGGCATCGGTCGTCCGGACGCTTTAGAGTGTCAGACGTGTGCTGGCTTCCAGTCATCCGACCGCTATAGACTTTTGCAACTCCGTCTTCTTATGCCTCCGCTTCCAAGCTTCCCTCACAGATGGTGTAGTTGTTCCTTGGTGCTTGCACTCCTCCTCATCATCCGTGAAGCTCTGACAATACATATGTGGTCACACGAGAGGAGTGTCAAGTAGTATACCATCCTCTAAGGAGTCAAGTGAACATGTGTAAAGGAGACGATTCACATTTATGTATGTGGAGTGGATGTGGCATGTGTCACTTGCCAAACAGACTCTTGTCATGGTGATGTTCGTACGATGCTTCGCATCATCCCCTCCCCCCTGGGAAAGATCCGTCCTCGGATCAAAATCAAAATCACAATGGAAAGGAGATGGCATTGCCGTGTAGAAGTGGACGATCACCAAGCACTCATCACCGCCAAGATCTAAAGGGACACTTTCAAATGTCGCATCATCTTGTAATACCTTCAAAAGGAGCAAGGATAAAAAACACTTGGAAAAACAAATGTGGTTAGCGGTAGTGCAAAACCAAGCATTCAAGTGGTGAATCACTGCACAAGCGTTGTCATGATGCATAACATAAGGTGTGACAAGGGATTGTGTCATGGCATGTAAGCATACAAATTGAGCACAAGCAATGCAATCATGGAAACAAGTATGCCTAGGTGAAGTAGGGATGCAAATATGTGTGACAATATAACAAGCATCGACCTCATGGTCATAGCACATATGGACAAAGAAATCAACAATTTGTCTATGGTAGGCATAGGGATCATTCACAACACCAAGTAAAATTAATTGTTTAAACACATGGTGCAATCCAAAGTGCAAGACAATCCAACCATAATGTGCACATGGTGTAGTGAAGATAGTGAGGCACTCAACACAATATAAAGAGCAATTGGTCATCATGTGTGAGGCAATCAAGTGAAGAAGGTAGCAAGCAATGTGGCATGGCAAATGTGAAGAATGGAAATTGTTTCAACCAAGCATATGATAAGAGCAAACAATCCACAATTTGGATGCAACACACAAGGTATATATATCTTGAGGCATGGAACCATGGAAATCACAAGTGAAAGCACTATCTCTACCATTTGTGCAAGTAATTGATCCAAGATGACCAATATGTGTCATGATACAAGCAACACAAGTAGGAATATCCACAATGTCCATGATCAAGAATGATGTCACCCCAAAAGTGTGTCCTTGTGCATTCTTCACGATTCTGGGACACAAGCAAGTGCGATGTAGAAACGCGTCGGTGTAGCATGGCTCCCTCTAAAGAGCTCGAATCGTCAACTCACTTGAAGTGGAAGTTGACATGTAGTCAAAATATCCTACACATACCCAAATAAAAGCAAATAATGTATATGCGTGGTAGATAAGCAAAACATCCATCATGATGGTTCTCTTCTCTTGCACATAACCATTAGGATCACAAGTTCATGAATAATATGATGCAACAATGGAAATATTCATGGCACTAGGCATATGGTGCAAACAAGGAATACAAGCATGCTTCACATGAAAGATGTCAAAAGCTCCAATAATATGTGAGAAAGCTATGGGGGAAATCTCATTAGCAATATTAAAGGCATTGTTGCACTCAATACATGGAAAATCTAGCATGATAAAGGCAGCACATGGAGACATATGACAACATTCAATAGCAAGCATGTGCAAATGATGGCAATGGTTGTCATCAACCGCATGAGAGGGGCAAGTAGTAATCATCGATTATGCAACACAAGCAAGCCTAGTGATCATGTCGTGCAAACTAGTAGTGCGAAAATGCAACATACTATAGGAAATCATGGCAATCATGTCATGTGAGCAAAATAATAGGCATAGGCAATGCGCATGACAAATCGCAAGCACGGAAACAAAACATGACCAAGATATCATCATAGGCATGGGGCACAAAGAAAACATGGCAATAGCAAGTAATATCTCCACCAAGCTTGCGAATACACATACAAGTACGAGAATCTTGTGTTGTGCGAGATGCAAGTCATGGGTCACAATGTCATGGAAAGGGCATAGAAATAAGCATATCATGCAAAGTGAACATGGTAATATGGGCAAAGGATATATAATGGACAATAACCCATAACCATGTGAGGTCCATGTAGAAGAAATGTGCAAAGTATTTGCAGAAAGGGCATGGGTGGAGGGTAAGCACTCCATGGTGGTGCCCGTCTTTGTTGCTCTCTAGAGCTCTTTTCATCTACTCGTGCGCTTGTGAGGTTGATGATGAGTCATGTGTACCTACACAACAAGGAGACACACGAAACAAAGTGTGTTCTTGGTCAATATACACATGATCCATCATGATGTGTATGTGCACGTGAGAGTTAGCACAACATAAGGAATTCTCAAATAAATTTGAGACATGGTATAGGAATACATCATCCATCATGCAATGGTTGTTATTATGCTCAATATGAGTGGGATGCAAATTATAGCAAGTATGTGGCACATGCGTAGTATTCATGGGGAGTATATTGTGCACACAAGTATGGGGATCATGCAATGGATGGGATGGAACAATATCTCCTAAATATATGAGGAAACTATGGGGGTCTCCTCATGTGCAATACCGGTAGCATAACATGGAGAATATGGACAACATCCAAAACAATGCAAATCCAAAGCATGGTGGTTATGGCATGGCAATAGTGAATAATTGCGCAAATGATGCAAAGGAGGCATGGCAATATCATCACAAGAAAAGCAAATGCCAATAACCATGGGCTTGTCATCTATGCCATATGTGCAAATTGTATTTATTTTAATGGCATATGCATAGTTACTACGATGAGATTGCAAAGATACAATATTGGTGATCTCATGCATAGCATATGACAAGTCAAGCGGAATGTCAAATTTGATGTGACAAGTCAAATGGAATATGGCATCACAACTAATAGACTCCACATGCAAATCATCAAACTCATCATAAATGGGTAATTCATCACATGTGAAAGTCGCGTAATCATGAAGCATAGCAATAGGTGGATCATCATCATGCAAGCAATCAATGTCCACTAGTGGGACAAGAGAATCACCTTCACCTGTGTTACCTTTTTCATTCCACTCATGTGGTTTAGGTGAGGTGGAAAAGACCAAATCGTGGTCATCTTCATTTTGATGGAACCATGTGGGGGTGCATCATATTCCACCATAGCCATCGTCTTGTCCAAAGGGAGGACGAAGTCGTCGAGGATCGGCGCGTCATCGTGTATGGTACCTAGCACCAAATGATAAGACACCATAGAGGTAGAGGTTAAGTTGTTAGAAATCAAAATGGCATCACATGCCCTATCAATTACTGCACTCTCTCTATGTGGTGGTGGCTCACTCACTCCCTGTAAGTAGGTGCATTCAATGTCACATATGGCGGAGTCACTCATCTCACTCAAGTGGTGGGGGTTGTGGATCTCCTCACAGGGGAATTGGGGCAGCTCATCATATATGGGGCTAGTGGGGAAGACACTCTCACTCTCAATATGGTGGCATAAGTCTCTCAACTCATCTCCAAACGCCGCCATGGTCGAAGGGAAAATCCCATTCTTAACCATCTCGTTCTCACCTCCAAAGATGGAAGCACCATCCATGCTCGCCACCTTGTCGCTCACCACCAAAGCTTGTTTGTTAATTGTCTCCGTAGTTATAGTCGTCGTCACACCGTCTTCAAAGTCGTGATGGACTCAGCATCGTCAATACCACAAAGATGGATGGTGGTGAAGTCGAACTTGGTACCATCATCTTGGAGCTCGTCGGTCTTGAGCTTGGGGAGCTTCTCTTGAGGTGCTTGTCGGCGAGGATGCCGCATATCCAAAAGTGAAGATGCCTTGATGTCGCTTAGCGAAGATGCCAAGGTAGGTGGTGAAGTCATCGAGCGGTTGTTGGTGTAGAGCTTGTTACCTTCACACTTGTTCTTTGTTGGACTCCTTGATGTTGGTGTCATTATTTCTTCGTGTCTTTGATGGTATCGATGCTGATGAGATCTTACCGGAGATGGTAGCTCGAGAGTATTTGCACTTGAGCATCTTCTCGAAGATGAGGAAGACCTCCTGCAGTTCTTGATGAGGACCTTGAGCTACTCAGTTTGAGCATCTATCTTGGCGTCGATGAAGTACTTTATGGCATCGAACTTGTCGTATTGGTGGTAGACCGAAGTAGATGTGCCGGCCCTATCCATGGAAGCACTCGAGAAGGCGTGAGAATGAGATGGAATGAACATACCAAAGTTACCCCTTTCCGAAGTTGTAGATGGATCTCAAAATACCACAATGTATGTGAGGAAAACAGACACTTGGTGAAAAAAGTTGTCCAATTCTCACAACCTACACAAATGGCTTATAGTGGAGCTTGGTGGGATCAGTGCCACAAAAATCAAGCAAAATGAAGTCCAAGATATTGTAAATGTTGAAATAAATCCAATGGACCCAAAATGCAAATAAAGTGATCACAAAATATAGAGGAGGGAAATAGGGAAACACACGTGGTGGTATAACTGGGCTTGTGCAACTATAGGGATGAGCAAAGCTCGTGTTGCACAAACACAAGGAGAGACGCTAGCTTATTGCACATTTGGGCCCGATTCACCACTTAGAACCAATCCTATTCATGCAAGCAAAGTGTTTCCTATTCCATGTATCCTCATGCACAAATATCTCTTTTCATGCTCAACTCTATGCTTATAAGCTTTTGGTCTTTCCTTCTTGCTTAGAAGCTTTTTTTACTCTCTTCTCTTCCTTTCCTCTATTTTATTGATCCTCAACCAACTATATGACACAAGTATCACAAGATATGCACGGGAGAAAGCAATTGCACTATACGATATTTCAAATGATGCAACAATATGATATCGTATCACTATGGTGCACAAGTTTTTGCGAATCCTCGCATGAATGAATGGATACTTTCATCATATTTAACCTTTCACGAAGTCGGGAGTAACTAGCCTTTCTTCCGGTTGAAGATGGTATCAAAGGATCGATGGTTGTCGTCGATGTCGAACGTCGGTGGTCGATGTAGATGATGGACCGATACAAGTCGTCCGTGGTCAATGATGTAGTAATCGTCCCTAAGTAACCAAAACACCTTAGGAGACTCAAGTCCCAACTCAAGCAACCACAAATCCAATGGGAACCAAAATGGTTAGGTTGTGGAAGACTAAGGTAGTGGTGCGAATGATATGGTGGAGGGCCTAGGCAAACATGCCAAATTGTGAAAATTATGATGGTGTTTAATGACTGTGGAACTAATTTTGTGGGATGGGGGTTTCAAGAGCTATCCAACGAGATAAGGAACGTGACAATCGGAGTTCGGATGAATTAGTTATGACCGAAACAAGAATCAGCCGAAATCAGTTTGTACACGTGTCGAACGTCCGAGAAGTGTCGGATGTCCGGAGGTCGGACGTCCGAAAAGTCTGAAAATCCAAGATTTTGGGTTTGTTTAGGAGTTCCATACGTCTGGTGCTTCGGACGGGTCCGGACGTCCGTAAAGTGTCGGTCGTTCCGTGGTTCCGGAACGCGATTTTGGACGGAAAATGGTGATTTGGGGCTTGAAATTGAAGGGGGAAAAGAAAAATTGGGGTGAGGGAATGCTAAGGAAAGTAGATCCACTTGCCAAACACCAAATCCATGGATCAAAATCAACAAAAACTCACAAGAACAACAAATCACAAGAAAAAATCTTGGGGCTCTTTTCTAGGGATTTTTGAAATTGGGAAGAAAAATTCGAACTAAAGTAAGAAATGTGGGTGGGGGTTGGGGTCCAAATTCGTCGCAACATGGCTCTTGAGACTAATATAATATAGGGAAACCCGTAGGTGTTGATCTTTCACAAATTGGAGGGGGAAACCTCAAGAACACAAAGAATAAGGGGATGAACATGGAGAAATCACATGAGGAAAGACTCAAGAACAAGTCCAATCACATATCCAATAGACTCACCACACACAAGATCCACAAAGGAACATGAACAACGAAGACAAAGAGGATTCATGGTAGAGTTCATCCCAAATCCAATGATGAGATGGGGCCTTCATATCCGGGAGGATCTTCCCTAGATTGTGGCCTTGCCATCCATAGAATCTTCTCACGTAGAGGTAGCAACTCCAATGGAGAAGGCTATGGAAGGATCAATGTTCAACTATTCTATGAGTTAAACCATTGCTAACCCTATAAAGGAAGTGGGGAAAGAGTATATATAGTCTTAGCCATGAAGGGGTAAGTGAGCAATACATACAAGGCCAAAGGCCGCAGCTGCGCACAGGCGGTGTCAAACATCCGGAGGTTGTCGAACGTCCGACGACTCACGAAGGAGCGAACATCAGGAGGGCATCGGACGTCCATGGCTTGGTCGTCCAGAGGTCTTCTGATTTCCGTCAGTTCTGTGCGGTCGAGGTGGCATCGGATTTCCGGAGGGCTTCAGTCGTCTGCTCGCTGGAGGTTGTCAAACGTCCGGAAGGCATCGGTCATCCATACGTTGTAGAGTGTCGGACGTTCAGTGGCTTCCATGCGTCCGGCCACTGTTGACATCTGCAACACCATCTTCTTCCTCCTCCGCTTCCAAGCTTCCCTCTAAGATGGTGTAGTTTTCCCTTAGCGCTTGCACTCCTCCTCGTCATCCATGAAGCTCCAACAATGCCTATGTAGGCACACAAGAGGAGTCCCAAGTAGTATACAATCCTCAAAGCGGTCTAGTGAACATGCATAATGCAGATGATTCACCTTTATGTATGTGGAGTGGATGAGGCACGTGTCACTTTCCAAATGTACTCTTTTCATGGTGATGTCTGTAGGATGCTCCGCATCAGAAAGGCCTGAGTTGACCAAGACCGTCCTCCTTGTTCGCCAGCAGGGATTCACCCTCCTGCTCTTCGGCAGACGAGGTCTTATCCTCAACCAGAATATCATCATCCCCACCCCTTGCGTTTGGCTTGGGGAGGGTCCTGTGTTGGGGACCCCAACTCATAAGTCGTGATCACCGAATGCACGTGCATAGTGATCCTAGAGATCAATGTTTACTGAACACACAGAAGCTGAATAACAAGAATCTTACATCCACATTTATCGTCTTACACAAATAAAGACCATGAAGGTCAAGTCTTACATAGATAGGGCCACGAGGGCCAAACACTTAAATAGAACAAGCAGCGGAAATCTTGATCGATAGCGTCAACCTATGCCATCAGCCTTAAACCTAGAGGCATTCTGGCTAGGAAGCATCCTAGTTCGCATGTTCGTCACCAACGAACTCTTCAACATACTCCTGTTCTTCCATGCCTGGCCAATAAATAACAAGTGGCAAACCAATGAGTACTTTGAATGTACTCACAAGCAACCCAAGTTGTGTAACAAGGTAATAATGATGCATGATATAGCACTAAGTAGGTAATTTTCGGAAAGCCAATTTTTGAATGTAGTGACATGATCAAGTAATTAAGTAAGCATGCATCAACAGTTTGGAAGGTATCCAAATGATCAAGTTATTGATATCATCACAAGCAGGGGTAGAACATCTCATGTTCATTTATCATGCTAAGTCATTGGACTTAGTTCAATTGCCATGGTAAGTCATCGGACTTAGCTCAAGTACCAACTTTGTGTTAACCACACAAACACCAAGTTTTGTGAAAACATATCGACATAGTTTATGCAGCGCCACCCAACTGTCCTTGACCGTGGACGCGGCTATTCGAATAGTTTTACGTCTGTACAGGTTGCGCGCTTTACCCACAAGACTCGGGGAACTTCCGTGTCATCCACCACTCGCGGTACATTACGTACTCGAGGTAAGTTCCCGAACAATGCCTTTCCCATGGTGATACTAAAAAAAGAGTCCACTCATTGGTGCCATCCCTCACGACATACATCAAACATATCATCCATGAGGGCACGCAACGGTGTGCCCGGTGCCTGTAAAGACAGCGCATGGCCTTCCACTTCCAGGACAACCCCGTCTCGAGAGTGACCACTTCACGCTCGCCACTAGTAATGCGGGCTCCCTGCTAGCACCAACAATAGTAATCAGCAAAGCCTTGCCCCATAAGGGGTATCATGGTCGCACATGTAAGGTTGGGACGGTCGAAAAATCTTAAATCTAATCCATTTTCGAAAACACACTCTCAACTTATTCTGGCACACCACTTCTTTCTGAAGTGATCACCCATCTCATCATCATCTCCCTCGACCATTAGTGGCACCCGACGTGGTTTTTGAAAAGTCTTTGAAATCATCACCACCTTTCCATCACTATGCATAAACCCGAACCCACTTGCGTAGCATCTACTAGCATCCTATCTACACCCACCCGCATAACCCTCATAAGGTGGTAGGGTCATGCACGATGCAAGTGTCAATGGTAAAAGTGTCAGAAGTAACCCACCGAAGTGGTCACTCCCACATGATCAAGTATAACGAAAGTAAAGTGCTATATGATATGCAATGAAAATGGTTTCTTAACATGATCAAAGGGCTGCTTGCCTGGCTCAACAAAGTCTTCGGGGTCTTCAAAGTATTTAGGTCAAACTTCTTCATCAACAGCGCAATCTATCAATGCGAATAAAAGCGATGAAAATAAGCATCACACAAAAATAGAGCACACAAGCCACTATTAAAAATGCTAACCTATTCTGATAAATACTAAATGTCATACTAAAAATATTTTCCTAGGGTTTTGTTGTAAAAAATAATTTTGGAAATTAATTAATAGAGGAAAAAAGATGCCTAAATATAGGTTTTAAAATAAAATATTATGTAAAATATTTTCAAACATTTTTACAAATGCAGTAATAAATTCTAGGGAATATTCTAGGAATTTAGGTGGAAGAATCATGGTCATAGGGTTTATTTTTATCCCTGTGGAATTTTTAGAAAAGCCACAGAAAAAGAAAAAGGAAAAGAACGGGCACTCTGCCCTGGCCAGAGGCCGCCAGTGGCTAGGCCGGCCCAGCTGGCCAGCTAGCCGGCCTCGCGCGCGACCAGGTTCAAACCTGACGCGCGGGGCCCGGCCGTCAGCTACCACAAGGGGGAGAGAGAGCGGGAGAGGGAGAGAGAGGCCAACAAGTGGGTCCACCTGTCGGATCCTTCTCCCACCTCGGGCCAGAGGGGGGAGAGGCTCACCGGCAGCGGAAGGAGGCACAATGAGGGGACCTGGAGGCGGGGACGGGCTCTGCCTCGAGCCGCTGGTCTCCTAGAGGTGGAAGGGTGGCCGGAGGTGGCCGGAGTCGCCGATAGGGAGATGGCTACAGCGGAGGAGCTTCGAGAGGGTGTCGGAGCCAGTGTTTCTTGCCTCAAAATGAGAGGAGGAGAGGGGTAAACGAGCCAGGGGCGAGCCGCTGGCTCAAAGGAGGAGAGGAGAGCATCGGAGCGGGCCGATGTCCTAAGATCGACAGAGCACTAGTGCTCGGGGGGCTCCAATGGGGGTAGGGCGGTCTAGGGAGAGTGAGAGGGAGGTTCTAGAGAGGAGGAGAGGCTCGGGGAGGCTCTATTTATAGGCTCCTGGTGGTTCACCAAGCTCGGGTGTGCCGGCGAGCTCGAGGCCGAGGCCAGAGGCCATAGGAGGGAACGGGGGCGAGTCAGGGGTGTTCCTGGGGCAGGTCTAGGCCCTGGGAGGGAAGGGAGAGGGAGAGATGCGTAGGCGTGTGAGCCTGCGGGTTGGCCGATCCAGGCGGCGCTCGGCCCGCATGGGAGGAGGGTGAAGGAGGAGGAGAGAGGAGGGGACGACCAGCCGGCGTGTCCTAGACACCGAGGCGAGCCAAGTGGCGAGAGGGGGGAGCCCGAGGTTGTCGGAGACATGCATAGGGCAGCGGCTACAGTGCGGTCGGCCATTGTAGCGCACTCTAGAGCGTGGCTATTGCAAGCCATGGCATTGTCTTTGGCATCTTCTGCGCGGCCACCTATGTCTAGGGTATCTAGGAAAGTATAGAATAGATGGAAATGGCCTTGTATGCTCTGGGGTTCCTTAGGACAAAAGCGGAGTTGAGAGAGAAGAGGATTTTACCTCTATTCAGGGGGTAAACTGAGGGTTTCACCCCACGTACTTATTGATCCTTGACTAGAGAAAGTTGCTGGAGGTAGCTAGTAACTCTGAGGGGTTGTGGTAAAAGTTATATGGCAAGGGGAATAGAAGAGACGGTGAAAATGATGATTTCTAGAATGGACCAGAAGGTGTTTGATGGTGATTTGGCTCAGTAGATGAATTCTACTTGCCTTGATAATTAACAGGATCAAATGGTTGTTAAAAGTAGGGCTTACCACCAAGTTTGAGAGGGTTTGATGAAAGTTCACAATGGAATTAGTTAAAACCTAGAAATCAACAGATTCTGGTTTCTCTAGATCTATACATGCTAAGTTTTTACCCTTGATGTACCACTTAGTGTAGCATCATTATTTGGTGATTAGAGCATGTCCACAAAGTTTGAGGGCAAGGGGAGACACTTCACAATGTAAAGTTGTTCAAATTTGAATTTGGACAGGAAGGGTTTTGGGATGGTTTGATGAATCAAAACAACTTGGATTGAGGAGAAACTTTGCAAGATCATCACCTATGATAGTGTTGACTTGCTGGAATTTTCTTGGATTTTATTGAGAATATTCTTTATAGAAATATTTCAAAAGCTTGATTTGAACAGAAAGGGTTTTGAGGTGTTTTGCCCATGATCTGAACATGCCCTTGTGTTGAAACTCATATATATGGAAAATATATGTCCGCTCAGCTTCCCTTAATTTTCTCAAATATTTTGTAGGGTTCTAAATAATTTTCCCTATGAAAAACCATTTCTAGCCTTAAGATAAAGCATTTAAATAAAATATAAAAATAATCTTTAAAAATTAATATTAGTGGATTTGGGAAGTCATAAATATAGTAGGTTTGAAATAAATCTTTTGGGAAAGAAAAATCGACCCAATTTGAGGACTTGCAATGCAAACCTCATTTCAGGGGTTTTTGAAAACCTAATTTGGATAAATCATTTTGGTTAAAACAAAATTTGATAAAAATAGTTTTGGGCACTATTCCCATGGCATGATCATTGGGCAAGAGGTTTGGTACAAGGAAGATGAACATGACGTGGAATAGAATCTAGGAGTGCCACAACCACAATCAACAAGCAACAAGCAACAATTCCAACAAGCACAAGCACTGACAGAAAGTTTTAATTTGCTCCAAATTTTATATATCAACATGACAAGGTGATACAAACACAGGGTGTGATAGATCTACCCCCCTTAAAAGAATCTCGTCTCCAAGATTCCTAGGCTAAGCGCTAAAGAGATAAGGGAACTCTGATCTAAGATAGTCTTCATGCTCCCAGGTTGCTTTAGCTTCAGTGTGGTTGCTCCATTGGACCTTCAAGTACTTGATGGTGTGGCTTCGGGTGCAGTGTTCAGCTTCATCCACAATGCGAACCGGCCTCTCATGACAAGTGAGCTCGGGCTGAAGATCGATGGCTTGATGGTCGATGTCCTTGTAGAGGTCAGGGCGGTTGGGAACTTGGAGACACTTCCGGAGTTGAGACACATGAAAGACGTTGTACACATCCGAAAGCTCAGAAGGTAGCTCTAGCTGATAGGCAACTTCTCCCCGTCTTGAAGTGACCTTGAAGGGGCCGATGTGCCTGGGTGCAAGCTTTCCTTTGACGTGGAAACGCTTGGTTCCTTTAAGAGGTGTGACTTGAAGATAGACATGATCTCCATTGTTGAAGCTCAGTTCTCGGCGGTGAGAGGTGGCACAACTCTTCTATCTTGATTTTGCGGCCTCCAGACGCTCTCAGACGAGTTGAACTTGCTCGTTTGCTTCGCGGAGGATATCTGGGCCAAAGACTAGTCCTTCTCCGGTTTCTGGACGGTTGAGGGGAGTACGACACTTGTGTCCATACAACACCTCAAATGGCACCGTCTGAAGACTCGACTGATAGCTATTGTTGTAGGAGAACTCGACGAATGGTAGGAAATCTTCGCAATTGGCTCCATATGCCAAAACACAAGTGCAGAGCATATCTTCGAGTATCTGATTTACTTGCTCTGTTTGCCCACAGGTCTGGGGGTGAAAGGAAGTGATGAAGGAGAGCTTAGTTCCCATAGTGTCGGGACCCCGATCCTAAGCCATAAGAATCCAGCATGTAAGACATCACACCACTTTGCATCCTCACGCATGGTTAACTCCACGGCTGCCACCTTACCTGGGTCGGGACCGTTTGCGTCTTTTGGTTCACGTATGTAATATGTCGCTAGCATTCAAACGTCAAAGAACCCGGGTCGACAAGACTAGTCATAGAACCCAAGTGGCACATCCGTACAGGAACATGCATACGTAACCCAGCAATGCAGGTGTCGGCCTCTAGCATGTGTAGACGAGTCATACCAAGCTACAAGGACTCCATTATGCCGTGGGACATAAATGTCAGCACTGCACGTAGACGAGTCGTAGCAGGCTACAGGGACTCCATTACACTGCGAGACATTTCCCCGAAGGGACAAAAACAACAGCAAAGAAGGATACACGCGGTCAATCAATGTGTTTGGAGCAGTAGCAAGCTACCAAGGCTCAGTGGAAGCACAAAGAGGCAGTTCCCTGTAAAGAGTACTACTAAAGGCACACAACTAGGTCTCGAATCTCATACATATCGTTGCACCTCACACGTACGCACGACATGCCCGATATGCATAGATACAACTATGGCATCACAACATAACCATACAATCAACACAACATTTAGTTAGGAGGCTCATAAGAGCCAACATAGTATGATATTACAAATAGGGGTCACATGACCCAACACACAAATCATACAAACAACAAGCGGAAACTTAACATGTCTAGGTACAGACATCTAGAAAATAAGAAGGCTGAGGAAGCCTGACTATCTACAAGGCCCTCCACAAGAACCAGACCTCTGGCTAGGATTCCCAAGCTAAATGGCCAACATCTATCTTATCATAGAAACCACAAGCGATACTTGAGTCTCCTCTGCAAAAACATAATTAAGGAACAGTGAGTACTAAGTACTCAACAAGACTTAAATCAGAAATAACTACATATGCATCGGTATCAACAAGGAGGTTGTGGGGTTCAATGCAGCAAGCCAGCTTTGACTTAGTGGCTATCCTGTACTACGACTTTCATAACTTTGAAAAGTATTGTGAAGTGTACACGAGTCCATTAACACCACAACAATACACCACCCTGGATCCACTCCCGTCTTCCTACGAGAGTGCCATCCACGGTACTCACACTTGTCTTGAAGCTTTTATGAGTAACCCTTTAAATTGTCTATGAACCATAGAAGTATCCAAGTAGTCCATATTTGCAGACGTGACTATTCGAATAGATTGATTACCCTGCAGGGGTGTACTTCGTCACACATGCTCCAGCCACTTACCGCTATGTGCTCGTAAAAAGGCACCTCAGCAACCTTCAAGCGGAAGCCCAGCGAGGGAGTCGGCCATGACTGACTAACCACACAAGACTCTAGTCCAGGTTTATCGCCTATTTGAGACTGAACCCGCAAGGAAGTACGGCCTAAGTTTCCTCGACGGCCCCAAACGATGTGTACAGGGTTCCCAAGCCCACCTCGACGGATGGTACTACGCTTGGTACAACAGGCCACAATGCCTAGTCTGTCCCAAGCTCACCTGTATGGGGTGCCACTCAGTAGACTACTAGCATGTCCTACAAACACCAGAATCTAGTTGCAACTCCTAGATAGAGATCAAGTCGATTAATAAGGCGAGAGAGTCAATTAAGGATCCCAATGTACGGTAGTAGCTAGTCTTGGACAACATACACACGACTCAGTTCTTACGAACGGTCCGAATGTGACAACCCGCCATGTACTCCTACATGGCCTCTCATCGCTACCTTTACCAAATCGGATTCACAACTCAACTCCCATCATCAGAATAGGTTCATTTCACTCCAGTTCATCACCTAGATGAATCAGACCTGACACAACTCTAAGCATAGCAAGCATAGAAGGTTAAAGGCACAACATGGCTCAAGTATCTACCAGGTATGCTAGGTTGCATGGTTCAACTATTTACTGTGACAATGATAGGTCATGCAGAGGAATGGGCTCAACTACCGGAACATGTAAAAGATGAAACATTTTGTCCTAATGAAATAAGTGAGAGCAAGAGTGAGAGAGTGGGATTGTATCGGATATGTTCAAGAGGGATTGCTTGCCTAATAAGACAATCACACATTACTTCTCCTTAGATGGATACTCGAGCGTATCCTCCGGAACAGTGCCTAACATGAAGAACAACCATCAAAGGGGACAAATCAATACACATAAAATGGAACAATATGATGCATGAATATGACATGGCAATATGATTTGTTTGGGATAATATATCTAGCAACAGATTTAAATGAAGTGGGTTTGAACACAAGGTTCAAAATCAACTTCATATATGGAGTTCCAAAATGTATTTGAGCTAAAATGTCCAAGTTCACCTATTTAGGTTGCTCTAAATGCATGAAAATGGTACAGATGGATTCATTGGATTTTTCTGATCAATTTTTATATAAAAATTATTTTCATCTCACTTACACATTAATTTATATGAATTTTCTAAGTTTTTAGCAATTTCTAGAATTATTAAAAATACAAAAATGCATTTATTGCGTCAGCCATGCATCAGCATGATGTCAGCCTGGTCAACCGGCCGGTCCAGGTCAAAACTGACTAGTGGGACCCACTGGTTAGTGACCTAGCCGCTAAGCAGGGTCAAATCCCATGTTGACTGGGGTTTGACCCGCTTGCGGGGCCCACTGTCAGCCACTGCGGGGTGATTAAGCACGGGGGTTAGCACTAATGGGCTGCCACGTCGGCCCCGCTGGAGTTTGGCCGGCGGAGGCTCGTCGGAGATGCGATTCCGGCCACCATTTGGCACGCGAGGCGGCGCTATCAGACGCGGGGAGCGAGCCGCATCCATCCTAGCTGATGGGATGGCGCGGGGCGGCCCGTAGCGTCGCCGGCGATGACGACTACGGCGGCCGGGGCTCGGGTCAGCACGGGTCGAGGCTAAGGCTGCGGACAGAGGAGCTAGGGGTGGCTATGGGCTCCTGTGAGCGCCCTATGCATGAAGCCGTGGTCAGGCGCGAGCTGTGGCTGCTGTGGCCATGGCTACGCCATGGCCGGCGGTGAGCTCCTCTCGGATCCGGTGGCTGGCGGGGCTAGAAGGGGGAAATAGCAGCGGGGCTAGGGGAAACAACCGGGGCCTCACTGAGGGCCTCTAGTGCCGGTGGCGCGGTCGGGGACGCGCCGTGACGGTGGATCGACGGCAGCGACGGAGGCGCTCATGGAGCTTCGGCCATGGCAACGAAAGGGAGCAGAGGAGAGGGGGAGAGCAGCAGGGGGAGGAATGGCTCGAGGGGGGTCCAAGTGGTCGCCTAGGGGGATAGGGGAAGGGAGAAGCCGCCAGCGCGAGACGGGAGCTGGTGCGGTGAGCCGCCGTGCTCGCCTTCCCCTCTGCCTACTGCAAGAGGTGGAAGACGACCTTGACCCTGGGTTGGGCCGAATATACAGCAGGTAAGGCCCAGGTAATTCTTAGCCTTTTCTTTTTTCTGTTTTCTATTTTTTTTCTCTGTTTTGATTTGATTTCAAAACCAAACCATTTTATAATATTTTGAAAATTAATATGTGGTATGTTATAATATAGCCAAAACCACTCATAGATTTTCGAGAGTTATTGGAGCTTTAAAAATATTTATAGCATTTAAAAACCCCAATCTGAATAATTATTGATTTAATTCAATATCCAAAATGACATTTTTTAAATATGCACCACCCCTGGTTTAGGTTGCCACATTATTCCAGAGAAGATGAACATTTTTTTAGAGCCACTTTGGATCATTGAAAAATATTTTGGTTGAACCTATTTGAATTCAAATTGTGCTAGGGTTTTAATCATCCCCGTTTCAAGTTTGAAAAGAAATTAAACATGATGCAATCACAAGCATGGATCCTAGTGCATGCTAAAACTAGGGATGTGACAACTCACCCCCACTTAAGGGAATCGCGTCCTGAGATTCTGGGGTCGACGGGAAAAGATCCGGATACTCAACTCGAAGACGATCTTCACTCTCTCATGTAGCTTCATTCTTAGAATCATGTGGCCACTGAACCTTCAGAAACTTGATATTCTGACACCAGGTTACACGCTCAGCTTGATCGAGAATACGAACAGGATATTCTCGATACGAAAGATCATCTTGAAGATCAAGCATCTCGTGGTCCACTTCATGGATAGGATCCTTGAAGCAACGCCTGAGTTGAGAAACGTGGAAGACATCACGAACTCGGGAAAGATGCGGGGGCAGTTCCATTTGGTAGGCAACCTCTCCTCGTTTAGCAAGAATGCGAAAAGGACCAATGTAACGAGGATCCAATTTGCCCTTGATACTGAAACTATGGGTACACTTTAGAGGAGTAACCCGAAGGTAAGCCTTTTCGTCCACCTCATAAGTTACTTCCTTATGATGGCGATCATACTGGCTCTTCTGTCTTGAGATTCTCGTGAATTATGTGAACTTGCTCTTCTGCTTCCTGGATCATGTCCGTGTTGGGGAACATTGCATGGGAAACAAAAAATTTCCTACGCACACGCAAGATCTATCCATGGTGATGAGCATCTACGAGAGGGAGAGTGGATCTACATACCCTTGTAGATCGCTAAGCGGGAAGCGTTAAGAAACGCAGTTGGTGTAGTTGAACGTCTTCGCGATCTGAATCACCGAGCATCCCGCGATCACATCACGATCCATCCCATGATCCAATCACGATCTGTCCGGCGAACTCATCACGATCCGTCCCGCGATCTCATCATGATCCGTCTCGCGATCTTGATCACGGTCCTTCCGATCTAGCGCCAAAATGACGGAACCTCCGCATTCAGCACACGTACAGCTTGATGACGAGCTTTGCCTTCTTGATCCAGCAAGAGGGAGCGTAGAGGTAGAAGATTTCTCCGGCAGCGTGACGGTGCTCCGGCGATGCTGGTGGAGCTATTCCGACAGGGCTTCGCCTAAGCACTGCAGAAATCCGATCTAGAGGAGAAACTATGCACTGGAGGAACGGGTAGCACGTGGCTGAAAATCTTGTGCAAAAACCCTAAAACCACCGTTATATATAGGAGGGAGGGAGGAGAGGCCTTGGCGCAAGGGCCAAGCCTCCTTTGGTTCGGCCGAAGTGGGGAGGAGAGGAGGACTCCTCCTCCAATCCTAGTACGACTAGGATTCCTCCCCTTTTGCCTTTATTCCACTTTCCCTTTGGGCTTTTCTTCCCTAGCCGCATGGTTCTTGTGTGGGACTTCCACCAGCCCACTAAGGGCTGGTATTCACTCTCCCACAGCCCATGAAGCCTCTTGGGTCGAAATACCCCTCCCGGTGGTCTCCCGGTACACTACCGGCACTCCCGGTAGGCTACCGATGAGCCCGAAACTTTTCCGGCGACCAAACAGGACTTCCTATATATATGAATATTTACCTTCGGACCATTCCGGAGCTCCTCGTGACGTCCGGGATCTCATCCGGGACTCCAAACAACCTTTGGTCACCAACATGCATAACTCTATACTACCAAAACGTCAGCAAACCTTAAGTGTGCAGACCCTGCGGGTTCGAGAACTATGTAGACATGACTGAGACATATCTATGGTCAACAACCAATAGCGGGACCTATATGCCAATATTGGTTCCTACATATTCTATGAAGATCTTTATCGGTTGAACCTCTATGTCAAGGATTCAGTTAATCCCATATGATGTTCCCTTTGTTCTTCGGTATGTTACTTGCCTGAGATTCGATCGTTGGTATCTCCATACCTAGTTCAACCTCGTTAGCACATTCCTTGCAAGGCTTATTGTGATGTTGTATTACCGAGTGGGCCCTGAGATACCTCTCCGTCACATGAAGTAACAAATCCCAGTCATGTCCATGCCAACCAAACAGACACCCTCGGAGATACCTGTAGAGCACCTTTATAGTCACCCAGTTAAATTGCGACGTTTGATACACACAAGGTACTCCTCCGATGTCAGTGAGTTGGATGATCTCATGTTGATAGGAACATATACTTGACATGCAGAAAACAGTAGCAATAAACTGACACAATCATATGCTACGTTTGTAGTTTGGGTCTTGTCCATCACATCATTCTCCTAATGGTGAGATCCCGTTACCAAACTAGGAAACCATAGCCATCTTTGATCAACGAGCTAGTCTATTAGAGGCATATTAGGGACATGGCATTGTCTATGTATCCACACATGTATTTGAGTTTCTGATCAACACAATTATAGCATGGATAATAAACGATTATCATGAACAAGGAAATATGATAATAACTAATTTATTATTGCCTCTAGGGCATATTTCCAACAGTCTCCCACTTGTAGTAGAGTCAATAATCTAGTTCACATCACCATGTGATTCGCATTGTTATGAATGTAATACCCAATGAGTTGTGGGGCTCGAACATGCTTTGCATGTGAGAGAGGTCTTATAGTCAACGGGTCTACGAGATTCCGATCCGTATGTACTTTGCAAATCTCTATGTCAAACTATAAACACTGCTGCCACACTCCACTTGGTACTATTCCAAATGGCTGCTCCACTATACGTATCCGGATTGCTACTAAGAGTCATCCAGATTAGTGTTAAAGCTTGCATCGACGTAACTCTTTACGACGAACCCTTTATCACCTCCATAATCAAGAAATGTTTCCTTAGTCTTTTAGTCACTAAGGATAATATTGACCGTTGTCCAGTGATCCACTCCTGGATCACTCTTGTACCTCTTGAGGGACTCATGGCAAGGCACACACAGGTGCGGTACACAACATGGCATAATATACAGAGCCTATGGCTAAGGCATAGGGGACGACATTCGTCCTTTCTCTTTCTTCTGCCGTGGTCGAGCTTTGAGTCTCACTCAACATCACACCTTACAAATCAGGCGAGAACTCTTTCTTTGACTGATCCATTTTGAATTTTCAAAATCTTGTCAAGGTATGTACTCATTGAAAGTCTCATCAAACATCTTGATCTATCTCTATAGATCTTGATGCTCAACAATTAGGTAGCTTTATCCAGGTCTTCCTTTGAAAATCACTTTTCAAACAACCGTTTATGCTTTCCAGAAATTCTACATTATTTCCGATCAACAATATGTCATCCACATATACTTATCAGAAATTCTATAGTGCTCCCACTCACTTTATTGTAAATACAAGTTTCTCGTAAACTTTGTATAAACTACAAAACTTTGACCACCTCATCAAAGTGTATATTCCAACTCCAAGATGCTTGCTTGAGTCCATAGAAGGATCACTGAAGCTTGCTCACCTTTTAGCATCCTTAGGATTGACAAAACCTTCTAGTTGTATCACATACAACCTTTCCTCAAGTAAACCGTTAAGGAAATGATGTTTTGACATCCATCTGCCAGATTTCATAATTGAAAAATGCAGCAACTGCTAACATAATTCCAACAGACTTTAGCATCGCTATGAGTGAGAAAGTCTCATCACAGTTAACTCATTGAACTTGTCATAAACTTCTTTGCAACAAGTCGAGCTTTATAAATGTTGACATTTACCATCAGCGTTTGTCTTCATCTTAAAGGTCCATTTGTACTCAACGACCTGCCGCCCAATGAGCAAGTCTACCAAAGTCTATACTTGGTTTTCATACATGGATCCTTTCTCGGATTTCATGGCCTCTAACCATTTGTCGGAATCCGGGCCCATCATCGCTTCTCCACAGCTCATAGGTTCATCGTTGTCCAACAACATGACCTCCAAGACAGGGTTGTCGTACCACTCAGGAGCAGTACACGTCCTTGTCGACCAACGAGGTTCGATAGTAACTTGATCCGAAGCTTCATGATCATCATCATTAACTTCCTCTTCAACTAACATAGGCTTCACAGAAACATCTTCCTGTGTTGTGCTACTCTCTCGTTGAAACAGAGGTTCAACAACCTTATCAAGTTCTATCTTCCTCCCACTCAATTCTTTGGAGAGAAACTTTTTCTTGAGAAAGGACCCAGCTTCAGCAACAAACATTTTATGCTTGGATCTGAGATAGAAGGTTCACCCAACTATTCTTAGGGTATTCTATGAAGATGCATTTGTCCGCTTTGGGTTCAACCACATTAGGTGGAAACATTTTCCACACAAGCGTCGCAGCGCCAAACATTAAGAAATTACAACTTAGGTTTCTATCAAACCATAATTCACACGGTGTCATCTCAACGGATTTAGATGGTGCCATATTTAAAGTGAATGTAGTTGTCTCTAATGCATAACCCCAAAACTATAGTAGCAAAACGATAAGAGACATCATAGCACACACCATATCCAATAGAGCACGACTATGACATTCGGACACACCATCACACTATGGTGTTCCAGGTGGCGTGAGTTGTGAAACGACTTTCACATTGTCTAAAGTTGTATGCTAAACTCGTAACTCAGATATTCACCTCCACGATCATATCGTAGACATTTTTATCTTCTTGTCATGATGATCTTAAACTTCACTCTGAATTTGCTTGAACTTTTCAAACGATTCAGACTTGTGTTTCATTAAGTAAACATACACTATATCTACTCAAATGATCAGTGAAGGTAAGAAAATAACGATATCCACCACACGCTACAAGATTTATTGTATTGCATACATCAACATGTATCATTTCCAATAAATCACTTGCCCGCTCCATCAATCCGGAAAACGGGGTCCTTAGTCATCTTGCGCAAGAGGCATGCTTCGCATGTCTCAACTGATTCGAAATCGAATGTTTCCAAAGATCCATCAACATGGAGTTTCTTCATGCGATTTATAACAATATGACATTTAGCGGCACTGCCACAAGTATGTGGTACTATCATTATTAACTTTGTATCTTTTGGCATCATTGAACATGTGTATTAATACGATCAAGATTCAACAAACCATTCTCACTGGGTGCCTGACCATTGAAGGTATTATTCATGTAAATAGAATAACCATTATTCTCTAACTTAAATGAATAACCATGTTGCAATAAACACGATCTAATCACGTTCATGCTCAACGCAAAACACCAAATAACATTTATTTAGGTTCGTCACTAATCCCGAAGGCAAAGAGAGCATGTGATGTTGATCACATCAACCTTGGAAACATTTCCAACACACATCGTCACCTCACCCTTAGCTAGTTCTCCGTTTATTCTGTTGCTTTTATTTCGAGTTACTAACATTTAGCAACCGAACCGGTATCCAATACCTAGGTGCTACTAGGAGTACTAGCAAGGTACACATCAATAACACGTTCATCAAATATACTTCTGTCAACGTTGTCGGCCTTCTTATCTAACAAGTATCTAGGGTTGTTCTGCTTCAGCGACCGCTCTCCTCATAATCAAAGCACTTAGTCTCGGGTTAGGGTTCAACTTTGGGTTGCTTCACTGGAGCAGCAACTAACTTGCTATCCATGAAGTTTCCCTCCTTGCTCCTGCCCTTCTTGAAACTAGTGGTTTGACTAACCATCAACACTTGACGCTCCTTCTTGATTTCTACCTTCGCGGTGTCAAACATCGTGAACAGCTCAGGGATCATTATTTCTATCCCTGACGTTTTATAGTTCATCACCAAGTTCTAGTAGCTTAGTGACAGTGACTTGGAGAACTATATCAATCACTATCTAATCTGGAAGATCAACTCCCACTCGATTCAAGCGATTGTAGCACCTAGACAATCTGAGCATTTGCTCAATGATTGAGCTATTCTCCTTCATTTTGCAAGCAAAGAATCTTGTTGGATATCTCATATCTCGCAACACGGGCACGAGCCTGAGATCCCAATTTTAGCTCTTAGAACATCTCATATGTGCCATGACGTTAAAAATGTTTCGGAGCCTCAATTCTAAGCCATAATGCATGATGCACTAAACTATCAAGTAGTCATCAGAACGTGCATGTGAGATGTTCACAACATCTACAGACGACGCTAGAGGGGTTGGTGCACCGAGCGGTGCATTAAGGACACAAGCCTTCTATGCAGCAATGAGGACAATCCTCAAATCATGGACCCAGTCCGCAATATTGCTACCATCATTTTTCAACTCTATTTCTCTAGGAACATATAAAAATTCAAGGGAGCTACAGCATGAGCAAGTAATCTAAAACATAATTTTCAAAGACATTACTGACTATGTTCATGATAATGAGTTCAATTAATCATATTACTGAAGAACTCCCACTCAAATTGACATCCCTCCGATCATTCGAGTGATACATGATCCAAATTCACCAACTCAAGTCCGATCATCACGTGAGTTGAGGTGGTATCAATGGTGAACATCATCATGTTGATCATATCTTCTATATGACTCATGTTCGACCTTTCGGTCTCTTGTGTTCCGAGGCCATGTCTGAACATTCTAGGCTCGTCAAGTTTAACCCGAGTGTTCTGCATGTGCAACACTGGCTAGCACCCGTTGTGTGTGAACGTAGAGTCTATCACACCCGATCATCACGTGGTGTCTCGACACGATGAACTTTCGCAATGATGCAAACTCAGGGAGAACACAATTCATCTTGAAATTTAAGTGAGGGATCACCTTATAATGCTACCGTCATCCTAAGCAAAACAAGGTGCATAAAAGGATTAACATCACATGCAAATCATAAGTGACATGATATGGCCATGAACTTGTGCTTTTGATCTCCATCTTGAAAGCACCGGCATGATCTCTGTCGTCACCGGCATGACACCATGATCTCCATAACCTTGATCTCCATCAATGTGTCGCCATGGGGTTGTCGCACCCACCATGCTTATACTACTATTGCTACCATTTAGAGATAAAGTAAAGCATTAAATAGCGCTTAATGATTTACATGCAGGTCATACAATAATTAAAGACAACCCTATGGCTCCTGCCGGTTGCCGTACTCATCGACATGCAAGTCGTGATATTCTATACAAAACTTGATCATCTCATACATCACATATATCTCATCATGTAATTGGCCATATCACATCACAACATACCCTGCAAAAACAAGTTAGACGTCCTCTAATTGTTGTTGCATGTTTTACGTGGCTTCTACGGGTATCTAGCAAGAACAATTCTCACCTACGCATAAACGACAACGGTGATACATTAGTTGCTTTTCAACCTTCTCAAGGACCACCTTTGTCGAATCCGATCCAACTAAAGTATGAGAAACAGACACCTGCCAGCCATCTTTGTGCAACGAGATTACACGTCAATCGATGGAACCGGTCTCTTGTAAGTGGACGAGTAAGGTTGGTCCAGGCCGCTTCAACCAACAATCCTGCTGAACCAAAACATGACCAAGGGAGGAAGCTATCTAAGCATCAACGCCCACAAACTCTTTGTGTTCTACTCGAGATCTCATCTACACATAGAGCTAGCTCATGATGCCACTGTTGGGGAACATTGCATGGGAAACAAAAATTTCCTACGCACACACAAGATCTATCCATGGTGATGAGCATCTACGAGAGGGAGAGTGAATCTACATACCCTTGTAGATCGCTAAGCGGGAAGCGTTAAGAAACGTGGTTGGTGTAGTCGAACGTCTTCGTGATCCGAATCTCCGAGCATCCCGCGATCACATCACGATCCATCCCACGATCCAATCACGATCCGTCCTGTGAACTCATCATGATCCGTCCCGCGATCTCAGCATGATCCGTCTCGCGATCTTGATCATGGTCCTTCCGATCTAGCGCCGAAATGACGACACCTCCGTGTTCAGCACACATACAGCTTGATGAAGATCTTTGCCTTCTTAATCCAGCAAGAGGGAGAAAAGAGGTAGAAGAGTTCTCCGGCAGCGTGACGACGCTCCGGCGATGCTGGTGGAGCTATTTCGGCAGGGCTTCGCCTAAGCACTGCAGAAATCCGATCTAGAGGGGAAACTATGCATTGGAGGAACGGGTAGCACGTGGCTGAAAATCTTGTGCAAAACCCCTAAAACCACCAGTATATATAGGAGGGAGGGAGGAGAGGCCTTGTCTCAAGGTCCAAGCCTCCTTTGGTTCGGCCGAAGTGGGGAGGAGAGGAGGACTCCTCCTCCAATCCTAGTACGACTAGGATTCCTCCCCTTTTTGCTTTTTTTCCACTTTCCCTTCGGGCTTTTCTTCCCTAGCCGCATGGTTCTTGTGTGGGACTTCCACCAGCCCACTAAGGGCTGGTATTCACTCTCCCACAGCCCATGAAGCCTCTTGGGTCGAAATACCCCTCCCGGTGGTCTCCTGGTACACTACCGACACTCCTGGTACGCTACCGATGAGCCCGAAACTTTTCCGGCGACCAAAACAGGACTTCCTATATATGAATCTTTACCTCCGGACCATTCCGGAGCTCCTCGTGACGTCCGGGATCTCATCCGGGACTCTAAACAACCTTCGGTCACCAACATGCATAACTCTATACTACCAAAACGTCAGCAAACCTTAAGTGTGCAGACCCTGCGGGTTCGAGAACTATGTAGACATGACCGAGACATATCTATGGTCAACAACCAATAGCGGGACCTAGATGCCCATATTGGTTCCTACATATTCTATGAAGATCTTTATCGATCAAACCTCTATGTCAAGGATTCAGTTAATCCCATATGATGTTCCCTTTGTTCTTCAGTATGTTACTTGCCCGAGATTCGATCGTTGGTATCTCCATACCTAGTTCAACCTCATTAGAGGAAAGTCTCTTTACTCATTCCGTAATACAAGATCCCGTGACTAACACTTAGTCACATTGGTTGCAAGGCTTATTGTGACGTTGTATTACCGAGTGGGCCCTGAGATACTTCTCCGTCAGACGGAGTAACAAATCCCAGTCTTGATCCATGCCAACCCAACAGACACCCTCGGAGATACCTGTAGATCACCTTTATAGTCACCCAGTTACATTGCGACGTTTGATACACATAAGGTACTCCTTCTATGTCAATGAGTTGCATGATCTCATGGTCATAGGAACATATACTTGACATGCAGAAAACAGTAGCAATAATCTGACACGATCATATGCTATGTTTGTACTTTGGGTCTTGTCCATCACATCATTCTCCTAATGATGAGATCCCGTTACCAAATGACATCTCATGTCCATGACTAGGAAACCATAGCCATCTTTGATCAACGAGCTAGTCTATTAGAGGCATACTAGGGACATGGTGTTGTCTATGTATCCACACATGTATCTGAGTTTCCGATCAACACAATTATAGCATGGATAATAAATGATTATCATTAACAAGGAAAGATGATAATAACTAATTTATTATTGCCTCTAGGGTATATTTGCAATAGTCTGGGGCAAACAATTGTCTTTCCCAAGTCTCTGACCAGTTCAAAAGTGTTTGGCATCTTCGTCCATAAAGAACATCAAAAGGAGCTTTTCCCAGACTGGATTGGTAGCTGTGGTTATACGCAAACTCGGCAAATGGAAGAGACTTCTCCCAATTCATTCCGAATGATATGACACAAGCTCTGAGCATGTCTTCGAGAATCTGATTGACTCTTTCAACTTGTCCACTTGACTGAGGGTGAAAAGCAATGCTAAAGGAGAGATGGGTTCCCATAGCATTCTGGAAACTTTCCCAAAATCGAGAGACAAAAAGACTTCCACAATCCGAATTGATTTCCAATGGAACACCGTGTAGGGTCTCTATTCGAGAGATATACAAGTCTGCCAACTAACTACCAGTGATACTCTCTCGGATAGGAAGGAAATGAGCCACTTTAGAAAGGCGATCAATAAACATGAAGATTGCATTATTTCCTTTCATGGTCTTGGGAAATCCGATGATGAAGTACATTACACATTTATCCCATTTCCATTTAGGAATAGCTAAAGGCTGAAGGGTGCCAGCAGGTCTCTGATGCTCTGCCTTCACGCGACGACAAAAATCGCAATTAGCAATGAATTGAGCAATTTCCCTCTTCATTCTAGTCCACCAGAACCTTTGGCGTGGGTCCTAATACATCTTGGTGCCGCCAGGGTGAATGGTGAGAGGAGATTCATGAGCCTCCTTAAGGATCAACTCTTGAAGTTGTTGCTTTTTAGGAACTACCAGCTGATTCCCAAAGTATACTGCACCTCTATCATCAATGGAGAAACTACCAGCAACTCCCTTTTCAACATTATCCCTGATCCGGGTAATACCCGCATCATACTATTGGCTTGTTATAATATGATCCTCCAGAGTAGGTTTTGCAACCAAGGTTGAAAGGGATCCACGAGGAACAATGTGGAGGTTAAGCTTGCAAAATTCCTCATGAAGAAGGGGTTGACCTTGTTGCAGCATAAGATTGTCACAGTAGGATTTACGACTTAACGCATCTGCCATGACATTTGCCTTGCCTGGGGTGTAAGTAATTCCTAATTCATAATTCGTAATCAGCTCTAACATTCATCTTTGTCTGAGATTCAGATCTGTTGAGTGAAGATATACTTCAGGCTTTGGCGATCGGTGTAAATCTCGCAACGATTACCAAGAAGGTAATGTCGCCATACCTTCAGTGCATGGACTACTGCCGCAAGCTCCAAATCATGTGTTGGATAATTTTCCTCATGTGGGTGCAACTATCGGGATGCATAGGCGATCACCTGTCGGTCTTGCATAAGAACACATCCAAGTTCTTGTCTAGAGGCGTCACAATAGATGACAAAGTCCTTGGAGAAGTCAGGTGGCACAAGCACGGGAGCAGAGGTCAAACGTCTCTTCAGTTCCTAGAAATTGTGCTCACATTGTGTGGTCCACTCAAACTTCTTATCTTTCTTGAGGAGTTCCGTCACAGGCTTGGAAACTTTGGAGAAGTTTTCAACAAAGCAGCGACAATAGCTTGCTAAACCAAGGAAACTTTTAACTTTCTTAACTATTTCAGGTGGAGTCTAGTCAAGGATGGCCTGAAATCTTTCAGGATTGACTGCAATGCCCTTTCTGGAGAACACATGACCTAGATAGGTCACTTCAAGTAACCAAAATTCACACTTGGAGAACTTGGCATAAAGACAGTGCTCTCTGAGTTTTTCTAGCACAAGTCTGAGGTGCTCAGCATGTTCTTCTTCATTCTTTGGATAAATCAGAATATCATCGAGGTAAACCACGATGAACTTATCTAAGTACTCCATGAAGATTGAGTTCATCAAACGGGAGAATGTTGCTGGAGCATTGGTTAGTCCAAATGACATGACTATGTACGCGACTGGCCATAACGAGTGATGGACGGTATCTTGGGAATGTCTCCATTCTTAATCTTGATTTGATGATAGCCTAACCTCAAATCCATCTTGGAGAACACTGAAGATCCAGCAAGTTGATCATACAAATCATTGATCCTGGGGAGCGGATACTTATTCTTTATTGTGACCAAATTGACGGGTCAGTAATCCACAACCATACGATCTGTTCCATCCTTCTTCTTCACAAAGAGGATGGGAAAAGCCCAGGGAGATGAGCTAGGTCGAATGAAACCCTTTTGCAAGGACTCATCAAGTTGCTTCTTGAGCTCAGCTAACTCCAAGGGTGCCATCTTATAAGATCTTCTAGAAATTGGAACCGTTCTTGGGATGAGGTCTATCACAAACTCTACATCCCTGTCAGGCGGAATGCCTGGCAACTCTTCTGGGAAGACATCCGGAAAATCACTTACTACCGGTATATCTTCAAGCTCGGGTAGAGGGTTGGCATTGAGTGAATAGAGCTGACGCTTTGCAACTTGTGTTGAAACATTGAATATCTTGTCTGATGGATGCGTAAGCTGAACAGACCTCATGGAGCAATCGATCTTGGCATGGTGAGCTATCATCCATTCCATACCCAATATGATATTAATATCTGAAGACTTGAGAGGTATCAACGAAGCAAGGAATACAAGTCTATCAACATGGATTTCATTTCCATGGCTTATTCTTGTGGTCTGCCATCTAGACCCTGGAGTCTGAATTTCAAGAGAAGTTGGCATATCGCAAAATGACATGTCATGCAAGCGGGCATAGCCTTCCGAGATGAAGGAATGTGATGCTCCAGTATCAAATAGAACTGATGCCGGATGGCAATTGACAAGGAGCGTTCCAAGGAGAACTTCTGGTTCATCATTAGCTTCTTTGGCTGAGACGTGATTCACACATCCCTATTCAGTGATGGTTGGCTTGGCATGGGTCACCTTAACTCATGGCTTATTACGGTCAATAGACTTTCCGGACTGAGGTGCAACACCATTGGACTGAGTGCAATTGCAAGCGATGTGGCTTGGTTCTCTACACTTGTAGAAAATCATAGAAGTATGACGTGGAACCGCATTGGCAGGCGGTCCACCAACAAGTTTGGGTGGAGCATTTGGCTGAATTGAATGAGGCGCCACATAGGATGGCCTCGATGCATATCCAGAAGGAAGTGATGAGTTCAGAACCCAAATGCGGCGCTTCTAAGATCTAGAACTGGAGGTAGAAGCCAAATCACGGTTGTGCTTGCGAGATTCTTCATAGGTGAACTGAGCTATCTCTCCATTAATGGCCTTGTTCACAAGAGCTTGGAAGGTGTCACAGTGATGCAGGTGAAGATCACGACGCAACTTTGTGTTGAAACCCTTCCTGAACCTAGCTTGCTTCTTGGCATCCGTGGACACTTCTTCTGTGGAATAACGTGCAAGGTTCTCAAACTCTCGATTGTAAACATCTACAGCCATCTTACCCTAGGTAAGGTTACAAAACTCTTCCCTCTTTCGGTCCATGAGACCCTGAGGAATATGATGCTCACGGAAAACCTTTGTGAATTCTTTTGAGGTAGGAATCTGGCCAACTGGAATTAAAGTCTCATAGTTCTCCCACCATATACTAGCATGACCCTTCAAGAAATATGTAGCATAGGTGACCTTGTCAGCCTCGGCCACGTTCGCGGAATGCAGGTTGTTTGTGATGCTATGGAGCCAGTCATCTACATCGAGTGCCTCAATGGAGTGATGGAAGGTGGGTGGGTACAACTTGATGAAATCACAGATGGTAACTGTTCTAGCACATTGATGTGCGGTGTTTTCCTGAATACGTGACAGCAAGCGATTTGACTCACGCTTGTCTTTCTCAATGTATAACATGAACTGTGCTAACAAAGGTGAATCCGATAGAACTTCAGCATCTCTAGTTCCACGTCTCTGTCCCTTCTTGCGACTAATGGCAGCTTGGGTACTGCGAAACATCCTGATGATGAGAAACTAGGATTAGACATGGCGGCATACCAGATAGATAGGAGGAAATGCAAAAGCATTGATATTCATAGAAATCCTAGAGAAAATTGGATAGCATAACGGCTGCGAATGCTTAGAAATGAGACATCCTGCAAAAGATTTAGGTGCCACGACACCTAACATAACAATCTCAAGATTCTGATGAACTAACAAGCTACACAGATAACACTCAAGGACTGGAATGCAACTCAGATCAACCATTCCTATAAGTCTACGGAATAGTAACACGAGATCCTGGTAGATAGGTAAGAAGCCGAGTTCTTAATACCCATACAAAGGAGAGGGTGACTCAGAATTAGAATAACATGGGCAAAGGAGTAAAAAGAGCCTTGTGTTCCCTTCCAGAATCAATTCCCTTATATAACTAAAGAGTTGCTAGACTTAACATCGACCAGTTTGGCTTGGTAATCCTACAGTCACTCAGCTCTGATACCAACGTTGTCGGGACCCCGATCCTATGCCATAAGAATCTAGCATGTAACACATCACACCACTTTGCGGCCTCACACACGGTTAACTCCACGGCTGCCACCTTACCTGGGCCAGGACCGTTTGCGTCTTTTGGATTAGGTATGTAATATGTCGCTAGCATTCAAACGTCAAAGAACCAGGGTCGACAAGACTAGTCGTAGAACCCAAGTGGCACATCCGTACAGGAACATGCATACGTAACCCAGCAATGCAGGTGTCGGCCTCTAGCATGTGTAGACGAGTCATAGCAATCTACAAGGTCTCCATTATGTTGTGGGACAAAATGTCGTCACTGCACGTAGACGAGTCGTAGCAGGCTACAGGGACTCCATTGCACTATGAGACATTTCCCCGAAGGGACAGATACAGCAGCAAAGAAGGATACATGCCGGTCAATCAATGTGTCCGAAGCAGTAGCAAGCTACCAGGGCTCGATGGAAGCACAAAGAGGCAGTTCCCTGTAAAGAGTACTACTAAAGGCACACAACTAGGTGTTGAATCACATACATATCGTTGCACATCACATGTACGCACGACATGCCCGATATGCATAGATACAACTATGGCATCACAACATAACCATACAATCAACACATGATTTATTTAGGAGGCTCATAAGAGCCAACATAGTATGATATTACAAACATGGGTCACATGACCCAACACACAAATCATACAAACAACAAGCAGAAGCTTAACATGTCTAGGTAAAGAGATCTAGAAAAGAAGAAGGTTGAGGAAGCTTGTCTATCTACAAGTCCCTCCACAAGAACTAGACCTCTTGCTGGGATTCCCAAGCTAAATGGCCAACATCGATCTTATCGTAGAAACCACTAGCAAGACTGGAGTCTCCTTTGCAAAAACATAATTAAGCAATAGTGAGTACTGAGTACTCAACAAAACTTACAACAGAACTAACTACATATGCATCGATATCAACAAGGAGGTTGTGGGGTTCAATGCAGCAAGCCAGCTTTGACTCTGTGGCTATCTTGTACTACGACTTCCATAACTTTGAAAAGTTTTGTGAAGCGTACACGAATCCACTAACACCACTAACACCACAAAAATACACCACCCTGGATCCGCTCCCGTCTTCCTACGAGAGTGCCATCCATGGTACTCACACTTGTCTTGAAGCATTTCTGAGTAACCCTTTAAATTGTCTATGAACCATATAAGTATCCAACTAGTCCATATCCGCGGACGCGGCTATTTGAATAGATTGATTACCGTGTAGGGGTGTACTTCATCACACATGCTCCTGCAACTTACCGCTTTGTGCGCGTAAAAAGGCACCTTGGCATCCTTCAAGCGGAAGCCCAGTGAGGGAGTCGGCGATGACCTGACTAACCACACAAGACTCTAGTCCAGGTTTATCGCCTATTTGAGACTAAACCCGCAAGAAAGTCCGGCCGAAGTTTCCTCAATGGCCCCAAACGATGTGTACAGGGTTCCCAAGCCCACCTTGACAAATGGTACTACGCTTGGTACACCAGGCCACAATGCCTAGTCTGGCCCAAGCCCACCTGTACAGGGTGCCACTCGGTAGACTACTAGCATGTCCTACAAACACCAAAATCTAGTTGCAACTTCTGGACAGAGATCAAGTCGATTAATAAGTAGAGAGAGTCAATTAAGGATCCCAATGTGCGGTAGTAGCTAGTCTTGGACAACATACACAAGACTCAGTTCTTATGGACGGTCCCAATGAGACAACCCGCCATGTATTCCTACATGGCCTCTCATCGCTACCTTTACCAAATCGGATTCACAACTTAACTCTCATCTTCAGAATAGGTTCAGTTCACTCCAGTTCATCACCCAGATGAATCAGACATGGCACAACTCTAAGCATAGCAAGCATAGCAGGTTAAAGGCACAACATGTCTCAAGCATCTACCAGGTATGCCAGGTTGCATGGTTTAGCTATTTACTGTGACAATGACATGTCATGCAGAGGAATGGGTTCAACTACCGAAACATATTAAAGTTGAAATGTTTTGTCCTAATGCAATAATTGAGAGCCAGAGCAAGAGATTGGGATTGTATCGGCTATGTTCAAGAGGGGTTCCTTGCCTGATAAGACGATCACACGTTACTTCTCCTCAGATGGATACTCGAGCGTATCCTCCGAAATAGTGCCTAACATGGAGAACAACCATCTAAGGGGAACAAATCAATACACATCAAATGCAACAATATGATCCATGAATATGACACGGCAATACGATGTGTTTGGGCTAATGCATCCAGCAACAGATTTAAATGAAGTGGGTTTGAACTCAAGGTTCAAAATCAACTTGATATATGGAGTTCCATAATGTATTTGAGCTAAAATGTCCAAGTTCACCTATTTAGGTTGCTCTAACATGCATGAAAATGGTACAGATGGATTCATTGGATTTTTTTGATCAATTTTTATATATAAATTATTTTCATCTGACTTATAGATTAATTTATATGAATTTTCAAAATTTTAGCAATTTCTGGAATTATTAAAAATACAAAAATGCATTTATTGCGTCAGACATGCGTCAGCATGACGTCAGCCTGGTCAACCGACCGGTCCAGGTCAAAACTGACCAGTGGGAGCCACTGGTCAGTGACCCAACCGCTAAGCAGGGTCAAATCCCGTGTTGACTGGGGTTTGACCCGCTTGCGGGGCCCACTATCAGCCACTGCGGGGTGATTAAGCGCGGAAGTTAGCACTAATGGGCTGCCACGTAGGCCCCGCTGGAGTTTGGCCGGAGGCGACCAAACCGATGGCGGAGGCTCGTCGGAGACGCGATTCCGGCCACCATTTGGCACGCGGTGCGGCGCTATCAGACGCGGGGAGCGAGCCGCATCCATCCCAGCTGATGGGATGGCGTCGGGCGGCGCATAGCATCGCCGGCGATGACGACTACGGCGGCCAGGGCTCGGGTCATCACGGGTCAAGGCTAAGGCTGCGGACAGAGGAGCTAGGGGTGGCTATGGGCTCCTGTGAGTGCCCTATGCACGAAGCCGTGGTCAGGCGCAAGCTATGGCTGCTATGACCATGGCTGTGCCATGGCCGGCGGCGAGCTCCTCTCGGATCCGATGGCTGGCGGGGCTAGAAGGTGGAAATAGCAGCGGGGCTAGGGGAAAGAACCGGGGCCTCACTGAGGGCCTCTGGCGCTGATGGCGTGGTCCGGGACGCGCGATGACGGCAGATCGACGACGGCGACGGAGGCGTCAAGGAGCTTCGGCCGTGGCAACGAAAGGGAGCAGAGGAGAGGTGGAGAGCAGCAGGGGGAATGGCTCGAGGGGGGTCCAGGTGGTCGCCTAGGGGGATAGGGGAAGGGAGAGGCCGGCGGCGCGACGCGGGAGCTGGCGCGGTGAGCCGCCGTGCTCTCCTTCCCCTCTGCCTACTGGGAGAGGTGAAAGACGACCCTGTCCCTGGGCTGGGCCGCATCTACAGCAGGTAAGGCCCAGGTAATCCTCAGCCTTTTTTTTCTCTTTTCTATTTTTTCAGTTTGTTTTGATTTGATTTCAAAACCAAACCATTTTATAATATTCCAAAAATTAATATGTGGCCTGTTATAATATAACCAAAACCACTCATAGATTTTTCAAGAATTATTGGAGCTTTAAAAATATTTATAGCATTTAAAAACCTCAATCTGAATAATTATAAATTTAATTCAATATCGAAAATGATAATTTTTAAAATATGCACCACCCCTGGTTTATGTTGCCACATTATTCCAAAGAAGATGAACATTTTTTAGAGACACTTTGGATCATTGAAAAATATTTTGGTTGAAACTATTTGAATTCAAATTGTGCTAGGGTTTTAGTCATCCCCATTTCAAGTTTAAAAAGAAATTAAACATGATGTAATCACAAGCATGGATCCTAGTGCATGCTAAAACTAGGGATGTGACACATAGCTTGCTGAAACTTCGTGAAACTTCTTCCAGAATCTCGAGGTGAACTGGGTTCCTCGATTCGACACGGTCTCCCTTGGAACTCCGTGAAGACTTACGATGCGGTTGATGTAGAGGTTTGCGAGCTGGCTTCCATCATAGGTGGTCCGGACGGGAATGAAGTGGGCTACCTTAGTCAGGTGGTCGACAATGACCCAAATAGAATCATGTCCCTTGCTTGACCTTGGTAAACCGGTGATGAAATCCATCCCGACTTTGTCCCATTTCCATTCAGGCACTTTGAGAGGTTGCAATAGCCCAGCAGGTCGCTGGTGCTCAGCGTTGACTCTCTGGGATATGTCGCACTTGGCGACAAAGGTGCCTATCTCCCGTTTCATGCCATGCCACCAGAATCTTGCCTTGAGGTCTTGATACGTCTTGGTTCCTCCAGGATGAATGGATTATGGAGTGTCATGAGCTTCTTGCAAGATCAAGTTCTTGCACTCCTCTTTGTTGGGTACGCAGATGCGACTACCGAACCATACTACTCCTTGTTCATCCATTGAGAATCCTGGGGCCTTGCCTGCCTTGATCTTCCTCTTAATGCCTTCAATGCTCTCATGTCCTTTCTGAGCTTCCTTAATACCATCCATCAAGGTAGGCCTTGCTTCGAGGTTGGCAAAGAATCCTGGTATAACCAGTTCCAAGCCAAAACTCTCAAGCTCTTCATACAGGGCGGGTAGCCTTTCCTTAATCATGACATTCAAGGAACAAGCATTTCTACTTAAGGCACCATCTACCACGTTGTCCTTTGTAGGGTGTTATTGAACACTGAGGTCGTAATCCTTGATCAACTCCAACCATCTTTGCTGCCTCATGTTCAATTCCCTTTGAGTGAAGATATACTTCAAACTCTTGTGGTCTGTGAATATCTCACATCGCTTCCCCACAAGATAATGTCTCCATGTCTTCAAGGCATGAACCATGGCTGCCAACTCGAGATCATGAGTTGTGTAGTTCTCTTCATGAGGTCATAGCTGTCTGGATAGATATGCTACAACTCTGCCTTCTTGCATCAGGACACCTCCAAGCCCGGTTCGTGATGCATCACAATATATCACAAACTCCTTGTGAATGTCGGGGGTGGCCAAAACTGGGGCTATGGTCAATCTCTTCTTGAGCTCCTGGAAGCTTTGCTCGCACTTAGTTGTCCATTCGAACTTTTTGTGCTTCTTCAAAAGCTGGGTCATGGGTCGAGCAATGTTTGAGAACCCTTCCACAAACTTGCGATAATATCCTGGGAGCCCGAGGAAGCTCCTGACTTCCTTCGCAGTGGTTGGGTTTTGCCATTCAGTCACGACTTCAATCTTGGCAAGATCCACTGATAATCCTTTTGCAGTCGGCACATGACCCAAGAGTCCAACTTCATGCAGCCACAATTCACACTTGTTGAACTTGGCATAAAGCTGGTGCTCTCGAAGCTTCTCTAGGACCAATCTCAAGTGCTCCTCCTGTTCTTCTTCAGACTTGGACAAGACGAGTATGTCATCAATGAAGACAATGACGAACTTGTCCAAGTACTCCATGAAGACCTTATTCATGAGGTACATGAAGTAGGCAGGGGCATTGGTTAACCCAAATGACATGACCGTGTATTCATACATGCCATACAGGTTTACAAATGCCGTCTTCGGAATGTCTTGGGGTTTGATCTTTAGCTGATAATACCCTGACCTGAGGTCGATCTTGCAAAACACCTTGGCTCCATTCAACTGATCAAACAGGTCTTAAATCTTTGGGAGTGGGTACTTATTCTTTATCGTGACTTCATTGAGAGAACGGTAATTGACATAGAGTCTGATAGTTCCGTCCCTCTTTGACACGAATAGAACATGTAATCCCCAAGGAGAGGCACTAGGGTGAATGAATCCTTTTCTGAGCTGCTCTACCAGTTGCTTCTTCAATTCAGCCAACTCTTCGGATCCCATCCTATAGGCTTTCTTATAGATGGGCCTTGATCCGGGCATAAGCTCAATGATGAACTCAATGTCATGGTCAGGAGGCATTCCGGGCAGCTCATCAGGAAACACATCCAGGTATTCACATATCACTGGCACTTGATCCAACTCAACTCCCGATAGACAGTTAGCCTGAGGGGCTTGAGTGGAGGTAGGGTTGGGAACATACTTGACTTCCACTCCATGGCTATTAGTCATGGTGACAATCCTCTTGCCACAGTCTAACAAGCCTTGGTGCTTGGTTAACCAATTCATGCCAAGGATGACATCCAACCCTGGTGAATCCAGAACTATAAGGTCTGCTAGGAAGTCTACCCCGTTGATATCAATCTTCACTTCCTTAAACCCTATCCCAGACTTCATAACTAAACCCGGGGTTTGTATCAACATACGACTACCCAGGGGTGTAGGTTTCATTCCACTCTATAATGCAAACTTTTGGGTGACAAAAGAATACGAAGATCCACAATCAAATAGTACTATTGCAAGGGTTGCGTTGACGAGGAACGCACCCAGTATGATGTTCGGGTCTTCCTGGGCTTCCTCTACGGTGACGTGATTCACATGACCCATGCCATTGTTGGGCTGGTTGCAGGGAGCGGGGTTCCTTGGGGGTTCTCCATGGGCTTGACCTTGGTTTGTCGCATTGGGGTGCGGTGCATCTAGCTTCTTGTTGGGGCAGAGCTTAGAGATGTGCCCAGACTGACCACATCCAAAGCAAGTGACTTGCCTAGGGTTGTTGTTGAAGTTTCTGCCACCGTTGTTGTTATTGGGGTTGGTGTTGTAAGCTGGCCTCGGATTGGCATATTGCTGAGGCTGGTAGCTCGGACGAGGCGCAGGAGGTCTAGCCTGCTGTGGCTGATAGGTTGGCTTGGCCGGGGTTAGCTGCAATGGGCGAGGCTTCTGGTTGCTAGAGCTACCCTTGCTGATCATCTTGCGCTTGCGAGTGTCGTCTATGGCATGATGCTTGTCTTCCAGCATGAGGGCCTTTTTTAGCAGGTCGAAGAAGACGCGGTAGTCGCAGACAATGAGCTGATACTGCAGGGTCTGTTGAAGTCCTTCCATGAAGTGTTCCTTCTTGGCAGCCTCCGTGTTGACATCTTCAGGTGCATACCTTGATAGAAGGTTAAACTTCTGCAGGTACTCCTTGACAGAGCCACTTCCTTGCTTCAGCGCTCGGAACTCTCTTTTCTTGATAGCCATGATCCCAGAAGGAATGTGGGCAGTGCGGAATCCTTCCTTGAATTCATTCCAAGTGATCACACGCTGACCTTGCATGACCTTGAATCCATCCCAACAAGCTCGAGCGGTACCTTCGAGGCAGTGAGAGGCATAAAGCAACTTCTCACGATCCTCATTGCAATTGACTAGTGCAAGGAGGTCCTCGATGGTGCGGATCCAGTCATCAGCATCCAAGGGCCTGAACAGCATTGTTGGCTTGGCGTTCCTCCTGGAGAACTTGGAGAAACTGAGCTATGGTCATGTTCTCCAGTGGAGGTGGTGGCAGCGGAATGTCGCCTTGTGGCTGCTCCTAGTGTCCTCCAGCGTGAGCAGCCCCACCAGCTCCTTGTTGTTGGCTCGAGTTGCTGGCTTCAGGGTTGGCGAAGGAGCTGTTGCGGGTAGCAATCACCATCCTGTTTGGAGCAGCCAAGTCAAACAACTAGGATAGACGAGAGGAAAAGCAACAACGGAAAAGCGCGCCTAAGGGGGTTGGTCGAGTCCAAGTGTGATAAAACAAAAGGTAGATAGACCAAATTATTAAGATAAACGATGGAGTTGCGTACATGTTGCCTAGGGCAAAAGCGTGACTTGAATCGGAACACAAAAAAGAAAACAAACAACAAGCACACATGGTTTCATATGAACCATTACACGGACTCGACTTCGCAGGAGGGATACATGACTGATCCTACCTTAGGGGTTCTCAGACTCAGGTGGTGGAGTGCTCGGTCTCGTAGTCACGCTCCTGTGGCACTTCCTCCTGTCCATCATCCGAAAAGGCATCATTCCCGATCGATGGGTTCGGGGAACGAGGAGGTCCATCCCAACGACGCTTTGCTGGCGGGTCGGTGAAGAGCTCACAGTACTCCTTCGCACTCATGCGATGACGACGTGTGGGTGCATCACTAGCTGGGGGTATTCCTCCTCTGTAAGTGATAGCTAGTCGTCCCTCGGGGGCTCCATCCTTCTTGATCTTGTCTAGCTTTGTCTTGGCTTACCGAAGTAGCACCCGGGTGTGGTGAAGTTCCTCGCAGATCTTCACGGACTCCTTTCTCGGTTTATGAACCAGACTATCGGTGGAGAGGCTGAAGGAGGTCTGGAACCTGAGTGGAGTGCCATCCTCCTTGGATGGGATCAGCGTCCAACACTCGCCAATATCATCCTTCCTGAAGGGAAGGTAGCGAGTAACCCTCTCATTAGTCATCTCTAGAATGATGTCTCGAAGGCGTAGGAGTCCCTTGCATGTAGATGTCTCGACTGCAAGTATCATAGTCTCCATCCGTGGTCCTTCAAGGAACCAACTAGTCAGGAAGTCGTTTGCCTTCACGACCACATCCACGTCCATGCTAACTAAGGGCTTCCTACAGTCAGGATGGCTCTGATACCAGCTCCGTGGGGACCCCAACTCATAAGTCGTGATCACCGAATGCACGTGCACCGTGATCCCAGAGATCAATGCTCACTGAACACACAGAAGATGGATAACAAGAGTCTTACATCCACATTTATCGTCTTACACAAATAAAGACCATGAACGTCAAGTCTTACATAGATAGGGCCACGAGGGCCAAACACTTAAATAGAACAAGCATTGGAAATCTTGATCGATAGCATGAACCCATGCCATCGGCCTTAAACCTACAGGCATTCTGACTGGGAAGCGTCCTAGTTCGCATGTTCGTCACCAACGAACTCTTCAAAATACGCCTATTCTTCCAAGCCTGGCCATTTAAATAACTAGTGGCAAGCCAATGAGTACTTTAAATGTACTCACAAGCAACCCAAGTTGTGGAACAAGGTAATAATGATGCATGATATAGCACTAAGTAGGTAATTTGCGGAAAGCCAATTTTTGAATGTAATGACATGATCAAGTAATTAAGTAAGCATGCATCAACAGTTTGGCAGGTATCCTAATGATCAAGTTATAGGTATCATCATGAGCAGGGGTTGGACATCTCATGTTCATTTATCATGCTAAGTCATCAAACTTAGTTCTATTTCCATGCTAAGTCATCGGAATTAGCTCAGGTACCAACTATGTGTTAACCACACACACACACCGTGTTTTGTGTAAATATCTGGACATAGTTTAAGCAGCACCACCCAACTATCCTTGACCATGGATGCGGCTATTCGAATAGTTTTACATTCTTTAGAGGTTGCGAGCTTTACCCACAAGACTCGGGGAACTTCCATGTCATCCACGACTCGCGGTACATTACGTACCCGACGTAAGCACCCGAACAATGCCTTTCCCATGGTGATACTAAATAAAGAGTCCACTCATTGGTGCCATCCCTCATGATATACATCACATGTATCATCCATGAGGGCATGCAATGGTGTGCTCAGTTCCTGTAAAGACAGCGCATGGCCTTCCACTTGCGGGACGACCCCGTCTTGAGAGTGACCACTTCACTCTCGCCACTAGTAATGCGGGCTCCCTGCTAGCACCAATCATAGTAATCAACAAAGCCTCGCCCCATAAGGGGCATCATGATCGCACATGTAAGGTGGGATGGTCGACAAATCTTAAATCTAATCCGTTTTCAAAAACACACTCTCAACTTGTTCCGGCACACCACTTCTTTCTGAAGTAATCACCCATCTCATCATCATCTCGCTCGGGCATTAGTGGCACCCGATGGGGTTTTCGAAAAGTCTCTGAAATCATCACCACCTTTCCATCACTATGCATAAACCCGAACCCACTTGCGTAGCATCTACTAGCATCCTATCGACACCCACCCGCATAACCCTCATAAGGTGGTAGGGTCATGCATGATGCAAGTGTCAATGGTAAAAGTGTCGGAAGCAACCCACCGAAGTGGCCACTCCCACATGATCAAGTATAACGAAAGTAAAGTGCTATATGATATGCAATGAAAATCGTTTCTTAACACGGTTAAAGGGCTGCTTGCCTGGCTCAACAAAGTCTCCGGGGTCTTCGAAATCTTCGGGTCCAACTTCTTCGTCAACAACGCAATCTATCGTTGCGAATAAAAGTGATGAAAATAAGCATCACACAAAAACAGAGCACACAAGCCACTATTAAAAATGCTAACCTATTCTAATAAATACTAAATGTCATACTAAAATATTCTCCTAGGGTTTTTTTGTAAAAAATATTTTGGAAATTAATTAACAGAGGCAAAAGGATGCCTAAATATAGGTTTTAAAATAAAATAGTATATAAAATATTTTCAAACATTTTCACAAATGGCACTAATAAGTTCTAGGGAATATTCTAGGAATTTAGGTGGAAGAATCATGGTCATAGGGTTTATTTTTATCCCTGTGGAATTTTTAGAAAATCCACAAAAAAGAAAGGGCAATGTGCCCTAGCCAGAGGCGTCCAGTGGCTGGGCCGGCGCAGCTGGCCAGCCAGCCGGCCTCTTGCGCGGCCACGTTCAAACCTGACGCGCGGGGCCCAGCCATCAGCAACTGTGAGGGTGGAGAGAGAGCGCGAGAGTTGTAGAGAGAGGCCGACAGGTGGGTCCCACCTATCGGATCCTTCACCCACCACGGGGCAGATGGGGGAGAGGCTCACCAGCGGTGGAAGGAGGCACCGGAAGGGGAGCTGGAGGCGGGGACGGGCTCTACGTCGAGCCGCCGGTCTCCTGGAGGTGGAAGGGCTGGCGGAGGTGGCCGGAGTCGTCGGCGGGGAGATGGCTGTGGTGGAGGTGCTTCGGGAGGGGGTTGGATCCGGCATTTCTTGCCTCAAAATGAGCGAAGGAGAGGGGGAAACGAGCCAGGGGCGAGCCGCGGGCTCAAAGAAGGAGAGGAGAGCACCGGAGTGGGCATGTGTCCCCAGATCGACGGAGCTCCGTCGTGGTGGTGCCTCAGTCGATCTCTGGTGCTCGGGGGGCTCCAATGGGGGCTCAAGGCGGTCTAGGGAGAGCGAGAGGGAGGTTCCAGAGAGGAGGAGAGGCTCGGGGAGGCCCTATTTATAGGCCCCCGGTGGTCCACTGAGCTCGGGTGCGCCGGCGAGCTTGGGACCGAGGTTAGAGGCCATAGGAGGGAATGGGGCGAGTCTGGTTTGTTCCTGGGGCAGGTCTGGGCCCTGGGAGGGAAGAGAGAGGGAGAGATGCACGCGTGTGTGAGTTTGCGGGTTGGTCGAGCCGGGCGGCGCTCGGCACAAGTGGGAGGATGGCGAAGGAGGAGGAGAGAGGAGGGGGCCGACCGGCCGGCGTGTCCCGCACGCCGAGGCGAGCCAAGTGGCGAGAGGGCGGTGCCCGAGGCTGTCGGGGGCATGCATAGGGCAGCGGATACAGTGCGGTTAGGCACTGTAGCATGCTCTAGAGCGCGGCTATTTCATGCCATGGCATTGTCTTTGGCATCTTCTACGTAGCCACCTGCGTCTAGGGTATCCATGAAAGTATAAAATAGATGGAAATGGCCTTGGATGCTCTGGGGTTCCTTAGGAGAGAAGGGGAGTTAAGAGAGAAGAGGATTTTACCTGTGTCTAGGGGGTAAAATGAGGGTTTCACCCCCACTTATTTATTGAGCCTTGGTCAGAGAAATTTGCTGGAGGTAGCTAGTACCCTGAGGGGTTGTGGTAAAAGTTATATGGCAAGGGGAATAGAAGAGATGGTGAAAATGATGATTTCTAGAATGGACCAGAAGGTGTTTAATGTTGATTTGGCTAAGTAGATGAATTCTACTTGCCTTGATAATTAACAGGATCAAAGGGTGGTCAAAAGTAGGGATTACCACCAAGTTTGAGAGGGTTTGATGAAAGTTCACAATGGAACTTAGTGAAAACCTAGAAATCATCAGATTCTGGTTTCTCTAGATCTAGACATGCTAAGCTTTTACCCTTGATGCACCACTTAGTGTAGCATCATTTGGTGTTCAGAGCATGTCCACAAAGTTTTAGGCCAAGGGGAGACACTTCACAATGTAAAGTTGTTCAAATTTGAATTTGGATAGGAAAGGTTTTGGGATGGTTTGAAGAATCAAAACAACTTTGATTGAGGAGAAACTTTTCAAGATCATCACCTATGATAGTGTTGGCTTGCTGGAATTTGCTTGGAATTTATTGAGAATATTTCTTATAGAAATATTTCAAAAGCTTGATTTGAATAGAAAGGGTTTTGAGGGGTTTTGCCCATGATCTGAACATGCCCTCACTACAACGATTCCGGTCTATTGCAACAAAACCGTTCGTCGCAATACATGTCATTTTGTGGCGATAAGCACCTATCGCCACAAAACGATTTTTGTTGGCAGCCGTTGCGACTGGACGCATGGTAATAGGTTGTCACCACAAAAAAACAATTGTGGCAATAAAGTGCTCTATTGCAACATCCATATGTGTAGTTGCCACATTTTTTCCCGTGGTTACATTCACCTGATGCCACAATTTCATTCGTGGAGATAGCTTTAATGCAACGTGTTACGAAACATGGCATTTGACAGTTTGTGGTGATAGACATTTGTGGCAATAACCTATGGCAACGATGCTCGTTTCGTGGTGCAACTCTTTTGTGGCAACAGTTAATTGTGGTAACAAACTATGTCAACAATCCTTGCTTCCGTGGCATTAGGTATTTCGCCACGAACCACTACACTTGTGGCATTAACTTATGGCAACAAATTTTCCATTCGTCGTAATAGGGCATTGCAACACACTCGTTTTGGTGGTGACAAACATGTATCACAACGGGAACTCTTTTTGTAGCGAGAGACTATTGCGACAATTTGAACTTTTCATGGCGATACTTTATTTCAACAAACCTTATTTTGGTGGCATGAAATAGTTATCACGACGAGCATATGTTTGTAGTGAGAAATTATTGCGACAATTTAAATTTTCATGGCGATACTTTATTTCAAAAATTGTGGCACCAAAGGTATTGCGACAAAACATGTAGGCGTGGCAATTGAGATTTGACGCAACGCTCTATTTTTTGTGGTGCGAACATGTGGCAACCAAAAGTGGATCGTGGTAATAGCTTGTTGCAAACATAAAAAAATAAAGGTATTCAATTACAATATTCAAAACCATGACTATAATATGTATATTCATAACATTCGTAATTCTCATAGCAAATATCCATCAAATGAAACTCAAATGTAACTAAGCCATAGCAAATATCCATCAAGTGAAACTCAAATGTAACTAAGCCATCGTAACTAAGTGTCAAGACTAAAGAAGCCGTGATGTCGATTCCAATCCAGCTAGTTCCTTGAATCCTGCAATCAAGAAATAATAAAGTTCTAGTTAATGAGCCCAACATAACATAAACCATGCAATTATTCCAGACCCATACTAACTGGACAAATACCGTGTTAGCAAGCAGGTAACTTAGGGATCTCAACAAGTGTAAATGTCTAAATCATAAGCACAAGTACATCTACTAAAAGCTTCCACTATCGATTTAAGTTGTGACTGGATGTATTATTTCAGTGAAGTTCTTGTCCCTAGCTAGCACATATTCGGTTTTTGTTCAATTTGTGACCATGAACTATAACGCTATGTTTGATAGCGAAGTAATAGAAAAACCGCAATATTGAAAACCACAGTATTTTAGCCAATAGGTACAAGATACCGCAGTTTTTGACATACCAAAGAATATTGAAGTATTGAAAATACCGTGACCCGTTTGACGAGTGCTTATATGCACCAACGTAAATTAGCTAGCTAGCAATGAAACAGTTGCAATGGGCGTGGTGCTAGCTAGCTAACCCGATGCACTGAACGGCCATGTATAACAAGCAGCCGCATGCACTCAACTACCATGCACAAAGCTAGTAGCTTACAGGAAAAGAAGGTAGTTCAATACGACGCAGCGCTGCAGGCGGCTAAACAAAGTTCAAGGGTGCCTCTTTCCTCTCAGCTGGCACGATGGTGCAACATTCTAAACCAAGCAGTATAGGTGGTTCTCTATCTAGTGACGGTACGATTATATATTACACTGCAGGGTGAACATGAAGAGAAAGCAAGGTACTTACCATTGTTGCTTTAAACATTCGAGACTGCCTTGTTGCAGCTTGTATGAGCGCATTTGAAGAAATAGTAGTTGGCCTTGCACCTAGAGACTTATTAGGACTAGATCTCTGTAAAAGAGTATTCTGCAAGTTTGGGTTACTATTTTATTTCTCAATCCTTTTCAAAGGCCCCTGCAAATAAAAGTGCACTTTTAACAATGCAAGTAAGCAACATAAATCTTACAAGGTCGCAAGCATATGACTGTAATCACCTGTTGGGTTCCCATCTGTTGGCTCAATTCTGCAAACTTTGCCATCATGGTCTTTTCAAAGTCTAGTCTTGATGTTCGCTCCGCCTCCAACAATCTTTCCCTTTCAGCACGCTCTTCTTTTAGCCTCTCCTCAAGTTGTTCTCTCTCAGCACGTTCCAAGTTAATCCTCTCTTGTGTGTTTGCCCGTTCAGCTTGTAGTTGATCTTGTAAATCACTGACTTGCTGGCTGAGCTCACAGTTTTTCTGTTGGGTGGCTGCTGTAGCACGAGCTTGCTCTTGAATCTGGATACGAAACCTTTCAGGACCAGTTAAAGGTTTGGCCATGTATCCATACCCACGAGGCTGCGATGACTTGCACTTCAGAGTGTCTTTGTATGCGGTCTGGAAAATATTGTTTCTCTGCTCACTTGAAAGTGGACCTTGAGTTTCTATTTCTTTCTTTTCAACCTCACATGCTTTGTCCTAAAAATGAAAAGAACAGTTATAGGTACGTCATCAATATTGACACTACAAAAGATGAAACAAGAATAACAAGATCCAACGCATGAATAATCTCAGCTGATGATGAAGCATGCCAAATGCACATCATTGAATAACTACAAAATAACCAAAAGACAATATACTCACGTAAACTTTCTGTGACTCTGTGTTAGACCATGTTCCGTTCTTCATGTGGGTGAGTTCCCATAGAGAAATACAATCTGGCTCTTCTCCAGTTTCCGGGTTTCTCTGCATGTGACGTAACAATGAGATGCTTAAAACATGAAACCATATTTAGTAGTGAGGCATACATATGTAGTGTCATACCTTCTCAAAACTAACTTGCGAGTAAGATTTTGATCCAATTCTGTGTTTTGTCTTCTGCTTTTTACGGTTATTGGTGTTCATTTCACTGCGTTCCTATCCATTCATTGAAACAAAATATAACTTGTCATACATGCCATTTCATCTTAAACATATTCGACAAACAATGCTCTTAGAGATAACCTTGAATTTTGAATCAGTGCCAAAGTACTGAATCATCCATTCCCACTCTTCTGGTTGTAAATCTTCCAGCAGATTAGCCAATCTAGCCACATCTGTTTTGTATGCCTTGTAAGTGGAGCTTAGAGTTGATCGCCAGCCTCTGTATCGCTCTTTCGCAATTTTGAGTACTCTTTCTTCTGTGTCTGGTGTATCTTCGAGGTCCCATCTATCTTGTAAAGCATACAACAAATGAACATACATAAGAAGTGCATTATCGATGGTAAAATAAGTTAACACAAGTGGAAAAGATTGTATGCACTATCATATCTGCAACAATGAGTCGATGGATGGTAGGGTGAATGTCCGACCACTTCCTCACTCCAATGAGTGGTAACTTCCTTTTCATTATGACTACCACGTCATCCTTGAATGAACGATAGTTCATTCCTATAGTACCCCCAAGTTTTTCAGAGAATGCAATATTTAGCTTTGCAGATCCATTGGCAAAACGCTTCTTAGATGCTTTAAAACCTTTTAGAACACCTCTCCCTTTCTTCTTCTGTCCAACAACTTCTATAGCCCAAATCATTCAAGAAATGAAGTATTACTCGACATTAGATTGTAAGAAATGGATACACAAATATAAACAACCGCAGTACCATCCTGTAGTTGCGCATGGTTGCGGCGAGCATGGGATGGCCATTCATCCAGCGCACACATGTCATTAGCAGACATTGGAGTGTCAAATTGGTCTTGAGTTCCTGTATAATGTTTAACAGTTTTCAAGATTAAGCAATCCAGGATTTTCTGCATTATAGAAATAGATTAAGGCTGTTTTTGATAGCAAACTATTATATAAACCAAAGTATCAAAAACTGCAGTATTTTTTCCTGTTGTTTTCATATACTACAATATTCATTGTCATCGGTATAAAAAAACGTAGTATTGAAATACTGAGGTTTTAAAAATGCATTGCTTCCAAACAGAGCCTAAGGCTGTGTTTGATAGCAAAGTATCCCAGAAACTTAAGGCTGTGTTTGACAACAAAATATGGTAGAAACTATAGTATTGAAAACTGCAATATTTTTCAATCTGGACATGAGGTGGCCAGGGAGTAGCATTGCAGCCAGCAGCATGCGCGATCATGCCATGAGCAATCTGGACATGAGTTATGGGGTTCTTTTTTATGTAGAGAAAATACTGCAGTTTGTCAAAAACTACAATATCAAAATCACAGTTTTTAGAGACAGCCAAACAACCCTTTGTAAGAAGAACTATAATATTATAAAAAACTGTGGTATTATGAAAATACTTACAAAATACTATGTTATCTAACGGGGCCTTAGCTACTTTCAGAGTTACGAAAGGAACAAAGGTGTCCAACCGTTCATTTTAAAAGAAGTCTTGACTTTTTTTTCATGCAAAGAAAAAACTACAGTTTAGCTAATAGTACAGTACTCAAGTCATCATTGTTATAGACAACCAAACACCTCCTTGTAATCAAAACTATGATAATCTGAAAAATTGCAGTATTATCAGAATACTTTAAAAATGCTGAGCTACCAAACAGGGTAAATGTCATAAACTTTTTACCAGATCTCGGGTGTCCATGTTGGTTTTTGTAATTTGTTATTCTTTCCATCCTTGTTAGCAGAACAGTTCCTTTATTTACTGAACACAAATAAAATTAAAGGGACTTAGCATGATCAATGTTCACCACTCACATACGTGAATACGAATTAAGGATGTCGTGTACCTTGCAGAAAGGAGTCATGTGCATCATCACTTTCCTCTGAATGGTGAACATTACCTGACACATCCCTAACTGCATGTTAATCCAAAATGTTAATTACCTAATCTGATATGGCATAAATTGAAGTGGACATAAATGTTATTACCAAGTTGTCGTTGTATTGTACTCGGTCTCGTACCAGCAGGATCTTGTGTTGAATTCCTCATTGCGCCATTCTGTAGGCAATATCTTAATTAGAAAAATATCGAAAGAAACACAATACTTAAAGTAGGCATAAAAATGCAAAGAACAAATTATACAGTTAAGGCCCCGTTTGATAGGAAAATTTTCAATGTATTGTGATAATACTACAGTTTTTTTTGAATACTAAAGTTTTAATTACTGTGAGGCACTCCAATACTTCAGTTTTGGAATACCATAGTTTCAATAAACTGAGCTCCCAAACTAAGCCTGAACATGGAGAAGAAACGGGTGTCTTTATCTTCTTCTGCTAAAAACAGTTTTACATCATTGCATATGGCACTAACCAAACATCTCACTGTATTATCAATACTCTAAAATAGTTTGCTACCAAACACAGCCTAACATGAATCAATGACATGCTTCATTGAAACACAGAATTGTAAGGCTACATGTTTTGACCGGATTGTAAGGCTGCATGACAGAAGAAATTGCAACCCAGTAGGGGCAGAACTCTTTCTGCGTGTATGTGCATCGCTGAGATCAATCGGCTAGCTAGCTAGCCTGGTGTGTGCCGACGAATCAAACCTGGTGTGCGCCTAACGTAGACAGGATGCCACATCAAACCTGGTGTGCGCTCACGATACAAGGGACATGAGGGAATCTCCGCCGGCGCTGACGACAAACTGCATCGCTGCCGCCGGCAGCATGGCCATGGCCATGGAACCCCGGTCCACGTCGGCGACTACCTGGAGCAGCGAGGCCACGGAGCGCTCTGCGCGCGGCGGCGCACACCACGCCACACACTGTCCGGCGGAACATTGCCGCGCACCACGGCGCACACGACGGCGCACACGACGGCGCACATACTGCTGCTACTACTCGGGAGGAGGAGATTGGGGATTTTGGATTTGTGATCTACTCCTATGTGTATTGACGCCGGTGTTGGCTGTGTCGACGGAGATGCAGAGACAGAGGAGATCGGGGAAAGCTAGAGACAGAGAGACCGGGAAAAATTTACCTGAGACGCCATTCCGTGCGTTGACGCCGCCGATGTGGTTCCGTGCGTTGATGCCGTCATGACGTCGTCGTCGGGAGGAGAGGTCAGATCCAATCGCCCTGTAAAATGCGGTTTAATATAATTATCGGGGTTAATATATATAGGCTATTTTTTGGTGGGAACGAAACACTAATTCGGGACCTTTTAGCGGGAGGCTGGATAAATTTTGGCGCCAAAAAAAATCAGAGTAGGCTAGGACCTTTTTGGTGCGCCGCCCCACACCCCCCACGGGCAACTCAGGTGACCTACCCTAGCTGCCTGACTCCGGCCCCACACCCTCCCCCTCTCCCCGCCGCCGCCGGACAAAGCCCACGTGGTGCCGACGGCGACGGGATCTCTATTGCTCTCGGGTGGAGTGATGGTCACGGCGAGGCTGCTTCTTCAGCCTGATGGTGGATCTCGATGGCCGACGCATCGGACGGCTGCGTGCTGGCGGGTGGTGGTGCGAGGCGGCGGAACGGTCTGGTTGTGGTGTGGGCCAGCGGTCTGGTGGTGGTGCGTGGCGGTGCGTTGGCGAGTTTGTGCTTGCATAGATCCATGCCGACCGGAGGTGGGGATTGAGGGTCGGGCTCTGCGGGAGGCCTGGTGGCGCGGTGGGTCTGGAGGGGCCTGGCACCGGTACGGTGGCCCATTCCTGGTGGCGGAGGCAGTAGCTGGAGGCGGCGGATGGATTGATTAGACGATCGATATATATCAGTCTTGATCACCCATTTTTGATGTTGATATGGGATGGAATCAACATGCTTCATCTTATCGGACAGTCCGTGCAGGGTTCCTCCGCTCCAGAGTACTTTCAATATAATCATGTTGCATTTGTTTAACAGAATAATCATAGATATTCAACAATGTAAATTAACAAAAGGAGTCGTGCCATCCGGGCCGACAGCTGACTGGAACCGTGCGATGCCTCGACAAGTAAACGGATGTAGTCGCCGAAACACCAAGGACCGGACACACAACCCGATCCACCATCGTCGTCGACAACTATTTCATAAAAGATCCAGCATGCCTGGTGCACGCCAGATCGCTAACGCCACTGAGACCCAGCACGCCCTACCACCGAAGACCACATCCTCGTTACGTGCGTCCCAACGTAGGCGCTACGAAGCCGGATCGCACCGCCGCTACCCTCCGCATCGCGACGTCCTCACCCGTCAGATCCGTCCCACATCAATTTTGTATTGTGATTTACTTATTGGCATATCACCGATTTGTGAAAAAATCTTTTTCTGAAATAAAAAAAGAGAGGAAAATGTAATCATATAAGGCCAACGCTTTGTCTCTCTATGCATACATACTAGATGATTACACATGCACGCATTGTCTCTGTATATACATACTTATTACTAGATCACTGATGGCGCACGTTGCCGCGCCCGTCTATTTTGACAGTGGAATTATATGAATTGTCGTCGATATATGAAGGCAAACGCTAAGCAAATGTAAAATGAAAAGTACGGGAAAACTAAAATATTCTAAAATAACTTGTTTCACACATGTACCTTTTGTTTTCATATGAGAGGTACTCCCATCAGTAGTAAGTAGAAACTGAAAAGAGAAATACATTTTGTTCACAATAATATTTTTTTAAATGCCCAACACCTGAACTGAACTCATTTCTGACAGTTAGTAGGTTGAAAAATCAGAGTGCTAAGAAATCTAGCAATCAATAATAATCGAATGCAAGAAAACTTTTCTTTGTACTCAATACTCATAGGTGAAATTAGATCCACATGGTTTAGAGAAAGATAATCCAGCAAATGATGGCGTCATGGTGTTATTTACGGCAACATGAATTTAAGATGATGATAACACTCTCATATATTGTACAATATAATTTACAAATTCCAACATCTATAGTCACTATTTGCTTTGTACCGTAAAAACATATGTGTCAATTTGCTTTTAGTTCTTAATCTGCAAAAAAGGCAGGAAAATAGCAAATGGAAAATACAAAAAGAACTTACAAAATACTATTTAGAGGTCAAATGAAATATTAATAAAGTTTGTATTGCAAAGTAAGCAATCCAGCATCACGTGAATTATTGTTGCTCGCATGCTAGAATTAAGTCACTGTTCTGAATTGATCACGTCTTATTTCATACCACTAATGAAATAAATCAGAAAAAACACAAAAAGATGACCCTCTGCGCTGCGTACCTAACCCGAGCGCTGACCCGAGCGCTGGCTGCAGCCCGCAGCCAGGACGCGCCGCCGCTGCCGCCCGCCCACTGCTCCCCGCCTCCCCCCGGCCGTCGTCCGCCGCTTGCCCGCTCGGCCACTCCTCCGCTTGCCCGCTCCTCCGGGCGCCACCTCCCCGCTCCGATCGCCCGGTGCCCCCTCTGCCCCTCGGCCACTCCACTAGCCCGGTGGCTCCGCCCGGCGCCCGCTCCGCACGGCGCCGTCTGCGCTGCGATCCTGCTCCGACCGGCCTCCCCTGCATCGGCCTCCCCGGTCCCCGGTCCGGCCTCCCCACTCCCCTGCATCTGCATCTGGCTCTTTCTCTAAATTTTAACTTTATGTTTGAATTTTAACTGTCTTATTATTGTGAAACTTGTGATTTAGTAGTAGTAGGCAGTATTAGACACAACTTGGCTTGATATGGAGAGATTTGAGAGATCAGAGGTGAATATTTAGTACTAATAGCCAGTATTAGACCTGCTGTTAATATCAATTTTTGAGAGATCAGAGGTGTATCCTGTTGTCTTGTCTTGTGATGCAACTAGTGATGCTATTGACTGTAATGTAGGTACTAATGCAGCTGCTATGTTTGTTTAACAGGACAGGCTTTACGGAGATAAGGCATAATGACACGAGATAAGAGCTGGATTGATAAGGAAAGAGATTCTATTGAGTGGCAAACTGGCATGAAGAATTTCTTGAATTTTGCTTTCTATGGTGCTCATCCAGACTCAGTTGTACCATGTCCATGTAGGAGATGTCTGAATAGTGCTCCACGAAATAAAAAGGAGGTTCATACTCACTTGTTGTATCATGGGATGGATCCGACGTACACTCACTAGATATACCATGGTGAACAACCCGATGAGGGCATCATGTCTGAAGATCCTGATAATGAAGACGTTGTAGATGATGGTGCTGGGATGTGTGACATGCTCAATACTCTCATAAGGGGCACAGGCATGGAAAGTAATGCAGATCATGATGAACGTATAGGAGACATTCATGTGGATGATTCCAGCGATGATGGAAGGAATCAGGAGCCAAATGCAATAGCTAAGGTGTTCTTCAAACTATTGAAAGAGGCACAAAAGGAGTTGTACCCAGGTTGTGAGGATTTCACAAAGCTATCTTTCATTGTGAAGCTTTACCAAATCAAGTGCATCTCTGGGATGACCAACAGAGCATGTGAGTTAGTTCTGCAAATGTTCGCGCAGGTGCTGCCAAAGGGTCACTGCATTCCTACTAATCTCGCAAGAGTAAGGAAGGTGATCCGAGATCTTGGGCTGGATTACAAGAAGATACACGCATGCGTGAATGATTGTGTGCTATTCCGCAATGATCATGCTGATGCCGAAGAATGCCTTGTCTGTCATGCGTCCCGATGGAAATCTACTCCCACCAGTGACGACGACAATGCATCGTGTCGTAAATCAAAGAAGCGAGTGCCACAGAAAGTTCTAAGGTATTTACCACTCATTCCAAGACTGCAAAGGCTGTACATGACATCAGAGATGTCATCACATATGAAATGGCATAAGGATGGTCGGGTGGATGATGGCGTAAAGAGGCATCCTGCAGATTCGAAGGCCTGGAAGCATTTTGATAAGAAATATTATAAGAAATTTGCAAAAGATGCTTGCAGTGTCCGGCTTGCCCTTGCTTCAGATGGATTCAACCCCTTTGGGGTCATGAGTATATCACACACTACATGGCCTGTCATTCTTATCCCATATAATTTGCCACCTTGGATGTGCATGAAACAACAAAACTGGATTATGTCAATGATTATTCCAGGACCAAAGTCAGCAGGAAATAACATAGATGTGTACTTGCAACCCTTGATTGATGAAATGAATGTCCTATGGAAGGATGGTGCTTGCACATATGATGCTGCAACTAAAAAAATTTCCAGATGTATGCATGCTTGTTATGGACCATCAATGACTACCCAGCTTACGCAATGCTGAGTGGCTGGAGCACAAAAGGCAAGCTAGCATGCCCGTATTGCCACAAACATACAGATTTTTTGTGGCTCAAGTATGGTCGAAAGCACTGCTACATGGGACACCGACGTTTTCTGCCCAGGACCCACAAATGGCGTCGAAACAAGTGCTTGTTCAACAACAAGACAGATAATAGAGAAGCTCCAGTGACACTTACTGGTGAACAAGTTCTGCGGGAACTTGATAGCATTGAGCACGCACCGTTTGGAAGGTCAAATAAGAGAAAGAGACCGGAAACTAGTAGCTGGCATAACTGGCGGAAGAAAAGTGTGTTTTTCCAGCTCCCATATTGGAAGCACTTGCTCATTAGGCACAATTTGGATGTTATGCACATTGAGAAGAACACTTGTGACAGCATTCTAGGGACTTTGCTTGAGATTGAGAAGAAATCAAAGGATGGTCTGAAGGCTCGTCTTGATTTGGAGGACTTGAAAATTAGGAAGGACCAACATCCAAAGCCCCGTAAGCATAAGTATGAAATAAAGAAAGGTTGTTATACTTTAAAAAAGGAAGAGAAGATAATGCTCCTCAAGTTTGTGCAGAGCATTAAGTTGCCCGATGGCTATGCTTCACACATTAAGCGATGTGTGGTCCTTGATCAGTGCAAGATTAGTGGACTCAAAACTCATGACTGCCATGTTATATTTCAGAAACTGCTTCCTATTGCCTTGCGCAAGCTTTTGCCAGAGAATGTTGTTAACCTATTGCTTCAGCTGAGTAAATTCTTTTCTAATTTATGCTCCAAGGAGTTAAGGTATGAAGACTTGGAGAAGTTGAGCAAAACAATTCTAGAAACTCTATGTCAGCTCGAGATGATTTTTCCACCAGCATTCTTTGATATTATGATGCATCTCCCAATTCATCTTGCTGAAGAGGCCATGTTAGGAGGGCCTATCTTGTATAGATGGATGTATCCAGTTGAGAGATACTTGCGTACGCTCAAAGGATATGTGCGTAACATGGCTCAACCAGAAGGATCTATTGCAGAGGGGTACATACTTGAAGAGTGCATGACTTTTTGCAGTCGATTCCTTGATGGAATGCCTACCAAGCTAAGTCAGTCTGAACGTCATGAAGATGGAGGTACAGATCAACCACAAACAGGGATTAGGATAATGAGTACAGTGGATTACTCCAAGAAAGGTTTTGTTTGCGAATCATTCTCATTGGCCGAGATTAATAGAATGAGGCATTTCATAATAACAAACTGTGAGGAAACCGCGCCATGGATTGAGTAAGGATACTTGTGTATTTATTTCACATCATGATATGCATTAATACTTTGCTTTTCATCTAACAATCATTTCCCTTTCAAGTGAACATCTTGAGGAGCTCACGAGTAACAATTCTCGTAATCCTCAGAAGCAGCACAAGGAGGAGTTTGTTGGCTGGTTTGAGAGACGGGTAAGTTTCTTTCGCACTTTCACTAGTGTTCCTCGTAATAATGTACCAACGTTGTACATTACACTCACACATACTCTATTCGATGAAATAGATCACAGAACTCCACAATGAGGGGAAGGTCAACAATCTTATTCATGCACTAGCTAAAGGACCTGATCACCTAGCTAGTGTATACAACCGTACAATTTTGAATGGATATTTTTTCCGAAATTCCTATATAGTTCAGGATTTGGGTACCCAAAATAGTGGCGTCATAGTCAAGGGTGATGCAACCACAGGCAATATTGATTATTATGGGGTGATCAAGAAAATCATATTTCTTGACTTTCCTCCTGATAAGGAGGTTGTTCTATTCCAGTGTGACTGGTTTGATGTGCCTCCTGCCGACAGAACTGAGAGTAAGGGGTATAAGAAGGACAAAAAATATGGAATTATTGAACTCGACACTACTCTACACAGATTCAAGGAGGACCCTTACATTCTAGGACTCCAATCTCAATAGGTTTTCTATGTGATAGATGTGAAGAACCCTGATTGGGCAACTGTTATTCAAATGAATCCACGCAATTTGTTTGCTCCTTCTGTCTTAAATGGTGTAGGCCTTGATGAAGCTGTTGACGACGATGAAGGTGGTGAGGTAGATGTACTGGATGTTGTAGATGCAGAAATTATAGTGCCAAAGATTACAGTACCTGAAGAGATCACTAGTTGGAGTAGAAATGATGACGAAGGATCCAGCGTTGATGTTTTAGTCATACAAAATATAAAACCTGTTGAGTTTGAAGATGTTCAATTCGAATCTGATGATGATACAGATGATGATGAGGCTTACGTAAATGATGGCCATGTTGCTCCTTTCGGACAAGAAGAATTGGATGATGACCATGGGTTCTTCGTGTAGGCTTTTATCTCTTGGTAAGCTGCTTTTCACATGTTTAAGCCATGAATACAAATCCCAACCTTTTTTGTGGTTACCTATGAGTAGTCTCTCTCCTGAAGTTTAATCTGATGTGAAACAGGTTCAAACAAGGCGCACATGCATAGTGTCATCTGTTGTGGCGGATGGTAACATAAGCTAGTGCTCAGTGCTAACAGTTTGGTGATGAAGAGAAGAGAAGAGAAGAGGAGAGAAGAGTAGTTGCTGATGTGTAATATCATGGATTTTTTTCTTTTAGTATTGTTGCTATTTTTTAATAGTGATGCTATGTACACACCGTTGCTGAACTTGTCGTCTTTTAGTGTTGTTGCTATTTTCATTACTTTGCTGTGAACTTATGTCTTTTGTATGAACAATCTATACAAGTATGGCTGCTAAAACTTGTGTGCTGTCATGTTGAAAGATGTTTTATATATCTTGGTGAGATGGTTTGTTATATCCTACTAAAATTTTGTGTCATATTTATATCTTGATGTGGTGTTGTTGACCTACTGCTTAGTTCTCGCTAGAAATTAGGCTGGGATAGTTGCTATTATGTTGCTCAATTGGTGGTTGTTTAAATGGAGCGTAGGAGTCTTTTGTCTTGAGCAAAGGTAATGTCGAGGAGATATTTAAATGTAGCCTTCAAATGCTTGCACCTCCTCATCCCACACATGCGCATGGAGTCGTTTTCCGTCGTCATCATTAGGCTGCAACTCTGAAGTTTTGCTTTAAGTGCATTAACCTCGCGGGTACATGATATCTATTGCCAAGCCATTATGCTGTCACAAGCACATGCATAACCCAGTGGTTTGAACCTGCTTCCGCACACTGGAGGGCATGAGTTTTAATCCACAACAGCCCCTATTTTTATTTCTACCCCATAAGCCCCTGGTTTTGGGAGAAAACAACCTAGTTCCAAAATAAAATATGTCTTCCTATCAGAAAAATAAAATTGATATTTCTATCACAAAATGTGTTTTGGTTAATTAAATTTGGTGCAATTAAGAAATAATTTAATTCCTTATTAAAACTAGCAAAAATCATCACTTAATATTTATAAATCCGAATAAAAATTATATGTCTATAACTAAAAGAAAAATGCAGAGATGTTCTATTGCTCCTATTTCGCATCACCAGGGGTTTGTTGCAATATGTTATACATATTACCATGATTGCACGGTTTGTGGCAATATATAATAGTTATTGCAACACAATGAAGGCGAGGCAAAAAGTCATTATATCACAACCAATACCTGTTTTGTTGCAATACAGAGCAGTTTTTTTGCAACAATATCTGTGCCTAGCGCCTCGCGCCTAAATTGTTGCGATACGTGCAAGAGTATTACCACAAATATTTACTTTGTTGCAATACCTACTCTCTATCGCCTCAAAATGACTAATTCCCGCAGTGAAACAGAACTGTTCCAATAACGCAACCATGTTACGACATTCACTTAGTTTGTGGCAATACACGGCTTCTATTGCGACAAAATGAGTTGTTGGCGCGACAAAACAAAATTGTGGCAATATGCAGGCCCTATTACCACGAACTAAAATTTTGTGGTAATATAGCATTTTATTGCAACAAAAGATAGCTGTAGCAATAAATTTTGTTGCAATAAATTTTAGCAATTTCTGGAATTATTAAAAATACAAAAATGCATTTATTGCGTCAGCCATGCGTCAGCATGACGTCAGCCTGGTCAATCGACCGGTCCAAGTCAAAACTGACCAGTGGGAGCCACTGGTCAGTGACCCAACCGCTAAGCAGGGTCAAATCCCGTGTTGACTGGGCTTTGACCCGCTTGCGGGGCCCACTGTCAGCCACTGCAGGGTGATTAAGCGCGGGGGTTAGCACTAATGGGCTGCCACGTAGGCCCCGCTGGAGTTTGGCCGGCGGTGACCAAACCGATGGCGGAGGCTCGCCAGAGACGCGATTCCGGCCACCATTTGGCACGCGGGGCGGCGCTATCAGACACGAGGAGCGAGCCGCATCCATCCCAGCTAATGGGATGGTGTCGGGCGGCCCGTAGCATCGCCGGCGATGACGACTACGGCGGCCAGGGCTCGGGTCATCATGGGTCGAGGCTAAGGCTGCGGACAGAGGAGCTAGGGGTGGCTATGGGCTCCTGTGAGCGCCCTATGCATGAAGCCGTGGTCAGGCGCAAGTTGTGGCTGCTATGGCCATGGCTACGCCATGGCCAACGGCGAGCTCCTCTCGGATCCGATGGCTGGCGGGCTAGAAGGTGGAAATAGCAGCAGGGCTAGGGGAAAGAACCGGGGCCTCACTGAGGGCCTCTGGCGCTGATGGCGTGGTCCGGGACGCGCGGTGACGGCAGATCGACGACGGCGACGGAGGCGTCAAGGAGCTTCGGCCATGACAACGAAAGGGAGCAGAGGAGAGGTGGAGAGCAGCAGGGCGAATGGCTCGAGGGGGGTCCAGGTGGTCGCCTAGGGGTATAGGGGAAGGGAGAGGCCGGCGGCACGACGCGGGAGCTGGCGCGGTGAGCCGCCGTGCTCGCCTTCCCCTCTGCCTACTGGGAGAGGTGGAAGACGACCCTGTCCCTGGGCTGGGCCGCATCTACAGCAGGTAAGGCCCAGGTAATCCTCAGCCTTTTTTTGTTTTCTATTTTTTCAGTTTGTTTTGATTTGATTTCAAAACCAAACCATTTTATAATATTCCGAAAATTAATATGTGGCCTGTTATAATATAACCAAAACCACTCATAGATTTTCAAGAATTATTGGAGCTTTAAAAATATTTATAGCATTTAAAACCTCAATCTGAATAATTATAAATTTAATTCAATATCGAAAATGATAATTTTTAAAATATGCACCACCCCTGGTTTATGTTGCCACATTATTCCAAAGAAGATGAACATTTTTTAGAGACACTTTGGATCATTGAAAAATATTTTGGTTGAAACTATTTGAATTCGAATTGTGCTAGGGTTTTAGTCATCCCCATTTCAAGTTTAAAAAGAAATTAAACATGATGTAATCACAAGCATGGATCCTAGTGCATGCTAAAACTAGGGATGTGACACATAGCTTCCTGAAACTTCCTGAAACTTCTTCCAGAATCTCGAGGTGAACTGGGTTCCTCGATCCGACACGGTCTCCCTTGGAACTCCGTGAAGACTTACGATGCGGTTGATGTAGAGGTTTGCGAGCTGGCTTCCATCATAGGTGGTCCGGACGGGAATGAAGTGGGCTACCTTAGTCAGGTGGTCGACAATGACCCAAATAGAATCATGTCCCTTGCTTGACCTTGGTAAACCGGTGATGAAATCCATCCCGACTTTGTCCCATTTCCATTCAGGCACTTTGAGAGGTTGCAATAGCCCAGCAGGTCGCTGGTGCTCAGCGTTGACTCTTTGGGATATGTCGCACTTGGCGACAAAGGTGCCTATCTCTCGTTTCATGCCATGCCACCAGAATCTTGCCTTGAGGTCTTGATACATCTTGGTTCCTCCAGGATGAATGGAGTATGGAGTGTCATGAGCTTCTTGCAAGATCAGGTTCTTGCACTCCTCTTTGTTGGGTATGTAGATGCGACTACCGAACCATACTACTCCTTGTTCATCCATTGATAATCCTGGGGCCTTGCCTGCCTTGATCTTCCTCTTAATGCCTTCAATGCCCTCGTGTCCTTTCTGAGCTTCCTTAATACCATCCATCAAGGTAGGCCTTGCTTCGAGGTTGGCAAGGAATCCTGGTGTAACCAGTTCCAAGCCAAAACTCTCAAGCTCTTCATACAGGGCGGGTAGCCTTTCCTTAATCATGACATTCAAGGAACAAGCATTTCTACTTAAGGCACCATCTACCACGTTGACCTTTGTAGGGTGGTATTGAACACTGAGGTCGTAATCCTTGATCAACTCCAACCATCTTCCCTGCCTCATGTTCAATTCCCTTTGAGTGAAGATATACTTCAAACTCTTGTGGTCTGTGAATATCTCACATCGCTTCCCCACAAGATAATGTCTCCATGTCTTCAAGGCATGAACCATGGCTGCCAACTCGAGATCATGAGTTGTGTAGTTCTCTTCATGGGGTCATAGCTGTCTGGATAGATATGCTACAACTCTGCCTTCTTGCATCAGGACACCTCCAAGCCCGGTTCTCGATGCATCACAATATATCACAAACTCCTTGTGAATATCGGGGGTGGCCAAAACTGGGGCTATGGTCAATCTCTTCTTGAGCTCCTGGAAGCTTTGCTCGCACTTAGTTGTCCATTCGAACTTTTTGTCCTTCTTCAAAAGCTGGGTCATAGGTCGAGCAATGTTTGAGAACCCTTCCACAAACTTGCAATAATATCCTGTGAGCCCGAGGAAGCTCCTGACTTCCTTCATAGTGGTTGGGTTTTGCCATTCAGTCACGACTTCAATCTTGGCAGGATCCACTGATAATCCTTCTACAGTCGGCACATGACCCAAGAATCCAACTTCATGCAGCCACAATTCACACTTGTTGAACTTGGCATAAAGCTGGTGCTCTCAAAGCTTCTCTAGGACCAATCTCAAGTGCTCCTCCTGTTCTTCTTCAGACTTGGAGAAGACGAGTATGTCATCAATGAAGACAACGACGAACTTGTCCAAGTACTCCATGAAGACCTTATTCATGAGGTACATGAAGTAGGCAGGGGCATTGGTTAACCCAAATGACATTACCGTGTATTCATACATGCCATACAGGTTTACAAATGCCGTCTTCGGAATGTATTGGGGTTTGATCTTTAGCTGATAATACCCTGACCTGAGGTCGATCTTGCAAAACACCTTGGCTCCATTCAACTGATCAAACAGGTCTTAAATCTTTGGGAGTGGTTACTTATTCTTTATCGTGACTTCATTGAGAGAACGGTAATTGACATAGAGTCTGATAGTTCCGTCCCTCTTTGACACAAATAGAACATGTAATCCCCAAGGAGAGGCACTAGGGTGAATGAATCCTTTTCTGAGCTGCTCTGCCAGTTGCTTCTTCAATTCAGCCAACTCTTCGGATCCCATCCTATAGGCTTTCTTATAGATGGGCCTTGATCTGGGCATAAGCTCAATGATGAACTCAATGTCACGTTCAGGAGGCATTCCGGGCAGCTCATCAGGAAACACATCCAGGTATTCACATATCACTGGCACTTGATCCAACTCAACTCCCGATAGACAGTTAGCCTGAGGGGCTTGAGTGGAGGTAGGGTTGGGAACATACTTGACTTCCACTCCGTGGCTATTAGTCATGGTGACAATCCTCTTGGCACAGTCTAACAAGCCTTGGTGCTTGGTTAACCAATTCATGCCAAGGATGACATCCAATCCTGGTGAATCCAGAACTATAAGGTCTGCTAGGAAGTCTACCCCGTTGATATCAATCTTCACTTCCTTAAACCCTATCCCAGACTTCATAACTGAATCCGGGGTTTGTATCAACATACGACTACCCAGGGGTGTAGGTTTCATTCCACTCTCTAATGCAAACTTTTGGGTGACAAAAGAATGCGAAGATCCACAATCAAATAGTACTGTTGCAAGGGTTGCGTTGATGAGGAACGCACCCAGTATGATGTTCGGGTCTTCCTGGGCTTCCTCTACGGTGACGTGATTCACACGACCCATGCCATTGTTGGGCTGGTTGGAGGGAGCGGGGTTCCTTGGGGGTTCTCCATGGGCTTGACCTTGGTTTGTCGCATTGGGGTGCGGTGCATCTGGCTTCTTGTTGGGGCAGAGCTTAGAGATGTCCCCAGACTGACCACATCCAAAGCAAGTGACTTGCCTAGGGTTGTTGTTGAAGTTTCTGCCACCGTTGTTGTTATTGGGGTTGGTGTTGTAAGCTGGCCTCGGATTGGCATATTGCTGAGGCTGGTAGCTCGGACGAGGCGCAGGAGGTCTAGCCTGCTGTGGCTGATAGGTTGGCTTGGCCGGGGCTAGCTGCAATGGGCGAGGCTTCTGGTTGCTAGAGCTACCCTTGCTGATCATCTTGCGCTTGCGAGTGTCATCTATGGCATGATGCTTGTCTTCCAGCATGAGGGCCTTTTTCAGCAGGTCGAAGAAGACGCGGTAGTCGCAGACAATGAGCTGCTACTGCAGGGTGTGTTGAAGTCCTTCCATGAAGTGTTCCTTCTTGGCAGCCTCCGTGTTGACATCTTCAGGTGCATACCTTGATAGCAGGTTAAACTTCTGCAGGTACTCCTTGACAGAGCCACTTCCTTAATTCAGCGCTCAGAACTCTCTTTTCTTGATAGCCATGATCCCAGAAGGAATGTGGGCAGTGCGGAATCCTTCCTTGAAGTCATTCCAAGTGATCACACGCTGACCTTGCATGACCTTGAATCCATCCCAACAAGCTCGGGCGGTACCTTCGAGGCAGTGAGAGGCATAAAGCAACTTCTCACGATCCTCATTGCAATTGACTAGTGCAAGGAGGTCCTCGATGGTGTGGATCCAGTCATCAGCATCCAATGGTTCAGCAGTCTCGGTGAAGGTTGGGGGCAAATTCCTCAGGAACTCAGACAGAGAAGAGCAGCCATTGTCGTTCCTGCCTTGTTGTTGGTGTTTCACAAGGGCCTGAGCCATCTGCTGGATAGCAGCATTGTTGGCTTGGCGTTCCTCCTGGAGAACTTGGAGAAACTAAGCTATGGTCATGTTCTCCGGTGGAGGTGGTGGCAGGGGAATGTCGCCTTGTGGCTGCTCCTAGTGTCCTCCAGCGTGAGCAGCCCCACCAGCTCCTTGTTGCTGGCTCGAGTTGCTGGCTTCAGGGTCGGCGAAGGAGCTATTGCGGGTAGCAATCACCATCCTGTTTGGAGCAGCCAAGTCAAACAACTAGGATAGACGAGAGGAAAAGCAACAACGGAAAAGCGCGCCTAAGGGGGTTGGTCGAGTCCAAGTGTGATAAAACAAAAGGTAGATAGACCAAATTATTAAGATAAACGATGGAGTTGCGTACATGTTGCCTAGGGAAAAAGCGCAACTTTAATCGGAACACAAAAAACGAAACAAACAACAAGCACACATGGTTTCATATGAACCATTACACGGACTCGACTTCGCATGAGGGATACATGACTTATCCTACCCTAGGGGTTCTCAGACTCAGGTGGTGGAATGCTCGGTCTCGTAGTCACGCTCCTGTGGGACTTCCTCCTGTCCATCATCCGAAAAGGCATCATTCCCGATCGATGGGTTCGGGGAACGAGGAGGTCCATCCCAACGACGCTTTGCTGGTGGGTTGGTGAAGAGCTCACAGTACTCCTTCGCACTCATGCGATGACGACGTGTGGGTGCATCACTAGCTGGGGGTATTCCTCCTCTGTAAGTGATAGCTAGTCGTCCCTCGGGGGCTCCATCCTTCTTGATCTTGTCTAGCTTTGTCTTGGCTTACCGAAGTAGCACCCGGGTGTGGTGAAGTTCCTCGCAGATCTTCACGGACTCCTTCCTCAGTTTATGAACCAGACTATCGGTGGAGAGGCTGAAGGAGGTCTGGAACCTGAGTGGAGTGCCATCCTCCTTGGATGGGATCAGCGTGCAACACTCGCCAAGCTCATCCTTCCTGAAGGGAAGGTAGCGAGTAGCCCGCTCATCAGTCATCTCTGGAATGATGTCTCGAAGGTGTAGGAGTCCCTTGCATGTAGCTGTCTCAACTGCAAGTATCATAGTCTCCATCCGTGGTCCTGCAAAGAACCAACTAGTCAGGGAGTCATTTGCCTTCACGACCACATCCACGTGGTACTCCTTCATGACGGCATCGACCCAGTGCTCGTGGTAGAGGAAAATGAGTGGTTGGTGAAACTGGCACTTCTCCAGGCTATCCCCAAGAAGTAAGGGAAAGTCGAATCTCAGGAAGGCTTCGGGTACGACGGCCATCTACAACGGTTTGAAGGGAGGAGAGTTAGGAAAGTGTTGTGTGAATAATAGAAGAGGTAAATAGTACAGAATCCCTAAGTATAGGTGCTAGGTGTAGTTTTGAAAACGGTTTTATCCTGACTAACGTCCATGCTAACTAAGGGCTTCCTACAGTCAGGATGACTCTGATACCAGCTCCGTGGGGACCCCAACTCATAAGTCGTGATCACCGAATGCACGTGCACCGTGATCCCAGAGATCAATGCTCACTGAACACACAGAAGATGGATAACAAGAGTCTTACATCCACATTTATCATCTTACACAAATAAAGACCATGAAGGTCAAGTCTTACATAGATAGGGCCACGAGGGCCAAACACTTAAATAGAACAAGCATTGGAAATCTTGATCGATAGCGTGAACCCATGCCATCAGCCTTAAACCTACAGGCATTCTGACTGGGAAGCGTCCTAGTTCGCATGTTCGTCACCAACGAACTCTTCAACATACGCCTATTCTTCCATGCCTGGCCATTTAAATAACTAGTGGCAAGCCAACGAGTACTTTAAATGTACTCACAAGCAACCCAAGTAGTGGAACAAGGTAATAATGATGCATGATATAGCACTAAGTAGGTAATTTGCGGAAAGCAAATTTTTGAATGTAATGACATTATCAAGTAATTAAGTAAGCATGCATCATCAGTTTGGCAGGTATCCAAATGTTCAAGTTATAGGTATCATCATGAGCAGGAGTTGGACATCTCATGTTCATTTATCATGCTAAGTCATCAGACTTAGTTCTATTTCCATGCTAAGTCATCGGAATTAGCTCAAGTACCAACTATGTGTTAACCACACACACACCATGTTTTGTGTAAATATCTGGACATAATTTAAGCAGCACCACCCAACTGTCCTTGACCATGGATGCGGCTATTCGAATAGTTTTACATTCTTTAGAGGTTGCGAGCTTTACCCACAAGACTCGGGGAACTTCCATGTCATCCACGACTCGCGGTACATTACGTACCCGACGTAAGCACCCGAACAATGCCTTTCCCATGGTGATACTAAATAAAGAGTCCACTCATTGGTGCCATCCCTCATGATATACATCACATGTATCATCCATGAGGGCATGCAATGGTGTGCTCAGTGCCTGTAAAGACAGCGCATGGCCTTCCACTTGCGGGACGACCCCGTCTTGAGAGTGACCACTTCACTCTCGCCACTAGTAATGTGGGCTCCTTGCTAGCACCAGTCATAGTAATCAACAAAGCCCCGCCCCATAAGGGGTATCATGATCGCACATGTAAGGTGGGATGGTCGACAAATCTTAAATCTAATCCGTTTTAAAAAACACACTCTGAACTTGTTCCAGCACACCACTTCTTTCTGAAGTAATCACCCATCTCATCATCATCTCGCTCGGGCATTAGTGGCTCCCGATGGGGTTTTCGAAAAGTCTCTAAAATCATCACCACCTTTCCATCACTATGCATAAACCCGAACCCACTTGCGTAGCATCTACTAGCATCCTATCGACACCCACCCGGATAACCCTCATAAGGTGGTAGGGTCATGCATGATGCAAGTGTCAATGGTAAAAGTGTCAGAAGCAACCCACCGAAGTGGCCACTCCCACATGATCAAGTATAACGAAAGTAAAGTGCTATATGATATGCAATGAAAATGGTTTCTTAACACGGTCAAAGGGCTGCTTGCGTGGCTCAACAAAGTCTCCGGGGTCTTCGAAATCTTCGGGCCCAACTTCTTCGTCAACAACGCAATCTATCGTTGCGAATAAAAGTGATGAAAATAAGCATCACACAAAAACAGAGCACACAAGCCACTATTAAAAATGCTAACCTATTCTAATAAATACTAAATGTCATACTAAAATATTCTCCTAGGGTTTTTTTGTAAAAAATATTTTGGAAATTAATTAATAGAGGCAAAAAGATGCCTAAATATAGGTTTTAAAATAAAATAGTATATAAAATATTTTCAAACATTTTTACAAATGGCACTAATAAGTTCTAGGGAATATTCTAGGAATTTAGGTGGAAGAATCATGGTCATCGGGTTTATTTTTATCCCTGTGGAATTTTTAGAAAATCCACAGAAAAGAAAGGGCAATGTGCCCTAGCCAGAGGCGGCCAGTGGCTGGGCAGGCGCAGCTGGCCAGCCGGCCAGCCTCTCGCGCGGCCACGTTCAAACCTGACGCGCGGGGCCCACCGTCAGCAACTGTGAGGCCGGAGAGAGAGAGCGTGGGAGATGTAGAGAGAGGCCGACAGGTGGGTCCCACCTATCGGATCCTTCACCCACCTCGGGGCAGATGGGGGAGAGGCTCACCAGCGGTGGAAGGAGGCACGGCGAGGGGAGCTCGAGGCGGGGACGGGTTCTGCGTCGAGCCACCGGTCTCCTGGAGGTGGAAGGGCGGCCGGAGCTGGTCGGAGTCATCGGCGGGGAGATGGCTGTGGTGGAGGTGCTTCGGGAGGGGGTTGGATCCGGCATTTCTTGCCTCAAAATGAGCGGTGGAGAGGGGGAAACGAGCCAGGGGCGAGCCGCAGGCTCAAAGGAGGAGAGGAGAGCACCGAAGTGGGCATGTGTCCCCAGATCGACGGAGCTCCGTCGCGGCGGTGCCTCGGTCGATCTCGAGTGCTGGTGCTCGGGGGGCTCCAATGGGGGCTCAAGGCGGTCTAGGGAGAGCGAGAGGGAGGTTCCAGAGAGGAGGAGAGGCTCGGGGAGTCCCTATTTATAGGCCCCCGGTGGTCCACTAAGCTCGGGTGCGTCGGCGAGCTTGGGACCGAGGTGAGAGGCCATAGAAGGGAACGGGGCGAGTCTGGGTTGTTCCTGGGGCTGGTCTGGGCCCTGGGAGGGAAGAGAGAGGGAGAGATGCACAGGCGTGTGAGCTTGCGGGTCGGCCGAGCCGGGCGGCGCTCAGCACACGTGGGAGGAGGGCGAAGGAGGAGGAGAGAGGAGGGGGCTGACCGGCCGGCGTGTCCCACACGCCGAGGCGAGCCGAGTGGCGAGAGGGGGGTGCCCGAGGCTGTCGGGGGCATGCATAGGGCAGCGGATACAGTGCGGTCAGGCACTATAGCACGCTCTAGAGCGCGGCTATTTCATGCCATGGCATTGTCTTTGGCATCTTCTGCGCAGCCACCTGCGTCTAGGTATCTATGAAAGTATAAAATAGATGGAAATGGCCTTGGATGCTCTGGGGTTCCTTAGGAGAGAAGGGGAGTTAAGAGAGAAGAGGATTTCACCTCTGTCCAGGGGGTAAAATGAGGGTTTCACCCCCACTTATTTATTGAGCCTTGGTCAGAGAAATTTGCTGGAGGTAGCTAGTACCGTGAGGGGTTGTGGTAAAAGTTATATGGCAAGGGGAATAGAAGAGATGGTGAAAATGATGATTTCTAGAATGGACCAGAAGGTGTTTAATGTTGATTTGGCTAAGTAGATGAATTCTACTTGCCTTGATAATTAACAAGATCAAAGGGTGGTCAAAAGTAGGGATTACCACCAAGTTTGAGAGGGTTTGATGAAAGTTCACAATGGAACTTAGTGAAAACCTAGAAATCATCAGATTCTGGTTTCTCTAGATCTAGACATGCTAAGATTTTACCCTTGATGCACCACTTAGTGTAGCATCATTTGGTGTTTAGAGCATTTGCACAAAGTTTTAGGCCAAGGGGAGACACTTCACAATGTAAAGTTGTTCAAATTTGAATTTGGATAGGAAGGGTTTTGGGATGGTTTGAAGAATCAAAACAACTTTGATTGAGGAGAAACTTTGCAAGATCATCACCTATGATAGTGTTGGCTTGCTGGAATTCGCTTGGAATTTATTGAGAATATTTCTTATAGAAATATTTCAAAAGCTTGATTTGAATAGAAAGGGTTTTGAGGGGTTTTGCCCATGATCTAAACATGCCCTTGTGTTGAAACTCATATATATGGAAAACATATGTCCACTGAGATTCCCTAAATGTTCTCAAATATTTTGTAGGTGTATAAATAATTTTTCCCTATGAAAAACCATTTTTGGACTTAAGAAAAAGTCTTTAAATAAAATATAAAAATAATCTTTAAAAATTAATATTTGGTGGATTTGGTAAGTCATAAATATAGTAGGTTTGAAATAAAGCTTTTGGGAAAGAAGAATCCACCCAATTTGAGGACTTGCAATGCAAACCTCATTTCAGGGGGTTTTGAAAACCTAATTTGGATAAATCATTTTGGTTAAAACAAAATTTGATAAAAATAGTTTTGGGCACTATTCCCATGGCATGATCATTGGGCAAGAGGTTTGGGACATGGAAGATGAACACGAAGTGGAAGAGAATCTAGGAGTGCCCCAACCACAATCAACAAGCAACAAGCAACAATTCAAAAAAGCACAAGCATTGATAAAAAGTTTTAATTTGCTCCAAATTTAATAAATCCAAACATGGCAAGGTGATACAAACACAGCGTGTGACACCTTTGCGACACAACCTCGTCGACGACAGGGGGAAGGGGTTGTGGGATGCGGTTCCACTTTCCGCTAGATCGAATCGCGTAGAGTTTCCTTACGAGTCTTAGTCGGCGAGGAGATTGTGCGGGGGACTACAAAAAAGGCACATATACGTCTCGTTACAAAATCTTTGAGAAAGAAATTTCATAGTCTCTGAATTCGTACATCTGCGCTTCGGGCTTGACTTTGAGGGTCCTTCGAGGGACCAATTCTAAATTTTCGGACTCCTCGTCGAAGTCTGGAAGGTCTTCAAACAGGTCCACTTTGGGCCTGCACAGTCTCTTCGAGGCGAGGGAGTCGGACCTCCCTCGGTGTCTTCGGACGCCGTCCTTTTCTGAATGTGGGAGAAATCACTTTCCTCCCCATCTTGGTCCATCTCTCCTTTGAGAGTAGAAGGAGCATAGGTCTCCTCGGATGTAGTCTTCGGGTGGCCCTTTGAGCGGAGACCCTCTCGGGTCTCCCTCTTGTCTTCTTTCTTCTCTTCTTTCTTCTCGTCCTTCCTCCTCGGCACCGCATACGGCTTCTCGACCAGCATGTCCATAAGCAGGGGCGTCCTAGGGCCATTGGGTAGCAATGTCGGATACTTGATCCGTTGAGATTTCTCCAGCCGAACCTGCGGAAATGCAGAAGATAGGAAATTAGAACCTTATTAATGGTAAAATCTGAATGCGAACAATAAAATATTACCGGTCTTGGAGGATTCGTGGCATCTATTCCTTTGTCCACCTCTTTGGCAGGCTAGGACTTCTATGGTTTGAACAATACCTTCCATACTTTCTCATGGGTGGTGCGGAAGAAATGCCACACTATGACTGGGACATCCGAATTATAATCCCACATTGGGACAGCCTAGCACTGACAGGGGAGAAGGCAGCGGTGGAGCATGACCTAGAGGACGTTGTGTAACTCAGTCTTCTTCTCCACTAGGGTGGAAACGCACTTTTGTAGCATCGTAACCTCCGCCGCATTCCCCCAATGGATCCCATTCATGGTCCATGATACTAGCCTGGTGGGGGAGTATTTAAATCTGGAGGGTGTTGCCCATCCATCTTCGCATGGTTCCGTAATATAGAACCATTCCCACTGCTAGACTTTGACGGTGTCAATAAATGAACCATTCGGCCATTGGACTAGGGTAAGGTTGCTTATCACCCCCCCACACATATTTTGTCTGCTCGCCGTTGACTACCTTCGGCTTGAGGTTGAATACTTTCATCCATAGACCAAAGTGGGGTTGGACCGGAAGAAAAGCCTTCGCAGAGGGTGATGAAGGAGGAAATATGGATAAAAGAATTGGCAGGGAGATCATGGAAATCGAACCCATAATAAAACATCACACCCCTAACAAAGGGGTGTAGGGGAGAACTTAAACCCGAAGAAAGTGGGGGGTGAAGACCAACCTGTCGCCCTTTCTAGGTGAGGGAACCACCTGGTTCTTCTTCGGGGTACCATAAACTATGTTCGCCGACAAGTAGGCGGACCCCTTCAACTCAAAGATGTCCTTTTTAGTGACACAGGAGGCTGCCCACTTTCCCTTAGAACCTTCTCCGGCCATGTCCGAATTGGAGAAGGGGTTGAAAGAGTTTGGGGGGAAGAATAGAGCTTGGAAGCTTAGAGCATGAAAGGTCGGGGAAGGTAATAGCAATGGAAGATCTGAGAGGTGTACAAAGGTTACAGTGGTTGTTCCGTTTTTATAAGCCGCAGAAATACCAAGAGTCCCTCTGTTGTCTCGTGAACCTCGCCATTTCCCGTTGGGTCGTGAAGTTATGCACGCATAGTGTAACCCGAAATTATAAACCATATCCCCGAAAAGGCAGGGTACGATCTGCATATTGAGGGTACATGTGTGGGTACCCCGACTCATAAGTCTAGATCACCAAATGCACATGCACAGTGACCCAAGAGATCAATGCTCATTGAACACACACAAGCTGAATAACAAGAGTCTTACATCTGTAGATGAAGTCTTACAGAGATAGGGCCGTGAAGGCCAAACACAAAACATAACTAGCAATGGAAATCTTGCACAAAACATGAACCCATGCCATCAGCCTTAACCATACATGCATTCTGATTAGGAAACGTCCTAGTTTGAATGTACGTCACCCACAAACTCTTCACCATGTTCCTGCTCTTCCATGCCTGGCAAATTAAATAACCAGTGGCAAGCCAATGAGTAATTTTAATGTACTCCCAAGCAACCCATGTTTTGGAACAAGGTATGAGAATGCATGATATAGCACTAAGTAGGTAAGTTTGAAGAAAGCTATTTTTGTCCAATGACATGTTCAATCAACTTGTAAAAGCATGCATCAACAAGTTTCAAATATCCATATGAACAAGTTACATATATTATCATAAGTAGGGGTTGAACATCTTATGTTCAGTCATCATGTCAAGTCTTCCGACTTAACTCAAGTACCATCTTTGTCACCGACACCCCCCCCCACACCGGATTAATAAAACACTCGGCATAGTTTAAGAACCACCACCCAACTGTCCTTGACTATGGACATGGTTATTTGAATAGTTTTACACTCTATAGAGGTTGCACACTTTAACCACAAGACACGGGGAACTTTCATGTCATACACGACTCACACTATATTACATACCCGAGGTAAGTACCCAAACAATCCTTTCCCTTGGCGATACAACACAAAGAGTCCACTCGTTGGTGCCATCACTCATGATTACATCACAAGTATCCGCCATCAGGGGACGCAACAGTGTGCCCGATATGTGTAAAACAGCCCATGATCGTCCTTTCCGGCACGACCCCGTCTCAAGAGTGACCATGTCACTCCCTCACTAGTAATGCCGGCTCCCTTCTAGTACTGACCGAGGTAATGATCAAAGCCCCTTCCCATAATGGGTATTATGGTTTTACATGTAAGCTTGGGAACGATCGACAAATCTTAAATCTAATACGTTTTCAAAAACACACGCACTCACTTGCCTCGGTACACCACTTCTTAAATCTAATCTTTGTCAAGTGGCACCCAAAGGGTTTTTCAAAAAGTCTTTGAAATCATTTCCTTTCCGACACCATGCATTTTGCCATCCCACTTGCATAGAAACTACTTAGCATCCTAACTACTTCCCACCCGCATAACCATCAGAGGAAAGTAGGGTCATGCAAAATGGAAGTATCAACAAGGAAAGTAATGGAGGTAACCCATCATAGTGGTCACCGTTTCATTCATGACTCGATGCAACCGATAAAGTGCTATATGCCATGCAAAAAAGTTTTCTTAAACATGGTCAAAGGTCTGCTTGCTTGGCTAAAAAAAGTCCTCTAGGTCTTCAAAGTCTTCTAGTACAACTCCCTCATCAACAATGCAATCTATCATCACGATATAAATGGGCAAAAATAAGACTAGAACAAAAATGGGGAAACTAAACCACTCCTAAAAATGTCAAACCACTTTTTTAAAATTCTAAGTTAAAAACTGAAAATACTAGTTTCTGGTTTTGAAGTTTAAAAGGTGGTCAAAATGATTTTAATGGTTGTTTTAAATAACCAAAACAAGGTTTCAAATAAAACCAGTACATACAATGTTTTCAAAAAGTGTCACAAGTGGCATATTTAAATCTTTGGAATTTCTGGAAAATGTCCGAAAATGGAAAAGGAAAAAGGGCATTGTGCCCTGGGCCAGAGCCAACCTGAGTCAAATCGGTGCGCCCATGCTCGTCAAGTTCAAACCTGATGGGCGGGGCCCGGGTGCCAGCGAGAGAGGGAGAGAGCAAGGGAGGTGTGGGGCTAACAGGTTTGGTCCCCTATCATGTTCCACCTCGGGACAGTGGGTCGGCAAGCTCACCGTTAGCAAGGCTCGGGAGTAGCTGGAAACTAAACCAGGGGAGTGTCGTGCTTCTAGGAGTGGTGGAGATGGACATAGAGGAGAAGTCGGTCGCCGACGACAAGGTCCGGTGGTGAAGGTGCTTCAGGTGATGGTCGTCGAGGGCTATTTCTATTGCAAAAAGAGTGGCAGAGAGGAGAAGAAGGATCAGTGGCTTGTTGTGGTTCCAGATCGGAGGAGAAGAAGGAACAGGGTCGACGGGGGTCACTCACCTCGCGAACGCTGACGGCCCGAGGTGGCGATCTCCGTCTCTATCCCGAGCGTGTGGGATCCCAAATGAAGGGGAAGAGTTGCGGGAGCACAATTGGGAGGAGGAGGGAGAGATCAGAGGAGAGAGAGGTCTCGGGGGAGGCCATTTTATAGGGGCGCGACGGTCCACCGTGCACGCATCCGCTTTAGAGGCGATGGGGATCGCGGAAGGGCTTGGTTTCATGCCAGGGGCACTCCTGGGGGTGGTCTACGACCACGGGAGGCAAGAGAGAGAACGGGGCAAGGCCAGCGGCGTTGCACGTGTGAGCGTGCTCACTAGGCGAGCGGGCGGCGCTCAACATGCGCTGGGAGAGGTAGCAAGGGGGAGAGAGACGAGGGGCCCGATAGTTTGCCGTGTCACGGACGTTGATAGCACCTTGGGGGTTACGATGGGGGGCGGTTCGAGGCTGTCGGGGCCATGCATTGGGTGATAGCTATAGTGTGGCCGGACACTGTAGCGCACTCTAGATTGCCCGTATGGCATGCCACGTCATACCAACGGGATTTTGGGCACGGCCAATAATGTCCAATATGTCTAGGGCCGGGGGTTTAAACAAAGTGGTAAAAGAATAGGATGCTCTGGATGTTCACTAGAATAGGAGGGGAGTGGATAGGAAGGTAGATTCTTGCGTCTAGGGGGTAAAATGAGGGTTCCCCCCAATCACGAAGATGTGGCCATGCAAGTCTTACTGGAGGTACAAGGTAACAATGTGGGAATGTGGTAAAAGTTTAGAGTGAAGGGGAATAGTAGAAGTGGTCGAAACATAGCTTTTACCAAACTACCACAAGGTGTTTGATGGTAGTTTGGGCAAGTAAAAAGACTCCACTTGCCATGAGATTTACCATGATAAAATAGAAGGTAAAAATGAGGTTGATAACCAGGTTTGAGATCATTTGAGAAAACTTGGCAATGGAAACTTTGTAAACCCTAGAAATGAACATAATCAGGTTTCTGTAGATGTAGTCATACTAAGCTAACCTCCTTGATGCACCACTTGGTGTAGTGTTCTTTTTTGGATAATAGAGCATGTCTACAAAGTTTGTCATCTACTGGGAATACTTGATAATGTAAAGTTACTAAAATTTGTATCTGGACAAATAGGGTTCTGGGATATTTTGGTGAACCAAAACAATTTGGATTAAGATGAAACTTTTCAAGATCATCACATATAGCATGTGTGGCTTGCTAGAAGTTTCTTGGATTTATTTAAGAATATTTCTTACAGAAATATTTCAAATGCTTCAAACGGGTAGAAAGGATTTCACAGGGTTTTGTCCAATGATTTGAACCTGACCATGTGTTGAAACTAATATATATGGAAAATATATGTCCACTAGGTTTCCCTAAATAATTTCAAATATTTTTAAGCATTTAAATAATTTTTCCTATGCAAGGCCATTTCTGGACTTAAGAAAATGCCTCTAAATAAAATTGGAAAATAATCTTAAAAATAATATTTGGTGGTTTTGGTCAGTCTTATATATAGTGGGTTCCAAATAAAGCCTTTGGGATAAATTGTCCTACCTAATTTGAGGACTTGTGGTACAATCCTCAATCGAGGGTGTTTTGAAAACCTCAATTTAATAAATGATTTTTGGCCAAAATAATATTTGGTAAAAATACTTTTAGGTCCTATACACATGTCATGATCATTGGGTAGAGGTTATGTATCAAGTATTTGAGTATTGAGAGAAGAAGATCTTTGAGTGGCAAAACACAATCAACCAAACAAGCAAACATAAAACAATTCAAACATGCACTAGCACTCAAAAGTTTTAAATGGGTCCAAATTTTATAAACTCATAGCATAGGAAGGTGGTACACACACAGAGTGTGACAGACCTACCCACCTTATAAGAATCTCATCCCCGAGATCCCTAGTCTAAGCGCTAAAAAGATAAGGGACTCGGATATAAGGTAGTATTCACTCTCCCAGGTTGCTTCTACTTCAGTGTGGTTGCTCCATTGGATGTTGCAATGCTCTGCTTCATCCAAAATGTGAACTGGCCTCTTACGAGAAGTGAGGTATGGCTGAAGGTTGATGGTTGATGGTCGATGTCCTTGTAAAGGTCGGGGTGGTTGTGAACTTGGAGACACTTCAGGAGCTGTGGCACGTGGAAAACATTGTGCACATGTGATAGCTCAGAAGGTAGATCTAGCTGGTAGGCAACTTCTCCTCGTCTTGAGGTGGTCTTGAAGGGTCCGATGGATCCTTGTGTGAGCTTTCCCTTGACTTGGAAATGCTTGGTTCCTTTGAGAGGTGTGACTAAGAGATAGACATGATCTCCGACGTTGAGGTTCACTTCTCGGCGGTGGGAGTCGGCATACCTCTTTTGTCGGGGATATACCCCACGGTATAACCCGGCCTGAAGTATGATCCGGCCGAGACTTGGAGACTCACTCGAGCCCTGGCCGAGCTTGATGATTCATTGGTGACCTGACCGAAGGTATCACCCGGCTCATCATATCGTGGCTCATGCGTCACCTCTATTATCGGGTCACAGGACGACCAGGCCCATGGCCCAGCGTGTGAGCCGGTGCAAGGCGGCTCAGGGACGGGTTTGGAGGGGTGGCTCACAAGATAAGGCCCAAAGAGATAAAAGATTCCCTCACAAAGGAGACAAGACACGGATTAGGATTCAAGAGAGACTAGTCCTAATTCTACTCCCAGTAGGACTCTACATGTAAACCTACCCTTTCCACTTATATAAGGAGGGGTAGAGAACCCCTAGAGGGAAAAGTTAAGACAAGTTCAAGTCATTAGAGATAGACATATTAGAGGCTCTCGAGATTAGAGGTAGCAAGAGAGCACCCTTGTAACAGAGAGATCTTCCTCATGATAAATACAACACAAAGTAAGACGTAGGATTTTACCTCCATCGGAGAGGCTAAACCTGAGTAACCTTGCATCTCTCACCGACCGATCCCTCTCAAGCCGCCACATAGTTGACATGGCCTCACACCTAAGTCCATCAACTTGGACATCTTTCCGTGACAAATCCACGACAGTTGGCGCCCACCGTGGGGTAGCGCACGGTGATGTTGAGTTCTTGAAGGGATCTCCTCAATGATCTAGAAGGTCGCTAAACGATCGGATCAAGGAAGAGCCAGTTCGATGGATTTGCAGTGATTCTGAGTTCATCGGTCAAGATTGAAATAGTTTCAGCAGCATTAAAAATCAGATCAGAGTCAAGGGAATCAAAAGGTTACTTCAAGATCGTTTCTAAAGGACGGACTCACGAGAATACAAGAGGAATATTCATGGTATGTCGTGTTCCCGACGAGTTGTCAAATTGTAAGCTGCCCCGACTTGATCTATGCGGCTGCACTGTGGCCGGCTCGGATTCGTCCCGCCCACCGCGCCATCCTCCGACCGTGCGCACGCATTCATCGCTCGGGACATGCGTCACCGCGTCTGCCAGGGGGCCACCACGCGCTGCCAAGTCTTCGTCTCACCAGCAACATCACGCTCGGCTCCGCCTCAAGCCTTGCCAGCCTCTGCGATCCATCGTGCTGCTAAATCAACCTCAAGCCAGCCAGCCTCCACTGAGCCGCCCACGCCATGGTAGGGCCTCACCTCAGCTCCGGCCGATCCTCCGCACCTGCAGGCCACCTATTTCGCTCCGTGTGCTGGTTCTGTTCCACTGTGCTTCGCCAACCCGAGCTGCCCCATCCAAATAGGCCACGACCCTGGACGCAAACTGAAACCAGGCGATGGAGATGGAGACCCACATCTGTTTCCATTTCTGATATCTCATCGTATCTACTCAGCCGGGCCGCCTCTGCGCATTGCACCGTGGTCAGATGCGTGCGCCCCATCCCCTTCTGTTGCGCTGCCCTGCTTATGCTGGTGTTTCTCTTAGCTCACCCCTGTCGTGCTGACTCGGGATGCACGCTGAGCCGGCCCGCTGCGGTCCGCAACGCACCACCACCTTTGCCCCGCTCTCTGCCTTGCGCCGCTGACGCCTTTCGCCAGCGCTGTGCTAGCCCCACGACTGTGGCCTCGCCCGCAACCCGTTGCCGGCTCGCCTCAACTTGCCATCCCGCCAGTTCCCATTCCACGTGCCCAATCCCTCATCTGGCTTGATTCAAGAAATGGCAACGGTTTGACCACGGACACCCACTGGCTCAATACACCCGTCGGCCTTTATCGAGCCACCGTAGCCACCGCTCCTCCGTCGGCTCCCCACCTCGCCTTCCTTGCTAGACCAGCGGCTGTAGTGGTGGCTGCCCGCCTGAGCCGGTCCCCGCATCGGCCACTCCCATTGCACGGGGAAGGAAAAAAAGTGGAAGGAGTTTTGGAATAGAAAGAACTCGGGAGCCGGTTGAAAAAAAGAAGCATGGGTGCTGTTAGTGCTTTCAAAGTGCATCCAGGCGGTCATCTGACTATATCCACTATTATCCAGCGCGGGCATCCGTATTCATCCGACAAAAATACTAGGTGATATTTGTCCTATCAATTTCTCAGTATATTTTTTTCATCTGAGAACAATTACTCTATCTTTGTAATATTTTCTTACACAGGACAATTATTCACTGCCAAAGTGGTATTATACTACGGAGATGGAGCGTGCGCCACCATCATTTCTGCGCTGGTGCTCATTTGTGTCGCGCTACACCGGTTTCCAATGTCGTGACCGACTCTCACATCCGTGCAATCAAGACGGCTTGCAATGCCGCAATCGACTCTCGCGTTTGTACCAAGTCACTGGATCGCTCTCACACTCAACTCGACATATCGGTGAAGTGTTCGCCTGTATGAGCTGCCCAATGGACGCGCGCAAGACGCCGCCCCGCGGTCCAGGCTACATCAACATGCCACAATGAACCGCGTGTCCGCATCGGTTTATAAATGCCATGGGTGACTCACCGAGCGCGTCGGCTTAACAACGCCATGGTGACTCGCCGTCCGTGCTGGTTTCCAACGCCACGGGCGACTCACCGTTTGCATTGGCCTAACATGTCGTGGCTGTCTCTCGTGACCGCACCTGTTTACAGCATCGCGGTCATCTCTCACGATCGCACCGTCCTCAAATGCCATGGTTTACTTCTACATCTACATCAACACACCAGGGCCCGCATACACCAATACGAGCCACCCGACGGTCGGTTCTGAATCGCCACCTTGCGGTCCAATATATATTGACATATCGGTGCGGAGTTCACCTGTATGAACCGCCCGACGGACAGGCGCACAAGTCACCGCCACTACGGTTTGATTAACTTCAACAACCAGTAGGGACGAACCATCGATCGGATTATTGAAACAATTCATACGGGATCATCTATAACCCACCACGGTCAACCTCAACCTTTAGTGGAGACTCTCGAGCCGCCTCTTCGAGTCAACTTAAGACTCGGGGGCTATAGACATGGCTCAACACATTTGGTTGTTTTCAACAAGAACCCCGGGTCATTGCAAGGAAGTTAACCCAATCATAGGGGCTACTACATTATTGGTGGAAGAATTAAAAGAGGACGAGCTACCATGATGCACCGTTCAAACATGGGTTCCCTGATTTATTGGATCATCATAATGTCACTTGGAGGCTTTTGTCGTTTTTCCTCATACAAGATGGCGGCTTACAGGATTGTGCAAAGATGGATACTTCCGTCAACAAGGTCATTTGGGGGCTTCCAAACCGCCGAGTTTAGCTTACACACCCTCTTGATCAGCTCTTTAGCCACCGTAAGGCCGGGTTGTATACCCAAAAGTTGACTCCATCAACAAGGTCATTAGGGGGCTTCCAACCCGCCGGGTTTAGCTTACACGCCCTCTTGATTGGCTCTTCAGCCACCGTAAGGATGGATTGTATACCCAAATGTTGACTCCATCAACAAGGTCATTTGGGGGCTTCCAACCCACCGGGTCTAGATTACACACCCTCTTGATCGGCTCTTCAGCCACCGCAAGTTTGAGTTAAACCTGCCTGTATGTTGTTGCTGCTCCGCTAGGTGACCCATCGAACTCTTATCAGTTAATCTCGACTGGAGACCCTATGCTATTCAAAGCATTTGACAGTCACTCTCACTAGAGACCCTGTACTGGTCAAGGTTCAACCGGCGGCTCTTGTCACGTGAGGTCCGGCTTATGGAAAGCGAGGATAAACTCACCTATCTATTGCCGACTCTCCGCTATGTGGCCCGTTCGTACTCTTACACAGTTACTCTTTTAGAGACCCTACACTGTTTAAGGTTCAAACGATGGATTTATGTCATGTGAGAGGTAGCTTGTGGGCCCCGGGGGTACTCATGCCCTGATGCGCCTCTCTCTGGTTTGTTGTGCTCTTACTAGTTAATCTCGCCTAGAGACCCTGAGCCACTCAAAGGAGTTGACGGTCACTATCACTAGAGACCATGTATAGTTAAGAGTTCAAACAACGAGTTCATACCAAGAGAGACGGCATATGAGTTTTCGAAAATAAAAAAGAAAAGAAAGGTGCCGGTGTCAAAACCGGCGGATCTCGGGTAGGGCGTACTGAGTTGTGAGACTAGAATTGATGGTAATAGGATATGAAGGGAACAAGGTTTTACCCAGGTTCGGGCCCTCCTATGGACGTAATACCCTATGTCCTGCTTGATTGTATTGATAGTGTATAGGTTACAGAGTCGATCTACCTCGAGATCAAAGATCTAAACCCTAAATGAGTTGTTCAATGTCTACAACCTAAAACCCTCCGGCTTATATAGACGTTGGGGTACCTAGGGTTTACACATGGCTGGTTACATGTCAAAGAGATAAACATTCCTATTTGCTACATAAAACATGGAGGACAAGAAAGATTCCCGAAGCTTCCTTCCTAAGTACAGGGCCTTTGATCGATCTAATGTTTGGCAAGCGGCCCATACAGTTCTGCCCATAAGGAACAGGTCGGCCTCCCGAGGACCTTAAGGCCACTGGCTACCTCCCTGCCAATATCTCCCACCGCATGCTAGAGAAGGATCAGGTGATCCCCACCCCCAAGCCAGGCGAAAGGGTGGTCTTTATTCCCCACTTCATCTGGGGATTGGGCTTCTCACTCCACCCCTTCGCCCGGGGGCTCATGTTCTTCTACGTCCTTGAATTCCACGACCTCCCACCGAACTCCTTCATGCACATATCGGCCTTCATCCTCGTCTACGAGGCTTTTCTACGGTTCGAGCCACTATGGGGACCCCGACTCATAAGTCGAGATCACCGAATGCGCGTGTACACTGATCCTAGAGATCAGTGCTCACTGAGCACACAGAAGGTCAATAACAAGAGTCTTACATCCACATTTAGCGTCTTACACAAATAAAGACCATGAAGGTCTAGTCTTAGAAAGATAGGGCCACAAGGGCCAAATAGTTAAACTCAACAAGCAGCGGAAATCCTGATCAAAAGCGTGAACCCATGCCATCTGCCTTAAACCTATAGGCATTCTAACTGAGAAGTTTTCACGCCCAAGATGCGGTCCTATCCTTATTTGGGCACGAGGGGACAGGTATAGAAGCGCATCTCGATGCATTCGCAAGAATGGATATCATTACAAGTACATGTACAGAAGAGATGAGTATATGGAATTGGCTTACACTCGCCACAAGCTACATCAGAGTCACATCAATACAATAACATCTCAAACAACATACATAAGAGCAGGGTCTGACTATGGACAAAGTCAAACGATAAAATGACATCCACCCTTGCTATCCTAGGCTGCCGCCTGGAACCCATCCAAGATTGAAGAAGAAGAAGAAGAAGAAGAACTCCAATTCAAATCAAGCAACATGCTCACGTCAAATCACCACATTACCTGTACCTGCAACTGGTGTTGTAGTAATCTGTGAGCCACAGGGACTCAGCAATCTCATTTCCCAGGGTATTAAGACTATTAAAGCTTAATAGGTAAGGTATGGTTAAGTGGTGAGGCTGCAGCAAGCGACTAAGCATATAGTTGAGTGGCTAACTTATGAGCACAGAAAGTAAAGTATGGTGGTCTACGCATAACGGACATAAACTAGTAATGATCACTAACTAATCCTGAACACCTACTTACGTCAATCATAACTCCACCGTGTTCTCCTCCGGATAAGGACTCACGAGAAGAGACAGTCACGGTTACGCACACAGTTGGTGTATTTTATTAGAGTTTACTTCAAGTTTGCTATGACCAGGTGTTAAACAAAATATCCAAGTTTGCCACATAACCGCGGGCACGGCTTCTCGAAAAAATTTAACCCTGCAGGGGTGCTCCAACTCATCCATCACAAATTAACCATACTCAGTGGGATTAACCTCAACCACGGATCTCGTGATCTTCCTAGGCAATTCCAAAGGAAATCCAACACCTCGAGATACCCCGAAGAATAATCAGAATTCCTCACTCAAGACGTTCGAGAAAGGTAAAACAAATCCATCAAGGCCGCCCGACGTGTCGACGAACCCGATAGGAGCCGTGTATCTCATTCTCATGACACGACTGGATGGGACTAGCTACAGGGAAAACCAATCCTCAAGTTGCCTTGAGGTGGCCCTGCAGGTAGCCCATTTTGAACCAACACTCATGCAGAGCACTGGCCCGGGGGGGGGTTGATTAAATTATCCATGGGGTGATCATGCCCTATGCAAGTTTTAATTAGTTTTAGGCAAATGTAGTACCAATGTTGGGCCTTGCTAGACAAGTTTTATTCTAACCCGAAAATCAAGGGGGTCCCCATAACAACCCCGAGCATGTTAGGAGCGCTCATTTATGGAACATAACACCGGTTCACAAGTAACTAAGGGCGGCAAAAGTGGAACAAAACACCAAGCAAAAGGCAAAGCCTTCCACCTTACCAAGTATATATGCGCATTAAATTAAATAGCAGCAATATTGTGATATAACAAAAGGATGTCCATGTTGGCACATGGAAGCAATTACACCTGCAACTAGCAATGCTATAAGAGGGCTAAGCAAGCGGAAACATAGCCAAACAAAGGTTTGCTGGGATGTGGAGAGGTTAGAGGCTTATCATGGCAATGTTGGGAGGCTTGTCAAACAAGTGGTAGGTAGCGAGACATAACGATAAAAGACAAGGCAACTAGCATGGCAATGATAGTAATGGTATTCAGGGAAATGTGTCATCTTTCCTGAGATCCCGCTCGGAAGAAGACCGAGTCCATGAAGAAGACGAGCCAACGTAGTCGAACGAATCCTCACACTCCGAACGCTTTCGGAACTCTATCGAGAAGAAGCAATCCGAAACGAAAATCAACACAAGATACACCACAACATATGCAAGACACGATGCACAAACAAATATGATGCATGTCCGGTTAAATATGCGATGCATGGCAAATCACAACAATCAAATACTACACATTAAAGTGAAGCTCAATATGCAACGAGTTGCATATTGACGACACTCCACGTATGAATTATTTAGTTCAATCTTGTTAGGTACACGACAATATTAAATGTTGTTAAACATGGCAAGAGGTGAAGCATAAGTAAACTAACTATCTAGGCATGTTAAATGAGGCCGGAAACAACTTGTAGCATTTCCAAAACGACCTCATATGTTAATTTCGAAATTGGTCCCGATCTGAACTAATCATATTTTACATTTTTAAACATCAAAATAAATGTCACCATGTTGTTCTACACGTCATTCTAGTCGATTTACATATGTGGAACATTTCAAACGGAGCTACGGTCTAAAAGACATGAGCAACACAAGATGCACATGACATGAATGCAAACGCATGGGAAATGCAATCACAACATTTCAAATCATGAATGCAACAAGTTATTATGAAACTACATGAGATTCTAAGCAATTTTCATACATGGAATGTCCTCAACAGAGCCACGGTTCAACCACAATCATCAAAACAAGTTTTAGGTGAAATCTGCCAAAACAACAACATAGCATTTTGAACACATGAAAACAGTAAGCTACAAGATTCCAAAATGCACAAACTAAGCATGGGGCAATAGCATACAACATCCAATTCATTTCATCTTCACATATCATAAGCAAATCATGTATGGATCACTTGGTAGGAAGCTCACAAGAAGGCTACTTGAAAACAGTTTCAGACTTGGTGAAAATAGCAGTTTTAGACAGTGCAGTTTTTATCATGGAGTCATATTGACAGCAGTGAATATATATGCTACAAATCATATTATGGCATGAAACTTAACAACATGCTAAAGGACAATATCAACAACAAATAACTCCATTGCACCTACCAGAAAAGAGTTCTAGATCACTAGCAATTCACATGGCAAGACAGCAACAAAATATAACAGATTCCAGACCTAGAAATATTTTTGGACCCTCAAAATAACAGATTTTCATAGCAAGTTGACAACAATAAAACCACACCTAAACATGCATTTCTAAGACAAGAAAAATGTTCACGGGATAGGACACATGGCAAAGAGCAACTTTCATGTTGAAAATTAATTCATATCATACCCGGATTAATTCCTACGAAAATGCCAAAAGGGCATCACGGCCTGAATGACATGCACAAAAAATGCTCAAATGGAAAAACTAAATGCACCGATAAATCCTATGGGTTTTTCTACCCCGAAAACATATATAATAAGCTTAGGTTCAAGTGGGAAATTAACCACAATTAATTATGCGAGTAATAGGCGTATTCATGTTAAAGCAATTCGACAATGCAAATTAAATGCATGAAAATGCGATGCAAAAGAGATGAACATTTTTAATATATTATTAGATTAATTCTGATGCACGTTTATTAATATGAAAATGCAATTAAATGCATTTATGCAAAATGAGAAGTTAAATTAACTTTGGCATGGATGCAAATGGCATTTTATTAAACTACATATTATTCTAGCCATTTTTCATGTTGAAATTATTTTCAAAACGTGCACGGTTTAATATTTATTAGCAGTTTTAAATACACGCAAAATAAGAAATAAAAAACAAAGGGGGGGGGGGTTCTGTTCACATGGGCCTGATGTGGCCCATTCGGCTCAGAGGGGCAGAGGCTGGGCGAGGCCGAGCTGGGCCGGTGGGAGCGGCCCACGCTGGCGACCGCGAGGTCAACGCGCAACGGGAGCGCTCGCTCTCACAGATCCATGGCGAGGCTGGCGGCGACGCACACCGGCGGGCGCGGCCAGGCGCGAGGGAGGGCCGAATGGTGGCGGGGGAGCGCGGGGATGGCCGGCGGAGGGTCGGGGCAGTCCGGATCCGGCGAGCAGGCGGCGAGCGAGCTCCGGCGGCGGCGCCATGGTGGCCGGCTAGAGGACCTGCGGGAGAAGAGGGCCGCAACGGGACGGGGTTAGGGAAGGGGAGGAGAAGGGAAGAAGGGAGAGGAGAGGTGGAGAGGCCGGTGGGCGACTGGCGTGGCTCTAGCGACCTGCTCCGGCCAGGGGCCACTCCGGCGAGGGCTGGCCACAGGGACGGGAGGAGCCATGGAGGAGCACCATGGGAGGCTCGGGGAGCTCCGGAACGGCCATCTCGGGCCCGGATGGGCTCGAACGGGCCCAAATGGGCTTGGGCGGGCTGGAGGCTGGAGGAGGGAGAAGGTGGGGGCTGGCTAGGGTTTGGTTTGGCACGCGGAACGAGGGTCTATTTACAGGGATCGGGGCTGGGGGCTTAAATAGGAAAGGGAGGCTATGGTTAGCTCTGTCCGTTTTTGGACTGCCGGGTGTTAGTCCGACGGTCCGGAAGCGGAGAGGGGGGGGGGGGTTACGGAAGGCTGTCTAGAGGGCTAAGTGGGGAAGAGAGAGAGAGAAGTCTGTGACCCGTGACATGAAGATTTAAAACACCGAGAAAGGTCCGACGATAACAGATAAACCACCGATAACCTCTCTGCTGCGACTGACTGATGGGGTATCTAACGAGCTCGGATCACGACGAAATTCGACAGGCGGTCTACCTAAGCTATAAAAAGACCGCACAAAAAGTTTCAAATCGATCCGAGAATATTTTTGCGCGCGCTTAAAAACGGTTTTATTTAACGGTGTTGCCGGCGCGTGCGTGTGTGGTTGGTCTCAAAACGGGCAACGGCAAGAATGCAGAGAACCAGCTACTGCGAACGGATGCAAGTTTTCGAAAACGGGTGACGATGCTATGCAGATGATGTGAATGATGCGATGGCAAATGCAACAGCCAAAACGAAACAAAGACGAAAACGGAAAAGAAATTGGGATCTTCTGGAATCTTCTGGAACGTCGGTCTCGGGCTGTCACAGAAGTATCCTAGGTCGCATGTTCGTCACCAAAAAACTCTTCACCGTACTCCTGTTCTTCCATGCCTGGCCACTTAAATAACCGATGGCAAGCCAATGAGTACTTTGAATGTACTCACAAGCAACCCAAGTTGTGGAACAAGGTAATAATGATGCATGATATAGCACTAAGTAGGTATTTTGCATAAAGCTAATTTTAAATGCAATGTCATGATCAAGTAACTATGTGTAAGAATGCATCAACTGTTGGCAGATATCCACATGAGCAATGTTACAGATATCATCATAAACAGGGGTTGAACATCTCATGTTCTTTCACCACATCAAGTCGTCAGACTTGACTCAAGTATCATCCTTCTGTCCACCACACACACACACACACCAAATTTGCAAAAACTTCGGGACATAGTCTAAGCAGCACCACCCAACTGTCCTTGACCGTGGACACGGCTATTCGAATAGTTTTACACTCTGTAGAGGTTGTGCGCTTTACCCACAAGACTCGGGGAACTTCCGCGTCATCCACGACTCATGCTATATTACATACCCAAGGAAAGCACCCGAACAATGCCTTTCCCATGGTGATACTAAACATAGAGTCCACTCGTTGGTGCCATCCCTCACGATATACATCACGCGTATCATCCATGAGGGCACGCAACGGTGTGCCCGATGCCTGTAAAGACAGCGCATGGCCTTCCACTTCCGAGATGACCTGTCTCGAGAGTGACCACTTCACTCTCGCCATTGGTAATGCGGGCTCTCTCCTAGCACCAACCGTAGTAATCAACAAAGCCCCGTCCCATAAGGGGTATCATGGTCGCACATGTAAGGTTGGAACGGTTGACAAATCTTAAATCTAGTCCGTTTTCTAAAACACACCCCCAACTTGTTCCGGCACACCACTTCTTTGTCAAGTGGTCACCCAACTCAACATCAAATCCATCGGGCATTAGTGGCACCCGACGGGTTTTTTGAAAAGTCTTTGAAATCACCTCTTTATTTCCATCACTATGCATATACCCAATCCCACTTGCGTAGCATCTACGAGCAACTTAACTACCCCCACCCGCACAACCCTCATAAGAATGGTAGGGTCATGCACGATGCAAGTATCAATGGTAGAGCATCGGAGTCATCCCAATGAAGGGCGAACATCACATCATGATCAAATCATCGAAACAACAAGTGCTATATGTTGGAGATATGCCCTAGAGGCAATCATGTATGATGATATTTCCTATGTGTTTATGAATAAAGTGAGTCATTACACATTATCATTGATATGTATTAACAAGTACATGACTTGTTTGTGAGACTATGCATTGTATGATAACTATCCTAAATGGTCCCTTGTCCAAAGGGTTGTGTGGACGCGCAACTAACCAGACTAGCATATGACACGGTGGATGGTTTGGTCTCACTGACCATGTAGCATTGGATGCTAGCCGAATAATATGGACCCTGAAAGGTCTGGACGGATTCAACATAGTCAGATCCGAGTCAAGATAAGGTCTGAGTTGGACAGACCTAACTATGAGATGCAGCGATAGGTCATCTGTGAGTCTCTAGTACAACATACGTTCTATGCCCTAAGACCTGAGCTAGCGCATGTACTCGGGATGGTGGCAGACTTCCTTTGTGCCGACCAAATGCTACTCCGTGACTGGGTAGTTACAAAGGTAGGTTTCGAGCTTGTGCAGACCCATGCTACGAGACATGGTCGAGCAAGATAGGATTTGCCCCTCCTACACGGAGAGATATAATCTGGGCCCCCTCGGGTGATCCGACTTGGATAAGCATGGCCATGCAATGAGGATTATGAGATAATCCAAAGTGTTCGACGGATTCACAGGAACGAGAAAGAGGTCGTGCTGCAACAAGGATGACCATGTCGCCTTGTGCATGACAACATATATCGTGTGGCAAAGGGAACAGATGTGTGAAGTACAGGTTCACCTAACCAATTTCATCGGACACTTGGAGTCAGTACGTCTTGCTAGAGGCCGCTACCGACCGGTCGAGTCGAATTTCATTGGACTGGCGACCAAGTGGACGAGAACCTAAAGGGTCGCGCTCTTAAGGGAAGGAACACGTGGGCTTTTGGATCCGTGCGAGGCCCAAGAGTTGAGCCTGCGCCGAATGCCTATATATAGTGGAGGTGCGGCACACCCATCCGGTTGATCGCTTCGGCACCATCATTAGGGTTTGCATGTGTTGCGAATAGCCACCTCCACTTGCTGCTGCCTGTCGTGTAATCGGACCTAGCAGTCCACCGCATCGGTGTTCCTCTTGCATGCTCGGATATCGTTAGAGGTAGTGCACTTGCACCGCTCCGGCGAACCTGTACATGGGATCCGGCGACCGGCTGTTCGAGGGAGATCGGAACGGCTGGCCGAGGGAGATCGGTCGAGGAGGAGACGGACCACACAAACGCGCTGCCCCAACTCAACTTCCTCCACACGACACTACGCGTCTAGTGATAACAATCTGTGATCCATCTCCGTAGCATGTTCTTGGATGTTTTGCACATTGGAAAATTTTAATTTGCATGCAATTCACCTACGGTAGAACCCCAACAGTGGTATCAGAGCTTCTAGGATTTGGATTCAGATCGGATGCATATTTTATATGCGGAGGCGACGGATGAGATCCATCGTCGTTCATGAGATTTGTTATGTGCACGGTTGATGAGATCAACTACATATCGGGATCGTTGAGGCTATGTTTTCTATCAATCAGAATCGATGAGGTCATCACACAACCTACCCTTACCGGTCGGTATCCTCCATCGGGGTTAACCGTGAAACGTAAATCCGAATCGGATTCGTGATGATCGATGAAATCGGTCAGCTCAGAAAATTCGGCGTGATCGGAGTGCAGATGCGATCTTTAATTTCTGAAAAACGTATATATCGTACACGATCACACAAACCAGGAGAATGTGATTCTATGCATAAGTTTGTTTTGCAGGTTATATGTGAATAGTATGGCTCATATGTATGTGATGCATGTGTGTAATTTAACATGACATGCGTGTCAGGATTGTCAGCCGGAAGGAGCCAAAGTGTTGTCATTAAATTGTATAACGACCTGTGTGTCGACTTGTGATTCTTTGCAAATTCATTACTAGTTGTAGTAGTTGGAGGACAGAGATCAAGTTCGAGGTTTGGCGTCCTGGCGTGACGGACAAGATGGAGTTCTGCCTTAGTCATCGGAGTAGGAGCCCGCCATGGAAGGCCACCCATGAAGGAGCCATACTATTTCACATATTTATGTTTATATGTGATTGATATTGCTTCTTGTTTCTATGCATTTTGTAATGGTAGAAAGATCCCTCATTAATATCAAGTATATTCCCATTCCGGATGTCGCACATTCGCATGTCAAGTACATCTAGTAGTGGGCTCATAAGATTGAGGTGCTACTAGGTGTCCTTGAACTGGAGGGTTCGTGTCGGACATGGACATGCACTGCATCGGGTTAACTTGATGAGGCTATCAAAACAGTTTTGGGCCTTGTGGTAGAGAAGGTTGGGAGCCGGGGTATGAGATACCTACCCAACCGACATGAATCGTATAGAGGTATGATTAGCAAGGAGTTGCTTACCGAATAGGCAAGTTGTCTAGCAGTGATGCTAAAGCTCACTAGTCGCTCGCGCTAGACGGGTCCTAAATCACTCAGAGTTTGCGGAGGTATGCTGACTTAAGTGGGAGTAGTTCTGTTTAAGGCTTGAATTACTCTACATAAACACATTGCTTAGTGATTGCATATTTTTCTGTTGTAGATCAATGGAAACACCTGCTCAACCCAACTTTGCATTGAAATCAATTTTGGAAAAGGATAAACTGAATGGAACAAACTTTACCACCTGGTATAGAAATCTGAGAATTGTTCTCAAGCACGATAAAAAGGAACAAGTTCTAGAGGATCCACTTCCAGAGGAACCTGCCGAGAATGCTAACGCCACAACCAAGAATGCCCACCAAAAACTCGTTGATGAATCAAATGAGATTAGCTGCCTCATGATGGCTTGTATATAGCCTGATTTGCAACAGCATTTCGAAAACATTCAGGCTTTCGATATGATCGAGAGTTTGAAGAGCAAGTTTCAGGTGCAGGATAGGACCGACAGGTTCAATGTCTGGCAGTCCTTGACGGATTGTAAGCTGAACGAGGGTGATCCACTGAGCCAGCATGTGATCAAGATGATCGGGTACGTGCAAGCTTTGGATCGGTTAGGCTTCCCACTTGGGGACGAGCTGTCCATAGATGCAATTTTGGGTTCTCTTCCACCTAACTATGAGACGTTCGTCTTGAACTATCATATGCACGACATGGATAAGAAGCTCACTGAATTGCAAGGGATGCTCAAGGTGGCAGAGAAAGATATTAAGAAAGGCACGCATCAAGTGTTGATGGTGCAGAACTCGGCTAAGTTCAAGAAGAGTTGGTCCAAGAAAAGGGGTAAGGAAAAGGGCATGGGGAAGGCTATCTCCACCGCTAAGCCAAAGTCTGGACCAAACTCAAAGACCATTTGCTTTCACTACAAGGAAACTCGTCACTGGAAGAGGAACTGTAGCAAGTGGCTTGCTGAGCACGACAAGAAGGCCGGAGATGCTTCTTCATGCAAAGGTACACTTGTTACATATGTTATAGACATTTACCTTGTTAACATACCTAGTAGCACTTGGGTATTTGATACTAGATCAGTTGTTCATATTTGCAACTTGATGCAAGGGCTGGTAAGAACTAGGCGTGTGGCACAAGGGGCGATTGAAATCAGGGTCGACAAGAAAGCAAGAGTTGCTGCATTGGAGGTCGGATGCAGCTCAAGCTTCCTTCTAGATTTATTTTGGAATTGAATAATTGTTATTAAATTCCCACACTTAGTCAAAACATTATTTATGCCTCATGTTTGATGAGTCAAGGTTATTAATTCAATATAAAGGACAATGGTTGTTCATTTTATTTGAAGGGAATGTTCCATGGCTATGTACCCATAGTCGATGGGTTATTTATTTTAAATCCAGAAACAGACCAGCCTATAACATGAATGTCAAGAGGCATAAGCATAATGAGATAAATCCGACGTACTTCTGGCATTGCCGGCTTGGACACATTAGTCTGAAATGCATGAAGAAGCTCCATGACGATGGACTCCTAACCTCGTTCGACTTCAGGTCGTTCCAGACATGCGAATTATGCTTGCTAGGCAAGATGACTAAGTCTCCTTTTGCAAAGAGTTGCGAGAGGGCGTCCGAGCTGTTGGAGCTTATACATGGTGATGTGTGTGGTCCAATGAGCACAACGGCCAGAGGTGGCTATCAGTACTTCGTGGCTTTTACCGACGACTTGAGTAGATATGGATTTATCTATTTGACGAGGCACAAGTCAAAAACTTTTGAAAAGTTCACAGAGTTTCAGAACGAGGTTGGAAATCAGCTCGGCAAGACGATAAAATTTCTACGATCAGATCGTGGAGGTGAGTACATGATCCAGGAATTTGATAATCATCTGAAAGGCCAAGGTATAGTACCTCACCTCACACCTCCGGTATGCCGTAGAGAAATGGTGTGTCAGAAAGGAGAAATCGAAACTTGTTGGACATGGTCCGGTCAATGATGGGCAAATAGGATTTACCCTTGTCATTTTGGGGATACGCTCTAGAAACTACAACTTTCAAATTTAATAGGGTACTATCAAAATCCATTGACAAGACACCACATGAGATGTGGACTGGGAAGACTCCTAGTTTGTCTTTTCTAAAGATTTGGGGTTGTGAAGCATTTGTCAAGCGACTCATGTCGGACAAGCTTACATCCAAGTCGGATAAATGCATATTCATGGGATATCCAAGGGAAACCTTGGGATATAACTTCTACAACCGAGAAGAGAACAAAGTGTTTGTTGCTCAGAACGGGTTTTTTCTAGAGAAAGAGTTTCTCAGTCGTTAGGCCAGTGGGAGATGGTGCGACTCGAAGAAATTCGAGATCCCCGTGGGGACAAATCGGTTGGTGATGAGATCACACCGTAGTCGATTAGAGAACCTGTAGTGGATTCGGCACCGGAGCCACGAAGGTCGGAAAGATTGTGCAGATTGCACGATGTATTGTTCCCAGAAAGTGACGAGCCGGCCACATATGTGGAAGCGATGGTGAGCCCAGATTCGAAGGCATGGCTAGAGGCCATGAGATCCGAGTTAAAGTCCATGGATGAGAATCAAGTCTGGGACTTGGTTGATCCGCCACCTGGCGTAGTTGCCATTGGTTGCAAATGGGTCTTTAAGAAGAAAACCGATGTGGATGGAAATGTTCAGATCCACAAAGCTCGGCTTGTAGCTAAAGGTTATGGACAAGTTCAAGAATTGACTACGACGAGACCTACTCGCCTGTAGCGATGCTAAAGTCGGTGAGGATCATAATAGCTATAGCTGCATATTTCGATTATGATATTGCATATGGATGTCAAAACAGCCTTCCTTCATGGGAATTTAAAATAGGATGTATACATGATACAGCCCGAAGGTTTTGTCGATCCAACTAATGCTGGTAAAATATGCAAGCTCAAGAGATCCATTTATGGATTGAGGCAAGCAGCTCGGAGTTGGAACATTTGTTTTGATGAAGTCATCGTTGACCTTGGTTTCATCAAGAACGAAGAGGACTACTGTTTATACAAGAAGTCTAGTGGGAGCTCGGTAGTATTTTTGACCTTGTATGTGGATGACATAGTGCTGATCGGAAATGATGTTTCGATGCTGAACTCAATCAAGGAATCATTGAATGGCAAGTTTTTCATTGAAGACCTTGGAGAGGCAGTGTACATTTTAGGCATCAAGATCTATAAAGATAGATCGAGGAGGCTGATCCTCTTAAGCTAGGGCACATACATAGACAAAGTGTTGAAGAGGTTGAACATGAGTGAGACCAAGAAAGGGTTCTTGCCCGTCTCACATGGTATAAGGCTAAGCAAGACTCAGAGTCCTATGACTTCTGATGAGCGAAATCGGATGAGTATGATTCCATATGCCTCGGCACTTGGATCCATCATGTATGCCATGCTATGTACATGGCCTAATGTTGCCTATGCAATAATCTTAACAAGCAGATACCAGGCCGACCCAGGTGAGAGTCACTAGGCATCGGCGAAAACTATGTTGAAGTACCTGAAAAGGACTAAAGAGATGTTCGTAGTTTATGGAGGTGAGGAGGGCTCTGCATAAAGGGTTATGCTGATGCTAGTTTCGAAAACTATAGGGATGATTGTCGATCGCAAAATGGATTCGTGTATGTCATGAATGGTGGAGCAGTGAGCTGGACGTGTTCCAAGCAAGATACGGTGGCCGACTCCACAACAGAGGCCGAATACATTGCGGCTTGTGAAGCCGCAAAGGAAGGTGTTTGGATTCGGAAGTTTCTGGAAGATGTTGGTGTGTTCCCGGACTGGTCAAAGTCGTTGGACCTTTATTGTGACAATTCAAGTGCTATCGCACAAGCCAAGGAGCCAAGACAACACCACAAAACCAGGCACATAGACCGAAAATATCACTTGATACGAAAGCTCATAGAGAAAGGTGATACCAATTTATGCAAGATTCATACGGATGCAAATGTTGCAGATCTGTTTACTAAGCCACTTCCAGAACCCAAGCATGAGGGGCACATTAGATCTTTGGGCATTTGATGTCTACTTCATTGACTCTAGTACAAGTTGGAGACTGTTGGAGATATGCCCTCGAGGCAATCATGTATGATGATATTTCCTATGTGTTTATGAATAAAGATAGTCCTTGGACATTATCATTGATGTGTATTAACAAGTACGTGACTTGTTTGTGAGACTATGCATTGTATGATAACTGTCCTAAATGGTCCCTAGTCCAAAGGTTTGTGTGGACGCACAACTAATCAGACAAGCATATGACACGGTGGATGGTTCGGTCTCTCTGACCATGTAGCATTGGATGCTGAATAACATGGACTCGGAAAGGTTTGGGGACCCCGTCTCATAAGTCGTGATCACCGAATGCACGTGTACAGTGATCCCAGAGATCAATGCTCACTGAAGACACAGAAGCTCGATAACAAGAATCTTACATCCACATTTAGCGGTTTACACAAATAAAGGCCATGAAGGTCTAGTCTTACATAGATAGGGCCACAAGGGCCGAACACTTAAATAGAACAAGAAGCGGAAATCTTGATCAAAAGCGTGAACCCATGCCATATGCCTTAACCAACAGTCATTCTGACTAGGAAGCGTCCTAGTTCGCATGTTCATCACCAACGAACTCTTCAACATACTCCTGTTCTTCCATGCCTGGACAATTAAATAACCAGTGACATGCCAATGAGTACTTTGAATGTACTCGCAAGCAACCCAAGTTGTGAAACAAGTAATAATGATGCATGGTATAGCACTAATTAGGTAATTTGTGGAAAGCTAATTTTGAATGTAATGACATGATCAAATAACTAGGTAACCATGCATCAGCAGTTGGCAGATATCCATATGAACGAGTTACAGATATCATCATAAGCAGGGGTTGAACATCTTATGTTCATTCATTATGCTAAGTCATCGGACTTAGTCAATCGTGAGGCTAATTCATCAGACTTAACTCAAGTACCATCCTTGTCACCAACACACGCACACACATCATTTGTGAAAACATTTGGACGTAGCACACGAGCGGTCATCCAAATGTCCTTGATCGTGGACATGGATATTTGAATAGTTTTACACTCTACAGAGGTTGCACACTTTACCCATAAGACTCAGGGAATTTTCGTGTCATCCATGACTCGCTCTACGTCACATACCCGAGGTAAGCACCCGAACAATGCCTTTCCCATTGTGATACTAAACAAAGAGTCCACTCGCTAGTGCCATCCCTCATGATATACATCACACGTATCATCCATGAGGGCGCGCAATAGTGTGCTCGGTTGTAGGACCGAAAGTAGGTCTAGAGGGGGGGGGGTGATTAGACTACTTGACCAATTAAAAGTTTTGCCTATGCCAAGTTTTAGGGTTGACAGTTTTTAGCATTTCATGGCAATTCAAGTACACCCTACACATGCAAGTCTAAGAGTATATAGCAGCGGAAAGTAACAACAAGCATGTATAGAAGGGATAGGGTAGGAAGGTCAAACGCAATTGTAGACACGATGATTTTTCCCGTGGGGCCGATAGGTGGCGCTATCGTACATCCACGTTTATGGAGTCTTCAACCCACGGAGGGTAATGGTCGCGAGAGTCCACGGAGGGCTCCACCCAAAAGGGTCCACGAAGTAGCAACCTTGACTATTCCATAAAGGCTTCCGTCCACGAAGGACTAGCCTCACTATGGGTAGATCTTCACGAAGTAGGCGATCTCCTTTCCCTTACAAACTTCTTGGTTCACTCCACAACACGAAGTAGGAGGCTCCCAAGCGACAGCTAACCAATCTAGGAGGCACCACCCTCCAAAAGGTAATAGGCTCGGTAACGACGATGAACTCCTTGCTCTTGTGCTTCAAGATGATAGACTCCTCAGCACACAATCTCTCTCTCATAGGTTTGGCTTGGTAGAAGAGATGGGATTGGTGGAAAGCAACTTGGGGAGGCTAGAAATCAAGATCCATATGATTTGAGTGGAAGATCTTGACCTCAACACAAGGGTAGGTGGTTCTCTCACAGAAAATCTGATAGGATAGGTATGGAATAGTTCTGAGTGCTTCTCTTTCGAGTAGGTGGTGGTGAAGGTGTATATATAGGCATCCCCAAAAATCCAACCGTTACACACAAAATGACCAACTCGGTGACACCCATGTGTTAATCTCGGTGGTACCGAAGTGACCAAAAAGTGGCAACTTTCGAATCTCGGTAAAGCCGATATAGGAAACTCGGTTGCACCGATAAGGTGACCAACGGTCAGATTTTCAATCTCGATGACGCCGATCCAACATTCTTGGTGGGACCAAAAATGTGAATTTGCATAACATAAAGTTGGCAACCTAAACTCGGTGGCACCAGTATGGAATCGGTTGCACCGAAGTGGCTAGGGTTTGGCTCGACTCTGTCTAGGTTCTGGAATCGGTGGCATCGGTATGGGAAAGTTGGTTGCACCAATTTTGAGTGTTAGGTAAGGAACAAACTTTGGTGGGAGAGTTTGTGGATGTTTTTGGCGACTATCACTTGTGCACGTTTGAGCATATTGTTCATCAACAAAACCTTACCCCCTTTTAATAGTATTGGCTTTCCTATAGACTCAAAGTGATTTCTCACAAGTATGAAATGTAGAGCCCTTTTGCTTGAAGCTTGGACAACCTATTTCCTTGCATCTTGGGGTTTCTCCACAATCTCCTTTTGCTAATCCTATCATTGAACATCTCCTCAAATATACTTAGTGGAAACATTAGTTCAATGACTTATATGTTGTTATTAATTACCAAAACCACTAAGGGAGCAAATGTGCTTTCACCGGTGCTTGTAAAGACAGCGCATGGCCTTCCATTTCCGGGATGACCCTGTCTCAAGAGTGACCACTTCACTCTTGCCACTAGTAATGCGGGCTCCCTGCTAGCACCATCCATAGTAATCAACAAAGCCCCATCACATAAGGGGTATCGTGGTCGTACATGTAAGGTTGGAATAACGGTCGCAACTTACACCAATCCGTTATCGAAAACCACACACACTCACTTGCTCCGGTACACCACTTCTTTCTCAAGTGGTTACCCAACTCATCGTCATATCCCTCGGGCATTAGTGGTACCCGACGGGGTTATCGAAAAATCTTTGTAATCATTTCTCCCTTTCCATCACTATGGATAATCCCGAACCCACTTGTGTAGCATCTACTAGCATCTTATCTACACCCACCCGCATAACCCTCATAAGGTGGTAGGGTCATGCACGATGCAAGTGTCAACGGTAAAAGTATCGGAGGCAACCCCACCGAAGGGGAGCACCACATCATGATCAATCACCGAAACAACGTGTGTTATATGTCATGCATGAAAAGTTTCTTAACATGGTCAAAGGGCTGCTTGCCTGGCTCAACAAAGTCTTCGGCGTCTTCAAAGTCTTCGGTTCCAACGCCCTCGTCAATAGTGCAATTTTCATCACGATAAATAACAATAAAAATAAGCATCACACAAAAATAGAGCACACAAGCTAATATTAAAAATTCTACCTAGTTTGATAAATACTGAATACTATAATAAAAATATTTGCCTAAGGTTTTGTTGTGAAAAATATTTTGGAAATTATTAAATAGAGGCAAAAAGGTGCCTAAATTAGGTTTTAAAATAAAACACTACATAAAAGTTTTTCAAAAATTTATACAAAAGGCACTATTAAATTCTATGGAATATTCTAGGAATTTAGGTGGAAAAATTATTGGATTTGGAATTATTTTCAGGTCTGTGGAATTTTTGGAAAACAGAGGGAAAAGAAAAAGGATAAAGGCTTTGTGCCTCTCGGGCCAAAAGTACATAGCCGAGCCGGCCCAAAAGGGGAACCGGCCCAGGGCAAGACGCCGCGCATGGCTGGTTTATTTTTAAACCTGCCCACGGGCCCCTCTTGGCAGAGAGAGGGGAGGGGTGAGAGTATGACAGGTGGTCCCCACCTATCGTCCCTCTCCTCGTGACTGGGACGGGGAGGAGCTCACTAGCGGGGGATCAGGCCACGGCGGCTCGAGCGGAGAGCACCGATGTGCTAAGGGTCCTACCACACATCGGTGGGTGGTCGAGGTGGTCGTCGGGGCTGAGGGAGTCGCCAGCGAGGGGGAAACCCACACGGCGGTGAGGGTTTGGCTCGGGCACGGGGGAGTAGCTGAGAGGAGGGGCGAGAAGAGAGCGGTGGGTGCTCGAGGTAGGGCTTTTATAGCCGGGCGCCGGTGCACCGAGGGCATGGTGCTCCAGTGAGGACGGGTCGTCACCACGGGCCACAGGGGGGCTTCGGGGCATGTCCTGGGAGTTCCTGGACGCGGTCCACATCCACGGGAAGGGAGAAAGAGAGCGGGGAAGGGCTATAGCACCTGCGCGTGCGAGCTCTTCCATTGGCCGACTCAGGCGACGTCATGTGCGAGCGAAGGGGGGCAGCAGAGGAGGAGGGAGGAGGGTTCCGACCACCTTGCACCTTGCGGATGTCGAGGGGCGGCCAGGGGACATGCTCCCGCATCCCCAGTCGGCCGGGGGCCCTCGGGATGCCCATGCTACAGTACGGTGGCACACTGTAGCACGTTCCAGAGCGCCCAAATGGCCTGCATAGCCGTTGCCCGCACGCTCTGGGGTGTCCCCATTTGTCTAGTAGCTTCGGGGGGGTCCTGGGATGCTTTAGGAGCTAGGGGAAGCTAGGGGGCTAGGAAAGAAAAGAAATGGGGGGAGAAGCCCCTGATATGGTAAAACAGAGGGTTAAATGGGGGGTTTTACCCCACCCACTCTTGAGTTGAGGCCACACAAGATTTACTGGGGGTATTTGGCAACCCTGAGAGGCTATGTTAAAAAATTTATGGCAAGGGGAATAGTGAAAGGGGTGAAAATAGTGACTTTACTATTTCACCAGAAGGTGTTTGGTGGGTTTTCGGGCAAGAAAAATTTACACACTTACTAAGATATTCAACAGGGTCAAATGTTAGGTGAAAATAGGCCTCATCACCAAGTTTGAGCTCGAATGGGCAAAGTTGACAGTGGAAACTTTATGAACCCTAGAAACTAACAGAATTAGATTTGTGTTGATCTAGTAATGCTGAGCTATTTCCCTTTATACACCACTTAGTGTACCATCTTTATTTGGTGATTAGAGCATGTCCACAAAGTTTGGGGTCAAGGAGAGAAACTTCATAATGTAAAGTTCTTCAAATTTGAATCTGGATAGGCAGGGGTTTGGACTAGTTTGATGAACCAAATCAACCTGGATTGAGATGAAACTTTGCAAGATCATCACCTATGATAAACTTGACTTTATGGAATTTTCGTGGAATTTATTTGAATATTTCTTATAGAAGTATTTGAGAAGTTGGATTTGGACAGAAAGGGTTTTGAGGGGTTTTGCCCATGATTTGAACATGCTCATGTGTTGAAACTCATATACATGGAAAATATATGCCCAATGAGTTTCCCTAAATTTTCTCAAATATTTTGAAAGCATTTAAATAATTTTTCCCTATGAAAACCATTTCTAGTCTTAAGAAAAAAACTTTAAATAAAATAGAAAAATAATCTTTAATATTAATATTTGGTGGTTTTGAGTAGTCATAAACATAGTAGGTTTTAAGTAAAGCCTTTGGGGAAGAAGGATCCACCCAATTTGAGGACTTGCAGTGCAAACCTCATTTCAGGGGGTTTTGTAAACCTAATTTGGATAAATCCTTTTTGGTCAAAATAAAATTTGGTAAATATAGTTTTGGGCACTATTCACATGGCGTGATCATTGGGCAAGAGGTTTGGGTCAAGGAAGATGAACATGAAGAGGGGTAGAATCTAGGAGTACCTTATACCACAATCAACAAGCCAAGAAGCAACAATTCAAACAAGCACAAGCACTGAAAAAGTTTTAATTGGCTCCAAATTTTATAAGTCCAAACATGACAAGGTGATACAAAAATAGGGTGTGACAAAAGGTCTGGCTGGTTTCGAGATAGTCAGACCCGAGTCAAGATAAGGTCTGAGTTGGACAGACCCAACTATGAGACGTAGTGATAGGTCATCTCTGAGTCTCTAGTACAACATACGTTCTATGTCCTAAGACCTGAGCTGGAGCATGTACTCGAGATGGTGTCAGACTTTCTTTGGGCCGACCAAATGCTACTCCATGACTGGGTAGTTACAAAGGTAGGTTTCGGGCTTGTCTAGACCCATGATGCGAGACATGGTCGAGCAAGATGGGATTTGCCCCTCCTACACGGAGAGATATGCTATGGGCCCCCTCAGGTGATCCGACCTGGATAAGCATGATCATGCGATGAGGATTATGAGATAATCTGAAGTGTTGGTCGGATTCATCGGAACGAGAAAGAGGTCGTGCTGCAACAAGGATGACCATCTCGCCTTGTGCACGACAACATATATCGTGTGGCAAAGGGAACAGAAGTGTGAAGTACAGGTTCGCCTAACGAGCTTCATAGGACACTTGGAGTCGACACGTCTTGCTAGAGGCTGCTATCGACCGGTCGAGTTGGATGTGATCTGACTCCCAACCAAGTGGACGAGAACCTAAAGGGTCATGCGCTTAAGGGAAGGAACACATGGGCTTTATGATCCGTGTGAGGCCCAAGAGCTGAGCCCGCGCCGGATGCCTATATATAGTGGACATGCGGCACACCAATTCGGTTGGTCGCTTTAGTGTCGTCATTAGGGTTTGCATGTGTTGTGAATAGCCACCTCCACTCGTCGCCGCCTACCGTGTAATCGGACCTGGCAGTCCGGAGCACGGGTGTTCCACTTGCATGCGCGGATACCGTTAGAGGCGGTGCACTTGCGCCGCTCCGGTGAACCTGTACTTGGGATCCGGTGACCGGCTGTTCAAGGGAGATCGGAACGGATAACCGAGGGAGATCGGACAAGGAGGAGACAGACCACACGAATGCGCTGCCCCAACTCTACTTCTGTTGCACGGCACTACGCGTCTAGTGGTAACAATCTGTGATCCTTCTCCGTAGCATGTTCTTGGATGTTCTGCGCATAGGAAAATTTTAATTTTGCATGCGATGCACCTACGGTAGAACCCATCACTATATGCCATACATGAAAAAGTTTCTTAACATGGTCAAAGGGCTATTTGCCTGGCTCAACAAAGTCTTCGGGGTCTTTAAAGTGTTCGGGTCCAACTTCCTCGTCAATAGTGCAATCTATCATCGCGATAAATAGCGATAATAATAAGCATCACACAAAAACAGAGCACACAAAGCTACTATTAAAGCTACCCTATTTTGATAAATACTAAAAACTATAATAAAAATATTTGTCTAAGGTTTTGTTGTGAAAATATTTTTGAAAACTAATAAACAGAGGCAAAAAGGTGCCAAAATAGGTTTTAAAATAAAACAGTGTATAAACAAATTTCAACATTTTTCACAAATGGCACTATTAAATTCTATGGAATATTCTAGGATTTATGGTGGAAAAAATATTGGGCATTGGATAAGATTAAGCCCTCTGGGATTTTTGGAAAAAAACAGAAAAAGGAAAAAAGAAAAGGGCACAGTGCCGTAGGCCAAATGCCCAGCCGCACTGGACCAACAAGCCAAGCCGTCCTAGCTGAGCTGCGGGCGTGCGCGCACGTCCAGGTTTGAACCTAACGCATGGGCCCCAGCATCAACGAGAGGGAGGAAGAGGGAGAGGGGTGTGGGGATGACAGGAGGTCCCACCTGTCATCTCCCACCTCTGGACAGGAGGGTGGCGAGGCTCACCGGTGGCGAAGCAGGGCGCGGCGAGGGAAACAGAGGGTGGGGTTGGACCCAGCATCGAGCCGCTGGTCTCCTGGAGGTGGAAGGGCGGCCGGAGGTGGTTTGGCTCACCGGTGATGAGCACCCGTGGCGGAGGACATTCGGGAGGGCATCATCGGTGGTGCTCCTCTACTAGAAATGGACGGGGAGGAAGGGGAATAGGTCGAAGGGACCCTACAAGCTCGAAGGAGGTGAGAGGAGCGCCGGAGCGGGCCTGTGTCCCGAGATCGACGGAGCTCCACCACGGCGGCGCCTCGATCGATCTCGAGCACTGGGGCTCCAGGTGATCACTCGGTTGGTTTGGGAATTCCAAAGGGGGTGGAAGGGAGCCAGAGTAGGGGGAGAGAGAGAAGAGAGTAGGGAGCGCACGCGTGTGAAGCTGTGGGTTGGCCGAGCCGGGCAGTGCTTGGCACGCGCGGGAGGATGGATAAGGAGGGGGAGAAGAGGGGGCCGACACAGTGGCGTGGCGCGGACACCGAGGGGGGCCAAGTGGCAAGAGGCGGAGGCCCGAGGCCGCCGGAGCCATGCAGTGGGCAACGGCTACAGTGCATGTCGACACTGTAGCATGCTCTAGAGCGCGCGTATGGCATGCTACGGCATGCCAATGGTGTTTTGTGCTTGTCCAAATGTGTCTAGGGATCTAGGGGCATCTAGTCTAGGGGGCAATGGCATTGGATGCCCTAGAAGGGAGACAGAATAAGAGGGACGGAGAGAGAAGAGGGTTTTACTATAGTCCAGGGCGTGGAAATGGGGTTTTCACCCCCCAATCATGGGGCTATGGCCAAGCAATGTTTATTGGAGGTAAAATATCATTCGAAAATGATGTGATAAAAATTTGGGATCAGGAAAAATAGAGGAAGGAAGTCAAACAGGGTTTTCGCCATTCTGGCAGAAGGTGTTTGATGGAGATTAGGACAAGCAAATGGGCTTTGCTTTCCATAGGAATTGACAAGATTAAATGGTGATTAGAAATAGGCCTAGTCACCAAGTTTTAGCTTGATTGATGAAAGTTTACAATGTAGCTTCGTGAAACCCTAGAAATGAACAGAATCTGGTTTCTGTAGATCTTGTCATGCTAAGCTAATCCCCTTGATGCACCACTTAGTGTAGCATCATTTTTCTGGTGATTATAACATGTCCACTAAGTTTGGTGTCAAGGGACGAAACTTCACAATGTGAACTTGCTCAAATTTGAATCTGGACAGGGAGGGTTTTGGAATAGTTTGATGAAACAAATCAACTTGGATTGATATGAAACTTTGTAACATCATCACCTATGACAGTTTTGACTTGGTAGAATTTTCTTGGAATTTATTGAGAATATTTCTTATAGAAATATTCCAAAAGCTTAATTTGGATAGAAAGGGTTTTGAGGGGTTTTTCCCATTATTTTGAACAACCATGTGTTGAAACTCATATATATGGAAAATATATGTGCATCGAGTTTCCCTAAATTTTCTCAAATATTTTGAAAGCATTTAAATAATGTTTCCCTATGAAAAACCATTTCCGTCCTTAATAAAAAGTCTTTTAAATAAATAGTAAAATAACCTTTAAAATTAATATTTGGTGGTTTTAGAAAGTCATATATATAGTAGGTTTGAAGTAAAACCTTTGCGGAAAAGGATCCACCCAATTTGAGGACTTGCAGTGCAAACCTCAAATCAGGGGTTTTTGAAAACCTAATTTGAATAAATCCGTTTTGGTCAAAATAAAATTTGGTAAAAATAGTTTTGGGCACTGCTCACATGGCATGATTATTGGGCAAGAAGTTTTGGTCAAGGAATATGAATATGGAGAGGGATAGAATCTAAGAGTGCCATACACAACAACCAAACAAGCAAACAAGCAACAATTCAAACAAGCGCAAGCACTAAAAAAGTTTTAATTTGCTCCAAATTTTGTAAATCCAAGAATAACAAGGTGATACAAACATAGGGTGTGACAGACCTACCCCCTTACAAGAATCTCGTACCTTAGATTCCTAGGCTATGCGCTAAAAAGATAAGGGAACTCAGTTCTAAGATAGTCTTCACGCTCCCAGGTAGCTTTAGCTTTAGTGTGGTTGCTCCATTGGACATTGAAGTACTTGATGGTGCGGCTTTGGCTGCAATGTTTTGGCTCTTCCAAAACGTGAACTGGTCTCTCATGATAAGTGAGGTGTGGCTGAAGATCGATGGCTTGATGGTCGATGTCCTTGTAGAGGTCGAGGCGGTTGGGAACTTGGATTCACTTCCGGAGTTGTGACACATGAAAGACGTTGTGCACACCTAATAGCTTAGAAGGTAGATCTAGTTGATAGGCAACTTCTCCTCGTCTTGTAGTGACTTTGAAGGGGCCGATCTGGGTGCAAGCTTTCATTTGACGTGGGAACACTTGGTTCCTTTAAGAGGTGTGACTCGAAAATAGACATGATCTCCGTTGTCGAAGCTCACTTCTCGGCGGTGAGAGTTGGCATGGCTCTTTTGTCTCGCCTTAGCCATCTCAAGGCACTCTCGGACAAGTTGAACTTGCTCCTCTGCCTCGCGGAGGATGTCTGGTCCAAAGACTAACCCTTCTTCGGTCTCTGACCAGTTGAGGGGAGTACGGCACTTGCGTCCATACAACACCTCAAATGGTGCCATCTGAAGACTCGACTGATAGTTGTTGTTGTAGGAGAACTCGGCGAATATTAGGCAATCTTCCCACTTGGCTCCATACGCAAAAACACAAGCGCGGATCATATCTTTGAGTATCTGATTTACCCGTTCTGTTTGCCCACCGGTCTGGGGGGTGAAAAGCAGTGCTGAAGGAGAGCTTAGTTCCCATAGCTTCTTGAAACTTCTTCCAGAATCTTGAGGTGAACTGGGTGCCCCGGTCCAACACAATTTCCTTTGGAACTCTGTGAAGATTTACGATGCGGTTGATGTAGAGGTTTGCGATCTGGCTTCCATCATAAGTGGTCTTGATGGGAATGAAATGGGCTACCTTGGTCAGGTGGTCAAGAATGACCCAGATAGAATCATGTCCTTTTCTTGACCTTGGTAATCCGATGATGAAATTCATCCCGACTTTGTCCCACTTCCATTCAGGCACTTTGAGAGGTTGCAGTAGTCCAGCGGGCCGCTGATGCTTAGCTTTGACTCTCTAGCATATGTCACATTTAGCGACAAATGTGCCTATTTCCTGTTTCATGCCATGCCACCAGAATCTTGCCTTGAGGTCTTGGTACATCTTGGTTCCTCCAGTATGGATGGAGTATGGAGTGTCATGATATTCTTGTAAGATCAGGTTCTTGAGCTCCTCTTTGTTGGGTACGTAGATGCGATTCCCAAACCATACAACTCCTTGATGATCCACTGAGAATCCTGGAGCCTTGCCTGCCTTGATCTTCCTCTTGATGCCTTCAATGCTCTCGTGTCCCTTCCAAGCTTCTTTGATGTCATCCATCAAGGTAGGCTTTGCTTAGAGGTTGGCAAGGAATCCCGATGCAACTAGTTCCAAGCCAAAGCTTTCAAGCTCTTCATATAGGGAGGGTAGCCTTTCCTTAATCATGGCATTCAAGGAACAAGCCTTTCTGCTTAAGGCGTCTGCTACCACGTTGGCCTTCCCGGGGTGGTATTGAACACTGAGATCATAATCCTTGATCAACTCCAACCATGTTTGCTGCCTCATGTTCAATTCCCTCTGAGTGAAAATATACTTCAAACTCTTGTGGTCTATGTATATCTCACAGCGCTTCCCAGAAGGTAATGTCGCCATGTCTTCAAGGCATGAACCACGGCTGCCAATTCGAGATCATGAGTAGCGTAGTTCTCTTCATGAGGACGTAGTTGTCTCCATAGATAGGCTACAACTCCGCCTTCTTGCATCAGAACACCTCCAAGCCCGGTTCTTGATGCATCACAATATATTACAAACTCCTTGTGAATATCGGGGGTGGCCAAAACTAGGCTGTGGTCAATCTCTTCTTGAGCTCCTGGAAGCTTTCCACGCACCTAGTTGTCCATTCAAACTTCTTGTCCTTCTTCAAAAGTTGGGTCATGGGTCGGGCAATGCTCGAGAACCCTTCCACGAACTTGCGGTAATATCCCGTGAGTCCTAGGAAGCTCCTGACTTCCTTCACGGTGGTTGGGGATTGCCATTCAGTCATAGCTTCAATCTTGGCAGGATCCACTGATAATCCTTCTACAGTCAACACATGACACAAGAATCCAACTTCATGCAGCCAGAATTCACACTTGCTGAACTTGGCATAAAGCTAGTGCTCCCAAAGCTTATCTAGGACCAATCTCAAGTGTTCCTCATGCTCTTCTTCACACTTGGAGAAGACGAGTATGTCATCAATCAAGACGACAACAAACTTGTCCAAGTACTCCATGAAGACTTTATTCATGAGGTACATGAAGTAGGCAGGGGCATTGGTTAACCCAAATGACATGATCGTGTATTCATATAGGCCATAGCGGGTTACAAGTGCCGTCTTTAGAATGTCCTGGGGTCCAATCTTCAGCTGATAGTACCAAGACCTGAGGTCGATCTTGGAGAACACCTTGGCTCTGTTCAACTGATCGAAAATGTATTCAATCTTGGGGAGTGGGTACGTGTTCTTTATTGTGACTTCATTGAGAGAACGGTAATCGACATAGAGTCTGATAGTTCCATCCCTTTTTGACACAAACAGAACAGGTGATCCCCAAGGAGAGGCACTAGGGTGAATGAATCCTTTTCTGAGCTGCTCTGCCAATTGCTTCTTCAATTCAGCCAACTCTTCGGATCCCATACTATAGGGCTTCTTATAATTGGGCCTTGATCCGGGCGTAAGCTCAATGTGAACTCAATGTCATGGTCAAGAGGTATTCCGAGCAGCTCATCAGGAAATATATCCAGGTATTCACATACCACTCACACTTGATCCAACTCAATTCCCGATACACAGTTAGCCTGAGGGGATTGAGTGGAGGTAGGGTTGGGAACATACTTGACTTCCACTCCTTGGATATTGGTCATGGTAACAATCCTCTTGGCACAGTCAAGCAAGCCTTGGTTCTTGGCTAACCAATTCATGCCAAGGATGACATCCAAGCCTGGTCAATCCAGAACTATAAGGTCTGTTAGGAAGTCTACCCCGTTGATGTTAATCTCAACTCCCTTACAACCTACCCTAGACATCATAACTAATCCCGGGGTTTGTATCAACATACGACTACCCAGGGTTGTAGGCTTCATGCCACTCTCTAGTGCAAAATTTTGGGTGACAAAGTAATGCGAAGCTGCACAATCAAACAGTACTGTTGCTGGGGTTGAGTTGACGAGGAACGTACCTAGTATGACGTCCGGGTCTTCCTGGGCTTCCTCTGCAGTGACGTGATTCACATGACCCTTGCCATTGTTAGGCTGGTTACGGGGAGCTGGGTTCCTTGGTGGTGCTCCACGGCCTTGACCTTTAGTTGGTGCATTGGGGCGCGGGGCATCTCGCTTCTTGTTGGGGCAAAGCTTAGAGATGTGTCCAGAATGACCACATCCAAAACAAATGACTTGCCCAGGGTTGTTGTTGTAATTCCTGCTACCGTTGTTGTTATTGGGGTTGTTGTAAGATGGTGTGGGATTGGCATACTGCTGAGGCTGGTAGCTCGAACGAGGCGCGGGAGATCTAGCCTACTGCGGCTGATAGGTTCATTTGGCCAGGGTTGGCTGCCAGGGGCGAGGCTTCTGGTTGGTAGAGCTACCCTTATTCATCATCTTGCGCGTGTGAGTGTCGTCTATGGCACGCCAATTGTCTTCCCGCATGAGGGTCTTGTTCACCAGGTCGAAGAAGGTACGACAGTCACAGACAATGTGGTGATACTGTAGGGTCTGCTGAAGTCCTTCCATGTAGCGTTCCTTCTTAGTAGCCTCCGTGTTGAGATCTTTAGGTGCATACCTTGATAGTAGGTTGAACTTCTCTAGGTACTCCTTGACGGAGCCACTTCCTTGCTTCGGCGCTTGGAATTATCTCTTCTTGATAGCCATGATCCCAGAAGGAATGTGGGAGGTGCGGAATCCTTCCCTGAAGTCATTCCAACTGATCACATGCTCACCTTGCATGACCTTGAGTCCATCCCACCAAGCTCGGGAAGTACCTCCGAGGAAGTGAGAGGCACAAATCACGTTCTCACGGTCCTCATTGCAATTGACCAGTGCAAGGAGGTCCTCAATGTGCGGATCCAGTCATCAGCATCCAAGGGTTCAACAGTCTCGGTGAAGGTTGGGGGCGAATTCCTCATGAACTCAGACGGAGTGGAGCAGCCATTGTTGTTCCTGCCTTGCTACTGGTTGTTCAAAAGGGCCTGAGCCATCTGCTGAATAGCAACATCGTTGGCTTCGCATTCCTCCCGGAGAACTTGGAGAAACTGAGTTATGGTCATGTTCTTCGGTGGAGGGGGTGGTGGGGGAATGTCGCCTTCTGTCTGCTCCTGGTGTCCTCCAGCGTGAGCAGCCCCACCAGCTCCCTGTTGCTGGCTCGAGTTACTGGCTTCAGGGTTGGCGAAGGAGTTGTTGCGTGTAGCAGTCACCATCCTGTTTGGAGCAGCCAGGTTAAACAACTGGGACAGACGAGAGGAAAAGCAACAATGGAAAAGCGCGCCTAAGGGGGTTGGTCTAGTGCAAGTGTGTTGAGACAAAGGTCGAAGGACCAACACATATATTAAGATAAGATGGATGATGGAGTTGCTTACATGTTGCCTAGGGCAAAAGTGCGACTTGCATCGGGACACAAACAACAAAACAATCAACAAGCACACATGGTTTCATATGAACCATTACACAAACCCGACTTCGCATTAGAGGTACATGACTGATCCTACCCTAGGGGTTCTCGAACTCAGGTGGTGGAGTGCTCGGTCTCGTAGTCACGCTCCTCTAGGTCTTCTGCATGTTCATCATCTATATGGGCATCATTCCTGGTCGAAGGGGTCGGGGAGCGAGGAGGTCCATCCCGACGACGCTTTGTTGGTGGGTTGGTGAAGAGCTCACGGTACTCCTTCGCACTCATGCGATGACGACATGTGGGTGCATCTCCAGCTAGGGGTACTCCTCCTCGACAAGCGACGGCTGGTCATCCCTCGGGGGCTCCATCCTTCTTGATCTTGTCTAGCTTCATCTTTACTTGCTGAAGTAGCTCTCAGGTGTGGTGAAGTTCCTCGTAGAGTTTCACGGACTCCTTAATCCAGTGGTGAACCAGACTATTGGCGGAGAGGCTTAAGTAGGTTCGGAACCTGAGTGGTGTGCCATCCTCCTGGGTCGGAACCAGTGTCCAACTCTCACCAAGGTCATCCTTTCTGAAGGGAAGGTAGCGAGTAGCCGACTCGTCACCAATCTTTGGAATGGTATCCTGAAGGTGTAGGAGTACCTTGCGTGCAGCTGACTCGACTGGGAGTACTATGGTCTCATTTTGTGGTCCTTCAGAGAACCAATTGGTCGTTGAGTCGTTTGCCCTTACGACCACATCCACGTGGTACTCCTTCGTGACGGCATCGACCCAGTGCTCGTGGTAGAGAAAAATGGTAGTTGGCAAAACTGGCACTTCTCTAGGCTATCCCAAAGGAGTAAGGGAAAGCCACATGTTAGGAAGGCTTCGGGTACGACGACCATCTACAAAGGTTTGAATGGAGGAAAGTCAGCAGAGTGTTGTGTGAAGAATGGAAGAGGTAAATAGTGCAGAATTCCTAAGTACCGGTGCTACGTGTAGTTTCGAAAAGGTTTTGTCCTAACTAATGTCCATGCTAACTAAAGGCCTCCTAAAGTCAGGATGGCTCTGATACTAGCTCTGTGGGGACCCCGACTCATAAACAGAGATCACCGAATGCACGTGTATAGTGATCCCACAGATCACTGCTCACTGAACACACAGAAGCTGAATAACAAGAGTCTTACATCCACATTTAGTGTCTTATATAATAAAGACCATTTAGGTCTAGTCTTACAAAGATAGAGCCATAAGGGCCAAATACTTAAACTCAACAAGCAGTGGAAATCATGATTGAAAGCGTGAACCCATGCCATCTGCCTTAAACCTATAGGCATTTTGACTAGGAAGCATCCAAGTTCGTATGTTCGCCACCAACGAACTCTTCACCGTACTCCTGTTCTTCCATGCCCGGCCAATTAAATAACCAGTGGCAAGTGAATGAGTACTTTGTACTCGCAAGCAACCCAAGTTGTGGAACAAGGTAATAATCATACATGATATAGCACTAAGTAGGTATTTTGCGAAAAGCTAATTTTAAATGCAATGTCATGATCAAGTAACTATGTGTAAGCATTCATCAACAGTTGGTAGATATCCACATGAGCAATATTACAGATATCATCATACATAGGGGTTGAACCTCTCATGTTCTTTCACCACATCAAGTCTTCAGACTTGACTCAAGTATCATCCTTCTATCTTCTGCACACACACACACACCAAGTTTGCGAAAACTTCTAGACATAGTCTAAGCAGCACCACCCAATTGTACTTGACCGTGGACACAGCTATTTGAATACTTTTACACTCTGCAGAGGTTGCACGCTTTACCCACAGGACTCGGGGAACTTCCGCGTCATCCAAGACTCGTGGTATATTACATACCCAAGGGAAGCACCCGAACAATGCCTTTCCCATGGTGATACTAAACATAGAGTCCACTCGTTGGTGCCATCCCTCACGATATACATCACGCGTATCATCCATGAGGGCACGCAACGGTGTGCTCGATGCTTGTAAAGACAGCGCATGGCCTTCCACTTCCGAGATGACCCGTCTCGAGAGTGACCACTTCACTCTCGCCATTGGTAATGCGGGCTCTCTTCTAGCACCAACCGTAGTAATCAACAAAGCCCCGTCCCATAAGGGGTATCATGGTCGCACATGTAAGGTTGGGACGGTTGACAAATCTTAAATCTAGTCCGTTTTCTAAAACACACCCCCAACTTGTTCCGGCACACCACTTCTTTGTCAAGTGGTCACCCAACTCAACATCAAATCCATCGGGCATTAGTGGCACCCGACGGGTTTTTTGAAAAGTCTTTGAAATCACCTCTTTATTTCCATCACTATGCATATACCCAATCCCACTTGCGTAGCATCTACGAGCAACTTAACTACCCCCACCCACACAACCCTCATAAGAATGGTAGGGTCATGCACGATGCAAGTATCAATGGTAGAGCATCGGAGTCATCCCACCGAAGGGGGAACATCACATCCTGATCAAATCATCGAAACAACAAGTGCTATACGTCATGCGTGAAAAAGTTTCTTAACATGGTCAAAGGGATGCTTGCCTGGCTCAACAAAGTCTTCGAGGTCTTCAAAGTCTTCGGGTCCAACTCCCTCGTTAATAGCGCAATCTATCGTCGCAATAAATTGCGATAATATAACAAGCATCACACAAAAACAGAGCACACAAAGCTATTATTAAACTCCTACCCTATTCTGATAAATACTAAAAACTATAAGAAAAATATTTTTCTAAGGTTTTGCTGTGAAAACAGTTTTGAAAACTAACAAACAGAGGCAAAAAGGTGCCAAAAATAGGTTTTAAATAAAATAGTGTATAAAAAGTTTTCAACATTTTTCACAAATGGCACTATTAAATTCTATGGAATATTCTAGGATTTATGGTGGAAAAATATTGGGCATTGAATAAATATTAAGCCTCGTGGGATTTTTGGAAAACAAATAGAAAAGGGAAAAAGAAAAGGGCACAGTGCCCTGGGCCAAATGCCGAGCCGCACTGGGCCAACCAGCAAGGCCGGGCCAACTGAGCTGCGGGCGCGCGTGTGGCCAGGTTTGAACCGGACGCGCGGTCCCCAGTGTAAGCAAGAGAGAGGGAGAGGGAAAGAGGTGTGGGGATGACAGGGGGGGTCCCACCTGCCATCTCCCACCTCTGGACAGGAGGGCGGCGAGGCTCACCGGCACCGAAGGAGGGCGCAATGAGGGAAACAGAGGGCGGGGATGGACCCAGCAACGAGCCGCCGCTCTCCTGGAGGTGGATGGGCGGCCGGGGTGGTTTGGCTCGCCGGCGCTGAGCACCCCCGGTGGAGGACGTTCGGGAGGAGATCGCCGACAGTGCTCCTCTACTAGAAATGGACGGGGAGGAAGGGGGAAGTGGTCGGAGGGCCAGAGCGGGCCTGTGTCCTGAGATCGATGGAGCTTCGCAGCGGCGGTGCCTCGGTCGATCCTGAGCACTGGGATCTGGGTGGTCGCTCGGGTGGTTTGGGAATGCCAAAGGGGTGGAAGGGAGCCAGAGGAGGGAAGAGGGCTCAAGGGAGGATCTTTTACAGACGAGCCACAGTCCACGGAATCGCTGGTGCACCGGCGAGCTCGGGCCGAGGCTAGAAGGCACTGGAGGAGGAGCTGGTGTGTCTGGGGTCTTCCTGGGACCTATCCACGACCAGGGGGAGAGAGAGAGGAGAGGAGTGAGCACGCGCGTGTGAAGCTGCGGGTTGGCCGAGCCGGGCGGCACTCAGCATGTGTGGGAGGAGTGAGAAGGAGGGGGAGAGAGGAGGGGGCCAAGTGGCAAGAGGGGGAGACCCGAGGCCGCTGGAGCCATGCAGTGGGCAATGGCTACAGTGCATGTCGACACTGTAGCGTGCTCCAGAGCATGTGTATGGCATGCCAATGGCGTTTTGTGCGCGGCCAAATGTGTCTAGGGGGTCTAGGGGCATCTAGGCTAGGGGGCAATGGCATTGGAGGCCCTAGGAGGGAGATAGAATAAGAGGGAAGGGGAGAGAAGAGGGTTTTACTACTGTCCATGGGGTTGAAATGGGGTTTTCACCCCCCAATCATGGGTCTGTGGCCATGCAATGTTGAATGGAGGTAAAATATCATTGTAAAATGATCTAGTAAAAATTTCGGATTAGGAAAAATAGAGGAAGGGGGTCAAACATGGTTTTTGCCATTCTGGCAGAAGGTGTTTGATGGAGATTAGGGCAAGCAAATGGGCTTTGCTTGCCATAGGAATTGGCAGGATCAAATGGTGATTAGAAATAGGCCTGGTCACCAAGTTTGAGCTTGATTGATAGAAGTTTACAATGTAGCTTTGTGAAACCCTAGAAATCAACAGAACTTGGTTTCTGTAGATCTAGTCATGCTAAGCTAATCCCCTTGATTCACCACTTAGTGTAGCATCATTTTTTTGGTGATTAGAACATGTCCACAAAGTTTGGGGTCAAGGGAAGAAACTTCACAATGTAAACTTGCTCACATTTGAATCTGGATAGGGAGGGTTTTGGAATAGTTTGATGAATCAAATCAACTTGGATTGAGATGAAACTTTGCAATATCATCACCTATGACAGTGTTGACTTGCTAGAATTTTGTTGGAATTTATTGAGAATATTTCTTATAGAAATAGAAATATTCCTAAATCTTGAGGGGTTTTGCGCATTATTTTTACATGACTATGTGTTGAAACTCATATATATGGAAAATATATGTCCACTGAGTTTCCCTAAATTTTCTCAAATATTTTGAAAGCATTTAAATAATTTTTCCCCATGAAAAACCGTTTCTGGCCTTTAAAAAACTCTTTTAAATAAATATTAAAATAACCTTTAAAATTAATGTTTGGTGGTTTTGGAAAGTCATATATATAGTAGGTTTGAAGTAAAGCCTTTGGGGAAAAAGGATCCACCCAAATTTGAGGACTTGCAGTGCAAACCTCAACTCAGGGGTTTTTGAAAACCTAATTTGAATAAATCCCTTTTAGTCAAAATAAAATTTGGAAAAAATAGTTTTGGTCACTACTCACATGGCATGATTATTGTGTAAGAAGTTTGGGTCAAGGAAGATGAATATGGAGAGGGATAGAATCTAAGAGTGCCATAGACAACAACTGAACAAGCAAACCAACAACAATTCAAACAAGGGCAAGCACAGAAAAAGTTTTAATTAGCTCCAAATTTTGTAAATCCAAGCATAACAAGGTGATACAAACACATGGTGTGACAACCACACTTCGGTCTTTGGCTCAAGGTATTTAACATCAAGCCGAAGTGTGTCATAGGCGAACACACAAAGTGCGGCGGGCCTGTCATCGGCAAGCTCACCCCCGTCATATGGCCCTCCAGGACCTTCATAGACACCATCAAAGTATGGCATAAGGAGTGGTTTTACATCACCCAGTCGAGGGAGGAAAGTCAAGCTGCTCCAGCCGGATTCAGATCCGGTCCCCCCACCAGACTGACAACGTGGCTCCGAAACGGCCTCAACTGGGGGTCGAGAAAGGAGGTGAGAGACCTGCAGAAGTGCATCGGCTCCATGATCGAGAACGACATCGTGCTGACCAACGTGGCCCAGGTCATGCTCCGTCGTCACATCCTACCCTATCAGCGCTGGGATACTCCCCTGTGGGCTCGTCAGCTCAACGACGAGGCCACAATTTGGCACCTGTTCCGCACTACTTGAAAGAAGCTGTGGAAGGCGCTCTTCAAGTCGCAGAAGGATTGGCGGGCCTAAGAGGAGGATCGGGGTCTACACGCCGCCAAGCCTGCCTCCAAGGTATATTATAGCTCTGTTTGATTGGCTTTATCTCTTGTAAAAAGTTTCTAATCATCCTTCCGATCATTATTTGTAGAACTTGTTGAGCAAAGCCACGGGCATCGACTTCCCAACGCCTCATCCCGAAGACAACATGTCTGGGCTATTAGCGGAGATGCTAGTCGAGGTTCCTTACGAGGCACCTACGAAGAAAGAGAAGAAGAAGGAACCAGGGCAGGAAGACCTGCGCATCAGGGACCAGCAGAGGCTGTGTCCAAAGTGTTGGGGAACGTAGTAGTAAATCAAAATTTTCCTACGCGTTCACCAAGATCCATCTATGGAGAAACCAGCAACGAGCAAGGGGAGAGTGGATCTTCATACCTTTGAAGATCGCTAAGCGGAAGCGTTACAAGAACGCGGTTGATGGAGTCGTACTCGTAGCGATTCAGGTCGCGGTGGATCCGATCAAGTGCCGAACGGACGGCACCTCCGCGTTCAACACACGTGCAGCCCGGTGACGTCTCCTACGCCTTGATCCAGCAAGGAGGGAGGAGAGGTTGAGGGAGAGCTCCGGCAGCACGACGGCGTGGTGGCGGTGGAGCTGCGTGGTACTCCGACAGAGCTTCGCTAAGCGCTACGGAGAACGAGGGGAGGAGGAGGTAGGGCTGCACCAGAGAGAGAGGGAGAACCGTGTGTTGTGCAGCCCCAAATACCTCCACTATATATAGGAGAGAGGGAGGAGGGGTGGCTGCGCCCTAGGGTTCCACCCTAGGGGTGGCGGCAGCCACCAGATGCCATCTGGCCGGCGGCTAGGGCAAGGGAGAGGTGGGGCGCCCTAGGGTGGGCCTTAAGGCCCATCTAAGCCTAGGGTTTGCCCCCCTCCACCTTTGCCACGCCTTGGGCTGGGGTGGGAGGCGCACCAGCCCACCTAGGGGCTGGCTCCCTCCCACTCTTAGCCCACGGAACCGTCCGGGGCAGGTGGGCCCACTTGGTGGACCCCCGGAACCCTTCCGGTGGTCCCGGTACACTACCGGTGACACCCGGAACACTTCCGGTAACCAAATCCTCACTTCCTATATATCAATCTTCGTCTCCGGACCATTCCGGGACTCCTCGTGATGTACGGGATCTCATCCGGGACTCCGAACAACCTTCGGTAACCACGTACACTGTTTCCCTATAACCCTAGCGTCATCGAACCTTAAGTGTGTAGACCCTACGGGTTCGGGAGACACGTAGACATGACCGAGACACCTCTCCGGCCAATAACCAACAGCGGGATCTGGATACCCATGTTGGCTCCCACGTACTCCACGATGATCTCATCGGATGAACCACGATGTTAGGGATTCAATCAATCCCGTATACAATTCCCTTTGTCTATCAGTATGGTACTTGCCCGAGATTCGATCGTCGGTATCCCCATACCTTGTTCAATCTCGTTACCGGCAAGTCTCTTTACTCGTTCCGTAATACATCATCCCGTGACTAACTCCTTAGTCACATTGAGCTCATAATGATGATGTCTTACCGAGTGGGCCCAGAGATACCTCTCCGTCACACGGAGTGACAAATCCCAGTCTCGATTCGTGTCAACCCAACAGACACTTTCGGAGATACCCGTAGCGTACCTTTATAGCCACCCAGTTACGTTGTGACGTTTGGCACACCCAAAGTATTCCTACGGTATCCGGGAGTTACACAATCTCATGGTCTAAGGAAATGACACTTGACATTGAAAAGCTTTAGCAAACGAACTACACGATCTTTGTGCTATGCTTAGGATTGGGTCTTGTCCATCACATCATTCTCCTAATGATGTGATCCCGTTATCAACGACATCCAATGTCCATGGTCATGAAACCGAGACCATCTATTGATCAACGAGCTAGCCAACTAGAGGCTCACTAGGGACACGTTGTGGTCTATGTATTCACACATGTATTACGGTTTCCGGTTAACACAATTATAGCATAAACAATAGACAATTATCATGAACTAGGAAATACAATAATAACCATTTTATTATTGCCTCTAGGGCATATTTCCAACAGTCTCCCACTTGCACTAGAGTCAATAATCTAGTTACATTGTGATGAATCGAACACCCATAGCATTCTGGTGCTGATCATGTTTTGCTCGTGAGAGAGGTTTAGTCAACGGATCTGCGACATTCAGATCCGTATGCACTTTACAAATATCTATGTCTCCCTCCTAAATGTAATCTCGGATGGAGTTGAAGCGGCGCTTGATGTGTCTTGTCTTCTTGTGAAACCTGGGCTCCTTCGCAAGGGCAATAGCTCCAGTGTTGTCACAGAGTAGAGTCATCGGGCCCGACGCATTCGGAATCACTCCTAGGTCGGTGATGAACTCCTTCATCCAGACTCCCTCCTTTGCTGCTTCCGAAGCAGCTATGTACTCCGCTTCACATGTAGATGCTGCCACGACGCTTTGCTTGCTGCTGCTCCAGCTCACTGCCCCTCCATTCAAAATATACACGTATCCGGTTTGCGACTTGGAGTCGTCCGGATCTGTGTCGAAGCTAGCATCGACGTAACCCTTTACGACGAGCTCTTCGGCACCTCCATAAACGAGAAACATGTCCTTTGTCCTTTTCAGGTACTTCAGGATATTCTTGACCGTTGTCTAGTGTTCCGCTCCGGGATCACTTTGGTACCTCCCTACCAAACTTATGGCAAGGTTCACATCAGGCCTGGTACACAGCATGGCATACATGATAGAGCCTATGGCTGAAGCATAGGGGATGACACTCATCTCTTCTCTATCCTTTGCCGTGGTCGGGCATTGAGTCGTACTCAATCTCACACCTTGCAACATAGGCAAGAACCCCTTCTTGGACTGATCCATATTGAACTTCTTCAATATCTTTTCAAGGTATGTGTTTTGTGAAAGACCAATGAGGCGTTTCGATCTATCTCTATAGATCTTAATACCTAATATGTAAGCAGCTTCTCCAAGGTCCTTCATTGAAAAACACTTATTCAAGTAGGCCTTTATACTTTCCAAGAGTTCTATATTATTTCCCATTATCAGCATGTCATCCACATACAGTATAAGGAACGCTATAGAGATCCCACTCACTTTCTTGTAAATACAGGGTTCTCCATAAACCTGTACAAACCCAAACGCTTTAATCACCTCATTAAAGCGAATGTTCCAACTCCGAGATGCTTGCACCAGCCCATAGATGGAGCGCTGGAGCTTGCATACCTTGTTAGCATCTTTACGATCGACAAAACCTTCCGGCTGCATCATATACAGTTCTTCCTTGAGGAAGCCATTAAGGAATGCCGTTTTGACGTCCATTTGCCAGATCTCATAATCATAAAATGCGGCAACTGCTAACATGATTCGGACAGACTTTAGCATCGCTACGGGTGAGAATGTCTCATCGTAGTCAACTCCTTGAACTTGTCGATAACCCTTAGCGACAAGCCGAGCTTTATAGGCGGTCACATTACCGTCTGCGTCAGTCTTCTTCTTAAAGATCCATTTATTTTCAATGGCTCGCTTATCATCAGGCAAGTCCACCAAAGTCCATACTTTGTTCTCATATATGGATCCTATCTCGGATTTCATGGCCTCAAGCCATTTGTCGGAATTCGGGCCCGCCATCGCTTCTTCATAGTTCGAAGGTTCACCGTTGTCCAACAACATGATCTCTAGGACAGATTGCCATACCACTCTGGTGCGGAATGTGTCCTAGTGGACCTTCGAATAGCAACTTGATCTGAAGTTTCATGATCATCATCATTAACTTCCTCTCTAGCCGGTGTAGGCTCCACAGAAACAACTTCCTGTGCTGCGCTACTCTCCGGTTCGAGTGGAGGTACAATTACCTCATCAAGCTCTATTTTCCTCCCACTTACTTCTTTTGAGAGAAACTCTTTCTCGAGAAAGGATCCATTCTTGGCAACTAAGACTTTGCCTTCGGATCGTAGGTAGAAGGTATACCCAATAGTCTCCTTGGGATATCCTATGAAGACGCACTTTTCCGCTTTGGGTTCGAGCTTCTCAGGTTGAAGTTTCTTCACATAAGCATCGCATCCCCAAACTTTTAGAAACGACAGCTTAGGTTTCTTCAAACCATAATTCATACGGTGTCGTCTCTACGGATTTAGACGGTGCCCTATTTAAAGTGAATGCGGCAGTCTCTAATGCATATCCCCAAAATGATAGCGGTAAGTCGGTAAGAGACATCATAGATCGCACCATATCCAATAGAGTGCGATTACGACGTTCAGACACACCATTTCGCTGAGGTGTGCCTGGCGGCGTGAGCTGTGAAACAATTCCACATTTCCTAAGGTGCGTGTCAAACTCGTGACTTAAATATTCTTCGCCACGATCAGATCGTAGGCATTTTATTTTCCTGTCACGTTGATTCTCGACCTCACTCTGAAATTCCTTGAACCTTTCAAAGGTTTCAGACTTGTGTTTCATTAAGTAGACATACCCATATCTGCTCAAGTCATCAGTGAGGGTGAGAACATAACGGTAGCCACCGCGAGCCTCGACACTCATTGGACCGCATACATCGGTATGTATTATCTCCAACAAGTCAGTTGCTCGCTCCATTGTTCCGGAGAATGGAGTCTTGGTCATCTTGCCCAAGAGGCATGGTTCGCATGTGTCAAATGATTCGAAATCAAGTGACTCCAAAAGTCCATCAGCATGGAGCTTCTTCATGCGTTTGACACCAATATGGCCAAGACGGCAATGCCACATGTAAGTGGGACTATCGTTATCAACTTTACACTTTTTGGTACTCACACTATGGATATGTGTAACATCACGTTCGAGATTCATCAAAAATAAACCATTGACCAGCGGGGCATGAGCATAAAACATTTCTCTCATATAAACAGAACAACCATTATTCTCGGATTTAAATGAGTAGCCATCTCGCATCAAGCGAGATCCAGATACAATGTTCATGCTCAAAGCTGGTACTAAATAACAATTATTAAGGTTTAAAACTAATCCCGAAGGTAGATGTAGAGGTAGCGTGCCGACGGCAATCACATCGACCTTGGAACCATTCCCGACGCGCATCGTCACCTCGTCCTTTGCCAACCTTCGCTTATTCCGCAGCTCCTGCTTGGAGTTACAAATGTGAGCAACTGCACCGGTATCAAATACCCAGGAGCTACTACGAGCGCTGGTTAGGTACACATCAATAACAAGTATATCACATATACCTTTAACGTTGCCGTCCTTCTTATCCGCTAAGTACTTGGGGCAGTTCCGCTTCCAGTGACCGGTACCCTTACAATAGAAACACTCAGTCTCAGGCTTGGGTCCATTCTTGTTCTTCTTCTTCCCGGCAACTTGCTTACCGGGCGCGGCAACAGCTTTGCCGTCCTTCTTGAAGTTCTTCTTACCCTTGCCTTTCTTGAAACTAGTGGTCTTGTTTACCATCAACACTTGATGCTCCTTTCTGATCTCGACCTCTGCTGATTTCAGCATAGAGTACAACTCAGGAATGGACTTCTCCATCCCCTGCATGTTGTAGTTCATCACAAAGCTTTTGTAGCTAGGTGGAAGCGACTGGAGGATTCTGTCAATGACTGAGTCATCCGGGAGATTAACTCCTAGCTGAGCCAAGCGGTTGTGAAGCCCAGACATCTTGAGGATGTGCTCACTAACAGAACTGTTCTCCTCCATCTTACAGCTGAAGAATTTGTCAGAGATGTCATATCTCTCGACTCGGGCATGAGCTTGGAAAACTAGTTTCAGCTCTTGGAACATCTCATATGCTCCGTGTTGCTCAAAACGCTTTTGGAGCCCCGATTCTAAACTGTAAAGCATGCCGCACTGAACAAGGGAGTAATCATCGCAGCACGACTGCCAAGCGTTCGTAACGTCTTGGTCCGCTGGGAGAATGGGTGGGTCACCTAGCGGTGCATCAAGGACATACAATCTCTTGGAAGCTATGAGGATGATCCTCAAGCCACGGACCCAGTTCGTATAGTTGCTTCCATCATCTTTCAGTTTGGTTTTCTCTAGGAACACGTTGAAATTGAGGTTGACATTTGCGTTGGCCATTGGATCTACAATATAGATATTAAAGGCAATTTTAGACTAAGTTCATGATAATCGAGTTCACATAATCAAATTATTCAATGAACTCCCACTCAGATAGACATCTCTCTAGTCATCTAAGTGACACATGATCCATGTCAACTAGCCCGTGTCCGATCATCACGTGAGACGGACTAGTCATCCATGGTGAACATCTCCATGTTGATCGTATCTTCTATACGACTCATGTTCGACCTTTCGGTCTTCCGTGTTCCGAGGCCATGTCTGTACATGCTAGGCTCGTCAAGTCAACCTAAGTGTTTCGCGTGTGTAAATCTGGCTTACACCCGTTGTATGCGAACGTTAGAACCTATCACACCCGATCATCACGTGGTGCTTCGGAACAACGATCCTTAGCAACGGTGCACAGTTAGGGTGAACACTTCTCTTGAAATTTTATTGAGAGATCATCTTATTTACTACCGTCGTTTTAAGCAAATAAGATGTAAACATGATAAACATCACATGCAATCAATATAGTGACATGATATGGCCAATACCATCTTGCTCCTATGATCTCCATCTTCGGGGCACGATGATCATCATTGTCACCGGCACGACACCATGATCTCCATCATCATGATCTCCATCATTGTGTCTTCATGAAGTTGTCTCGCCAACTATTACTTCTACTACTATGGCTAACGCTTAGCAATAAAGTAAAGTAATTACATGGCGTTTATGATTGACACGCAGGTCATACAATAATGTAAGACAACTCCTATGGCTCCTGCCGGTTGTCATAGTCATCGACATGCAAGTCGTGAACCCTATTACAAGAACATGATCAATCTCATACATCACAATGCATCACATCACATCCTTCTGGCCATATCACATCACAAGGCATATGCTGCAAAAACAAGTTAAACGTCCTCTAATTTGTAGTTGCAAGTTTTTACGTGGTTGCTATAGGTTTCTAGCAAGAACGTTTCTTACCTACGCCAAAACCACAACGTGATATGCCAATTGCTATTTACCCTTCATAAGGACCCTTTTCATCGAATCCAATCCAACTAAGGTGGGAGAGACAGACACCCGCTAGCCACCTTATGCAACTGGTGCATGTCAGGCGGTGGAACCGGTCTCACGTAAGCGTACGTGTAAGGTTGGTCCGGGCCGCTTCATCCCACAATACCGTAGAATCAAGATAAGACTAGTAACGGCAAGCATATTAACAAAATCGACGCCCACAACTGCTTTGTGTTCTACTCGTGCATAGATTCTACGCATAGACCTAGCTCATGATGCCACTGTTGGGGAACGTAGTAGTAAATCAAAATTTTCCTACGCGTTCACCAAGATCCATCTATGGAGAAACCAGCAACGAGCAAGGGGAGAGTGGATCTTCATACCTTTGAAGATCGCTAAGCGGAAGCGTTACAAGAACGCGGTTGATGGAGTCGTACTCGCAGCGATTCATGTCGCGGTGGATCCGATCAAGTGCCGAACGGACGGCACCTCCGCGTTCAACACACGTGCAGCCCGGTGACGTCTCCTACGCCTTGATCCAGCAAGGAGGGAGGAGAGGTTGAGGGAGAGCTCCGGCAGCACGACGGCATGGTGGCAGTGGAGCTGCGTGGTACTCCGACAGAGCTTCGCTAAGCGCTACGGAGAACGAGGGGAGGAGGAGGTAGGGCTGCACCAGAGAGAGAGGGAGAACCGTGTGTTGTGCAGCCCCAAATACCTCCACTATATATAGGAGAGAGGGAGGAGGGGTGGCTGCGCCCTAGGGTTCCACCCTAGGGGTGGCGGCAGCCACCAGATGCCATCTGGCCGGCGGCTAGGGCAAGGGAGAGGTGGGGCGCCCTAGGGTGGGCCTTAAGGCCCATCTAAGCCTAGGGTTTGCCCCCCTCCACCTTTGCCACGCCTTGGGCTGGGGTGGGAGGCGCACCAGCCCACCTAGGGGCTAGCTCCCTCCCACTCTTAGCCCACGGAACCTTCCGGGGCAGGTGGGCCCACTTGGTGGACCCCCGGAACCCTTCCGGTGGTCCCGGTACACTACCGGTGACACCCGGAACACTTCCGGTAACCAAATCCTCACTTCCTATATATCAATCTTCGTCTCCGAACCATTCCGGGACTCCTCGTGATGTCCGGGATCTCATCCGGGACTCCGAACAACCTTCGGTAACCACGTACACTGTTTCCCTATAACCCTAGCGTCATCGAACCTTAAGTGTGTAGACCCTACGGGTTCGGGAGACACGTAGACATGACCGAGACACCTCTCCGGCCAATAACCAACAGCGGGATCTGGATACCCATGTTGGCTCCCACGTACTCCACGATGATCTCATCGGATGAACCACGATGTCAGGGATTCAATCAATCCCGTATACAATTCCCTTTGTCTATCGGTATGGTACTTGCCCGAGATTCGATCGTCGGTATCCCCATACCTTGTTCAATCTCGTTACCGGAAAGTCTCTTTACTCGTTCCGTAATACATCATCCCGTGACTAACTCCTTAGTCACATTGAGCTCATAATGATGATGTCTTACCGAGTGGGCCCAGAGATACCTCTCCGTCACACGGAGTGACAAATCCCAGTCTCGATTCGTGTCAACCCAACAGACACTTTCGGAGATACCCGTAGCGTACCTTTATAGCCACCCAGTTACGTTGTGACGTTTGGCACACCCAAAGTATTCCTACGGTATCCGGGAGTTACACAATCTCATGGTCTAAGGAAATGACACTTGACATTGAAAAGCTTTAGCAAACGAACTACACGATCTTTGTGCTATGCTTAGGATTGGGTCTTGTCCATCACATCATTCTCCTAATGATGTGATCCCGTTATCAACGACATCCAATGTCCATGGTCATGAAACCGAGACCATCTATTGATCAACGAGCTAGCCAACTAGAGGCTCACTAGGGACACGTTGTGGTCTATGTATTCACACATGTATTACGGTTTCCGGTTAACACAATTATAGCATGAACAATAGACAATTATCATGAACTAGGAAATACAATAATAACCATTTTATTATTGCCTCTAGGGCATATTTCCAACACAAAGAAACCCATGCCTCCTCGAATCAAGAGGAGCATGAGGATGAGGATGAAGGCCAGGGGGAGGGCGATTCCCCCTCGCAAGGAAGAGAGCGGCGTCGTCGGACGCCGCAGACGAGGTACCCCCTCCCGCCCCAAAGAAAGCGCATTGGACACAGGTAATCCTGTCCGACAATAGTTCAGACTCGGATACCGAGTCCAATGACTTTGAGAGGGTTCCATGAAGGAGGCTAGGGTCAATACCCCTGCTCGAAGCCTAGTTGTCATTGATAAGTTTATAGTTTAATAACATGCGAGCATTTATTGACTTTGTAGCCCCCGCGCGTGCTCCCCACCGACCAAGTTTCGGACGGGGAGACCCCGCTCGCCGAACCGGCAGAGGGCAGGATTGCGCCGCATCCCACCCCTCCGGGCGTCCTGAAGGACTCTGCGGAGGTGTCTTCCTAGCATACACCCATGGAGATAGGCACCAACAGCGGGGAAGATGACATCATGGAAGAGGCTAACGCCTCGGTCACCGAAGACCGGGGGAAGGTTCCCCACCCGGATACTGAGGAGGCCGGACGAGCGGCTGCTCAGTCCCATCCGAGGGCATCTCCGAAGCGCACCACGCCTCCGGAGGCAACTGTTCAAACCCCGGTTGGTGATCGTGTTATCCGATCACCACCGGTGCCACCGACCAATGGGTGGTTAGTCATGGAGGAGGCTTTGTCGAGCGCCTCCATCCCCGAGGAGCACCGCACCCTTATGGGTGTGGTATTGCAGAGCATTCAGTCCATCGACAATGGACTGAAGGAGGCCTTCAAGGGTCTCCTGACGGGTTTTCAAGTAAGCTACATGACACTCTTGTTTTCAAAAATGTTTATTTATTTTTATAATGATATACATGGCAGCCCCCGAGGATAGGTGAGTTTGAAAAAACTTACCTAGGGGTCAATCATGGATCTGTTCCCGAACTACATACAAAAATGTATGTTCGGAACGTTCAAATAATCCCTAAGTGGACCGGACATGTGATCGGATTGACGATAGTTCGGAAGTATGGAACCGATGTAACCTGACAAGGATTTGTGTATTAGAGGCTTCGTCATCGGTGGCGGCTGTGAATGGCGCCGAGCTGTACGGGCTGAATTGGAAGTTCAAAAGCTCCGAAGATGAGCTTGATGCCCTCAACAAAAGATTCGGCGCTCCGTCAAAAAAAAAGATTCGACGAGCCGCAAGGTAAGTTTGAATGAACATCCGGACACCTTTTTCGGAATACTGTCCTTTCAGTATTTCATATTGTTAATGATCAAGCAGACTCAGCGAAGGAGGTAGAAAAGCTCAAGGCCTAGCTACTGCAGGCCAAGGATGAGGCGGCGGTTGAGAGGGTGGCGGCCAGACGAGCGGCCACCGCGCTTTCGGCTTTGAGAGCCACCAGTCACAAGCACTAGGTGCAGGTGCAGGAGATCCAGCAAGAGCTCAAGGACGCCAGCCACAAGTGCAAGGGCCTTGAGAAAAAAATGCAAGGAGCACGCAGTTGAACTATCCACCCTAAAAGCCGATCTACAAAAGGAGCGGGTGGATAGGCGGTTCTTTGAGGAGCAGGTCCGCCAAGCGAAGGACATAACAGATGGTAACTTGTAATTATTGCAGTGTGTCTTCAGGGATAGAAAGTTCAAGCTACTTACTTAGGTGTGGCGATCCTTAGGAGCCTGCTCCGACCTTCAGAAGAGCATGGCAGACGCGAAGCATCTCTATGCTTCGCGGGAAGAAGGAGATGAAGCGTGCCTATTCTAGGCACAGTTTGAAGACCCCGAGCGCTCTCCTCTTCTCGCCGAGCAGCTGAAGCAGTTGATAGAGCTACACCAGATGGCGGGCCCGGCCATGAAGGACCTCTTCATTCGGTCATGGCCCAACGAGCCATTGCCTGAAAGCTACTTCGTCCTGGTGTAGAGGTTGATCGATGTTGTGCCCCGCCTCAACGCTATAAAGCGCCCCTCCTACATTGAAGGAGCTCGAATAGCCCTTGCAAAGGCCAACGTGCATTGGCCGGGGCTGGATCCAATGAAGATAGCTACTGCCCCGCCACCTCCTGGGAAGGAACATAGGCGCCCCGAGCTGCACTTCGCCGGAGTGATGGAAGGTGCTCGAGCGATAGTGCCACAATGTTCAAATGATAACATGCATGAATAAGTTGTAATGTGCCTAAAGACATGTTTAAAGCTTTAATGTTATAATTTATCATGCTTTCAATCTTTTGCATTCCTTTATAAATCCCATGTGGTCGTTTGAAACTGAAAGATGCGAGTCGTCGGCTTCATCCCCTATGTAGATACTACATGGGGTGTCTCTGCCAATGCAGTGTATCCCTTAGCCGAGTAATCGGAACCCGAAGGCGGTAGAGTTCGGTAGACTAGGAAATCATATCATAGTGCTTTATTTCTTTTACTTAGCCGTAGGGGCGCAAAAAGGACTACGGGGGGCTGATGACTAGCCCTAGAGTGTTGTGATGTTCGGATGAACTGTTTCTAAGGCCAGGATCACATGGTTTGCATGGAGAGCAAACCCCTCGCATAACACGGAACCTCTGACTAGGATTGAAGTATAACACTTTAAGCTCGGATTCACAAACCAGCTCTCGCATAATAGGACGGTCAATTTTCGGCTTTCACCCCTAACGTGCTTGACCAGACTATCCAGAAACACAATCGCAGGGGTTCTCCCTTTGCCCTTTTAGCTAAACGAGCAGAATGTAAAGGGGCAAGCATAGGAGCCGGGCAACCCAACTATTGACCCAAGACATAGTTCAGAATCAATGCATATATAGTGAATTCCTAGTTTGTCTTTTCTAAAGATTTGGGGATGTGAAGCATTTGTCAAGTGACTCATGTCGGACAAACTTACACCCAAGTCAGATAAATGCATATTCATGGGATATCGGAGGGAAACCTTGGGATATAACTTCTACAACCTAGAAGTAAATAAAGTGTTTGTTGCTCGGAACGGGGTTTTCCTAGAGAAAGAGTTTCTCAGTCGGGAGGCCAGTGGGAGAACGGTGTGACTCGAAGAAATTCGAGAGCCACTCGGGGATAACTCGGTTGGTGATGAGATCACACCGGGGTCGGTGAAAGAACCCGTAGTGGAGTCGGCACCGGAGCCACGGAGGTCGGAAAGATTGCGCAGAGTGCGTGATATTTTGTTGCTAGAAAGCGACGAGCCGGCCACGTATGCAGAAGTGATGGTGAGTCGAGATTCCGAGGCATGGCTAGAGGCCATGAGATCCGAGTTAAAGTCCATGGATGACAATCAAGTCTGGGACTTGGTTGATCCGCCACCTAGCGTAGTTGCCATTGGTTGCAAATGGGTCTTTAAGAAGAAAACCGATGTGGCTGGAAATGTTCAGATCCACAAAGCTCGGCTTGTCTCTAAAGGTTATGGACAAGTTCAAGGTATTGACTATGACAAGACCTACTTGTCGATAGCGATGCTAAAGTCGGTGAGGATCATACTAGCTATAGACGCATATTTTGATTATGAGAGATGGCACATGGATGTCAAAATGGCCACTACTAGAAAAAAGGCTGCTAGTGGCGCACCTGTTTTGCGTACTAATGACGCACTACAAGTGCGCCACTAGCAGCACGCCGTTAGAATTTTTTACTAATGGCGCACCACAGGTGCGCCACTAGCAGTGCGCCATTAGTATAGCTCACGGTGCGCCATTACTATCTGACTTAGTAATGGCGCACCACATACAAGTGCGACATTACTAACAAAATTTTTTCAATTTTTTTTCAAATTTTTGTTTTTCAGAAATTTTGTTTTTGTTTTTTCTTAATGCCGGGTCACTATGGCTTAATCTTGGGTCAATATGCTTCAGCCGGAGCTCCGTGGTCAAACCTCCCGGAAGGTCACCCATCCTCACACTACTCCAGCCCAGCATGCTTAACTTCTCAGTTCTATCCAACCCCAACACCAGCTCACTTAACAGGCACTTGTTGATATATCTATCATATCAATCCTATTAAACCTTGTTGATGTCTGGGACTTTGTTCATGTTCATGAGTGTTCATGAGTGTGATGAAATTTTGAAAAAATATTTCAAACTTCCCGGTCATATTACGTATCATATTTTGAACATGTTTTCCAAAAAAATCAAAACAATTTTTTTTCTGTTAAATTTCCCCTCTAGATCTTAAAAGCCCCGTATCTTTTATTCTGTTTGGTTTTTGGGGATTCTAAAAATCTTCAACGGGGTTCCCCCTTTTGAATTCGGATGTAACTTTTTGAGTAGATGATTTTTCATATCAAAAACTTTTTAATCCGAGTTCGTATGCAAAAGTTATGCCCATTTTACTAAATTCCAGAGAGATTTGGCAAATAAAGTCAAAATTCATATTTGTAAATTTTCCATACAACTAGACCACATATCACCTGGGAAACTTATTTTCTTTTATTTTTTGACATTTTCATCATTTTCTTTTATTTTTTTTAAACTGAAAAGGCGGTCCACGGGGGGGGGGGGGGGTTGGAGCAATGCAAAAACTACTAATGGCGCACCACCTAACTAGTGCGCCATTAGTAACCTTGGTTACTAATGGCGCACCAGTTAGGTGGTGCGCCATTAGTAGTTTTTGCAAAAAAAAAAGTTTAGCATAAGTATCACAGGTTACTAATGGCACACCACCTAAAAATGCGCCATTAGTAACCCTGGTTACTAATGGCGCACCAGCTGGAGGTGCGCCATTAGTAGTTTTTGCAAAAAAAAATAGTAGTGGCGCACTAGGCTTGTCGTGCGCCATTAGTAGTTAAACTACTAATGGCGCACTCTGACCTAGTGCGCCATTAGTACTTTTGGAAAAATAACAAAAAAAAAGTTTGTTAGTAGTGGCGCACCAGGTGTGTGGTGCGCCATTAGTGCCCATCACACTAATGGCGCACCAGCACCTGGTGCGCCACTGCTATATAGTAGTGGCGCACCACTTGTCTGGTGCGCCATTAGTGTCTTTTTATCTATAGCCCTTTTCCTATTAGTGGGCTTTCCTTCATGGAAATTTAAAAGAGGATGTGTACATGATACAGCCCAAGGGTTTTGTCGATCCAACTAACACTGGTAAAATATGCAAGCTCAAGAGATCCATTTATTGATTGAGGACGGCAGCTCGGAGTTGGAACATTCGTTTTGATGAAGTCATCGTTGACCTTGGTTTCATCAAGAACAAAGAGGACTATTGTTTGTACAAGAACTCTAGTGGGAGCTCGGTAGTATTTTTGATCTTGTACGTGGATGACATACTGCTGATCGGAAATGATGTTTTGATGCTGAACTCAGTAAAGGAATCATTGAATGGCAAGTCTTCGATGAAAGACCTTGGAGAGGCAGTGTACATTTTAGGCATCAAGATCTATAGAGATAGATCTAGGAGGCTTCTCGGCTTAAGCCAGATCATGTACATAGACAAAGTGTTGAAGAGGTTCAACATGAGTGATGCCAAGAAAGGGTTCTTGCCCATCTCACATGGTATAAGGCTAAGCAAGACTTAGAGTCCTACGACTTGTGATGAGAGAAACCGGATGAGTAGGATTCCATATACCTGGGCAATTGGATCCATCATGTATGCCATGCTATGTACACAGCCTGATGTTGCTTATGCAATAAGCTTAACAAGCAGATACTAGGGCAACCCAGGTGATAGTCACTAGGCAACAGTGAAAACTATCTTGAAGTACCTGAAAAGAACTAAAGAGACGTTCCTATTTTATGAAGGTGACGAGGAGCTCTTCATAAAGGGTTACGCTGATGCTAGTTTCCAAACCGACAGTGATGATTGTCGATCACAAACTCGATTCGTGTATGTCATGAATGGAGGAGCAGTGAGCTGGACGTGTTCCAAGCAAGATAAAGTGGCCAACTCCACAACAGAGGCGGAGTACATTGCGGCTTGTGAAGCCGCAAAGGAAGGTGTTTGGATTCGGAAGTTCCTCAAAGATGTTGGTGTGTTCCCGGGCTGGTCAAAACCTTTGGACCTTTATTGCGATAATTCAGGTGCCATCGCATAGGACAAGGAGCCAATACAACACCACAAGGCCAGGCACATAGATGGAAAATATCACTTGATATGAAAGCTCATACAGAAAGGTGATACCAATTTGTGCAAGATTCATACGGATGCAAATGTTGCAGATGCGTTGACTAAGCCGCTTCCACAACCCAAGCATGAGGGGCACGTTAGAGCTATGGGCATTCGATGTCTATTTGATTGACTCTAGTGCAAGTGGGAGACTTTTGGAGATATTCCCCAGAGGCAATCATGTATGATGATATTTCCTATGTGTTTATGAATAAAGATAGTCCTTGGACATTATCAGTGATGTGTATTAATAAGTACGTGACTTGTTTGTGAGACTATGCATTGTATGATAACTATCCTAAATGGTCCCTAGTCGAAAGGGTTGTGTGGACGCACAACTAATCAGACTAGCATATGACATGGTGGATGGTTCGGTCTCACTGACCATGTAGCATTGGATGCTAGCCGAATAATATGGACTCAGAAAGGTATGGTCGGATTGGAAATTGTTAGATCCGAGTCGAGATAAGGTCTGAGTTGGACATACCCAACTATGAGATGCAGCGATAGGTCATCTATGAGTCTCTAGTACCACATATGTTCTATATCCTAAGACCTGAGGCGGCGCATGTACTCGGGATGGTGACAGACATGCTTTGGGGTGACCAAACGCTACTCCATGACTAGGTAGTTACAAAGGTAGGTTTCGTGCTTGTCCAGACCATGCCACGAGACATGGCCGAGCAAGATTGAATTTGCCCCTCCTACCAGGAGAGATATACTCTAGGCCCCCTCGGGTGATCCGACCTGGATAAGCATGGACATTCGATGAGGATTATGAGATAATCTAAAGTGTTGGTTGGATTCACCGGAACGAGAAAAGAGGTCATGCTGCAACAAGGATGACCATGTCTCCTTGTGCATGACAATATATATTGTGTGGCAAAGGGAATAGAAGTGTGAAGTACAGGTTCGCCTAATCAACTTCATTGGACACTTGGAGTCGGCATGTCTTGCTAGAGGCTACCACTGACCCATCAATTTGGATGTCTTCTGACTCGCGACCAAGTGGACGAGAACCTAAAGGGTCGCGCGCTTAAGGGAAGGAACACGTGGGCTTTAGTATCCGTGAGAGGCCCAAGAGTTGAGCCCGTGCCGGATGCCTATACATAGTGGAGGTACGGCACACCCATCCGGTTGATCACTTTGGTGCCATCATTAGGGCTTTCCATGAGTTGCAACTAGTCACCTCCACTCATTGCCGCCGCACGGGTGCTCGTCCTGCACGCGCGAATACCGTTAGAGGCAGTGCACTTGCGCCGCTCCGGCGAACCTATACGTGGGATCCAGCGAACGGCTGTTCGAGGGAGATCGAAATGGCTGTTCGAGGGAGATCGTACAAGGAGGAGACGGACCACACGAATGCGCTGCCCCAACTCTACTTCCGCTGCACGGCACTGGGCGTCTAGTGGTAACAATCTGTGATCCATCTCCGTAGCAGGTTCTTGGATGTTCTGCACGTAGGAAAATTTTAATTTTCATGCAATTCACCTATGGTAGAACCCAACAGCATGTCCTTTGATAGTCCCTGCAATGTGTCCGAAGACATCGTGATGGTCATAGTTCGGTCTAGCCGAACACTTACCCTTTTTTCCCCACCTCCACTGTTGGACTTTTGAGCGCGAAGTTGTGCCTCCTTGGCACGTACTTTGCTGGTCATAGGGTTATGTGATGGGGGGTGAATCCCTATTTAGGGGGAGGGAGGGTGCTGAGAGTTCGGTCTAAAATCGTGCTTGCTTCCCGATGTTGCCTGAGCTTGCCGACCATCGTTGTAATTAAATTCGACCGCTAGTGCTGGCGCATGTTCCTCAGTTTGGAGAGAGCGCTCCATGTTGCCGTTAACAGTAATGACCCCCTTAGGGACGGGCATCTTGAGCTTAAGGTATGCATAATGCAGAACGGTGTTGAAGAGAGCGAACGCTATCCGGCCGAGCAGGCCATGATAACCGCTGTGGAAGGTGCAATGTCGAAGATCAAGTCTTCATTTCCAAAGTTATCGGGTGAGCCAAATACTACTTTCAGGCTGACGGAGCCAGTGCACTAAGCCTCGACGCCTGGAATCACTCCTTCAAAGGTAGTGTTTCTAGGTTTGATCCTTGACGGATCTATTCCCTTCTTTTTCACCGTGTCTGAGTAAATCAGGTTAAGGCTACTTCCTCTGTCCATTAGGACCTTTTGTGAGGTGATAACCATCTATGATGGGGCCTAGGATGAGGGCAGCCAAACACCCATGACGAATACTGGTCGGGTGATCACGTCAATCAAAGGTGATCGGATATGCCGACCAGGGTTTATACTTCGGAGCTACAGGCTCTACAACGTAGATGTCACAAAGGGCGCATGTCCTCTCCTTCTTGGGTATATGGGTGGCGTATATCTTGTTTACTGTTTTGACCTCTGGAGGGAATTTCTTTTGTCCGCCACCAATAGGAACCCGAGGCTCATCCTCATCCTCACTGCGAAGGCGCTTGCCTTGATCCTCGGGCGGGAGCTTGCCGACCTGTTTAAACACCTAACAGTTACGGTGTGTGTGGTTGGCAGGCTTCTCTTGGGTCCTGTGGATTTGTCAAGGCCTTTCCATGATCTTCTCTAGCGGGGTTGGTCCATCGCGATCGCCTTTAGGAGGCTTCTTCCGCTGCCCAGGTCGGGAATTGCAGAAGCCGATGTTAACATCCGTATCATCGGCATCTCTATTATTGTGTCGGCGCTTGTTCTTGTTGTGCTTGGGTTTCCTGTTGCCATCCCGGACATTAGAGGTTGCGGGGTCTTCTGACTTCTGGCTGCGTCCTGCTAGCCAATTATCTTCGCTCGTGCAAAAGTGGGTCATGAGGGATGTAAGGGCGGACATAGTCCGAGGTTTATCCTGGCCGAGCTGGTGAGCAGGCCATTTATCCCTAATATTATGCTGGAAAGAGGCTATTGCCTCAGCATCCAGGCAGTCGACAATCTTGTTCTTCTTGGTCAAAAACCGATTCCAAAATTGTCGCGCAGATTCACCAGGCTTATGAACGACGTTTCTTAGGTCGGAGGAATCCGGGGCCAAACATAGGTGCCCTGGAAGTTAGATCGGAATGCATCTTCCAGGTCTTCCCAGCATCCAATGGAGTTTTCGGGGAGGCTGTTTAACCTGTGCCGAGCTGGCCCCTTGAGTTTTAAGGAGAGATATTTTATGTCATGGAGATGATCTCCTCGTGCCATGTGCATATAGAGGAGGAAGTCCTAAATCCATACAGTCGGGTCTGTTTTCCCATCGTGTTGTTCAATGTTCACGGGTTTAAACCCCTCTGGGAACTGATGTTGCATCATCTCATCCGTGAAACACAAAGGGTGAGCGACACCTCAAACCCGAGCTATGTCGCGCCTATATTCGGAGTCTATCCTAGCTCAATTACGTTCCCGGTGTCTATTATTGTTTCGGTCGAGCCATGGTCTGTACCCATCCCGTCTCTCGGGTGAGTAGCCTCTGGATCCGTAGATGGATCTTGTGCTACCTGCTCTATAGTCTAGGTCATCTCGCAGGTCGAACCTGTCATTGGGCTCTACTGGCTCCTTTCTCGATCTTCGGGATATATCCGGTCTATTACCGGTGTCGTTAGCCATCCTGTCACGCCCGCGAGGAGGGCGGTCCGGCTTGTCGTATGGGGTATGTTTGGGAGACAGGGTATGAGTGAGCTCGTCGTCGAATTACGTCAGCAGCCTTCTGCATGGATAACTCTCAGGGTGGTCTGACAAACTGGTATCATAGGTCGTTCCTTCACTTTCAGGCTGCAGGCCATTGCTATGGGTTGTTGTCTGAACAACTCCTGATCTTTAGAGTTACCAGGACTGTCTAGGTCATCGGTTTCCGAGATGTCCTCCTCGACGGCAGGGAGGTAGTTCTCATCCTCACAATCGTTGAAGTCGTGGTGGTTGCTCTCGTCTTCAGGCTTTTCCTGACCCTCTAATGGATCTTCAGGGATATCAGGATCTCAACGGTCTTCGGGGTTATCTCCGTCCCCGGTGCCGATGATAGCTTTGCTTCCCTTTTTGCTTCTTGACAGCTTATGAAATTTCCGGCGCCTTGACGGTGCGTCACCCGACTTGTCGCCATCGTTATTAGGCGTTTTGTCACCATTAGCAGCAAGGGTGTCTACCATGTAGACATCGTATGTGGAGGTGGCAGCCCATTGCCCGGTATTGATCGGGGTCATGGCAAAATCCTCTTCATCCATGTATTCTGCCTCGTCGGAGGCATACTCCAACATGCCAGTGAAGTCTTCGAATGGGGCTATGAAGTGGGTGGTGGGTGGGTCAAAAAAATTGTCCTGGCCCGCTTTATGGTCGATCTGGGCACAGATGGGGTGGGATCATCGGTAATTTTCATCGACGAGATCCGATCTAGGGCCTCGTTCAATGTTGAGAGCCCGATCGGGTCAAACTACACGGATTTGTCAAAGTTAATCCCTAGTGCCCCTAGATGAGTGGAATGTTCAGTAGGAATAAGTATCCCGTCCTCTGGCACTATGGCCGGATCCGGACTAAGAGTCTGGCCGACGCCATAGTTAACCCCATGGGTGTGGCCGAAAAGGGGACTCGAGGTTAAAGCCTCCGAGTCTTCGGGTGTGGCAGGCAAGGCTACGAGCCCGGCTAGTCGCAAGTCTCCCTAGGATCCACGAAGAACTCTAGGTTCCCAAATTTTACCTCTTGACCAGAGGAGAATCTTTCGACACGGCCTAGATGGTCGGTCTGGTTGGCGTGCAGCACAACGCTGCCGAAGGCGAAGATCTGTCCAGGGACGAAAGTGTCCATGTTGCGGACCTCCTCGTTGATGACAAGGCGATACATCGATTCCTTGGGTGCTCATAGCGGAACTCTCAATGAAAGCACCAATGTCGGTGTCAAAACTGGGGGATCTCGGGTAGGGTGTCCCAAGCCGTGAGATAAGAATTGATGGTAACAGGAGTTGAAGGGGACAAGGTTTTACCCAGGTTCGGGCCCTCCTATGGAGGTAATACCCTACGTCATGCTTGATTGTATTGATGGTGTATAGGTTATAGAGTCGATCTACCTGGAGATCAAAGAGCTAAACCATAAATGAGTTGTTCTATGTCTACATCCTAAAACCCTCCGACTTATATAGACGCCAGGGGTACCTAGGGTTCACACATGGTCGGTTACATGCCGAAGAGATAAACATGCCTATTTGCTACATCAAACGTGGAGGACAAGCCACGATTCTCGAAGCTTCCTTCCTGGAGAAAGGGCCTTTGATCGATCCAATATTCGGCAAACGGCCCATACAGTCTGGCCCATAAGGCACAAGTCAGCCTCTCGAGGACCCCCTATTCTAGGACTCCCTCACATGGTCATAAAAGATTTAACATCTTTGGGTTGTGCTTCTCAACCCGCCCTCAAAACAATAAAGAATATACTCTGTCTTGTTGTTTTGTAGGTCTTGTCTCCTAATATAAGCTGCCATTAAGTGTGAAGAAAGATGGTTATGGCCATACATTGCATCTTGCATTACATCATCCTGCATTGCATCATCATATCATGCACCGTTATACATGCATATCCATATTGGTTTATGCTGCGGAAGGCCCGTCATCAAACGGGGTTACATCGTAACCTCTACAGGAACAAATAGATCTTTAATAGCAAACATGACTGGATCTTCATCATGGTTTATCATAACCAGTATTGAATGATTGGGTTTTTTTTCAAGCCAGCTTGGAAAATTGATTATTCTTGAAGAGCCATCCTATCAGACATAATGTCGTGTCACTTAATTGACCGGCTCTTGGATTTCTTCAACCTGTGCTCTATAGTATACTACAACACTCATGTATTTCTCAAGCATATATTTGCCGGGTTGCATCGCAACAACGAGCACATATTTCATTTCAAAGACAAAGGAATTATTCCAGGATATTCATTACGGGTTATGTTACAATCATGGTCAAAGATTCATTCAAATCCGATCAATATCAGTTCAAGAGAACTTCTGAAGTGCATTATGATGGGTTATTCTCATACAGTCCCAAGTCGCTGCAGGCATACGACCTGGCACTAGGGTGCTACACCACTGAGATAAAAAAAAGTCCCAAGTCGACACAGGCGTGCGACCCAAAACTTGGGGGGCGACATTATTCAATTGCAGTTTTATATCAAGTATGCAAGTCCCATGTCACTGCAAGCATGCATGACAGCACTAGGGGGCTAATGCAAGTTGCTTTTCAAATCATTACATGGTCAACAAATCTTGTTGTCTCAAAGAGATCAGCCAACCTTTCTATATTTTCTAAGTCCCAGCCCAGTACTTCTTACTGACCCGGCACTTAGGGGATACAGTATTCAGATGTTTAGCAGATTATGAGATTCAAATTGAAGACCTGGCCCATCACATACTGATGAGTCGGCCCTTCGGGGCTACAACGGCCGATGCTTTATAATGTATAAGACAGTTACAAGTCCTAGGCTATTGCACGCAAGACAAACTGGTACTTGGGGGCTACACAATCACAGATATTATTGCAAAGCGCCAAGTCATCATGGCTAAACTTGGAGCTTCGGGGCTATAGGTAATATGGACATATCAAAACCTTAAAGAGAGCTTTCAAAATGTCAATTGCAAGCGAGACTGGCTCAACAGATTTTTATGTAGCCAAAGCATAGAAAGACCAGCTCAGCATCACACGGATTTCTTCATTCCCAATAATTTTATCAAGTCAGGTAGAATCCAGTTGTTTGACCCGGTATCACCAACAATCATGACCCAGCATTATCAAAAGATCATAACCCGGCAGAGTTTATATGAACAACTTGCCTTCCAAAGTTCAAGAGTATTGGAGGCCGACTCAATGTCATATGGGTGTGGTATTCCCAATATTTTATTTCAAAAGGACACTAACAAGCAAGACGATTCAGAAGATGAATCGTTCATATGAAGAAGAAACCCGGATTTTTTAGGAGTTACTTCAATAAGCCGGCCAATGGAGCAAGCTGGTCACTTAACATATTTATTCTTATTTCATGAGCTTAGCATGAATAGATTGAAGCTAACTTGGGGGCTAATGTTGGGGATATACTACGCGGTATAACCCGGCCGGGACTTGGCGACTCACTTGAGCCATGGCCGAACATGACGATTCATTGGTGATCCTGCCGGAGGTATGATCCGGCTCATCATATGGCAGCTCATGTGTCACGAATATTACCGGGTCATAGGACAACCAGGCCCATGTCCCAGCATGTGAGCAAGTGCAAGGAGGCTTGTGGAAGGGTTTGGAGGGGCGGCTCAAAAGAGAAGGCCCAAAGATAGAAAGGATTCCCTCACAAAGGAAACAAAACCTGGATTAGGATTCAAGAGAGACTGGTCCTAATCCTACTCCCAGTAGGACTCTACATGTAAACCTACCCTTTCCACTTATATAAGGAGGGGTAGAGTACCCCTAGAGGGTCAAGTTAAGACAAGTTCAAGTCATTAGAGATAGACATATTAGAGGCTCTCGAGATTAGAGGTAGCAAGACAGCACCCTTGTAACAGAGAGATCTTCCTCATCATCAATACAACACAAAGCAAGACGTAGGCTTTTACCTCCATCGAAGGGGCTGAACCTGGGTAAACTTGCGTCTCTTGATTCCGACCAACCCCTCTTTTCGGCATTCTGGGAACGGGGGTACCCAGACCTGCCTGCCTGCAGCCCAGGACGTGGCCCACTTCATCGACCAAATGGGACCAGGTGAGGCCCCACTCAAGATAAGGCCCTCGCGAGGAAGAACAGCGACAAGACCCGCGAATCATGGGCCTCCTCACTACCCCTCCAAAGTGGTGGAGGTTCCTATGCAAGGCCTGGCCTCTGGAGTCAAAGATGACGCAAGGAAGGACGGGCAAGCACCAGTGCGCCAGGCGGCATAGTTTCCCCTTTTGTGCAAAGGGAGCAAGGACGTACGCGGGTTCCCAAAGAACCCCAAAGGTTTCCGTTTCGGTGCAAGAAGACCACAACCACCCGTCCTATAGGGCGGACGTCATCGCTGAGCCCGTCCGTACGGGTTCAACAACTACTTTGCAGGCGAAGACCGCCTTTGGGCAGGGCGAGCATAAACCCCTGTACCCCGTAAAATTGGTCGTTGTGGGATCCCTTCCCGCCATTGCGATAAGGGAAGAGGACCCGGGCCACCACTATATATAGATGGTAGGCTGCTTCATAGAAGGGGGATGATCCAATCCAATCAGAACGCCACCGACCACAAAACAACAAGGAGCCTAGAACAACACCGAGAGCCCTCAGGAGGCCCCAAAACACTATACTTGTTCATCCGCCTCACCTCCTCGAGAGGCAATCCACCAAAGCATGAGTAGGGTATTACGCTTCGCAGTGGCCCGCACCTAGGTAAATTGTTGTGTTCATCTTCTTCCTCGTCATCATACGAGTTCTTTGTTGTGTTCATTGAGTAGCGAGTTAGATTGGGCGAGGCCGCAGGGGATCTTCGCACACGTCCCTGTGTTTGAATCTTAAGGGTTCTGTGGAGCCCGAAATCTAACATTTGGCAGGCTAGGTAGGGGGCGTTTCAAAGCTTCCCCACTTGTAGTGAAGGCCAAGCCCCGACTCGGCGACTCCATGGCGGGCGTGATCCCCGACGACCGTCGGCCCCTGGCGCGAGATGGTGTTTCGGCGCCCACGATAGGCCCTGCGGTCACCAGCATCCTCGGCGATTCATAGGCGCCACCCTCCGGCAACCATGTCAAGCACTTCCTATGCCATGTGGGAGTGGTTCAGCCATGGCCCGAGCCTGTGGAGCGCCACGCATGGACGGAAATCGACATCACCTTCGGCCTCGACGACCACGCGAAGACCACGTTGACCGATGTGGTGTTGTCCATGTTGTGCACACAAACCATACACGGCGCGGCCATCTCCAAGACCCTCATCGACGGTGGTGCCGGCCTCAACGTCATCTTCGTGGAGGCCTTCAACGCGCTGCGGTTGCCCCGCGAGCAGCTCGTACCCTCAAGGCCCTTCTTTGGGGTGGTGGCTGGGTCTGTCGTACCTGTGGGGCGGGTTCGTCTCCCTATCACCTTCGGCACCCGCTTCAACTTCCACACTAAGCAGGTTGACTTTGAAGTCGCTCACATCCACCTCCCGTACAACGTGATACTCGGCTACCCCGCCCTCGCCCAGTTCATGGCGGCAACGCACCCGGGCTACAACATCATCAAGATGCCCGGGAGTGGCGGCGTCCTCACCATCGTGGGAGATATCAAACACGCATCCCACGTACTCAAGCTCTCCTACAAGACTGCGGCCGCGGCACGCACCAGTGTCGGGGGCGCAGTGCGGGCCGTGGAGAACCACGGAGGCGTCCCTGACGTCGCGCCCATGAAGAAGAAGAAGTTGTTCTCCTAGAACCGGGCGGAAACGAAGCAAGTACTGGTGGACAAGGGAAGCCCAGCCCCAACTTTCACCATCGGTGCCGACTTGCCTCAAGACCAAGAGGAGGCATTGGTGACCTTCCTCAGGGCGAACAAAGACGTGTTTGCATGGAGTGCCTCCGACTTGGTGGGGGTCTCGAGGGACGTAATCGAGCACCACCTCATGGTGTTCCCAAACGCGCGCCCGGTGAAGCAAAAGGCAAGGAGGCAGGCACCAGAGAAGCAGACGTTCATTGCTCAGAAGGTCGGCAAACTGAAGGAGGCAGGGATCATCCGGGAGGTGCATTACCCAGAGTGGGTAGACAACCCGGTGGTCGTCTCAAAGAAGTGCGGGAAGGAGCGTATGTGCATCGATTTCACGAGCCTCAACAAGGCTTGCCCTCAGGACCCATTCCCACTGCCACGCATCGACCAGATCGTGGACTCCACCATGGAGTGCGATCTCCTGTGCTTCCTGGACACCTTCTTAGGTTACCACCAGATCAATATAGCGGTGGAGGACGTTGAGAAGATGGCCTTCCTCACCACGTGTGGGGTATTCTTCTACATGTGCATGCCTTTTGGGCTGCGGAACACTAGGGCAACCTTCCGGCGACTAATGCCTATCGCCCTGGGGCCGCAGCTTGGGAGGAATATAGAGGCCTACATCGACGACATCGTAGTCAACTCCAGGGCAGCAAAGAGTGTGGTCGAGGACTTGGAGGAGACTTTTGCCAGCCCGAGGGAGGTAAATTTGAAGCTCAACCCTGAAAAGTGCGTCTTCGGGGTTCCCTCGAGCAAGCTTCTCAGTTTCCTGGTGTCGCACCGGGAAATCGAGGCAAACCCGGAGAAGATCAAGGCCATAAACAAGATGAGCGCACCCCAAAATGTCAAGGAAATGCAAAAGTTGGCAGGGTCAAGGACCTCCTTAGGGCATTTCATCTCCAATCTCGGCGAATGGGCCTTTCCTTTATTAAAGATCATGAAAAGGAAGGGCCCTTTTGATGGACCCCGGAGGCCGATGCAGCCTTCGAGGAACACAAGTGATACCTCCCGAGCACACTGGTGATGGTAGCGCCTTGCCTGCGAGAACCCTTGGTGCTATACCTGTAGGGATGGCAATTTTATGCATGGATCCGGATATCCGTGGATACCCGACCCAGTTGGGCAAGGGTATGGAGCACATTTCTGCCCATGGATTCAAGGATTGGGATACCCGCGAATAGGCGGGTTGGGCCCGGTTATGAGTTTTGCTCCATGGATATCCAGTGGATACCCATATAATAGGTAGGGCCATATGACAGTGAACCTGGGCTAAGCAAATGTGCAACCCAAGTCGCTCGCGGTTAGAAAAGGTCAAAACCTGACCCATGCTCCCTAATCCCAACAACCTAATTATTAAAGTTAATATAATCCGACTACCTTGTGTCAACCCACACCCCCAACCTAATATAATATGGCGGCCTTGCGACAACCCACAACCTAATCTAATCCGACTGTCATTGTGCGGTCTACTTCAATTTTTTATGTAATAATATTTAAGACAAGTTTTTTACTATTAGACTATTTTAGTTTTCATTGTATGTGTGGACAATATTTGAACAATGTACTTTCTGCCTACTTAGGCTTATATTTTATGTTGTCATATGCGAATGAACGATGATGACTTAATTTCATCTTTCGGAAGGTGTCATGCTGATTTTTCTTTGCCCATGGAGCTCCATGGGTATATGGGTATCCAATGGGTTTGGGCATGGACACAACTTGTGCCCATGGATACTTTGGTGGATGGGCAGAAGATAGGCACATGGGTCATGGGTTGGATTTGGACCAGCTCCACCCGCACAAAACCTAACCTATTGCCATCCCTATATACCTGGTTGCCACCCCCCACTCTGCCATCGCCGCATTGGTGGCGGTCCGGGAGGAGCAAGCCGGCGCACGTACCACATCAAAGGGCTCCGGCAGGCCTCATGTGCGGGGCCAAGGAGCTCGCACGATCAACAAGAGCCAACTCCTTCTCTAACTAGGGAACCCGAAGCCCAAGCCGCTATGACGGGCCAAGAAGTGCCCAAGCCTCGTGAGGCCTAGGCCTCTTCCATGGACTGTGAAGCACCCAACTCCTGAGGCCCTGGCTTCTTACACAGACCATGAGGCACCCAAGCCTCCTGAGCCCGCAGCGGGGCAGGATGCCTCAGGAGGCCTCTCCCTCGTCGAACACCTGGTGTACTATGTCAGGATGGTGCTGCGGGACACGAGTTCACGTTAACCCATGCAATAGAAGCTTCTCTTAGCGCTCCTTGTCGCTTCAAGAAAACTACGTCACTACTTCCAGGGGCATCCAATCAAGGTCATCCCTACTTACCCCTTGGAGAAGATCCTGCACAACCCCAATGCGGCTGGGAGGGTTGCCAAATGGAACATCAAACTGCAGGAGTTCAACATAGAGTTCAGCACGACTAGGGTCATAAAAGGAGCAGCGCTAGCAGACTTCATGGTGGAATGGACGAACACCCTGGACCGGGGGCTGGAAGGGAGCCAGTCCCTCGCTCCCGGCAATGAAGCACCCGAAGGATGGACCATGCATTTCAACGGAGCCTTCACGCGCAAGGGAGCGGGAGCTGTGGTCGTGCTCACTTCCCCGACAGGAGACAAGCTCAATTATGTTGTGTAGCTCTACTTCCAGCATGGGGAGAAGGTCTCCAACAACATCGCGGTGTACGAAGGCCTCATTGCAGGCCACAAGGCGGCGGCAGCCTTGGGGGTTCGGTGCCTCACCGTCATGGGCGATTCCCAGCTCCTCGTCAACTTCTCCAACAAAGAGTACATGCCAAAGGATGAGCACATGGAGGCGTATTTGGAAGAGGTATGTAGGATTGAAACACGTTTTCAGGGCTTGGAGCTGCAGCACATCTCGCGCGGCGCGAGCAAGGAGGCGGATGGCATCGCCAAGAGAGCTTCGCGTCGCGAACCTCAGGAGCCAGGCGTCTTCGAGGAGCGACTCTTCAAGCCCTCCGCAACACTGCCCATCGACGGCCTGGCGCCTCGGAGTGAGGAACTTCCCCCAGCACTGCCCTCGGGGGCTCCAGACTGTGGCCAGGCCTCGAGGGCTCGACTACTCCTAGCCTTGGAGCCCAATGCCGATAGCTAGATGCAAGAATTCAGGGTGTACCTGCTCCACGGTACGCTACCGAAGAAGGAAGAGGACACGGAGCACGTAGCCCGACAAGCCACAACATACCGCTTGCAAGACGTTGATTTTTACCATAGCAGCCCGAACGACGTCGTGTTGCGGTGCATTTCCAAGGAGCAAGGATGGGAACTGCTGGCCGACATCCATGCAGGAGACTGCGGGCATCACTCCTCCTCGCACACGCTTGCGGGGAAGGCGTTCCGATCAGGCTTCCACTGGCCTTCAACGCTCAAAGACGCCATCGAGCTGGTTCAGTCTTGCGAGGCCTGCCAGTTTCATGTCAAGAAGATTCACTAGCCCGCGCAGGGCCTCCAAACCATCCCACTCTCCCAGCCCTTTGCGGTCTAGGGTCTGGACATACTGGGGCCTTTCCCGCGAGCCACGGGCGGGTACCGCTACCTCTACGTTGCCATCGACAAGTTCAACAAGTGAGCAGAGGTGGAACCCGTGTGCACCATCCCGGCCAGGTCAGCCATCAAGTTCATCAAGGGCCTTGTGAGCCGCTTCTGCGTCCCCAACCGCATCATAACCGACAATGGTTCGCAATTAACAATCCACCTCTTCAAGACTTATTGTGCTAACCTTGGAACGCAGATATGTTATGCTTCGGTAGCCCACCCGCGCAGCAACGACCAGGTGGAGCGCGCCAATGTGGAGGTCTACAAGGCCACCAACCAAGGAGCTTCAAGAAGAAGCTTGAAGCTTGTGGCAGGGGTTGGGTCGACGAGCTTCAGTTGCTATTGTGGTCCATCTACACCACCGCGACTAAGCCCATCGGCGAAACCCCGTTCTTATTCGTCAACGGAGCCGAAGCAGTCCTTCCTCATGAGACCAAGCACCGATCCCATGGGTCTTGGCATTTGACGAGGAGCGTCAGGAGACTGCATGGGGAATGAACCTTGTGCTCGGAGAGGAGGCACGTCGTCGAGCCTCGCTCCAAGCTATGCAGTATCAGCAAGCCTTACAACACTACCACTGCTGCAGTATCCGCTTCAGGACCCTTGGAGTCGGTAACCTCATTCTGAGGCGGGTTCTCTCTAGGGAGGGCTTGCACAAGCTCTCGCCCATGTGGGAGGGCCCGTTCGAGGTCGTTCATGTCTCCAGGCATAGTGCCGTGCGCTTGGAGACTCAAGACGGGGTCCCCATCCAGAATGCCTCTAACATCCAGCACCTCCGGAATTTCTACCCATGACACTCTCATGTAATAATTAGCGGGCAGTACACGTCCGAGGCCCCTCGAGGACGCGGAGGGGTCCCTCCCATGCAATGTGGCAACCACATCCCGGAGCTGGTGAAGAAGACAACTCTGCGTGTGAATGGCTATGCCCATGCAACGTGGATGCCCTACGGTCAGCGCTGGGGGAAGACGAAGGCCAATCTAAGTGCCAAACGTAGACGTTATTTGTGTTTCTCTCATTTGGATTTCCCAACTTTTATGAAATCAAATCCAGGGTCTTTCCAAATCGCGTTTTAGTCAAAAAGGCCAAAGTTTTGTTTTGTTGCCATCTCAAATGTTGTTATCTTCCTCCAAGTTAAGCATTCGCCTGCTCCCCTCCTTCTCGTATCCCGTGAGCGGGGGCTGGTGGCACGGTGCTTACACTTTGCCAAGGCCTTGGCACCCGGATCCTCGCATGGTACTCACAGATGGGTTAGTAGGCGCATGCCGCCTCGTACTCGCCCAGAGGCTCCATTCTCGGCCCGACGCGCCATCTTGGAAAGGAAACAAAATTTTCTTCAGACAGCTTGAGCGTCTAAGGTGGCTCCTAAGCATCGAGCCTTGGGGGCCTTACCGGTCGCAATGCCACTCGACCCTCCTAGTGCATCAGGAGAGTCGTGGACTCGCCTCGTGAAGTGCGTCCTTGGTTTCCGGTCATACCTAACATGGTGGGGAAATGTGCTCGATTGGGACCTGTCGACACAGGGCTACATGGACTACAACTAGAAGCCTTAGGAAGCCTTAGAAATCCCAGCCTTCTTGGAGCAGAAAGCAGATTTTTTGGAGGGGGTGCTTGTGCGTCTAAGGGGGTTCCTAAGCATCGCGCCTCAGGAGCCTTACCGGTCATAATTCCCCCATCCCGTCAAGGGTCAGCGCTGATATGGCTACAACAAAGGCGTCAGGGCCTCTAACCCTGGCGGATAGCGACCGGGCTTCCAACAGTGTCGGCACGCCTCCAACCACTCCGTCACCTGCCCCAGCGTGGCTACAGGGTAGCCGGTCATACCGCTAACCCCAGCTAGCCGCCGCAAGACGACGCTACCAGGTGCGGCCCGTGCCGCGATGTGACCGTCGTCGGGGCCAGCCTCGTGGGCCCTACCGTTTCCTGACGGGACCCCTCAGCCGGCGGGACCTACCGATGACAAGTCCCCCGGGCCGGGCCCATGCAGCCGGCCAGAGAGGCTGCCGGCTGGGGCCCATTTGACCTTCTACTTGTATCGTATTCCGGGGGGTTGGCCTATAAAAAACCCCGGGCCGCCCCCATGCAGGGGGCGATGGATCGACTGCTCCACATCCACTCCACACATACGCGCATAAACAGGCGGAAGAGCAGGCTAGCTCCTTCTTCCCCCTCGTCTCATACAGCTCAAGGAGCGTCATTGTAACCCAACCATTGTCTCAACTAGACCGAGCAGGACTAGGGTATTACCTCCCACGGAGGGCCCCGAACCTGGGTACATCATGTGTCTGCCACCGCTTGTGCCTAATCCCACTCTCGGAGCCCGCCGGCGTCCTTTGACCCCTCTCGATAAGCCTACCTATGGCATCTGCAGTGACGAAACCACGACAGTTGGCGCCCACCGTGGGGACGTCCGCGGCGTCGGCTAGAGTCACGCTCCGGGTGGGACCCTTCACCGCCTCCCCCGACCACCTCGCGTCCGGGCAGAACCGCGTGCTCGTGGGGCTTGCTCCGGCAAGCCTTGCGGGCAGCACGGCCGACATCTCTGATGAGTACCTCGGCCGCGACCTAGCGCTCGACGTCGCCGCGCTCGCCAGGCGGTTCGGCAAGCTGAGCCTCGCGGAAGAACCGGAGGCCCACGTGTACCCTAGCCAGGTGTTCGACTGCACCGACCTGCCATTGTCCGTGGGCACGCTCGCCACGGGTGAGGCCATCAGCCCCACACCCACATGGGAGTGATGGTCACCTTCTCCTCCGCCACTTCGGGCCGTGCGCGAGCGGACGAGGCCGACGCAGCCGCCGCTCGCGCCGGCACCTCCGACCCACTCGCCGCAACCCTTCGGGGTCTGGGCACTCCTATCGCCATGACGGCGGACCCGGTCGCAACCAGGGCCGAGATGGAGGCGGCTCGTCGCCTACTATTCGAAGACACCAACGCCCTCGTTGCTGAGCGGCACCGGATGGAGGCCGCACATGGGGAATACAAATCCACATACGGTCTCACCCCGGCTGGCCCCGAGCCCAGCCGGCGTGGTGCTGTGCGAGAACGCGGCCGCATGGTCGCAGAAGTCCTCGGTGGTCGTTTCCCCGTCTATGACATCCCGACGGCCAACCTTGGAGGGCGAGGAGAAGGCTGCACGAGAGCGGCACATTGAGGACCTCATCGACACCTCAACCGCACAACAGGTCGTCCTCACCCCCGGCAGGGCCGTCTCCGAGTTTCCCCATCCCAAGAGCGAGGACACTGGGCCGCTGACCGCCGACCGGCTCAGCACTCCAGCACCCCTCGTCCCTCCGGCTGGAACGCCCGGGGGAGCAACCCTCAACGCGCCCCATCACGCGGAAATGAGAAGCCGGCTGTGAACAGCCGACGCACCAACAACTCGGCTGCCAGTCACCGTCGCAACGAGGCGCCGGTTGGCGGCAGCCGGCGCACCCGTGGGCATACTCCGCCTCCGTGGTAGGAACCAGCGTGGTCCATCCCGCCGGCCGTTCGCCCCGAGCTCGCCGCCCGGCTCGGGCCGCGCGTCCCCCACAGCGATGACGATGCGCGGCTCCGTCTTGACCGGTTTGCACAGTCGGCTCTCCTCGAGGAGGAGGGCTCGATTGGTCCGACCTGCTTCGGTCCACGAATCCGCAACGAGCCTTTTCCACCCGGCTTTACGCTCCCCCGTGACACCCCGAAGTATACCGGGGCCGCCAAGCCGGAGGACTGGCTGATCGACTACACCACCGCCGTCGGCATCGCCGGGGGGGACAAGTGCGTAGCCGTCCGCTACGTCCCCCTCATGCTGATCGGCTCGGCCCGTACCTGGTTGAACAGCCTGGCCGCCGGCAGCGTCAACACCTGGACGGACTTTGAGTAGGCTTTCGTCCGCAACTTCACCGACACCTACAAACGGCCTGGCCAGCCCCGCGAGCTGGCTATGTGCGTCCAGGGGCCGGACGAGCCCCTCCGCGACTACCTCACGCGCTGGACCGAGCTCTGCAACTCTAGCGAAGGAGTACACGAGGTACAGGCCATCCAGTACTTCATCGAGGGCTGCTACGATCGCACCCCCCTCAAGCACAAGATCCTGTGCTTCGAGCCGACCTCCCTAGCGGACCTGATGTCCAAAGCGGACAAATACGCCACGGCTGACTCCTCGATGAGGATGAAGGCTAAGGCACCGGCCAAGCCGGCTACGTCCCACGCCACGCCGCGATCGCCGGTCGACAACCGATAGCCGCAGAACGGCAAGCGCAAGGACGACCAGCCCGATTCCCGCTACGAGAGCGGGCAGGTCGCCTCCATCAAGGGGGAGCAGCCGGCTGGCCAGGCCTCCGGTCAGCGCCAGCGGACCGGCAAGGCCGCCTGGCAGCCCAAGCTGACTTTCGAGCAAATGCTTGACCTCCCCTGGAAGAACCACTCCGGCGCCAAGCCGGCCACGCATACGCTTCGGCAGTGCAGCTTCTCGCAGCGATTGGCCCGGGGGGTGGCCTCCCGGCTCCCCCCGCGTAGCCAGCCCCCGCACCGGCGCCAGCCCCGGCTCGGGCTCTGGCCCCCGGTCCGGCTCAGGCGGACCAGGCTCCGGCTCGGGGCGACAACCGGCTACACGACCGGTTCCCCGAACACGACGATTGCTACATCGTCTTCACCAGCGAAGAGACGGACAAGCACGCCCAACGCCGGCTCCACCGCAAGGTGAACGCCACTATGTCCGCGACTCCCCAGTTCATGCATTGGTCCGAGAAGCCGATCACCTGGAGCCGGGCGGACCACCCGGCCGTGATGCCGAACCCCGGCAGCTGTGCCCTCGTCCACGATCCCACCATCGCCTCCGAGAAGCGCTCGTGCCGCTTCTCACGGGTTCTGCTCGGTGGAGCCAGCAACATCAACATCCTCTACCTCGACACCCTGCTCAAGCTAGGACTCAAGGTGGAGACCTGAAAACAAGTGGGACCGTTTTCCACGGCATCGTGTCAGGAAAGTCTTGTACCCCCGTCGGCAAGATCAAGCTCGACGTCCTCTTTGGCGACGTCGGTCATTTCCACCGCGAGCCGGTTTTGTTTGAGGTAGTGGACCTCGACAGTCCATATCACGCATTGCTCGGCAGGCCCACTCTCATCAAGTTCATGGCAATCCCCCACTCCGCCTACCTCAAGCTCAAGATGCCGGGACCCAAGGGCATCATCACCATCACCGGCAAGTACCAGATGTCAATGGCGTGCATGCGAGATGGCAGTAGGCTGGCCGAGGCCCTAGAGATAGCCGAAGAGAAGCGGCAGCTCGACCGGCTGGTGGCCCTCGCTTTCGCCCAGCCGGCAGTACCGGCACCTCTGTCCTAGTCACTCGGCGAAGGCTCGTTCCAGCCGTCCAAGGACACCAGGCAGGTGCCACTCGATCCGGCCAACCCCACCCAGTGCGTGACCATCGGCTCCCGCCTCGACAGCAAATAGGAAAGCGAGCTCGTCGACTACCTCCGTGAGAATCGGGACATCTATGCATGGTCCCCCAAGGACATGCCGGGTGTTCCGAGGAAGTTCGCCGAGCACAAGCTACACGTTTGGCCGGATGCGAAGCCGGTCAAGCAACCCATGTGACGTTTCTCCAAGGAGAAGCGGCGTACTATAGGAAAAGAAATCGCCCGGCTGCTCGCAGTCGGCTTCATCATGGAGGTGTTTCACCTGGACTGGTTGGGCAACCCAGTCCTGGTGCTGAAGAAAAACAAGACCTGGCGCATGTGTATCGACTACACGAGCCTGAATAAGGCGTGCCCCAAGGACCCATTCGCCCTGCCGCGGATCGACCAAGTCATCGACTCCACGGCTGCGATCTACTGTCTTTTCTGGATGCCTACTCCGGCTACCACCAGATAAAGCTAGACCCGGCTGACCGGCTCAAGACCACCTGCATCACCCCTTACGGCGCCTACTGCTACATCACCATGTCCTTCGGCCTGAAGAACGCATGCGCTACTTTCCAGCGCTGCATGCAGAAGTGCCTCCCGCCTCAGATAGACAGGAACGTCCACGTCTACATGGACGACATCATCGTCAAATCCAAGAAGCACTTCAGCCTCCTCGACGACTTCCGGGAGATGTTCGCCAACTTGCGCGAATAAAAGATCAAGCTCAACCCAGAGAAGTGTGTCTTCGGCGTCCCAGCCGGCCAGATCCTCGGTTTCTTTGTGTCCACCCGCGGCATCGAAGCTAACCCCGAGAAAATCCGGGCGATTGAGCGCATGCCCTAGCCGGTCCGACTCCGCGACGTCCAGAAATTCACCGGCTACCTCGCTTCCCTCAAACAGTTCATCAGCCGGCTGGGCAATAAGGCCTTGCCCCTCTATGGGATCCTACGCAAGTCGGCCCTGGTCGAGCCGGGCCGAGACCTCTCGAAGAGGCCAGCCCTGTTCGACTGGCCCGACGAGGCGGACACGGCGTTCCGCGAGCTCAAGTAAGCTCTCACCAGCGCGCCCATCCTGGCCATGCCGGTTGACAAGGAGCCTCTGCTCGCCTACATTGCGGCGACCACGCGTGTCGTCCGCGTTGTCCAGGTGGTGGAGCGGCCGAAGGAAGGCAAGGCACTGCCAACGAAGCGCCCCGTCTACTACCTTAGCGAGGTCCTCTCCACCTCCAAGCAAAACTACCCCCACTACCAAAAGATGTGCTACGGCGTGTACTTCGCCGCCCAGAAGCCGAAGCAGTACTTCCAGGAGCACATCATCACCATCGTGAGCACAGTGCCGCTGGGCGAAATCATGGCCGGCCGAGACGCCACTGGCCGGATCGCCAAATGGGCCATCGCCCTGGCCGACTACGGAATACGGTATGAGCCATGCACCTCCATCAAGTCTCAGGCAATGGCCGACTTCTTCGTCGATTGGGCCGAAACCCAGTTTGTGCCGCCTCCGCCCGACTCCACGCATTGGCGCATGCACTTCGACGGCTCGAAGATGCGAGCCGGCCTGGGAGCTGGCATCGTCCTCTTGTCCCCTAGAGGAGACTAGCTCCGCTACGCCCTCCAGATCCACTTCGCTGACTCCAACAACGTGGCCGAATACGAGGCCCTCGTCCATGGCCTCCGGCTTGCCAAAGAGATCGGCATCCAGCGCATCATTTCCTTCAGCGACTCTGACCTTGTGGTGCAATAGGTCTCTGGCGAATGGGACGCCAGGGATGCCAACATGGCCAGCTATCGCTTCCTCGTCCAACAGCTCACCGGCTCCTTCGAGGGTTGCGAGTTCCACCACATCCCCCTACAGACAACGAGGCGGCCGACGCGTTGGCCAAAATCGGCTCCACCCGGCAGGCCATCCCAGCCGACATCTCCCTCGAGCGACTGATGAAGCCTTCCATCAAGCCTTCTACTGAATCGGAGTCCATCTTCATGCCGGCAAACACGGCCGGCACCCCGGCGGAACCGGCCACCCAACCGGCCCCACCGGCTGCGGCAGCTCTGTCGGCTCCGCCACCACCAGCCGGCGGTCCGGCGCCGTCCGCCACAGCAATCGAGCCGGCCATGCCTATGGACGCCGGCACCGGCCTCGTCGCCGTCATGATGACGGTTAGCGCTCCCAGCGCCGTCTCGCTCCCGGGGGCTGGCGAGCCGGACCCGGGGGCTGGGCCGGCCCCTATCTCGGCTCCCTCGTGGGCCCATCCCATCTTGGCGTTCCTCCAGCGTGGCGAGCTCCCCTCCGGTGAGGCCACCGTAAGGCAAATTCAGCGCCTGGCCCCGTCCTATAGCATCATCAACCACGAGTTGGTTCACCATAGCACCACCGGCGTCTTGCAACGCTGCGTCGAGCCGGAGAAAGGGCAAGAAATCCTCCTCGACATCCACCAGGGCGAGTGCGTGCATCATCCCTCCTCCTGGTCCCTTGTGGCCAAAGCATTCCGTCACGGTTTTTACTGGCCGACTGCTCTGGAGGCGGCCAAGGAGCTGGTTGACAAGTGCGAGGGCTGCTAGCGCTTCAGCACGTAGAGCCATCTTCCGGAAAGCGCCCTCCAGACCATCCCCCTTTCGTGACCCTTCGCCGTCTGGGGGCTGGATATGGTGGGACCCTTCAAAACCGCACGAGGCGGCATGACACACTTGCTGGTAGCCGTCGACAAATTCACCAAGTGGATCGAGGCCCGGCCAATCAAGAAACTAGACGCCCCCACGGCCGTCCGGTTCATCGAAGGCATCACGAGACGCTATGGCGTCCCCCACAACATCATCACCGACAACGGCAAGAACTTTGCCAAGGGCGCGCTAGCACGTTTCTGCTCGAGGCGGGGCATCCGGCTCGACCTGTCATCCGTCGCCGACCCGCCGTCAAACGGCCAGGTTGAGAGGGCGAACGGCCTGCTCCTGTCTGGCATCAAGCCCCGGCTCATGACACCACTAGTCCAGTCGGCCGGTTGTTGGGTCGAAGAGCTACCGGCTGTCCTTTGGAGCCTCCGGACCACGCCCAACCGATCAACCGGCTACACTCCATTCTTTCTCGTCTACGGGTCCGAGGCGATCATCCCAACCGACATCAAATTCGATTCGCCTCGGGTCACCCTGTACACCGAGAAGGATGCTAAGGAGGCAAGGGAAGACGGCGTCAACCTCCTCGAGGAGGCCCATGAGCTGGCCTTGAGCCGGACGACCATCTACCAGCAGAAGCTCCGACATTACCACAACAAGTGAATCCGGCTGCTCTCCTTCCGCGAAGGAGACTTAGTGCTCAGGTGGATCCAGCGAACCGGCCGCCAGCACAAGCTGTCCTCCCCATGGGAGGGCCCATTCATCGTCAGCCGGGCATTGCGCAACAACGCGTACTATCTAATAGACGCTCAGAAGCCGCAGAAACGCAAGAGAGACGCCTCCGGTGAGGAGATGGAGCGCCCGTGGAACGCGGCGCTCCTCCGCCCTTTTTATTGCTGAAAACCACTGTATGTATCTGCCCTCTTTTGGGCCTATAACCGCGATGGCGGCCCCCAAGCCGACGCTGGGGGCACGCCATTTTTGATTCCTACAAAGTTCTGTTGTCTAAAGGCACGCAAACTGGGTCCGGCTCCCGGGCCCGGGGGCTCGCCCAGCTGCCCACCGAGGCGGACAAATAATGTGAGCAAGCAGTCCTTCGCCTCCCCTTCCCTAACCAGACCGGCCCCGGCTGTCCGGCTGAAGGGACCACGGGGTACGAAGTAACATCTCACACGAAGGTTAGCCGACGCGCGCGGCAGCCGGCCCGGCCCAGCCGAGCTATGTTAATCTTAGTAACCAGCCTCTACCAGCTCAAGCTAGCCCTAACCGGTCGACTCTAGGAGCCCGCTATTTTTTCCTAAGGATGAAGCCCCGTCCCTGTCCCAGACCGGTTCTTGGCTGGCCGGCAGGCGGGGTCGAAGCTGGAAGGAATCCTGGCGTGCAAACACAAGTCAAAAGTCAAAGGGTAAAAGAAGAGCCGGCACGTATGTTTTCTCTAGGACAAACAACGCAAGCTCATTAAATATAAAAGGCCCATGGCCACGAGTTCTTTACATATACATCCCCAGTGGGTGGAATTGCAGTCTAAAAATAGAAATGCAGGAAAGAAAAGTCCTAAGCTATGGCAGCATCGGGACGGCCTTCCTCCAAGTCCTAGCGTCGCTGGAGCCGACGGTGCTCACGCCTTGGGAGCCGGCGGCGCGGGCGCCTCCATAGCCGGCACCTCCAGGACGGTCGAGGTAGAAGCCCCTGCAGCCGGAGTCGGCCCGGACTCGGCGTATTCGTCGGTGTCGGAGCCATCATCGACCGTCTCGGCGGTGCTCCCATCCGTGTCGTCCAGGGCAAGCCCGTACTGGTCCTTCGGGACCACCACGCCATCCGCCCCGTGCTCCGGGACGTACTCTTCCCACGCGGCGAAGGACGCGAGATCGCACGCCCTCACCAGCATCTCGTTGGCCACCGCCTCTAGCTCTGAGTCGGCAGAAGCGCGCTGGGCCGTAAGCAAGCTCGGGGTACCATGATTTGGCGATGCGGAGCGCCATGCCCGCGCCGGCTCGTGCCGCGGAGGCCCTTGAGGTGTTCACCGGTGCTGTCCTGAACTCCAACCACCTTGACAGCCGGTTCATGGGGATCGTCTCCACCGTGTCGGGCCAGAGTGTGCGAACCAGCGTCATGCCGGCCGCTTGGAGCCGCTTCAGGGCGCGGACCACCTCCGACAGGCGCGCCTCGGCGGCGATACCCACCTCGTTCAGGGTCCAGGGGGCCAGCGGCCCGACGACCTCTCCTTGCGCCCGCCGGGCCTCACGGTCGGCTTCGACGGCCGCCACTGCGACCTCCCGCGTGCTAGGGAAGAACCCTAAGAAGAGGGTGGGGGATGAGTGGGGAGGCAAACCAGAAAACCAAGAAGAAAGAGCAAGGCGGCGGAAACTTACTGTGCAGCATGTGGTCCACCTCGTGCCCCTGCTCCTGCAACCGCACCTCCTTGGCAGACCACTCCTGGCACCGGCGCTTGTGCTCCTCCCGGGCCACCTGCGCGTCCTTGGCTGCCTTGGCCAAGGCGGCGCCCTTGGCTTCCAGCTCCTCGCGGAGTGCCTTCTCCCGCCCCTCCGCCTCCCGCCGGAGGGCCGCCTCTTGGTCTGCCAGCGCTCGACGATGGGCCGCCTCGTGGCCCTCCCGCTCCGCCTTCGCCCGGTACGCCTCCCCATGGAGCCGGTCACCCTCCGTCATCAAGAGTTCCCACTCCTCGTCAAGACGCACCACCTGGCGCCGGAGGCAAACCGTCTCGGCATGGGTGGCTGCATAAGACAAGGGAGTCAGAAAGGATTTAGCCCGCCTCCAGGGAAGCCGGCCTGATCCCCAAGGGCTACACCCAGTGGGTGCGCTTGCGCGCCCCCACTGGAAGATTCCAAGACGCGCGCAAGGGCAACATACCTCGCAGGTCCGTGGACATGACGGCGAGCCGATTCTTAGCTCCCCGGTACAACCCCAGCAGGGTGTTGTACGCTACCACGCGGCGGTCGTGCGCTGCGTGCAAAACAATAACTTTAGATTCGACCCGCCTGCGCCTCAGCTGGATCGAGCCTCGAGGGATACACCCGGTGGGTGCACCCTCGCGTCCCCACTAGAAAAGACAGAAGAATGCAAGTAAAGGGAAGATGGAAAGAAGACTCACCGCGACCGCCCGCTCCAAACTCACCAGCCGATCTCTGGCGGCCCGAGCATCTTGCGTCGCCTAGGCACGGGCCGCCGCAAACGCTTCCACGGCAGCCGCCACCACCGCTCTGAGGGCGCTCGATGGCCCACCAGAAGACGGGCTCCCAGCCGTCGCCCAGGTCTGCTGCGGTCGGCCCCCATCTGCAGGTTCTCCCTTATCGGAGACCTCGAGGCGACTGGCCCCTCTTTTCGCCGCCGCGCAGGGGGCCGCCGTCGACGCACTCGTGGCAGCCGTTTTCACGGCCATCACGGCTCCCCCCTCCGATACCCCACCTCCGGCTGCTCCGGGATGACTCCCCGTCGATGTCAGCGCCTCCGGAGCCAGCGCCTCAGAAACTGGCACGACCAGTGGTGGTGCCTCCGCACCCGGTAGCTCCGGCCTCGGCGGCGCGACGTCAGCGATCGTCTGGGTGGCGTCACAGCTTGTTGCCGCCTCACCCCCCGCGGCTATCGCGCTTGCCTCCGCCCTTCACCCGGAGCCATGGTGGTTCTTCGGCCTCTTCTCCCGGCCATTGGGGAAGGGTTCCCAAATTCCGCCCGCGGTCTCCCTGTTGTTTCCTTAGAGGAGGGGGAATGGCTTCAACGCTCCGCCAGCGGCCTCCCTGCTGGCTCCCCGTCGCTTCTTCGCCTCCTCCTCCTACGGGCGGAGCTCCTAGGCATGCCGCTCCCGCTCGGCCGCCTCGAAGTCGAGCCACGCCTGGCAGTCCCTCTCTTTGGCCGTCATCGGCTGTGCCGCCCTCTCTGTCCCGCCACCCGGTGTCCTCCCCAGGGCGCGAGCATCCCTGGTCACGAAGAGATAAGAGACTGGGGGGAGGCAAACCACAAAACCAAGATGGAGGAGAGGACGGACTTACCTGACGACGACGGGGCTCGCCCTCCTCACGGGTCCCGCCTGGGTGACCTTCTGTTTCTTGCTGCCGCCTCCGCGGCTGCCGCCCGGCTGCGCGGTCGCCACACGCTTGGGCACCAGCTTGGTGGCAGCCGGACCCTTCCCCTTGTTGCCCGCGCCCGGGCCTCCCCGGCTGGAGCCATCGCCAGCTCGTGGTTGGCGCCTCCGCGGTGCCATGACCTCGTCCTCCGAAGTCTCGGGCTTCTCCGAGGCCTCCACCACGCGCGTCGTGGGAGGGGACTCTCCCGTCGACTCAGCCTCTTCGACCCCCTCCATCTCCGTCTCCGCGTCGCAGGCACCAGACGTGCCGGCTCGCTCGGAGTCGGCCGGCTCCACGTCGTCGGCGTCCTCGACCTCCTCGGGATCTGACTACGCCGTGTTGGGGGCCGGCTCCCCATAGTTCTGCAGCAGAGGGAAGAGCTGCGGGCGGGCCGAGCGGCTCTCTGTTAGACCAAGGGGAGGGATATCACCTCTGAAAGAAGTTGGAGGGGGAAACCAGCTGGTCACTTACCCGTGGTGCCGGGCAGCTCCGGCTGTACGGGGTTTTCCCCCATTGTCACTCTCCCTCCACCATCTTCGCCGTCGAAATGGCGTTCACCCTCCTCGTCATGTAGGCCGGCTTCATCTCCTTGGTGGAGAGACGGAAGGGGTCGTGGCGTCCTCCCATCTAGCAGATGAGGTGTGGCCAGCTTTGCAGTGGCTGCACCCGGCATGCCACCATCGTGGCCAGCAGGTCCGTGGCCTTCAACCCCTCCGACCCGGTCATGACGAGTAGGCGCTCGCAGAGCCGGTCCGCCGTCTCGGGCGCCGGAGAAGCGGCCGCTCGCCAGTTTAGCACCACGGTCGGCGGGTGGTTGGCGAAGTCGGGGAGGTTGATGTAGTCCTCCTCCGGCTTGGCATTCTTCATGTAGAAGAACCCCCTCTGCCATCGCTTCACCGACTCGTGCAACGGGAGCTTCGAGAAGCCGGTTCCCTTGCGAATGTCGATCAAGGCTCCTCCGCAGACGGTCATCACCATCTGCTTCATCGCCGGGTCCTTCGCTGTCTGCCTTTTAAGAAAGAAGAGCCGGCACCAGAGGTCAAGCCTCGGTGCGACTCCCAAGTGTCCCTCGCAGAGGGTGACGAATGCTGCTAGCTGCAGGACTGCGTTGGGGGCGAGGTGGTGCGGCTGCAGACCAAACCGGGTCAGAAACCGGCGGAAGAATGCGCTCACCGGCAGGCCGAGCCCGTGGAGGAAGTGGTCGGTGAAGACGACCACTTCGCCCTCCCGTGGGGCCGAGGAGTTCTCTGGCCCGGCCGGGCATGCCACCAGGTGCTCCTCCACCGGGAGCTTGCGGCGGTGGCGGAGGTGCTCGATGAAGGTCTCATCCACATCATTGCCATCCCAGGTGCCCTTGCTAGCCATGGCCGCCGAGGGGGCGTGCGGTCGCGTCGACGGGCGCGGGTATCCGGCGGCGACGTGGGCTCTCTTCGGCGGCGTGCGATGGCGTGGCTCGCCCTCGTGCTTCGGTCTCTCTCTCTCGCGCGCACGGCGGGGGAGGGAGGCGACGAAGGTGATACAGCGGTAGGAGGCGGAGCGAATGGGCCGTTCTGCCTCCCCCTTCTCGACAATTATACCCCGCGCAGGCGATCGTGGGGGCCGGATTCATTACGCACGACCCCACGATCCCTGCGGTGCGTGGGGTGGACATCGTGGCATTCGGGAATGCCAACCGTCCGCCCCGCGTTGTAAAGGATCCCTGTGCGTGGGCCGAGGCCGCGGCCGCGGGAGGCCCCGCCCCCACTGCTCGGCTTTTCCGCCGCATGGCGCGTCTCCCCAACCAGGCGGGGAGCCCGAGGCGGCGCGCAAAGCGTCAGCCGGCTGTAGAGCCGGCCATCGCTTTCAGCTTCAGCTCGACTCTCAAGGCCGCCTGCGGCACAAGAACGACCTTCAAGCCGGCGAGGACCGCCGCAGCCCATCGGCGGATCCTCCCAGGATTCGGGGACTACTGACGGGGGGACGACCGCGGGGCAGCCTCAAGTGCCCTTTTTCCCCCGGCTCCTAACGCGACTAAAGGGCGGGCCACCTCCCCCTGCGGTCTGGCTGCGCCCTGCCGGAGGTGATCCGCTGGCTACGCCTAGCCGGCTGAGCATTGGATACCATCTGCGGGGCATGCGTGGCAACAGTGGCCCCCATTCCGTCAAGGGTCAGGACGATATGGCTACAACGAAGGCGTCAGGGCCTCTGACCCTGGCGGATGGTGACCGGGCTTCCAACTGTGCCGGCACGCCTCCAACCACTCCGTCACCTGCCCCGGTGTGGCTACAGGGTATCCGGCCGTACCGCTGACCCCGACCGGCCGCCACAAGACGACGCCACCAGGTGCGGCCCGTGCCGCGATGTGACCGGCATTGGGCCCGCCTCGCGGGCCCCGCCGGTTCCTGACGGGACCCCTAATCCGACGGGACCTACCAATGGCAAGACCCCCCGGCCGGGCCCACGCAGCCGACCAGAGAGGCTGCCGGCTGGGGCCCATTTGACCTTCTACTTGTATTGTATTCCGGGGGGTAGCCTATAAAACCCCCCAGGCCACCCCCATGCAGGGGATGATGGATCGACTGCTCCACATCCACTCCACACATACGCGCATAAAGAGGCAGAAGAGCAGGCTAGCTCCTTCTTCGCCCTCGTCTCATACAGCTCAAGGAGCATCATTGTAACCCAACCATTGTCTCAACTAGACCGAGCAGGACTAGGGGTATTACCTCCCACGGAGGGCCCCGAACCTGGGTACATCATGTGTCCTCCACCGCTTGTGCATAATCCCGCTCCCGGAGCCCGCCGACGTCCTTCGACCCCTCGTGATAAGCCTACCTATGGCATCTGCCATGACGAAACCACGACACCCGTCCTGCAGGGAGGACGTCATCGCTGAGCCCATCCATGTGGGATCGACAACTACTTTGCAGGTGAAGACCTCCTTTGGGAAGGGCTAGCACGAACCCCTGTACCCCCTTAAACTTGACCGTTGTGGGATTCCTTCCTACCATTGCGATAAGGGAAGAGGACCTGGGCCACCACTATATAGAGAGGGTAGGCTGCTTCATAGACGGGGGCAGATCCAATCCGATCAGAACCCCATCAACCACCAAACCGGAAGGAGCCTCGAACACCACCGAGAGCCCTCAAGAGGCCCCGAAACACTGTCGTGTTCATCCACCTCACTTCCTTGAGCGGCAATCCAACAAAGCATGAGTACGGTATTATGCTTTGCAGCGGCCCAAACCTGGGTAAACTGTCATGTTCATCTTCTTCCTCGTCATTGTGCGAGTTCTTCGTTGTGTTCATTGAGTAGCGAGTTGTTGGGACCCCGATCCCAAGTCATATGAATCTAGACTGTAACATATCACATCACTTTGCGGCCTCAAGCACGGTAAGCTCCATGGCTGTAGCCTTACCTTAGCCGGGACCATTTGCGTCTTTTGGCTCACGTATGTGAACATGTCGCTCGCAATCAAACGACAGAGAACCCAGGCCGACATGACTAGTCATAGAACCCAAGTGGCACATCCGTACAGAAATAGGCATACGTAACCCAGCAATGCAAGTGTCGGTCTCAAGCGTGTGTGGACGAGTCATAGCAAGCTACAAGGACTCCATTACACCGTGGGACATAAATGTCATCACTGCACATAGACAAGTCGTTGCAGGCTACAGGGACTCCATTACACTACGAGACATTTCCCCGAAGGGACAGACACAGTAGCAAAGAAGTATACTTGTCGGTCAATCAATGTGTCTGGAGCAGTAGCAAGCTACCAAGGCTCGGTGGAAGCATAAAGAGGAAGTTTACCATAAAGAGTACTACTAAAGGCACAAAACTAGGTGTCGGATCCCATACATACCATTGCACGTCACAAGTACGCACGACATGCCCGATATGCATAGATGCAACTATGGCATCACAACATAACCATATAACAACACAACTTTTATTTAAGAGGCTCAGACGAGCCTCAGATAATATGTTCTTATAAGTAGGGGGTCACATGACCCAACACTCAAGTCATACAAGCAAGTTCATACAAACTAAGCGGAAGCATAAAGCTATCTAAGTACAGACAGATGAACGGGTAAAAGGCACATGGCCTGACTATCTACATCCCGCCACAAGGCATCAGGTCATAGCTGGGACACCAGCTATTTGGCATCATCGACATCTAGAAAGAACCCACTTGATGGGTCCGGAGTCTCATCCGGAACATTTATTAAGCAAACGTGAGTACAAACATACTTAGCAAGTCTTTAAAGAAGACCTAGACTATTCATGCTCATGTATCAACAAGGGGAGTGGTGGAGTTTATGCAGCAATACCAGCTTTGACTCATGGCTAACCTACACTATACAATTTTAAGTCTTTGTTTAGATTTTAGATATCACACACGAGTCCAATAACTCCAAAGCAATACACCACCACGGGTTCACTTCCGTCTCCTACGAGAGTGCCATCCACGATACTAACACTTGTCTTGATATTTTTATGAGTATCCATTTGATTCTCTATGAACAACATAACTTCTCCAAGTAGTCCATATCAGAGGATGCGGCTATTAGAATAGTTTCATACCCTCCAGGGTTGTACTTCTTCACACACGCTCTTGCCACTTATCGATGTGTGCTCATAAAACCATTCACCTCGACAACCTTCAAGCGGAAGCCCAGCGAGGGAGTTGGCCATGACCGTGAATCACATAAGACCTCTAGTCGAGGCTATTGCCTATTTCAGACTGAACCAGCACGGAAGTCTGGCCGAAGTTTCCGCTACGGCCCCAAACGATGTGCACAGGGTTCCCAAGCCCACCATTTGGGTGACCCTTGGTACACCGTGCCACTACCTTTCATGTCGTAACCCACCCCTAGGGTCAGCACTACGCACGGCCTCCAACATGCTATAAACACCAGAAACTACTTGCAACTCCTGGACCAAGGACTAAGTAGTTGATAAGTCGAGAGGGTTAATTAAGTATCCCAACGTGTGGTAGTAACTAGTCTTGGATCACAAACACGGAAATCAGTTCCTAAGAGTGGTCCCAATGAGACAACCTGCTATGTACTCCTACATAGCCTCTCATCGCTACCTTTACCAAATCGGGTTCATCATAAGCTTATCACACTAGAACAACATTTTTTCACTCCAGTTCGTCACCCAGATGAATCAGACCTGACACGACTCTAAGCATAGGAGGCAAAGTAAGCAAAGCACATCATGGCACAAGCATCTACCAAGTATGCTAGGTTGCAAGGTTTGGCTATTTACTATGAGAATGACAGGTCATGCAAAAGAATAAGTTCATCTACCGTGTTTGACAGACAAGTGAACATTTGTCCTAATGCAATAAGCAAGAGCAGGAGCGAGAGAGTGGGATGTTATCAGAATGATCAAAGGGGTTGCTTGCCTTGCTAGGTAGCAGGAATGTTTTCTCCTTCGTTGGAATACTCGGAGGTATCCTCAGAAGCAGGGCATACCGCAATGCAGATAAATAGCAATCAATACATGCAAGTACAACAATATGATGCATGATCATGACATGGCAGCATGTATGGATGAGCTAATGCAACTATTGTCCAAGTTAATATGAAGTGAGTTTGAATATAGGTTCAAAATCATTCTCCATTTCATATTTCATAAGTTAACCTATTAGTAAATGTCAATGTTCATCTACATAGGTTTCTCTAACGTGCATGATAACAACACCATTGGGTTCATTGGATTTTTCTGATAAATTTTCATATATAAATTATTTTCATCTGATTTACAGATTAATTTATATGAATTTTAGAAGTTTTAAACATTTTCTGGAATTATTTAAATCAGACATTCCTTTATTGCATCAGCACCGTGTCAGCAATGCGTCAGCAGCCGGCTGACCGAGCCAGGTCAAACCTGACAAGGTGGGGCCCTCATGTGAGTGACTCAATCACTTAACCAATGAATTAAAACTAATCCTAATTACTTAATAGCACTGGGCCCACTAGTCAGTGACTAATTAGGTTAATGAGTTCAATTGATTATTTTTCTTAATCTAATTCTAATTAAAAAGGTCGGGCCTACTTGCTAGTTGACCTGGGGTCAAACCCCCATGGTCAACACCGGTTGAGTCACCAGTGCTGAGCCGCCGACGACGTTAGGGACGGCGGAGGGGGTCGGGATCCCTCCTCCGGCGACCAAAAGGACGACGGAGGGCACTGATCTGCTCTGCTTGCTCGCGCGCGTCGAGCCCGACACCTCCTAGGGGCTGGGATGGCGGGAATCGGCGCCGGCAATGAGCACGGCGGCTGTTAGAGCTCGGGCGAGCACGGGCTCGTCGAGGCAGAGCTCAAATGAGACACCTAAGGGCTCCTAGGGTTGCTTGGGATCATCCTGAGCACGACTACGTGCTCAGGTGCGAGCTTGGGCCGCTGCAGCAACGACCACGTCCTTGCTGGCGGTGAGGAGCTCTTGGACGAGAGGAAATCCGGCACTAGAATGCTCTAATGATGGGGGAAAGAGGGGGAAAAGGTCCAAGGGCTCATGGCGGTTGCAGAGGCATCGAGAGTGGGCTCGGGGAAGACCTAGAGCAGCAGCGAGCTTCACTTCTTCGTCGGCGGTCGGAGGTTGAAGACGACGGCAATGCGGTGATGGAGATCTCCTGGCGAAGCGTGGCTCAGCGAGAATGAAGAGGGTGTCAAGGCGGAGAGATTGGAGGGTTCAGGAGTGAGGGGGAGCAGCTAGAGCGGCGGCGCTATGGCGGCGGGGCTTCGGCGGCCATGGCAACAGAGTGGGAGGGAAGGGGAGATGGGCGAGAGCGAGAGGGAGAGAGCGATGGGGACGGCAAAGGCGTCCTCGTCCTCTCGCCAGTGCGGCCGGGGATGCAGGTGCGCAGGGTGCTGCGTGGCAGCACCGACGCGAGCGCACGGCGAGCACACGCTTGTCCTCCTGGCTGCCAGGAGGACGACGACGGTGCTGGGCCTGTTGGGCTGGCCCAGATGCCTCCTCCTTTCCTTTTTTTACATTCTAGTTCTGTTTTGTTTTTCTGACATTTTTTTATTTATTGTTAGGCACCATTGCTAATTATAACATATCCCAAATATTTTATAGCATTAAGTTTGAATATTTCAAACTTTTGTAAAAAGTTTCAGGATATTTTGAAATCTGAAATAGTGATAATGCTTTATTTGGCATTTTGAGAGACTTTATCAATTATTTTTAAAATACTATAAATGTTCAAATATTTAAGATGGCCCCTGGTATATTCATGTCCATATTTATCAGACATAGGGGACATTTTAGATGGGCATTTGGAATTTGTTGGTTTTTCACATTCATTAAGTTTGTTTGATTCAAATGAATTGTGTGGGGTTTGTTTTAATCCCCATTTCATTTGTGCAATAGTTGAAATATGATTCACACACATGCTGTCCTAAGACAACTAGCCAGGGATGTGACAACTCACCCCCACTCAAAAGAATCTCGTGACGAGATTTTGAAGTCGTCGGGAAGAGCATGGGGTACTCTAGTCGAAGACGATCTTCTCTTTCCCATGTGGCCTCCTTTTCAGAATGGTGTGACCACTGAACCTTGAGAAACTTGATGTTCCGATGCCAAGTGGTACGCTCAGCTTGATCAAGAATACGAATAGGGTATTCTTGATATGTAAGGTTATCCTGGAGATCAAGTGCTTCGTGGTCTACTTCACGGACAGGGTCCGAGAAGCAACGCCTGAGTTGTGAGACGTGGAAGACATAGTGAACCTTGGAAAGATGCGGTGGAAGTTCCAATTGGTAGGCAACCTCTCCTTGTTTAGCAAGAATGTGAAAAGGTCCAATGTAACGAGGAGCTAACTTGCCCTTGATACCGAATTGATAAGTGCCCTTCAGAGGTGTAACCCGAAGATAAGACTTCTCGTCAACTTCATAGATCACAGCCTTATGATGATGATCATATTGGCTATTTTGACGAGATTGGGATGTTTTCAACTTTTCACGAATAATGTGAACTTGCTCCTCTGCATCCTGGATCATATCCGGGCCAAAGAGTTGCCTCTCTCCGGTTTCTGACCAATTAAGAGGTGTTCGACACCTTCATCCATAGAGAACTTCAAAAGGGGCTTTGCCCAAGCTTGATTGGTAACTATAGTTATAAGCAAATTTGGCAAATGGAAGACATTTATCCCAATTCATACCGAAGGATATAACATAAGCTTGGAGCATGTCTTCGAGGATTTGATTGACTCGCTCAACTTGACCATTTGATTGCGGGTGGAAAGCAGTGCTAAAGGATAGATGAGTCCCCATAGCGGTTTGGAAACTTTCGCAAAGTCGGGAAGTAAATATACTTTTGCGGTCTGAGTTAATCTCCAATGGAACATCATGAAGAGAAACTATTCGAGAAACATATAACTCCGCTAGCTGGCTAGCAGTTATACTCTCCCGAAGAGGAAGAAAATGATCCACTTTGGAAAGGCGGTCGATGACCAAAAAAGATAGCATTATTCCCTCTCTTAGTCCTGGGAAATCCGGTAATGAAATCCATACCGACCTTATGCCATTTCCATTCAGGAATAGCTAAAGGTTGAAGGGTACCAGCAGGCCTTTGATGTTCTGCTTTCACGCAACGACAAACGTCGCAGTTAGCAACGAACTGAGCAATTTCTCTCTTCATCCTAGTCCTAATACATCTTGGTACAACCCGGATGAATTGTGAGAGGGGAATCATGAGCCTCCTTAAGGATCAACTGTCTTAAGCGTGTGCTCTTGGGAACCACCAACTAGTTCTGGAAGAACACAACACCCTCATCGTCCTTGGAGAAATCTTTAGCATTTCCGCTAGCAATGTTCTCCTTGATCCGAGATATACCCCTATCATACCTCTGAACAGCTACTATTTGATCCTTAAGAGTAGGTTTTGCCACCAGGTTGGAAATAAATCCTTGAGGAACAATGTGGAGGTTCAACTTCCGAAATTCCTCATGGAAAAGTGGCTGACCTTTTTGTAACATCAGGTTGTTACAATAAGACTTACGACTTAGTGCATCAGCCATGACATTGGCTTTCCCCGGGGTGTAAGTTATCCCTAAGTCATAATCTGTAATCAACTCAACCCACCGTATTTGCCTGAGATTCAAATCCGGCTGGGTGAAAATATATTTTAGACTTTGGTGATAAGTGTAAATTTCCCAATGATTACCCAGAAGGTAATGTCGCCAAGTTTTCAGTGCATGGACCACAGCTGCAAGCTCAAGATCATGTGTTGGATAATTATCCTCATGTGGGCGCAATTGTCGAGATGCATATGCAATCACATGACGATCTTACATGAGAATTCAACCTAGTCCTTGTCGCGAGGCATCACAATAGATAACAAAGTCCTTAGAGAAATCTGGTGGCACCAAAACGGGAGCAGAGGTCAGTCGTCTTTTCAACTCCTAAAAATATGCTCACATTGTGAAGTCCACTCAAATTTTTTATCTTTCATGAGGATTTCAGTTAGAGGTTCCGCAACCTTGGAGAAATTCTTGACAAAGCGGCGACAATAGCTTGCTAAGCCAAGGAAACTCCGAAATTGCTTAACCGATTCAGGTTGAGTCCAATCAAGGATGGCCTGAACTCTCTCGGGATTGACAACAATACCTTTACCAGAGATTACGTGGCCTAGATAGGTCACTTCTGGAAACCAAAATTCACACTTGGAGAATTTGGCATACAGACGATGCTCTAGAAGTTTCATCAATACCATCCTTAGATGCTCGGCATGTTCCTGTTCGGTCTTTGAGTAGATGAGTATATCATCGAGGTAAACCATGAAAAATTTATCCAAATACTCCACAAATATTGAATTCATCAAACGAGAGAAGGTGTCTGGGGCATTGGTTAAACCAAAGGACATGACGGTGTACTCGTATTGGCCATAACGAGTAACAAAAGCCGTTTTTGGTATGTCCCCGTTTCTAATTCTGATTTGATGGTATCCCAACCCCAAATCCATTTTGGAAAAGACAGAGGATCCAACGAGTTAATCATACAAATGGTTGATCCTAGGGAGCGGATACCTGTTCTTTATGGTGACCAGATTCACTAGCTGATAATCCACAACCATCCGGTCTGATCCATACTTCTTCTTGACGAAGAGGACGGGGCAAGCCCAAGGAGAAGAACTAGGATGGATGAAACCTTTCTTCAAAGCCTCGTCTAGTTGAATCTTAAGTTTGTGTAGTTCTAAGGGTGCCATCTTATAGGGTCTTCTGGCTATTGGGACAGTCCCTAGAATGAGCTCTATCACAAACTCAACATCTCTGACAGGTGGAATTCCTGGCAGTTCTTCTGCAAAGACATCCGGAAAGTCACGGACTACCTGAATATCTTCTAATTTTGGAAGGGGACTAGCATTGAGGGAATAGAGTTGGCGCTTGGCTGCTCGAATGGAGACATTAACTATCTCACCCGAGGGATGTGTAAGTTGAACATTCTTAGAATGAGTATCAATCTTGGCATAGTGGGCTTTCATCCAGTCCATGCCTAAGATGATATTGATGTCCGAGGACTTGAGGGCTATCAAAGATGCTAGGAAGACTAGCCTATCCACAAGAATCTCATTGTCATGGCTCACTCTAGAAGTTTGCCATTTTGAACCAGGAGTCTGAACTACTAAACGAGTAGCCATATCACAAAAAGACATGTTATGCACCTGTGCATAACTTTCTGAGATGAAAGAATGAGATGCCCCAGTATCAAATATAACAGAAGCTAGATGACTATTGACAAGGAGCGTACCTAGGATAACATCACGATCCTTACGTGCTTCCTCAGCAGAAACATAGTTCACTCGTCCACGAGCAGGAGCTGGCTTCACATAGAGGGCTTTTCCCGGCTTCCCACGTCCAGCTGGCTTAGCATTGTTCTGAGGACACTCACAGGAGTAGTGTCCTGGTTCCCCACATTTGTAGCATACAACGGTGGCATGGGGAGCAGCATTGGTAGGAGAACCTCCAAATGGCCTGGCTGGAGGGTTTGGCTGAGCTGGGCGAGGCGCCTGGAAGGATGGCCTCAAGGTGTATCTTGGCGGCAGAGCTGCATTGGGCACCCACACCTGGCGCTTGTTGGAGCCCGAGCCAGATGCCGGGCTGAAGTCACGATTGTGTTTCCTAGTTGCCTCGTAGTCAGTCTGTCCAGTCTCGCCATTGATAGCCTTGTTGACGAGATTGTGGAAAGTTGTGCACTCATGTAGGCACAGATCTCGACGGAGCTCAAGACTAAGTCCCTTGCGGAACCTAGCCTGTTTCTTGGCATCAGTGGAAACTTCCTTCGGAGCATAGAGAGCAAGATTGCCGAACTCACGGCTATAGGCATCCACTGTCAGTCTACCATGGGTGAAAGCACGTAACTCCTCTCTCTTGCGATCCATCAGCCCTTCCTGGATGTGATGGGTACGGAATGCCATGCTGAATTCCGCCCAAGTTAGTGCGGGGCCTGCGGGACGCACGGCTTCATAATTTTCCCACAACAGATTGGCGGGTCCTTCCAGAAAGTAGGTAGCAAAGGTTACTTTGTTGGCCTCAGATACATTGGCAGCCCGGATTTTGCGGGACATGCTGGTCAGCCAGTCATGCGCGTCGAGCGGGTCGACCGAATGATGAAACTTAGATGGGCATAGCTTGACGAATCACCGAGAGACACGCCATCATTGTGATCGTGGCGGGGATCATGTACTTGGTTCTGCTCAATTCGTTCCAACAGCCTGTCGGTCTCCCTTTTGTTCCGTTCAGCTTCAAGCATCACTTCTGCCAAAGAGGGCTCGTGTGGCAGGTTCTCTTGCCTTGGCTAGCTTCCCTCGCCCTGCTCGGGGGCAGGCACGGGGTTATTCCTAGTTGCCACCATCATGGGAAAACAAACTCACAACTTAGACATAGAGGACATCAACTCTAAGATATGATATAAGGAATGTACTGGACAGTATGACATGCAGGGTAAACACCCAATCAACATGGTAATAACAACTGCCATAAGAACACCATGATTCATACACACCATGATATTGTTCAGTACAAGCCCAAGCTGAAATACAAACTACAGAGAGATGACACAACTCATTGGAGGCATTACAAGCTTCCTATACATTATCTATCTACACCTCCGGAACTCAACTCTCAACCTCAATCATATCCCACAAGACACTCAGGACTGTGGCGATACGACTACTACCATACTAGTGCTAACATCCACGTACTCAAGCATCGTCGTAGAATGCCTCATATAGGTTACCCCCGTGACCCGGGAGCTAAACCTGAGGATCTGGAAACACTCTAGCCTGTGATCGCAGGAAACCGTAAAGACACGGATGTGGCCTTGGTCCCTTGTTGGCGGCAACAACGGTCCTCGAAGATGGGTGATGCCTCCAACCTCGGGCCAGTCTACGTGTGCTGGCAGATGAGTCCGTGATGGGTTCAACATCTCCAAATCTCCATAGCATGTCTGCACGACAGGTGCTAGCTGCGTCAGGGCTGTCCAAAGACGTGCACGGGTAGCATAAAGCCCATGCGAACGGCACGTGCATCACGATCCCTATTCTCCAACATCTGAGTAGTCACCTGCAGCCTAGGGTCCTCATGAGAATGATCATAGTAGGCTGCGCTAAGATAGCTATCCTCTCCTCCCAGAGAAGCAGGAACATAACAGAACTCTGTGTTTTGAAGCAGACCATGGTGAAACCTCATGATAGTCAGCATGGTGTAGGCGGCCTCCTGAACTGCCATGTCTATGGTGACACCTAATCCATAAGTCTAGTGAAGCGGCTCTACAGCTCCAGGATATGAAGGATATATCTTAACAGTACACAGATACTGGCTCTGTTTGAAATCTCAATACTATTCCTCCACTGTGTACTCTGGGTACCAACGGTAACCAGCCTCCAACATCACTCTAACCAACATGGCCGTGTGACCCGGTACATCGATGCACCTGGTTAGACGGACCACCTGACGGAAGGGACGAGGGGCATCTGAAACAAAGAATGATGCAAAGACATTAGAGACGCTAGCAGAAATTGGACAACATAACGGTTGTAATTGCTCAAAAAGGATTTTGAGACAACTGCTAGAAATTGGAAAAGCAAAACCACTCAACTTTCTAGACTCAAATCTCTTCTCCATCTGTTTGTCACACCAACATTACTCAAATACCGACATTCACTTGCATACAAGCTAGCTAATAGTCCATGGTTAGTAACTCGTCATCCTAAGCAATAGATGAGAAGCCTAGTTCTTATCCCCGTAGAAAAGATGAGAATGACTCAGAAGAGAATAACTTGGAAAGAGGAGTAAAAAGAGCCTTACATTCCCTTCCAGAATCAATTCCCCTACTTTTCTATTGTGTTTCTAGACTCAACTTCGACCGGTTTGGCTTGGTAGTCCTATAGTCAGTCAGGCTCTGATACCAATGTTGTTGGGACCCCAATCCTAAGTCATATGAATCCAGACTATAACATATCACATCGCTTTGTGGCCTCACGCATGGTAAGCTCCACGGCTGCAACCTTACCTTAGCCGGGACCGTTTGCGTCTTTTGGATCACGTATGTGAACATGTCGCTGGCAATCAAATGACAGAGAACCCGGGCCGATATGACTAGTCGTAGAACCCAAGTGTCACATTCGTACGAAAACAGGCATACGTAACCGAGCAATGTAGGTGTCGGTCTCAAGCGTGTGTAGACGAGTCAGAGCAAGCTACAAGGACTCCATTAAGTCGTGGGACATAAATGTCATCACTGCACGTAGACGAGTCGTAGCAGGCTATAGGGACTCCATTACAAAGCAACAAAGAAGGATACAGGTGTTGGAAATATGCCCTAGAGGCAATAATAAATTAGTTATTATCATATTTCCTTGTTCATGATAATCGTTTATTATCCATGCTATAATTGTATTGATCGGAGACTTAGATGCATGTGTGGATACATAGACAAAACCATGTCCCTAGTGTGCCTCTAATAGACTAGCTCGTTGATCAAAGATGGTTAAGGTTTCCTAGCCATGGACATGAGATGTCATTTGATAACAGGATCACATCATTAGGAGAATGGTGTGATGGACAAGACCCAAACTACAAACATAGCATATGATCATGTCAGTTTATTGCTACTGTTTTTTGCATGTCAAGTATATGTTCCTATGACCATGAGATCATGCAACTCACTGACACCGGAGGAGTGCCTTGTGTGTATCAAATGTCGCAACGTAACTGGGTGACTATAAAGGTACTCTACAGGTATCTTCGAGGGTGTCTGTTGAGTTGGCATGGATCAAGACTGGGATTTGTTACTCCGTGTGACGGAGAGGTATCTCAGGGACCACTCGGTAATACAACATCACAACAAGCCTTGCAAGAAATGTGACTAAGTGCTAGTCATGGGATCTTGTATTACAGAACGAGTAAAGAGACTTTCCGGTAACAAGGTTGAACTAGGTGTGGAGATACCGACGATCGAATCTCGGGCAAGTAACATACCGAAGAACAAAGGGAACATCATACGGGATTAACTGAATCCTTGACATAGAGGTTCGACCGATAAAGATCTTCGTAGAATATGTAGGAACCAATGTGGACATCCGGGTCCCGCCATTGGTTATTAACCGTAGAGGTGTCTCGGTCATGTCTACATAGTTCTCGAACCCGCAAGGTCTGCACACTTAAGGTTTGGTGACGTTTTGGTAGTATAGAGTTATGTATGGTGGTGACCGAAGGTTGTTCGGAGTCCAGGATGAGATCCCGGACATCACAAGGAGCTACGGAATGGTCCAGAGGTAAATATTGATATATAGGAAGTCCTATTTTGGTCGCCGGAAAAGTTTCGGGCTCATCGGTAATGTACCGGGAGTGCCAGTAGTGTACCGGGAGACCATCAGGAGGGGTATTTCGACCCAAGAGGCTTCATGGGCTGTGGGAGAATAAATACCAGCCTTTTGTGGTCTGGTGGAAGTCCCACACAAGGCCCATGCACTTAGGGAAGAAAATCCCAAAGATAAAAGGTGGAAAAAAGGCAAAAAGGCAAAAAAGAAAGAGTCCTAATCCTACTAGGATTGGAGGAGGAGGAGGACTCTCCTCCCTAGCTTCGGCCGAAGCCTCCTAGTAGGATTTGCCCTTGAGCCAAGCCTCCTATCTTCCTCTTATATATACTAGAGGTTTTAGGGTATTGGCACATAATTTTTAGCCATGTGCTACCCGTTCCTCCAGTGCATAGTTTCTCCTCTAGATCGGATTTCTGCAGTGCTTAGGCGAAGCCCTGCTGGAATTGCTCCACCACCATCACCACAGCGCCATCACGCTGCTGGTGAACTCATCTACCTCTCCGCTCCCTCTTGCTGGATCAAGAAGGCAGAGATCGTCATCAAGCTGTACGTGTGCTGAACGCGGAGGTGTCGTCCGTTCGGTGCTAGATCGGAAGGACTGTGATCAAGATCGCAAGACGGATCGTGATGAGTTCGCAGGACGGATCGTGATGAGTTTGTGGGACGGATCGTGATTGGATCAAGGGAAGGATCGTGATGAGTTCGCGGGATGGATCGTGATTGGATCGCGGGACGGATCGTGATGAGGTCGCGGAACGCTCGACGATTAGGATTGCGAAGACGTTCGACTACACCAACCGCGTTTATTAACGCTTCCCGCTTAGCGATCTACATGGGTATGTAGATCCACTCTCCCTCTCGTAGATGCTCACCACCATGAATAGATCTTGCGTGTGCGTAGGAAATTTTTTGTTTCCCATGCAACGTTCCCCTACAACATGCCGGTCAATCAATGTGTCCGGAGCAGTAGCAAGCAACCAAGGCTCTATCGAAGCACAAAGAGGCAGTTTCCCGTAAAGAATATTACTAAAGGAACATAACTAGGTGTCGGATCCCATACATACCATTGCACATCACACGTACGCATGGCATGCCCGATATGCATAGATACAACTATGGCATCACAACATAACCATATAACAACACAACTTTTATTGAAGAGGTTCAGACGTGCCTCGCATAATATGTACTTAGAGGTAGGGGGTCACATGACTCGGCACTCAAGTCATACAAGCAAGTTCATACAAACCAAGCGGAAGCATAAAGTTGTCTGAGTATAGAAAGATGAAAGGGTAAAAGGCACATGGCCTAACTATCTATAGCCCGCCACAGGGCATAAGGTCGTAGCTAGGACACCAACTATTCGGCATCGTCGACATCTAGAAAGAACCCACCTGATGGGTCCTGAGTCTCATCTGCAACATTTATTAAGCAAACATGAGTACAAACGTACTCAGCCAGTCTTTAAAGCAGACCTAGACTATTCATGCTCATGTATCAACAAGGGGAGTGGTGGAGTTTATGCAGCAATGCCAGCTTTGACTCCTGGCTACACTATACAATTTTAACTCTTTGTTTAGATTTTAGATATCTCACACGAGTCCACTAACTCCATAACAATACACCACCATGGATTCACTTTCGTCTCCTACGAGAGTGTCATCCACGGTACTCACACTTGTCTTGATATTTTTATGAGTATCCATTTGATTATCTATGAACATCATAAGTTCTCCAAGTAGTCCATATCTAAGGATGCGGCTATTTGAATAGTTTCATACCCTGCAGGGGTGTACTTCTTCACACACGCTCTCGCCACTTATCGATGTGTGCTCATAAAACCATGCACCTCGACAACATTCAAGCGGAAGCCTAGCGAGGGAGTCAGCCACGACCGTCAATCACATAAGACATCTAGTCCAAGCTATCGCCTATTTAAGACTGAACCCGCACAGAAGTCCGGCTAAAGTTTCTGCTATGGCCCCAAACGATGTGCATAGGGTTCCCAAGCCCACTATTCGGGTGACCCTTGGTACACCGTGCCACTGCCTACCGTGTCGTAACCCACCCTAGGGTCCACGCTACGCACGGCCTCCAGCATGCTATAAACACTAGAGACTACTAGCAACTCCTGGACCAAGGACTAAGCGGTTGATAAGTCGAGAGGGTCAATTAAGTATCCCAACATGTGGTAGTAACTACTCTTGGATCACAAACACGGAACTCAGTTCCTAAGAACGGTCCCAATGAGACAACCCGCTATGTACTCCTACATAGCCTCTCATCGCTACCTTTACCAAATCGGGTTCATCATAAGCTTATCACATCAGAACAACATTGTTTCACTCTAGTTCATCACCTAGATGAATCAGAACTGACACAACTCTAAGCATAGCAAGCATAACAGGCAAAGTAAGCAAAGCACATCATGGCACAAGCATCTACCAGGTATGCTAGGTTGCAAGGTTTACCTATTTACTATGACAATGACAATTCATGCAAAAGAATAGGTTCATCTACCGTGTTTGACAAACAAGTGAACGTTTTTCCTAATGCAATAAACAAGAGCAGGAGCGAGAGAGTGGGATGTTATCAGAATGATCAAAGGGGTTGCTTGCCTTGTTGGGCAGCGGGTAGGTTTTTTCCTTCATTGGAATACTCGGAGGTATCCTCAGAAGCAAGGCCTACCGCAATGCAGATAAATAGCAATCAATACACGCAAGTGCAACAATATGATGCATGATCATGACATGGTAGCATCTGTGGATGAGCTAATGCTACTATTGTCCAAGTTAATATGAAGTGAGTTTGAATATAGGTTCAAAATCATTCTTCATTTCATATTTCATAAGATAACCTATTAGTAAATGTCAATGTTCATCTACATAGGTTGCTCTAACATGCATGATAACAACACCATTGGGTTCATTGGATTTTTCTGATAAATTTTCATATATAAATTATTTTCATCTGATTTACAGATTAATTTATATGAATTTTAGAATTTTAAACATTTTCTGGAATTATTTAAATCAGATATTCCTTTATTGCATCAGCACTGCGTCAACAATGCGTCAGCAGTCGGCTGACCGAGCCAGGTCAAACCTGACAGGGTGGTGCCCTCATGTCAGTGACTCAATCACTTAACCAATGAATTAAAACTAATCCTAATTACTTAACAGCACTGGGCCCACTAGCCAGTGACTAATTAGGTTAATTAGTTCAATTGATTATTTTCATTAATCTAATTCTAATTAAAAAGGTCGGGCCCACTTGCTAGTTGACCTGGGGTCAAACCCCCGTGGTCAACACCGGCGACGTTGGGGGCGGCGGAGGGGGTCGGGATCCCTCGTCCGGCGACCAAAAGGACTGCGGAGGGCACCGATCTGCTCTACTTGCTCGCGCGCGTCAAGCCCGACACCTCCCAGGGTCCCGGATGGCCAGAATTGGCGCCGGCGATGAGCACGGCGGCTGCTGGAGCTCGGGCAAGCATGGGCTCATCGAGACGGAGCTCCAATGAGCCACCTAAGGGCTGCTAGGGCTGCCTGGGATCATCCTGAGCATGACTACGTGCTCAAGTGCGAGCTTGGTCCGCTACAGCGACGACCACGTCCTCGCCGGCGGCCAGGAGCTCTCAGGCCCGAGGAAATCAGGCACTAGAATGCTCTAACGAAGGGGTAAAGAGGGGGTAAAGGGCCAAGGGCTCATGGCGGTTGCAGAGGTGTCAACAGCGGGCTTGGGGATGGCCTGGAGCAGCGGCGAGCTTCACTTCTTTGCCTGCGGCCGGAGGTTGAAGACGACGGCGATGCGGTGATGGAGAGCTCCCGTCAATGCGTGGCTCGGAGAGAAGGAAGAGGGCGTGGAGGCGGAGCGATGGGAGGACTTAGGAGCAAGGGGGAGCAGCCGGAACGGCGGTGCTATGGCGGCGGGGCTTCGGCGGCCATGGCAACAAAGGGGGAGAGAAGGAGAGACGGGCGAGAGCGAGATGGAGAGAGCAATGGGAACGACAGAGGCGTCCTCATCCTCTCGCAGCATGGCGGGGGATGCAGGCGCGCAGGGTGCTGCGTGGCAGCACCAGCGCAAGCGCACGACGAGCACACGCTCGTCCTCCTGGCCGCCACGAGGACGACGACGGTGCTACGCCAGCTGGGCCAGCCTAGATGCCTCCTCATTTCCCTTTTTTACATTTCCAGTTCTATTTTGTTTTTCTGACATTTGTTTTATTTATTGTTAGGCACAATTGCTAACTATAACATATCCCAAATATTTTATAGCATTAAGTTTGAATATTTCAAACTTCTATAAAAAGTTTCAGGATATTTTGAAATCCGAAATAATGATAATGCTTTATTTGGCATTTTCACATACTATATTAATTATTTTTAAAATGCTATAAATGTTCAAATATTTAAGATGTCCCTTGGTATATTCATGTCAATATTTATCAGACATAGGGGACATTTTAGATGGGCATTTGGAATTTGTTGGTTTTTCACATTCATTAATTTGGTTCGATTCAAATGAATTGTGTGGGGTTTCTTTTAATCCCCATTTCAAATTGATGCAATAGTTGAAATATGATTCACACACATGCTGTCCTAAGACAACTAGCTAGGGATGTGACACGAGTTAGGTTGGGCGAGGCTGCAAGGGATCTTCGCACACGCCCCTCTGTTCGAATCTTAAGGGTTTTGGGGAGCCCGAAATCCAACATCTAGTTGCGATGGGCTCACACCTAAGTCTGTTAACCCAGACATCTTGGCGTGAAAAATCCATGACATCTTCTGTCTTGTTTTGGTGGTCTCGGGACGCTCTTGAACGAGTTGAACTTGCTCTTTTGCTTCGCGAAGGATATCTGGTCCAAAGACTAGTCCTTCACCGATTTCCGACCAATTGAGGGGAGTGTGGTACTTGCGTCCATACAACACCTCGAATGGTGCCATCTGAAGACTCAGTTGATGGCTATTGTTGAAGGAGAAGTCGGTGAATGGTAACTAATCTTCCCACTTGGCTCCGTACACCAAAACACAAGCACAAACCATGTCTTCGAGTATCTGATTTAGTTGCTCCATTTGTCCTCTCGTCTCGGGGTGAAAAGCTATGCTAAAGGAGAGCTTGGTTCCCATTGCTTCTTCAAACTTCTTCTAGAACCTTGAGGTAAACTGGATTCCTCACTCTAACACAATCTCCTTTGGAACTCCTTGAAGACTCACGATGCAGTTGATGTAGAGGTTTGCTAGCTGGCTTCGATTATAGGTGGTCTTAACCTAGTCCGATGATCGACAATGACCCAAATGGAATCATGTCCCTTGCTTGACCTGGGAAAACCAATGATGATCTCCATCCCAACTATTTCCCACTTCCATTCGGGCACTTTGAGAGGTTGCAACAATCCAACTGGTTGCTAATCCTCAGCTTTGACTCTCTGGCATATGTCACACTTACCAACAAAAGTGCATCTCTCTCTCTCTTCATTCCATGCTACTAGAATCTTGCTTTGATGTCCTGGTACATCTTGGTTCCTCTAGGATGGATGGAATACGGAGTGTCGTGAGCTTGTTCCAAGATCAGGCTCTTCATCTCACCCTTGTTGGGTACGCAAATGTGATTCCCAAACCATACGACTCTTTGTTCATCCCTGGAGAATCCTGGGGCCTTGCCTGCCTCGATATTCCTCTCGATGCCTTTAATGCTCTCGTGTCCCTTCTCAGCTTCCTTAATATCATCCATCAAGGTAGGCTTTGCTTTGAGGTAGGATAGGAATCCAGGTGCAACTAGTTCCAAGCCAAAGCTTTAAAGCTCTTCATATAGGGCAGGTAGCCTTTTCTTAATCATAGCATTCAAGGAACAAGCCTTTCTGCTTAAGGCGTCTGGTACTAGGTTTGCCTTTCCAGGGTGGTATTGAACACTGAGGTTATCATTCTCGATCAACTCCAACCATCTTCATTGTCTCAGGTTCAATTCCTTTTGAGTGAAAATATACTTCAAACTCTTGTGGTCTATGTATATCTCACATCGCTTCCCCAGAAGGTAATGTCGCCATGTCTTCAAGGCATGAACTACAACTGCCAACTCAAGTTCATGAGTAGCATAGTTCTATTCGTGAGGGTGTAGCTGTCTGGAAAGATATGCTACAATGATACCTCCTTGCATCATAACACCTCCAAGATCGATTCTCGATGCATCACAATATATCACAAACTCCTTGTGAATATCGGGGGTGGCCAAAACTGGGTTTGTGGTCAATTTCTTCTTGAGCTCATGGAAACTTTGTTTGCACTTTGGCGTTCATTTGAACTTCTTTTCCTTCTTCAAAAGATAAGTCATGGGTCGGGCAATACTCGAGAATCCTTCGACGAACTTGCGGTAACATCCCCCGAGTCTGGGGAAGCTTCTGACTTCCATCACATTGCTTGGGGATTGCCATTCAGTCATGGCTTCGATATTGGCAGGATCCACGGACAACCCTTCTGTAGTCAGCACATGACCGAAGAATCCATCTTCATGCAGCCAGAATTTGCACTTGCTGAACTCGGCATAAAGTTGGTCCTCCGCAAGCTTGTGTAGGACCAATATAAAGTGTTACTCATGCTCTTCCTGAGACTTGGAAAAGATGAGTATGTCATCAATGAAGACGACAACAAACTTGTCAAAGTACTCCATGAAGACTTTGTCCATGAGGTATATGAAGTAAGCAGGGCCATTGGTTAGCCCAAATGACATGACCGTGTACTCGTACAGGCCATACCAGGTTACAAATGTCATCTTCGGAATGTCTTGGGGTCCGATCTTCAAATCGTAGTACCCAGACCTGAGATCGATGTTGGAGAACACCTTGGCACCGTTCAGCTGATCAAATAGGTCATCAATCTTGGGAAGTGGATACTTGCTCTTTACTTTGACCTCATTGAGAGAACGGTAATCGACACAGAGTTGGATAGTTACATACCTCTTCGACACAAATAGAACAGGTGATCCCCAAGGAGAGGCACTAGCGTGAATAAATCATTTCCTAAGCTGCTTAACTAGTTGCTTCTTCAATTCAGCCAATGCTTTGGATCCCATCGTATAGGTCTTATCGTAGATGGGTCCAGCTCCGGTCATTAGTTCAATGATGAACTCAATGTCATAGTCAATAGGCATTCTGGGCAGCTCATCAGCAAATACATCTGGATACAAACATACCATAGGCACTTGATCCAACTCAATTCCCGATAGGCAATTAACCTGAGGGGCTTGATTGAAGGCAAGGTTGGGAAAATAATTGACTTAAACTCCTTGGCTATAGGTCTTGGTAATAGTCCTCTTGGCACAGTCCAACAATCCTTGGTGCTTGGTTAACCAGTTCATGCCAAGGATGACGTCCAAGCCTGGCGAATCCAAAACTATGAGGTCTGCTAGGAAGTCTATCCCGTTAATGTTTATCCAAACTCCTTTACATCCTATCTTGGACCTCATAACTGAACTCAGGGTTTGTATCAACATATGACTACCCAGGGGTGTAGGCCTCATACCACTCTCTAGTGGAAACATTTGGGTAACAAAAGAATGCAAAGCCCCGCAATGAAACAAAACGGTTGCTAGGGTTGGGTTGACGAGGAACGTACCCAGTATGTTGTTTGGGTCTTCTTGGGCTTCCTCGGTGGTGACGTGATTCACATGACCCTTGCCATTGTTGGGTTGGTGGATTCCTTGGTGGAACTCCATCGCCTTGACCTTGGTTTGGCGCATCAGGATGCGGTGCATCTGACTTCTTTTTGGGGCACTGCTTAGAGATGTGTCTAGGTTGACCACATCCAAAGGATGTGATCTGACCATAGTTGTTGTTGTTGTTTATACCACCATTGTGGTCATTGGGGTTGTTGTAAGATGGCCTGGGATTGGCATACTGCTAAGGCTGGTAGCTCAGACAAGGTGTAGGAGGCCTAGCTTGATGAGGCTGATAGGTTGGCTTGGCTGGGGTTGACTGTCAGAGCGAGGCTTCTGGTTGCTGGAACTACCCTTGCTAATCATCGTGCACTTGCGAGTGTCATCCATAGCATGATGCTTCTCTTCAAGCATGAGAGCCTTGTTCACCAGGTTGAAGAAGGTCTGGAAGTGGCAGACAATGAGCTGATACTGCAGGGCTTACCGGAGACTTTCCATGAAGCGTTCCATTTTACCAGCCTTAGTGTTGACATCTTTAGAGTGCATACCTTGATAGTAGGTTGAACTTCTGCATGTACTCGTTGACAGAACCATTTCCTTGCTTCAGTGCTTAGAATTCTCTCTTCTTGATAGCCATCATTCCAGAAGGAATGTGGGCCGTGCGGAATCCTTCCTTGAAATCATCCCAGGTGATCACACAATCGCCTTGCATGACCTTGAATCCATCCCACCAAGGTCTTGTGGTACCCCTGAGGCAATGGGAGTCATAAAGCACCTTCTCACGATCCTCGTTGTAGTTGATTAGTGCATGGAGGTCCTTGAGGTGTGGATCCAGTCATCGGCATCCAGGGGTTCAACAGTCTCAGTAAAGGTTGGGGGCGAATTCCTCACGAACTCAGACAGAGCAGAGCGGCCATTGCCATTTGTTCTTGCTACTGGTTGTTCATAAGGAGTTGAGCCATCTGCTGGATAGCAGCAGTTTGGCTTAGCATTCCTCCCAAAGAACTTGGAGAAACTAGGCTATGGTCATGTTCCCATGTGGAGGTGGTGGCGGGGGAATGTCACCATGTGGCTGCTCCTGGTGCTCTCCATCCTGAGCAGCCCCACTAGCTCTCTGTTGCTGGCTAGAATCGCCGGCTTCAGAGTTGGTGAAGGAGTTGTTGCGGGTTTAAGACACCATCCTGTTTGGAGCAGCCAAGTCAAATAACTGGGTTAGACAAGAGGGAAAAGCAACAATAGAGTATGCGTGCCTAAGGGGGCTGGTCTAGTGCAAGTGTGATGAAACAGAGGTCAAAAGACCAAACACATATATTAAGATAAGATAGACGATGGAGTCTACATGTTGCCTAAGGCAAAAGCATGACTTGTATCGGGAGACAAACAACAAAAACAAACAACAAGCACACATGGTTTCATATGAACCATCAGACGGAATCGACTTTGCATGAGGGGTATATGGCTTTTCCTACCCTAGGCGTTCTCGGACTTAGGTGGTGGAGTGATCTACCTCCTGGCCAGGAGGAAAGAAGACTCGATTGCTTGTTGGGAATCCTTCTGGCATGTTGCCCATATTCGCCACACCCGAAGCATGTGATGCGGATCTAGAGGTTACTACTCGGCCTTGGGTTAAGATGTCAGTGGTTTGGCGAAGTAGCTCTCGGGGGTGGTGAAGTTCCTGGCAGAGCTTTAGAGACTCCTTAATCAGGTTGTGAGCTAGACTATTAGCGGAGAGGCTGAAGTAGATCCGGATCCTGAGCGGGGTGCCATCCTCCTTGGATGGAACCAACATTTGACTTTCGCCAATGTTGTCCTTTTTAAAAGGTAGGTAGCAAGTAGCTGGCTCATCGGCCATCTCACGAATGAAGTTATGAAGGCGGATAAGTGCCTTGTGTGCTGCCGCCTCAACTACAATTTCAAGTTCTCCATTTGTGCGCCTTGAAATAACGAACGCTTCGGGGAGTAGTTTGCCTTTACGAACACTTCAAGTTCAACATGGTACTCCTTCCTGATGGCACCGGCCCAGTGCTCGTGGTAGAACAAAACAAGTGGTTGGAAAACTGGCTCTTCCCCAGGCTACCCTCAAGTAGTAGGGGGAAGCCAGATGCTAGGACTTCTTTGGGTACGACAGACATATACAAGTTTTGAAGTGAGGATAGTCGGTAAGGGTTTGAAATAGACTAGAAAAGAAGAGAGGTATACAAACTATTGCACTTAGCAACTAGGGATAGTTTTTGAAAAGGGGTTCATGCTAACTAACATCCATGCTAACTATGGCTTCCTACCGTCACGATGGCTCTAATACCAGCTGTGCAGGGACCCTGACTCATAAGTCATGATCACGGAATGCACATGCAGAGTGATCCCAGAGATCAATGCTCATTTAACACACATAAGCTGAATAACAAGAGTCTTACATCCATACATACCATCTTACATAAATAAAGACAGTTAAGGTCAAGTCTTACATAGATAGGGCCGTGAAGGCCAAACACCAAATATAAGTGGCAACAGAAATCTTGAACAAAAGCGTGAACCAATGCCATCTGCCTTAACCCTACATGCATTCGGATTAGGAAGCGTCCTAGTTCGCATGTTCATCACCAATGAACTCTTCACCATATTCCATCTCTTCCATGCCTGGCTAATTAAGTAAGTAGTGGCAAGCCAATGAGTACTTTCAATGTACTCGCAAGCAACCCATGTTTTGGAACAAGGTATGACAATGCATGATATAACACTAAGTAAGTTTGTAGAAAGCTAACTTTTAGTGCAATGACATGTTTAATCAACTTGTAAAAGCATGCATCAACAAGTTTCAAATATCCATATAAACAAGTTACATATATCATCAAAAGTAGGGGTTGAACATGTCATGTTCATTCATCATGTCAAGTTTTCCAAATTAACTAAATTATCGTCTTTGTCACCCACCCACACACACACCGGTTTAATAAAACACTCGACGTATTTTAAGCAGCATCACTGAACTTTCCTTGACCATGGACACGGCTATTTGAATAGTTTTGCACTCTGCATAGGTTGCACACTTTACCCACCAGCCTCGTGGAACTTGCATGTCATCCACGACTCGCGGTATATTACATACCCGAGGTAAGCACCCGAGAAATGCCTTTCCCTTGGCGATACACCATCCCTCATGATCTACATCACAAGTATCATCTAGGAGGGCACGCAACAGTGTGCCCGGTGTCCGTCAAAACAGCCCATGATCTTACTTTCCAGTATCACTCCCGCCACTAGTAATGCAGGCTCTGGGCTAGTACCGACCACGGTAATCAACAAAGCCCCATCCCATAAGTGGTATCATGGTTGTACAAGTAAGGTTGGGAACGGTTGAAAAATCTTAAATCTAATTAGTTTTCGAAAACACACGCACTCACTTGCCTCATTACACTACTTCTTTGTCAAGTGCTTACCTACCTAATACTCATCTCCCTCGTGCATTAGTGTCACCCGAAGGGGTTTTTGAAAAGACATTGAAATCATTTCATTTCTGACGCCATACATTTCCCAATTCCACTAGTGTAGTAACTACTTAGCATCCTAACTACTACCCACCCGTATAACCCTCATAGGAAGGTAGCGGCATGCACAATGAAAGTATCAACAAGGAAAGTAACTGAGGTAACCCACCATGGTGGTCATCATTTTGTTCATGATTCGATGCAACATATAAAGTACTATATGCCATGCAAAAAGGTTTTCTTAAACATGGTCAAAGGGCTGCTGGCCTGGATCAATAAAGTCCTCGGGGTCTTCAAAGTCTTCTGGTCCAACTCCCTCATCAACAACGCGATCTATCGTCGCAATATAAACAGGCAAAAATAAGACTGGCTAAAACAAGGAAAATAAACCACTCTTAAAAATGTCAAACCACTTCTGTAAAATTCTAGGTTAAAAACTAAAAATACTAGTTTATGGTTTTGAAGTTTAAAAAGTGCTAAAAATGATTTTAACAGTAGTTTTAAATAACCACAACGGGGTTTTAAATAAAACCAGTACATACAATGTTTTCAAAAAGTTGCACAAGTGGCATTATTAAATAGCACATAATATCACAAGATTTGTGGAGTTGGAATTATTGGATTTGGAGAAATATTTAAATCTATGGACTTTTTAGAAAATGTCAGAAAATGGAAAAGGAAAAGGGGCATTGTGCCATGGGCCAGAGCCAGCCGAGAACGGGCTCGTCCAAGAGCAACGCCGCCTGAGCCGAACTAGTGCGCCCACGCTTGTCAGGTTCAGACCTGACGGGTGGGGCCCGGGTGCCAGCGAGAGAGGGAGAGAGCGAGCGAGGTATAGGGATGAAGGGTGGGTTCACCTTGTCATCTTCCACCTCAGGACAGTGCGGCAGCAAGCTCACCGTCGATAGTGTAGGGCATGGCGAGGCTCGGGAGTGGAGGGAATGAAACTAGGGGATTGTCGTGCTTCCGGGGGGAGTTGGAAACCGAAGTAGAGGAGTAGCCAGTCATCAGCGACGAGGTCCTGCGGCGGAAGGGGTCTGGGTGATGGTCGCTAGGGCCGATTACTACTGCAAAAAGAGAAGGAGAGAGGTGGAGAAGGATCAGTGGATCGTTGTGGTTCAAGATCGGAGGAGAATGGGGGTGGAGGGGGATGCTCACCTTACAAACGTCGGTGGCCTGAGGCAGCGAGCACCGGCTCGATCCTGAGCGTCTAGGTTCCAAAACAAAGGGGGATAGGTGCGGGAGCACGATTAGGAGGAGGAGAGAGAGAACATAGGAGTGAGAGGACTCGAGGGAGGCTGTTTTATAGGGGCGCAATGATCCACCATGGACGCAGCCATCGGAAGCTGCTGCAGAGGCGATGGAGGCTCCAGGAGGGCATGTTTTCGTGCCAGGAGCGTACCTGGGGGTGGCCTACGACCCGGGGAGGCATGAGAGAGCGGGGCGAGGAAAACTGTGTTGCATGTGTGAGCGAGCTCACTAACCAAGCAGGCGGTGCTTAGCACACGCGAGGAGCGGATGCAGGGTGGAGAGAGAGGATGGGGTTGACAGGTTGCCGTGTTACAGACATTGAGGGTGTCACGAGGGACATGATGGGGGGGAGGTTGAGGCTGTCGGGGCCATGCATTAGGAGGTGGCTACAGTGTAGTTGGCAATGTAGAATGCTCTAGAGGACCCGTGTGTCATGCCACAGCATGCGAACAACGTTCTGGGCGCGTCCAACTGTGTCCAATAGGTCTAGGGTGGTTTAAACAAAGTGGGAGAAGCATAGGATGCTTTGGAGGCTCACTAGAATTGGAGGGTTGTGGAGAGGAAGGTATATTCTTGCCATACAGGGGGTAAAATGAGGGTTTTCACCCCCAATCATGGAGTTGTGGCCATGCAAGTCTTACTGGAGGTAGAAGGTAACAATGTGGGACTATGGTAAAAGTTTAGAGTGGAGGGGAATAGTAGAAGTGGTCAAAACATGGCTTTTACCAAACTACCAGAAGGTGTTTGATGGTTGTTTGGGCAAGTAAAAAGACTCCACTTGCCATGAGATTTACCATGATCAAATATAAGGTAAAAATGAGGTTGATAACCAAGTTTGAGCTCATTTGAGAAAAATTGGCAATGGAAACTTTGTAAGCCCTAGAAATCAATAGAATTAGGTTTGTGTAGATGTAGTCATGCTAATCTAATCTCCTTGATGCACCTCTTGGTGTAGTGTCCTTATTTGGTTATTAGAGCATGTCTACATAGTTTGAGATCAATTGGGAATAATTGAAAATGTAAAGTTGCTCAAATTTGGATTTGGACAAAGAGGGTTTGGGGATATTTTGGTGAACCAAAACAATTGGTATTAAGATGAAACTTTGCAAGATCATCACATATAGCATGTGTGACTTGCTAGAATTTTCCTAGATTTATTTGAGAATATTTCTTACAGAAATATTTCAGATGCTTGAAATGGGCAGAAAGGGTTTTGGAGGGGTTTTGTCCAATGATTTGAACATGACCATGTGTTCAAACTCATGCATATGGAAACTATATGTCCACCGAGTTTCCCTATTTTTTCGAAAATATATTTCAATCATTTAAATATTTTTTCCTTATGAAAGTCCATTTCTGGCCTTAACAACAAGACTTTAATAAAAAAGGAAAATAATATTTAAAATTAATATTTGTTGGTTTTGGGAAGTCTAATATGTAGTGGGTTTCAAATAAAGCCTTTGCGGTAAAACATCCTACCTAATTTGAGGACTTGTAGTACAATCCTCAATTTAGGGGGTTTTGGAAACCTAAATTGAATAAATGTTTTTGGCCAAAATAATATTTGGTAAATATAGTTTTAGGTCCTATACACATGGCATGATCATTGGGAAGAGGTTATGTATCAAATAGATGAGTATTGAGACAAGAAGAAACCTTTGAGTGCCAAAACACAATCAACCAGACAACAAACATCAAACAATTCAAATTTGCACTAGCACTCAAAAGTGTTAAATGGGTCCAAACTTTATAAACTAATAGCATAGATGGGAGATACAAACAAAGGGTCTCACAACATGCCAATGATAAATAAGAACTACCTTGAGCCATAGATCAAGTTTTCATTACTGGTCAATATTCATGACCAGCCATGACCTTTCGTTAAAAGCTGTGAGAAAAGAACATTGTTCGCGTTTGGGCGGTTGGCCTTCGAGCTAAGTCGTGTATGTGGCTCCAAAACTGTCATCGGATGAATAAAGATAAGGAGAGAACTCGCCTCACGAGCCGGAGACTGCAAACATGAGAAGTTATTGGGAATCAAGACTTTGGCATTAGAGTCTAGTTCGGGGGCTACTGAGGGAGTCCTGGATTAAGGAATCATCGGGCTGCCAACCTGTTTCTGTGGGCCGGACAGTAGGTCGCCTTTTCATTGTCAATAAAGGCCCGAACACTGAGATGTCGCAACCATGGTGGAAGTCTCCCAAGACCGTGATGTGTACTCCAAGAAAACAATGACTAGCTCGGCATATTCTTCTTCTGGTGTAACTGAAATTGTGTAACCATATGTACCCCCGGTGTCTATATAAACCAGGGATGTTAATTCGTAGGACATGTTAAGCTCGTTACTCCTAGGGTTTAAGACCAAATCATATGATCTTCAGGTAGATCAACTCTATACTTGATACTCCATCATCAATACAAAACAAATAAGGACATAGGGTTTTACCTCCATCAAGAGGGATCAAACCTGGGTAAACAAATCAGGCTCGTTTACCGTATTTAGTCTTTTTTGTGTATTTTCTAGGTCTTTGTGATTATAATACAACTTTAACAGCAATCATTTTGTTACAACAAACCATTTGCAAAGCGTCCAATGGCATGAGAGATAGAAGACTTCAACTTTTTCTGGCGTGGGATCACCCATTTTCTCTTTTCTCACACACGGATATTCGATGCGCTTCGTGTGTGTTGCGTGTCCCCCCCATAAGGTTCGAGTTTCGCCGCCAAATTTTCAATAGGAGTGCAATTTCAGTAGTTATTCCCCCCACCCCATTCCCACCCATCACATTTCCCCCCTATCCCCCCCCCTCCCCCCCTCTAATTGCATCCCAAACCACCGCCATCACCACAACCCGATCTACGTTATGCCTGAGTCTCGCTCGTTGATTTAGTGAGGTAACCTCCAATCTTCATCACCACCCTGACCCAATAGATCAGATGGAGCCTGCGAACCACCCTCATGCCTCAACATCCCCACCCACTATCGCCGAGCATCCCTGCGTAAGCCCAACCACATATCATGCGGAGGTAGAGAAGGTAGTCATGGCGGTCGATGTACTTACGTAGTTTCATAATGCACAACGATGTTGTTTACCGTCTAGCTTAGTCACATCCCAATATATTATAGTATTTTACATCATTTGTTTAGTTGTAGTTTAGCTTCTAACATTTACTTGTTTCTTGTAGGTACATATGTTAGCAGTAAGACCCAGCTACGAACATTGCGCGGGCTCTGGCCAAGTTGAAGTACCCTAGCAACTACCCCTAGGGATTTACTAAGTATGAATTGGCTCATGATGTTTAAATGTGTCAATTTCTGTTTCACTAGTACAATTTTAATGACTATGTTAGGTTGTCTGAACTCTGAAGTTAACACATCCAGTTTAATTTTACCAATACACGTCCCTTTGTTACCGTGCTACTCCTTGCAATGAAAATATCACCAGAGATACTGTCATTCAGTTAAAATTTCCTACTTTTGGTGGATGTTAACCCTGTTGTATTTAACATGCCTTTCTATGTGTTTATGTAGGGATACTGTGCACAATGATGTTGTTTACCATCGAGGTTACTCACATACCGTTCTCTTATAATATTTTACGTTGTTTGTGCAATTGCAACTTATGTTCTAACATTTATTTGTTGCTTGTAGGTACAGATGTCAACGGTACTAATGCACGCTTCGACCCCCTTTGCATATGGGGCAATGAGATTAACATGAACAAGCATCAAGTGAGGAAACTAAGAAAAATTGTTAGGCAGAAGAGACATCTGATTGGAATTAAACTCTTTATTTATACTTTATCCAAGACACCAGGATGGTAACTAATCTGTTGTCTTCTTTTCTAGCCCACAACAAGTTAATCTATAAGACATGAATACCTGAAAGTTGTCTCTTTTCAATGGTTTCTGAAGGAATTTACTCAAGATGACCTAGAAAACTACCTAGCCTATGTGGAGGCAACGAAGGTTATATTATATAATTCATGCTACCATGATAATGGTCTAGAAGTCTTCCTGAAGGGGGTGAAGGATGGATGGGCGATAATGACAAAGGGTTGGACAAAATTTGTGCACACCTTTGACATGGAGGAGCGCACATTATGGGTATTCCGTTTCTTCAACACCATCGACGGCAAAAAACCATTGAAAACTCTATCTTCACGTTTAGAGCCTCTAGTACTATATATTGTGGTTCATCATATTTAATCTTCTACCGAACTTGTAACCATGGAACATGTACTGAGTTTTCGATTTATGCATTTGGCTGTTGAACCATTGTAATTAGGGTATGTATTGATGGACGTGAAATCCACGTTTCATAATTAAAAATTTGAAATTTCCAATTCTAATAATAAATTAACGAAAATAAGATATTAGGAAATAAATTACAGCGCACACAACTTGGACGGGTAAACCGTGTGCGATGGTGTCATATGTCACACACAATTGTTTGAATAAATGTCTGTGTGATTATCAACTTTACCACACATGGTCGCATATTTTGCGCGTGTGGGATGTGCGCACTGTCACACATGCATTTGCATGCCGTAACTGTGTGTGCTTGCCATTAATAGCACAAACGATTCCGAACCTGCGTGCGTGTGTAATGTAGGACGATCAGAAGACGGTTGACATACATTATGTGTGTGCGATCCGAACAACTATTGCACACAAATATATCTATGTCATTGTCTCGGATGTGTGCTTGACCACAAACGTAACATCAAAGTGTGGCGTGTGGGATAGGCTACGACTTCGCATACGTTTATGATAGACGAATCGTTAGCAGGCACTCGCACCATCGCACATGATATTACAATGTTGTGTGAGATGACCCCACCCCTATTGCCCACACATGCAAGGCGACAGTTCTGAACTACGTCGCCCAAAGAGGTTAAAACCGTTTGTATAGCACCTAATGGTACCAGTGTGCAAGACCCACAGTTCGGGGGCCCCTACCCGAGATCATCCGGTTTTTACACTAACACACATGATTTAAGATACCTCTGTGTCATAGATTTGTCACGGCAGATGTCCGGGTGAACGGACTTAGGTTCAGGGCGAAGCGCAACTATGTGGCGGCTTGAAGGGGTTGGTCGGGCGCGGAGTTACCCAGGTTCGGCCCCTCCAATGGAGGTAAAACCCTTTGTCCTTCTTGTCTGGTATTGATGATGAAGAAGATCTCTCGGTTACAAGGGTGTTGTTTGATACCTCTAATATCGAGAGCCTCTAATCTATCTAAACTTGTGGACTTGTCCCTCTTCCTCCTCTAGGGGTTCTCTACCCCTCCTTATATAAGTGGAGAGGGTAGATTTACAAATAGAGTTCTACTAGGAGTAGGATTAGGACTAGTCCCTCTAGAATCCTATTCTGGGTCTTGTAAACTTCGGCAGGGAGTCTTTCTATCTTTGAGCCTTCTCTTGTGAGCCGCCTGACGCCGGCTTACACACCGGGTCTTGGGCCTGGGCGTCTTGTGATCCACCATGTCATGTCTTTTCCGGGTCTCCTGTGAGTCGCCAGGCCGGGTCATACCATGGGGTATATCCTTGACATTAGCCCCCAGATTAGTTTGACTTTGTTCATGCTAAGCTCCTGAAATAGGAATAATAAATATGTTAAGTAGCCGGCTTGCTCCTTTGGCCGGCTTATGAAATGGCTCCTCAGAAATCCGGGTCTTTTTCTGCATATGAAATAGTCGTCTTTGATAATCATCTTGCTTGTCAATGCCCTTTGAAAAATATTGAGAATAGAACACCCATATGCCATTGAGTCAGCTTCCAATACTCTTGGCGGGTCATTTCCGTCGGGTCATAATCGTTGGAACAGCTGAATACTGTAGCCCCCAAGTGCCGGGTCACACGCCTGCGGCGACTTGTGACTTTAGAAAGTTTGTTCTGAGTGGTGTAGCCTCCAAGTGCCGGGTTAGTAAGAATTACTGGGCTGGGACATAGGAAAATATAGAAACAATGGCTCATCTCCTTGAGATAATAGGGTCTTGCTGATAATGTAATGATTTGAAAAACCGGCTTGCATTAGCCCCCAAGTGCGGTGGTGCATGCTTGCAGCGACATGGGACTTGCATATTTTATATAAACTGAACTTGAATAATGTAGCCCCCAAGTGTCGGGTCGTCTGCTTGCGGCGACTTGGGACTATAATATGACTCCCCACAATTTGTTGAATCAATCCCTCACCGTGGTTGTAATACAACCCGGCATGAATATCCTGGAATAATTCCTTCGTCTTTGACATGAAATCCCTGCTTGTGGTTGTAATAGAACCCGACAAATGTATATTGGAGAAATCCATAAGTGTTGTAGATTACCACAAAGCACAATTGAAGAAATCTGAGAACTGATTAATTAGATGACACGACATTATAACTGATAGGGCGGCTGTTTGAAAAATAATAAATTCTCTGAGCTGGCTTGAAAACCCCCCAATCATTTAGTACTGGTTATGATAAACCATGAAGATCCAGCCAGGTTTGGCTATTAAAGATCCATTTGATCTTGCGGAGTACTTAATGGCGGCTCATCTTTAAGAGGTAAAACCTGCAAAAATAAACAAGACAAAATATATTCTGCATTGTTGTAAGGATGGCTTGAAAAAGCACAAGCCAGAGATGTTTATAACATTGCTCCTTCTTTCATAATGTTTGCTCTGACCCGGCTGGATAAGCCGGTCATGATATGTCATGTGAATATGATGCATTGTATGATGCAAAGTATGATGCAATGTATGATGCAATGTTTGACTTGTCAACATTTTTGGCGCGAACGCCGGTTGTTAGGGTTAGATAAGCTACACCCGGAGGTGAGAAGCCCCCTTTTACAACCGTGGCTAATCATGTTAGCCGGAGATGGCATAAAGCCGACCGATAAGGCGTTAGAAGCGATACCCGAAGGTAAGAAGCCACCCTCAGCCCGCGGCTAATCATGTTAGCTGGAGATTTGGCGTAAAGAGACCGATAAGGTGTTAGAAGCGATACCCGAAGCTAAGAAGCCGCCCTTAGCCCGCGGCTAATCGTGTTAGCCGGAGATTTGGCATAAAGCCAGCCAATAAGGCGTTAGAAGCGATACCCAAAGGTAAGAAGCCGCCCTCGGCCGTGACTAATCGTGTTAGCCGGAGATTTGGCATAAAGGCGGTCGATAAGGCGTTAGAAGCGATAGCCGAAGGTAAGAAGCCGCCCTCGGCCACGGCTAATCATGTTAGCCGGAAGATTTGGCATAAAGCCGGCCGACAAGGCATTAGAAGCGATACCCAAAGGTAAAAATCTGCCCTTGGCCGTGGCTAATCGTGTTAGCCGGAAGATTTGGCATAAAGCCGGCCGATAAGGCGTTAGAAGCGATACCCGAAGGTAAGAAGCCGCCCTCAGCCCGCAGCTAATCATGTTAGCCGGAGATTTGGCATAAAGCCGGCCGATAAGGCGTTTGAATCGATACACGAATGTAAGAAGCCGCCCACAGCCCGCGGCTAATCGTGTTAGCCGGAGATTTGGCATAAAGGCGGCCGATAAGGCGTTAGAAATGATACCCAAAGGTAACAAGCCGCCCTCGACCGCGGCTAATCGTGTTAGGCGGAGATTGGGCATAAAGCCGGCCGATAAGGCGTTAGAAGCGATACCCGAAGGTAAGAAGCTGCCCTCGGCCGCGGCTAATCGTGTTAGCCGGAAGATTAGGCATAAAGTCGACCGATAAGGCATTAGAAGCGATACCCGAAGGTAAGAAGCCACCCTCAGAAGTCGCAGTTGACATGTCAACTAGAATATTTGTGAATTCTTCTTGTAAGTCGCCATCTTGTAAGCCGCCATCTTGTATGAAGGAACGGCAGAAGCTCCAAATAAATTTAGGCACATATGATTGAATGGTGCATCACGGCGGTTCGTCCTCTTGGGAAACTTTTAATCATCCGCCAATAATGGAATAGCCCCTAGGATTGGGTTTTCTCTTGCAAAGACCTGGGGTTCTCGTTGAAAACGACCAAATGTGTCTCGCCATGTCTGTAGCCCCTGAGTCTTAAGTTGACTCGAAGAGGCGGCTTGAGAATCTCCACTGAAAGTTGAGGTTGGCCGTGGCGGGTTATAGATGATCCCGCATGATTTGTTTCAACGATCTAGTCGAGGATTCGTTCCGGCTGGTTGTTGAAGTGAACCAAACTGTAGTGGTGGCGACTTGTGCGCCTGTTCGTCGGTCAGCTCATACCGGCGAGCATAGCATTGATATGTCAACGTTGATGGTACCGTAGGGCAGAGATTCAGAACCGTTTGTTGCACAACTTGTGCTGTTGCATGCAGCCACTGTTAGGTTGATGTAGACATAGCAAACATCCACGGCATTGTAAGCCGGTGCTATTGTTAATGATGCCATGACATTGTAAGCCGACACGGATTGCGAGAGATGGCCAGGGCGTTGTAAGCCAGCGCTGTGGCGAGAGACAGCCATGGCGTTGTAAGCCAGCGCTGTGGCGAAAGACGACCACAGCGTTGTAAGCCGGCACGACAGTGATAGACGGCCATGGTGTTGTAAGCCGGCGTGGATGTCGAGAGACGGCCACGGCATTGTAAGCCTGTGTGGATGGCGAGTCGGCCATGGCATTGTTGGTGAAAACCATACCGCAAGTACGGCTTCTTGCACATACAGTCGTTGAGCATTATGGCATGGTCAGATGCTAGTGCATGATAATGGTGGCGCGAGCTATATATCCATGACACGACCACCGCTCTTGCAGTGAACAATTGTCCTTATTCCTCTGCACGACAGATGGTCCATAAGTGGCATCTGTAGATATTTTTGCAACACGGCTGCTGAATTCCTTTGGATCCTTATATGCATGCTAAAGACATTTGTGCTTTATCCCCTTGAAGACTCTGCCATATGCTGGTTGAATTTTTAATCCATCTTCAACACGGGCAACAGCCAAGGCGACTTGCTGCAGGGGTGGGTCAGCACGGCGCTTGGAGGCAGGGCAAGGCAAAGCCTGGCACGGATGGCGACTTGCGGTGAAGCCTTTTCAGAATTGTTTTCTACTGCTTTAGAATTGTACTTGCAAATCCATCTAGCTTCTGAAGCAGCGACAATAGGACGGATTGATCTTCTCCTGATAGGAACTCTTGGTGTCTTGGTGAAACACTAGCGATCAAATAAACCAACAGCGTTCCTTGAAAAAACGGGGCTCTAGGCTTGAAGATGGTCGTCGCCTCGAAGGCAGAGGCGAGGCCGTTTACGGAGAGCGGTTGTGGCCCTAGCAAAAACAAGCCGTCTTAGCAATGCGGCGGCTGAGGCAAAACGTGCGGCAGCTTACAGCGAACCATGGAGGCAATGGCTCAGAGGCGGCCATGGCGGCTCTCCCATTGCAGTTGTGGCTGGCGGCAGCTCTCCACTGCTGGGGGTCATCGGCGAAGCGGGGAATCAAGTGGGATTAGGTCAAATCCGTTTTCGGGTCATGGCTGCGACGTCTCAGCTGCAATCCGCGGCAGAGAAAATGACCAGCTGGCTCAATGCATACCCATGGATGTAGCAGGGGTAGAGGTGAGCAGGTGAGGCGACCCAAGGCAGAAGTAGACCGCAACGGTTGAAACAACACGCGGCAAGATGGCATTGCAGCTCGACGGCGGTCGAGGCCAGGCAGTGACTCGTAGGCGGCCTTGGAAGCAGCCTGGCGGTGGAGGGCGACTCGGATTGAGACCGGGTTGGTTGGCTCGGTTGACTCTTTCCAAGTCCTCATGGTGGTCTTCTTTTTTGTTTGGTAACACAGGCGGGCTCCGATCTTGTCGGGACTTGCAAATTTTCTGACGCTGTGGTGGTAGACTTTTTGACAAAAGATGATAATCCTGATCTTGATTTGGTGCATGGATAACTTTATCAGCATATCTACTTGGAGCAGGTGAACTGGTGGGCGGCTTGGCCACGCACGGGGTAAGCATGAGGAGGTCAAAACCGGCAAGGCACTCGAATTCACAGCGGCTCAATGGACAGCCGACTCGAGGTGGGGCCCGAAGAGCAATCCTTCTCCAACGAGCAAGTACCCATGAGCATCGGTTTGATCGGACGCGTCCTTCTATCTTGACGACTCCAAAATGACTGAATAAATTGTAGAACGGCGGCAGCGGATAGACCGTAACCCTAATTCTTCTCTGACTTGAATCTCATGGATTTGTAAAATCTGGACCGATGAACTCGAAGCTGATGCAGACCCTTCCGAGCTGGGTTTTTCTTCATCTGAAAAATTGTGACCTTCTCGATCCCTGTGAGAGATCCCTCCAAGAACACAACACCACCGTGCACGTGCCCCACGATGGGCGCCAACTGTCATAGATTTGTCACGGCAGATGTCCGGGTGAACGGACTTAGGTTCGAGGCGAATTGCAACTATGTGGCGGCTTGAAGGGGTTGGTCGGAATCGAGAGACGCGGAGTTACCCAGGTTTGGCCCCTCCGATGGAGGTAAAAGCCTACGTCTTGCTTGTCTGGTATTGATGATGAAGGAGATCTCTCGGTAACAAGGGTGTTGTTTGCTACCTCTAATCCCGAGAGCCTCTAATCTGTCTAAACTTGTGGACTTGTCCCTCTTCCTCCTCTAGGGGTGCTCTACCCCTCCTTATATAAGTGGAGAGGGTAGGTTTACAAATAGAGTCCTACTAGGAGTAGGATTAGGACTAGTCCCTCTAGAATCCTATTCCGGGTCTTGTAACCTTCGGCAGGGAGTCTTTCTCTCTTTGAGCCTTCTCTTGTGAGCTGCCTGATGCCGGCTTACACACCGGGTCTTGGGCCTGTTCGTCCTATGATCCGCCTGCCGGGTCATTAATAAAATGTCATGTCTTTTCCAGGTCTCCTGTGAGTCGCCAGGCAGGGTCATACCGTGGGGGTATATCCCCGACACTCTGGGTGGAAACTGGTCGAATAGAACACTGGAGGACCCAGTGGTAGCCTAGCTGTCACTGGGGAAGTACCAGTATTCACGCCGAAAGTTCCACCGAGGCACAAAGAGATGGATGGATACCTAAAGACCTGAGGCTTACCTGCATAGCCACAAGTCATTATGGGATCTGGCTTGGTTGGACGTCGTAGCGACTAGAGAATGACGGTGCTACGAGATGTAGAAGAACGATAGGATTAGATGGGCACTGGAAATGGCTCAAAGGAACCCTTTGGAAGACCGTATTTCTAACATCTGGTTCTCTAACACCATGCAGTGCAAGGACTTCAACGTAGGTGATCTAATCTTGTGGGGAAAGTGTGCAAGACTCTGAAGAGTACCAAACGTAATCGATTACCCATGTCCATAGTTACGGACAACTTGAGCCAAAGGAACTAAAACTAGCAGGAACTCTCGACACAATTAATATAAATGTTTTGGGTCTAATGGTAATGGGAATGAGAATTGGTTGGCAGAACCTTCTCATTAACAACCAACATGTAGTAATAACCTTTGCTTTAGCCCCCTTTTGTTCTAGGGAATAATTGTGTTTCACTAAACTTAATCTTACAACCCCCCTACCATATATGCATATAGTGTAGGAGTTGATTTTACCTATTCACTCATGTGACTTGCCAGCGTATTCAAAATGCTGACCTACACGACTATAACGTGTCATGCTGCAGAGTACTTTTCCGACCAGGACTAAGGACACGTTCTACGCTTGGTGATTATGCCCTTGGAGTCGGATGGACTCGCTGGCGTCTACGTATTTCACATTAGTTTTATCTCAAGATTTGGCCTTCAGCCAAATTTATTTTAGTAAAGACTCTATATGGTATTCAATGAAATGAACCAATTGTGATTGCACTTTGATTAGACATTGATGTACTATGTGTTTACCAGCATGATGTTCGGATGGTACAAAACACTAGAGACTTACGTTTCATGTCGGGTCGCTACAGATAAGGTATTAGAGCACACTCTAACCGTAAGACATAACCTCTAGGATTAGAAACGCCTTAGGAGGAAAAAATCATTTTAATTATGTTTTAAAATTCCTGTATTCTCATTTCTTTGTTTCTGACTCCTCTCCGATTTCCAATACTTTTAGATGGCAACCTTCACCCCAGTTCTGCTCACGGAGTTTTGCTAGCCCGATGCGATGATGCCCTTCGACAAAGAGATGATGCAGCCCATTAGGGACTTAAGGATTGCTTCACCAACTATCATTAGGACCCCTACCACGGCTCTCCAAGCAGACACTTGCTATAGGATTGAGTTGCACACCCTGATAGGACCTTCGGACATCACATGGAATCCATTGACTTCAAGTTTATTGCTCCCAACTGGATTCTCGGGAGGAACATGGCAATTCATTATGCACTTGGACATATCAAGGAGGTATACATAGGCAGTACCATTGGAATCAAACCTCGCCATGATCTTTTGCAGAGGTGCAGATGGAGATATCATAAGCACCATCACTGATGACTCCGTGCTGTCCTATGTCCAAGTGTTGGAGACACACATCAGGACTCCAGAGATCTAGGTAAGCAGAAGAACGAAGAGGATCAAAAAGATAATGCTCCAAGAACTTGACCTCGAACATGAGAGGCCAACTACGAGCATGAAGATGAAGTCAAGGAATTCCTGGAGAGGATCAAGAACTTGAAGACTCCCGTTGCAACTCTAGAGGAGCAACTGGACCAAGGAGAAAACCTTCACCCAGAAGGCAACATGGCCCCATAACCAGCAACAAGGACGACTACGAGGAGAGCACCACAGGAGGAGGACACACCACCATGTTTTTATGAGGAGGACTTTAGTCATGACCACCATGTTATCTTTTATTTTTCTCGTTAAACGTAGGTCGATGTTTCGTTCTATTGCAATATTTGTATCTTGAGTTTGAAACTTTTGAGATGAATAATAAATGAGTGTTGGTGTGTTAATGTTTGTTGCATTACATATGGGTAGTGCATTTTTCTCTTAATACCCTTGTTATATTCTAATTCTCATCACTCCGAAACATCAAATGCCTCCAACACATGACCCCAGATCCAACTTCCCGCTAGAACTCACCTAAATGATATAGCAACAGAATGCCCTGATGCAGCCGCTGATACAGAATTAGGCCAACAATGACAATAAAAGCCATCCACTCTAGGCTGACAACCTCACTCGCTTCTTGGGGTTGAATCCACGCACCTTCTCCAGCAGCATCGAGCCCATTGTGGCAAATGATTGGCTCCACAAGATGGACGGGGAGCTGATCAACGATGGTTGCACGGAGGCAGAGAAAGTGTGTTTTGCTGCACATCAACTAGAAGGACGCGCAACTTCTTGGTGGGATAACTACACCACAACATTTCCCATTGCCGGTGTGACTTGGGAGCAATTCAAGCAGGATTTCCGCACCGCTAATGTCTCAGCTGGATCCATGAGTCTGAAGAAGCTTGAGTTTCACAACTTACTTTAAGGAAATCGCTCTGTGGCCCATTATGTGGATGAATTCAACATGTTGGCCCGATATGCACCAGGATATGGGGCCGATGATGCAGTCAAATAGGAGAAATTCATGGAGGGACTCAACAATGAGTTGAGCATTCAGCTGACGATGGCTACTTTCAACAACTACCAGGAGCTAGTAGACAAGGCCCTCATCTTCGAAGGAAAGCAGCAACGGATTGAGAACCACAAGAGGAAATATGGACAGGGGACGTACAACTCTGGAGCTCAGCATAAGCCCCATTACTCCCGTTATTCAGGGAACAATCATCCCAACAACAACAACTTGAAGAATGGCAATGGAGGCAATGGCAATCAACATCGTCCCACTCCAGATCAAAAGTATCTGAGTCATATCACATATTTCAAGTGCCACAAGAGGGGCACTATGCCACTGATTGTCCCGAAATCAAGTAGGGAACTGGAAACGACAACAACAACTCAGCAACAAAGAATCCAAACCATTTTCCACGTGCTCAGGTGAACCACATTGATGTGGAGGAAGTCTATGATCAGCCCAAGACTGTGGTTGGTAAGTTTTTCTTAAGTTCACATCTAGTACTGGTACTTTCTTATTCTGGTGCAACTCATTCATTCATATCAAGGGTAGTTGTGGAGAAGTATGGTTTGCCCATGACAACCCTTAGTAGACCCCGTCAGGTGTATTCCCCAAGAGCCAAGATGATGGCAGGGTTAGGATGTCCCTCGATGAACCTCCATATTGGAAACCATGTATTCCCCATCGACCTCATTATATTAGAGTCACGGGGATTGGACGTAATCCAAGGCTTGGATTGCATGACCAAGTATGAAGGAAACATCGATTATGCCCATAAGTCGATATTTCTCACCACCCCAGAGCAGAAGAGGATTAAGTATGTATCTAGGCACACACACTGAAGAATACTCGGTTAAATTATCTCATGGAAATTGTTTAGGAAGATGTGTCGGTTGTACAAGACTTCCCTGATGTATTTCCACAGGAATTGCCAAGCATGCCACCGGATAGAGAAATTGAGTTCCTGGTTGAGTTATTGCCAGGGACGGCCCCAATATCCAAGATACCTTATCGGATGCCCGCAAATGATTTGGAGGAAATCAAGAAACAAAACAAGGAGTTATTTGGCACATGCTATATTTTCCCAAGTTTGTCACCTTGGGGAGTCCCAGTTTTCTTGGTAGAGAAGAAGGATAAAACCTTGAGGATGGTAGTCGATTATTGTGCACTGAATGTGGTGACTATCAAGAACAAGTACCCTCTATTAGTGATTAACGATTTGTTTGATCAGCTAGTTGGAGCCAGAGTATTCTCCACGATCAATCTTCGATCAGGGTATCATCAGTTGAAAATTCATGAATAGGATAAACCCAAAACAACTTTTACCACAAGGTATGGTCTATATGAGTATACATTCATGTATTTTGGTTTGACTAATTCTCCTACATATTTTATGAGTATGATGAACAAGGTATTTATGGAATATCTGGACAAGTTTGTCATGGTGTTCATCGATGATATACTCATATTCTCCAAGAGCGAGGAAGAACACAAGCAACACTTGCGTTTAGTTCTGGAGAAGCTTCGAGAGCATCAATTATATGCCAAGTTGTGCAAATGTGAATTTTGGTTGAAGGAAGTCAGATTTCTCGGACACATTATTTCTAGAGAAGGAATAGAAGTGGATACATCCAAAGTTGCAGCAGTCACCGAATGGAAGGCACCCACCTTAGTTAAGGAGATCCGCAGTTTTCTCGAACTTGCAGGATATTATCGGAGGTTTAATGAGAACTTTCTCAAAGATTTCCAAGCCTATGACAGAGTTGTTGAAGAAATAGTCCAAGTACATTTGGACTATGGAATGTGAAGCCAGCTTTCAGGAGTTGAAGAAACGTTTGGTTCCAGCCCAGTGTTGATTTTGCTGAACATTCGGAAGGAATTCTAGGTAATTGTGATACTTCACGTCAAGGCCTTGGAGGAGAGATCATGCAAGAGGGAAAATTTGTAGCCTATGCATCCAGACAACTACAACCTCATGAATTGAACTATGCCACACATGATTCAGAGTTAGCGTCCAATGTGCACGCAGTCAAGACCTGGAGACATTACCTTATTTTAAATAGTTGTGATATTCACACGAATCATAAGAGCCTGAAATATATCTTCACACAAAAGGAATTGAATCTCGGGCAGAGTATATGGCTAGAGTTGATCAAGGATTATGACATGAGATTGCATTATTACCCAAGGAAGGCAAATGTTGTAGCAGATGCTTTGAGTCGTAAGAGCTATATGAACACCCTTGTGTTGGAAATATTCCCTAGAGGCAATAAAAATGGTTATTATTATATTTCCTTGTTCATGATAATCATTTATTATCGATGCTATAATTGTATTGAATGGAAACTCGGATATATGTGTGGATATATAGACAAACACTTCGTCCCTAGTGAGCCTCTGGTAGACTAGCTCGTTGATCGAAGATGGTCAAGGTTTCCTGACCATAGACATGAGTTGTCATGTGATAATGGGATCACATAATTAGGAGAATCATGTGATGGACAAGACCCAATCGTAAGCATAGAAGTTGATCATGTCAGTTTATTGTTACTACTTTATCCATGTCAAGTATCTATTCCTACGGCCATGAGATCATGCAACTCCCTAACACTGTAGGAATGCCTTGTGTGTATCAAACGTCACAACATAACCGAGTGACTATAAAGGTACTCTAAAGGTATCTCCAAGGGTGCCTATTGGGTTGGCATGGATCAAGACTGAGATTTGTCAGTCCGTATGACAGAGAGGTATCTCTGGGCCCACTCGGTAATACAGCATCACAAGAAGCTTGCAAGCAATGTGACTAAGGAGTTAGTCACGAGATGTTGTGTTACGAAATGAGTAGAGAGACTTGCTGGTAATGAGATTGAAATAGGTGTGGAGATATCGATGATCGAATCTCGAGCAAGTAACATACCGATGGACAAAGGGAACTGTATACAGGATTGCGTGAATCGTTGACCTTGTGGTTTGACCAATAAAGATCTTCATTGAATATGTGGGAACCAATAAGGGCATCCAAATCATGCTATTCATTATTGACTATCAAGGTGTCTCGGTCATGTCTTCATAGTTCTCGGACTAGCAAGGTCTGCACACTTAACGTTCGATGATGATTTGGTATTGTTGAGTTATATATTTTGGTTACCAAAAGTTGTTCGGAGTCCCGTATGACATCTCGGACGTCAGAGGGAGCTCCGGAATGGTCCGGACATAAATATTTATATATAGGAAAGTGCTATTCGTATTACGGAAAACTTTTGGGTGTTTCCTGTATTGTACCGAGAGTGCCAAAAGGGTTCTGGGGTCCACCGGGAGGGGCCCACCCACCCCAGGTGGGCACATGGGCCTAAGAGGTTGCGCACCAGCCCCCTGTGGGCTGGGCAACTAACCCCAAAGGTCCCATGTGCCCAGGGGTAGGTGGGGGAGGTGCCTTGGTGAGGGAGGAGTCCTCCCTAGGGCGCCCACCTCCCTTGTGGGACCACTAAAAGAACTCCCTTCTAGGAGGTGAACTCCTCCCGACCTTGGTCGGACAGACCTCCTTGGAGGAGGGGCCAAAGTTGCGCCCACCTACCCCCTCATCCTATATATAGAGAGGGAGAGGGAGGGCAGCCACACCCCAAGGCATAGGTGCAGCCCTCCCTCTCCCCTAGATATATTTCTCATCCGAAAACGCATCTCGACAGCACTTGGTGAAGCCCTCCTGATATTGCTCCAGCACCACTGCCACCTCGCTTGCTGGATCAAGAAGGCAGAGACGTCATCAAGATGTATGTGTGCTGAATGCAGAGTTGTCGTCCGTTCGGCGCAAGATCGGGACGGATTGTGATTGGATCGCGGGACGGATCATGATTGGATCGCGAAGACGTTCGACTACATCAACCACGTCTCTTAACGCTTCTCACTTAGCTATCTACAAGGGTATGTAGATCCACTCTCCCTCTCGTAGAAGTTGGTCTTCATAGATAGATCATGGGTGTTCGTAGGAATTTTTTTTGTTTCCCATGCAATGTTCCCCAATAGTGGCATCATGAGCTAGGCCTATGCATAGATAACATACATGCGTAGAACACAAAAGAGTTTGTGGGCGTTGATGTTCAGAATTCTTACCTCCTTAGTATTATGTTGTTTCAACGGTATTGTGGGGTTAAGCGGCTCGGACCAACCTTACTCATCCACGTACGAGAGACCGGTTCCATCAACGGACATGCAACTTGTTGCATAAAGATGGCTGGCGGGTGTCTGTCTCTCCCAATTTAGTTGAATCGGATTCGATGGAGGTGGTCCTTGTAGAAGGTTAAAAGGCGACTCGGTTATCACCTTCGTGGCTTTGCGTAGGTAAGAACGGTTCTTACTAGTTGCCATATCATCCACGTAAAACTTGCAAGAACAAAGTAGAGTACGTCTAACTTGTTTTTGCAGGGCATGTTGTGACGTGATATGGCCAAGACGTGATTTTATATATATTGATGTATGGGATGATCATGTTTTGTAATAGTTACCATGACTTGCATGTCGTTGAGTATGGCAACTGACAGGATCCATAGGATTGTCTTTAATTTATTGTATGACCCGCGTGTCAATCACTAAACGCCATGTAATTACTTTTACTTTATCGCTATGTGTTATCAATAGTTATAGATGCAATAGTTGGCACGACAACCATGTGACGACACAATGATGGAGATCATGGTGTCATGACGATGATGATGGAGATCATGTCGGTGCTTTGGAGTTGGAGATCAAAAGTACAAGATGATGATGGCCATATCATATCACTTATATGATTTGCATGTGATGTTAATCCTTTTATGCATATTATTTTTCTTAGAACAACGGTCGCATTATCAAATGATCTCTCACTAAAATTTCAAGATAAAATTGTGTTCACCCCAAGTGTGCACCATTGCAAAGGATCGTCATTTCGAAGCACCACGTGATGATGGGGTGTGATAGGCTCTACGTTCGCATACAATAGGTGTAAGCTAGTTCTACACATGCAGAACACTTGGGTTCAACTTGACGAGCCTAGCATGTACAGACATGGCCTCGGAACACAGAAGACCGAACGGTCGAACATGAGTCATATAGTAGATATGATCAACATGGAGATGTTCACCACTAAAACCACCTCATCTCACGTGATGATCGGACTTGGGTTGGTGGATTTGGATCATGTCACACTTAGACAACCCAAGGGATGTAGATTTGAGTGGGGGTTCTTATGTAATATTATTAATTGAACTCATTATCATGAACATAGTCTAAGTTGTCTTTTCAAATTATGTTGTACATCAATGGCTCACGCAGTAGCTCCCATAAATTTTAATGCATTCCTAGAGAAAGCAAAGCTAAAAGATGATGGAAGTAACTATGTGGATCTGAGGATTATCCTCACGGCTTCGCAAAAGGCTTATGTCCTTGATGCACCGCTTGGTGCACCGCCCCCTCCAGTGTCACCTATAGAAGTTGTGAACGTCTGGCAGACGCGTTCTGACGACTACTCGATAGTTTAGTGTGCCATGTTGTATGGCTTAGAATCAGGAATTCCAAAGCATTTTGAACGCCATGGAGCATATGAGATGTTCTAGGAGTTCAAGTTAATATTTCAAGCAAATGCCTGGATCGAGAGGTGTGAGACCTCCGATAAGTTCTTCGCCTACAAGATGGAAGAGAATGGTTCTTTCAGTGAGCACCTTCTTAGAATGTCTAGGCACTACAACCGTTTGAATGACTTGGGAGTTACATTTCCGCCCAAAATGGTCACTGACAAAATTCTCCAGTCACTGCCACCTAGCTATAAAGGCTTCGTGATGAACTATAATATGCAAGGGATGGACTAGTGTGTCTCCGAGCTTTTCATGATGCAGAAACTCGCGGAAGTAGAAATCTAAAAGGAGCATCAAGTGTTGATGGTGAATAAAACCACTAGTTTCAAGAAAGGCAAGGGAAAGAATGGAAACTCCAAGAAGGGTGACAAGCCAGTTGCCGCTCCTGTCAAGAAGCCAAAAACTGGACCCAAGCTTGAGACTGAGTGCTTCTATTGCAAGGGGACTGGCCACTGGAAGCGGAATTGCCCCAAATACCTGGCTGATAAGCAGGTTGGCAACATCAACAAATGTATATTTGATATACATGTTATTGATGTGTACCTCACTAGCTTTCGTAGTAGTGCATGTGTATTTCATACCAGTTCGGTTGCTCAAATTTGTAACCCGAAACAGGAACTGTGGAATAAATGGAGGCTTGCAAGGGATGAAGTGCGTCAGAAATGGTTCCAAGGTTGATGTGATCGTCGTCCGCATGCTCGCTCTTCAATACATTAGTAGTGAATCTAAATAATTGCTATTTGGTGCATGCATTGAGCATGCATATTATATATGGATCTTGTTTATTGCGAGACGGTTATTCATTTAAATCAGAGAATAATGGTTGTTCTATATATATGAGTAACTCATCTTTTATGGTCATGCACCCAATGTGGACGGTTTATTCTTGTTGAATCTCAATAGTAATGATAGACATATTTATAACATTGGTACCAAAAGATGCAAAGTTAATAATGATAGTGCCACTTTCTTGTGGCACTTCCTCTTAGGTCATACTGGTGTAAAACACATGAGGAAGCTCCATGCTGATGGACTTTTCGAATCACTCGATTTTGAATTGCTTGATACATGTGAACCATGCCTCTTAGGCAAGATGACTAAAACCCCGTTCTCCAGTACAATGGAGCGGGCAAGCGACTTGTTGGAAATCATACATACTCATGTGTGTGGTCCGATGAGTGTGGAGGCACATGGTGGATATCATTATTTTCTCACCTTCACTCATGATTTGAGTACATATGGTTATATTTACTTAATGAAACACAAGTCTAAAACGTTTGAAAAGTTCAAGAAATTTCAAAGTGAAGTAGAGAATCATCGTAACAAGAAGATTAAATTTCTACAATCTCATCGTGGTGGAGAATATCTAAGTTATGTGTTTGGCATGCATTTGAAACAATGTGGAATCATTTCACATCTTACGCCACCTAGAAAACCACAGCGTAATGGTGTGTCCGAGCATCATAATTGTACTCTATTGGATATTGTGCGATCTATGACAACTCTCACTGATCTGCCACTATCATTTTGGTGTTATGCATTAGAGATAGCCGCATACACTTATGGCACCATCAAAGACAGTTGAGACAACACCATATGTGTTATGGTTTGGGAAGAAACTTAAGCTCTCGTTTCTTAAAGTTTGGGGCTGCGACACTTATGTGAAATGGCTTCAACCTGATAAGCTAGAACCCAAAGCGGACAAGTGCATATTCATAGGACACCGTAAGGAAATAGTTGGGTATACCTTCTATCTCAGGTCCGAGGGCAAAGTATTTGTTGCTAAAAAAGGGTCTTTTCTGGAGAAAGAATTTCTCTCGAAAGAATTGAGTGGGAGGAAAGTAGAACTTGATGAGGTTGTTGAACCGTCACTTCAGTTGGATAGTAGCACGACACAGAAAGATGTTTATGCATCGCCTACACCAAGTGAAGAGGAAACAAATGATGCTGATCATGAAGCTTCGGATCAAGTTACTACCGAACCTCGTAGGTCGACAAGGAATCGTGTCGCCCCTGAGTGGAGTGACAATCATGTCTTAGAGGTCATGTTGTTGGACAACAGTGAACCTATGAGCTATGAAGAAGCAATGGTGGTCCCGGATTCCAACAAATGGCTAGAGTCCATGAAATACGAGATAGGATGCATGTATGAGAACAAAGTGTGGACTTTGGTGGACTTACCATTTGATCGTAAGTCCATATAGAATAAACGGATCTTTAAGAGAAAGACGGACGCGAACGGTAATGTCCTGTCTATAAACATTAACTTGTTGCAAAAGAGTTTTCACAAGTTCAAATAGTTCACTATGATGAGACTTCCTCTCCCGTAGCGATGCTTAAGTCCGTATGGATCGTGGTAGCAATAGCTGCATTTTTCGATTACGAGATCTTGCAGATGGATGTCAAAACAACGTTCCTTAATGGTTTCCTTAAGGAAGGGTTGTATATGATGCAACTAAAAGGTTTTGCCAATCCTAAAAAATGCTGACAATGTGTGCAAGCTCCAGAGATCCATTTATGGTCTGGTCCAGGCATATCGGAGTTGTAATCTTCACTTTGATGAGGTGATCGAAGCATTTGGGTTTATCCAAGTTCATGGAGAAGCTTCATTTACAAGAAAGTGAGTGGGAGCTCTATAACGTTTCTAATATTGTATGTGGATGATGTATTGCTAATTGGAAACAATATAGAACTTCTAGAAACATGAAGAAATATTCGAACAACACTTTTTCAATGAAAGACCTCGGAGAAGTTACTTTCATGTTGGGCATCAAGATCTATAGATATAGATCGAGACGCTTAACAGGAATTCCCCAAAGCACATATCTTGATAAGGTTTTGAATAAGTTAAAAATGGACCTGTCCAAGAAAGGGTTCTTGCTTGCCTTACAAGGTGTGAAGTTGAGTAAGACTCAATGCCCGATGACTATAGAGGATAGAGAAAAGATGATTATCATCCCCTATGCTTCAGCCATAGGATCTATCATGTATGCGATGTTGTGCACAAGAGCATCTCACCCTTGCCATAAGTATGGCAGGGATGTTTCAAATGTAGGAAATATGCCTAGAGGAAATAATTAATTAGTTATTATCATATTTCCTTGTTCATGCTAATAATTTATTATCCATGCTAGAATTGTATTTATCGGAAACTCAGATACATGTGTGGACACATAGACAACACCATGTCCCCAGTATGCCTATAATAGACTAGCTTGTAAACAAAGATGGTCAAAGTTTCCTAACCATGGACATGAGATGTCATTTTATAACGGTAGCACATAATTAGGGGAATAATGTGATGGACAAGACCCAAACTATAAACATAGCGTATGATCGTGTCAGTTTATTGTTATAGATTTCTACATGTCAAGTATCTGTTCCTATGACCATGAGATCATGCAACTCACTAACACAGGAGGAGTACCTTGTGTTATCAAACTTCGCAACGTAACTGGGTGACTATAAAGGTGCTCTATAGGTATATCTGAGGGTGTCTATTGGGTTGGCATGGATCAAGACTGGGATTTGTTATTCTGTATGACGGAGAGGTATCATAGGGCCCACTTGGTAATACAACATCTCTATAAGCCTTGCAAGCAATGTTACTAAAGAGTTTGCCACCAGATCTTGTATTAGGGAACAAGTAAAGAGACTTGTTGGTAACGAGATTCAACTAGGTATAGAGATACCGACGATCAAATCTCAGGCAAGGAACATACCGAATAACAAAGGAACAACATACGGGATTATCTGAATGCTTGACATAGAGGTTCAGACGATAAAGTTCTTCGTAGAATATGTAGGAGCCAATATGGGCATCTAGGTCCCTCTATTGTTTATTGACCATAGAGGTGTCTTGGTCATGTCTACCTAGTTTTCGAACCCACGGGGTCTGCACACTTAAGGTTCGGTGACGTTTTGCTTGAATGTATGAAATGTTATGAAATATAGCTATGCATCATCATCATCATTGCTTGAATGTATGAAATAGTTGAAATGGTTCTTCTGACTTTCTGAAAATCTCTTTCTATTTTCAATATGTTGCTTTCACCTATTTGAAAACCTTGGAAAAAGTTCAACATAAGAGGGGAGTAACATGACACTCCACACCAGGGTCATCTTGGTGATATATTTGAACAATACGAACTAGGGGGTCTTTTGAAAAATATTTGCAAAAGGTTTTAAAACCAAATACGCAAATTCTGAAAATAATATTTTTTTCAAAAATTCAAAGGACACAATAAAAATGTTCAATAAATGGTATTTATTATTATGTTAATTCTGATATATAATACTCCTATATTTGAATTATATTGTACGCATTAAAGGCAATTTATCTCGCTGTTATTTGAAAAATAGGAAAGTTTTTAAAGCTATTAAAGCCCGGCCGGCCCGTCAGCTATTAAAGCCCGATCCGACTTGCCTAATTACCGGATGACCGATGCCCCGCAAACCCCTCCCCTCTCACTGACTGCAGGCCCCACCCCGACCGCCCGCTGACCCTGCGCGGTCATCACTCACCTCGCGCCCGAACCCTCGCCGGCGATCTCTCTCCTCGCCGGATCTCCCTCTCCTTCCTTCCCGGACCCCCACCCGCGGCCCTATATAAGGGCGGACCCTCTCCGCGCTCCATCCCCCTCCGAACCTCTCTCTAACCTGTGCCAGAATGCCCACGCATCCTCTCCGGAGTTCCTGTCGGCCGAAAACCCTCCACCGCACCTGCCCGTCGCCTCCCTTGTCCCCTTGCCCGTCCGAAGCCACCAGTACACGCCGGAGCACCGCCGCTGTCGATTGAAGCCCTCGGACGCCTCCCTTGACCACCGGAGCGCCTTCCCCGACCACCTCCGACCACCGGCCGCCGCCATCCTCGCCGGAGACCTCCTTCCCCCTCCTGTAAGTTGCCGGAACCCCTCTGGACCGTAGGATCTAAAGAGGACGCGCCAGATTAGATCGTTTTATTTCCCGAACCGGTATGTGCTAATCTTTGGTCGCTCGCCCGCAAACGCTCGCTCGCACACCCTCTCGGCCAACCACGACCCGCCACGTAGCCATAGCCGTCCGTTAGTTTTATTTTCTATTTCCTGTTTTGTTTTAGTTAACAGAAGTTGTTCTGATTTTGTTTTAGCTATATCTTTTAAACCATTTAATGTTTTTAGTTAATTCTTTTTGCATTAGCTCACATATTTCATGTAGTTTCACCCTGTAGTCTTAGATTTTAAATTTGAACTCTAAAATTTTAATTTAATCAAATTTGCTCAAACTACTCAAATCTGATTAACTAGAGTTTAAAAATAGATTTTTATATGAATCTTTTTGCTACTGCTTGGTAATAGTTAGTACTTTCACCATGCTTAGTTAGAGGATTTTTAGGATAAATTTGTTTAGTGTTTTAGCTATAAAGAGAATCTGCCTAGTGTTTTAGTATAGGTTTATTAAATTAGTTTTGGTTAGTTCAAATCAGATTTGCTATAATTTATTTTAGTAGGTTCTGTTGCTTAAACACTAGGTGTTTTACTTGTTGTTAATAAAAATATATTTTGCTTAGTTTTATATAGGAATCTCAACTCCTTTTCAACTAGGTATAATTTGATTAAAATAAACTAGTTAGTAATAGTTTCTTTTAACCAAGTATTAAATAATTAAATTCTGTTTTCTAAGAAAGTTTTTAGTAAATTCTTTTCTGTTAATATAGTGTTATGATAATAAATACTAAGTTTAGTTTTACTCTTTTACTAGAAAACTCTAGTTACCTCATGTAGTAGTGTTTAATAAAAGTTTTAAAATCATGCTAAGACTTTTTCTTAACCAAAACTTTAAATGGATTTCATTATGTTTATTAATAAAACATTTTATTGTTTCCTTGATGTCAACTATTGTTTTGTTAATACAAATAGTTTTATTTAGTTAATAGTGGTTTACCCACCAACTTTTAGAAAACAAAACTATGTGTTGATTTCTTTTCTTGTGATTGTGCCTTGTCTTGTCTTGAGTGATTTAGTTCATTCCTGATTTTGGGAGTTACATTATTTTGTTGTATGCTTATTGAGTGCTCTTTTTTGATTCGTTAGATCATCCGGAGTGCGAAGCTTGTTACTTAGAGTCCCTCGAGTACGAAGATCGTCAATCAGGCAAGTCACTTTGATCATGTATACCTATGTTTTATTGCATTAGTTCTTCCATCACCCCAATTGCATGCAAAGTAGGTAAATTGGAAACTTGGTTACTTGCTGTAGTATCATGTGGTAGGTACCCCCCCCCTCAACCCCTTTGACACATTTGGCCCTGGGAAACGTTGTTTTACATTTTGCTATGCTATTAGTAGACGGGGTTGGTTGTGTGATTCATGAGAGTTGAGAGAGTTAATAATTTCAAGACCTACATTATGATCAAGTCTTCAAGACTTCAAGTTTTCAACTTACCTCTGGGTGGATGATGGTTGAACGGCGCCCTGGAGAAACCGGTGGTTAGCCTAGATGATGCTGGAGATGTGCCAGTATTCATGCGGAAAGGTCCACCCAGGCACAAAGATATGGATGGATGCTTCAAGACCCAAGGCTTACCTGCACAGCCACAAGTCATTATGGGCTCTGGCTTGGTTGGATATCATGGTGACCCTGGACAGGCGGTGCTATGAGAGGTGGAAGAACGGTAGGAAAGGATGGGCACCGACAGAGTCGCAGGGAAACCCTTTGGAAGACCATGTTTTGGTCATCCGTTTCTCAAACACCCTGAAGTGCAAGAAAATCAAACGGAGGCGACCAAATCTTGTGGGGAACATGTGCAAAACTCTGCAGAGTACTGAACCTAATCGATTAGCCATGTCCACGGTCATGGACAACTTGAGCCAAAGGAACTGAAACTTCCGGAACCCTCAACACAATTAATATGATGATGTGGGTATTAATAATTTGGGTATGAGAATTTGTTGGTGGAACCATCTCATTAATCAACCAACATTGTAGTAATAATTCCTTTGTCCTCTCATGTTGTGGGAAAAATTGGCTTTACGCAAAACTTACTACCCCACCTGCCATATATGCATGTAGATTAGCTGATTATCTTTTCACCCCTCTCTTGTGACTTTGCCAGCATATTCCATATGCTGACCTACACAGCTGCAACGTATCATGTTGCAGAGTACTTTTCCGACCAGGAGTGAGGATACGCTCTACGCTCGGTGAGATGCCCTTGGAGTCAGATGGACTCATCTACCTTCGATGCTTCCGCAAGATTTAGTTATTTTCATGAGTTGGCCTTCAGCCACTTTATTGTAATATTAATTGTAATAAAGGACTCGATATGAGATTTCGATTAATACAATGTTGTGTGATTTCCCTTTGATATATACATTGATGTACCGTGTGTGTACCAACATGATCTTAGGATGGTACGGAAACACCGGAGATTCGACCTTTCAGGTCGGGTCGCTACAATTCGTGATTGGATCGCGGGACGGATCGTGATCGGATCATGGGATGTGTAGCGATTTGGATCACGAATACGTTCGACTACATCAACCACTTTCCTTAACGCTTCTTGCTTAGTGATCTACAAGGGTATGTAGATCCACTCTCCCCCTCGTAGATGCTCATCACCATGGATAGATCATGTGTGTGCGTAGGAATTTTTTTGTTTCCCATGCAACGTTCCCCTACATCAAAGGGATCCAGGAATGGAACACTAGACAACGGTCAAGAATATGCTTAACTACCTAAAAAGGACTAAGGACATGTTTCTCGTTTATGGAGGTGATCAAGAGCTCGTCATAAAGGGTTACATGGATGCAAACTTTGACACAGATCCGGATGACTCTAGGTCTCAAACCGGATATGTATTTGTTCTGGATGGTGGAGCTGTAAGGTGGTGTAGTTCCAAGCAAACCGTGGTAGAAGATTCTACATGTGAAGCGGAGTACATAGCTGCTCCAGAAGCAACGAAGGAAGGTGTCTAGATGAAGCAGTTCATGATGGATCTTGGAGTTGTGCCCAGTGCACTGGACCCAATGACCCTCTTCTGGGACAACACTGGCGCCATTGCCCTAGCCAAGGAGCCCAGGTTTCACAAAAGGACCAGACACATAAAGCATCATTTATATTACATCCATGATTACATCAAGGAGGAGGACATAAACATTTGCAAAGTTCACACAGATCGGAATGTTATAGACCCGTTGACTAAACCTCTTCCACGTGCCAAACATGATCGGCACCACAACTGCATGGGTGTGAGATTCATTACGATGTAAATCACATAGTGATATGAACTAGATTATTGACTCTAGTGCAAGTGGGAGACTGTTGGAAATATGCCCTAGAGGCAATAATAAAGTGGTTATTATTATATTTCCTTGTTCATGATAATCGTTTATTGTCCATGCTATAATTGTATTGAATGTAAACTCACATACATGTGTGGATATATAGAAAAACACTTTGTCCCTAGTGAGCCTCTAGTTGACTAGCTCGTTGCTCAAAGATGCTCAAGATTTCCTGAACAGATACATTAGTTTTCATTTGATAATGGGATCACATGATTAGGAGAATCATGTGATGGACAAGACCCAACCGTAAGCATAGCAGTTCATCATGTCAGTATATTGCTATTTGTTTACCCATGTCAAGTATCTATTCCTACGACCATGTGATCATGCAACTCCCTGACACCGGAGGAATGCCTTGTGTGTATCAAACGTCACAACGTAATTGGGTGACTATAAAGGTACTCTACATGTATCTCCAAGGGTGTTTGTTCGGTTGGCGTGGATCGAGGCTGGGATTTGTCACTCCGTATGACACAGAGGTACCTCTGAGCCCACTCAGTAATACAACATCAAAAGAAGCTTGTAAGTAATGTGACTAAGGAGTTAGTCACGGGATGTTGTGTTACGGAATGATTAAAGAGACTTGCCGGTAACGAGATTGAACTAGGTATGGAGATACTGATGATCGAATCTCGGGCAAGTAACATACTGATGCACAAAGGGAACTGTATACGAGATTGCATGAATCCTTGACATTGTGGTTCAACCGATAAAGATCTTCAAAGAACATGTGGGAACCAATATGGGCATCCAAGTCCCGCCATTGGTTATTGACCGTAGAGGTGTCTCGGTCATGTCTGCATTGTTCTCGTACCCGTAGGGTCTGCACACTTAACGTTCGGTGACGATTTGGTATTGTTGAGTTATATATGTTGGTGACCGAATGTTGTTTGGAGTACCGAATGAGATCCCGAACATCACGAGGACCACTAGAATGGCCGGAGGTCAAGATTTGTACATAGGAAAGTGGTACTTGGGTTCCGAAAAAGTTTTGGTGTTTCTGGTATTGTATCGGGAGTGCTGAAAGGGTTCTAGGAGTCCAACAGGAGGGGACCACCCACCGTGGGGGCACATGGGCTTAATCGACCCAAAAGGACTCATGCACCCAGGGTAGGTGGGGGGTGAATTTGGGAGGGGGGAGTCCTCCCTAGGGCGCCCAACTCCCTTGTGGGAGGTGGACTCCTCCCAACCTTGGTCGGTCAGCCCTCATTGGAGGAGGGGCCAAGGATGCTCCCACCTACCCCACTCCTCCTATATATAGAGAGGGAGAGGGAGGAAAGCCGCACGGCAAGGCATAGGTGCAACCATCCCTCTCTCCCTAAATCTGTTTCTCCACCGAAAACGCATCTGCGGCAGCGCTTGATGAAGCCCTGCTGAGATTGCTCCACCACCACTGCCACCATGCCATTGTGCTGCAAAGAACTCATCTACCTCTCCGCCCTCGCTTGATGGATCAAGAAGGTGGAGACATCATCGAGCTGTATGTGTGCTGAACGCGGAGGTGCCGTCTGTTCGGCGCTAGATCAGGATGGATTGTGATTGGATAGCGGGACAGATCGTGATTGGACCACGAAGACGTTTGACTACATCAACCGCATTTCTTAACGCTTCCCGCTTAGTGATCTACAAGTGTATGTAGATCCACTCTCCCTCTCATAGTTTTTGATCTCCATAGATAGATCTTGGGTGTTTGTAGGAAATTTTTTATTTCCCATGCAACGTTCCCCAACACCTTGTAGCAGGAGGATTACCCCATGAGTTAGCCGACGATCTCAGAGAGCTCAAATTGGAGATAGTTCCACGAGTATACCTTGGCACAATTGGAGATTCAATCCACTTTGACCGAAAGAATTCGTGATGCACAGAAGTCGGACAAGGAAATAGCTAAGATAAAGGATAGAATGAAGGATGGGAAAGGTAAATGCTTTCATGAGGATGAACACAAAACTATATGGTTTGAGGATCGTATCTATGTGCCCAATGACCCAGCGCTTAGGAACTTAATACTTCAGGAGGCCCACGATTCACCATACTTGATACACCCAGGCGACACCAAGATATATCTAGTCTTGAAGGAAAGTTTCTGGTGGACAGGTATGAAGAAGGATATTGCTGAGCATGTACAAGTATGCGATGTTTTTCAGGGAGTAAAGGCTGAACATCAGAAGCCAACTAGGTTACTTCAACCTCTACTGATACTAGAGTGGAAATGGGAAAAGCTGGGAATGGACTTTATCATAGGATTACCCAGGACTCATTTAGGTTATGATTCAATCTGGGTAGTGGTTGACCGCTTGATCAAGGTAGCTCACTTCATTCTCGTGAAGACCATCTATACAAGTGCTAAGTTAGCCAAGATATATATGACCATGATCACATGTTTGCATGGAGTTTCGAGGAGTATCATATCAGATAGAGGAACAAATTTACCTCAAAGTTTTGGCATCAATTACATGAAACTTTGGGTACGAGGTTGGAGTTCAGTATAACTTTTCATCCTTAGACAGATGGACAGACTGAGAGATTCAACTAGATTCTAGAGGACATGTTGAGAGCGTGTGCGCTAGACTATGGGTCTGGCTGGGACGATAACTTGCCTTACACAGAGTTCTCACACAACAACAACTATCAGATAGTTCTGAAGATGGCCCCTTCCGAAGATTTATACAGAAAGAGGTGCAGAACACCATCGATGAGGGATGGTGTTGTAGATCAAACACTTTTTGGTCCTGATCTTATCCGAGATTCTAAAGAAAATCTCAAGTTGATTCGTGATTGACTCAAGTTAGCCCAGTCCAGGCAAAAGAGCTATGATGATAACAAACACAAGGAGCTAACTTATGGAGTGGGAGACTGAGCATATCTCCGCTTGTGCCGACTTTGAGGAATCAAGAGGTTTATTTTTAAAGGAAAGTTAGCACCCGGATTCATATGCCCCTACAAAATTATTGAAAGTAGAGGAGAAGTTGCATACAACCTGGAATTGCCGGAAGGATTGTCACAAGTGCATGATGTCTTTCATGTCTCCCAGCTGAAGAAATTGCATGATGAGATGGTTGATATTCCTTTCAGATACACATTGTCCCTAGAGGCCGTACACCTTCAAAGTGATCTGAATTATGAGGAGAAGTCAATCAAAATTCTCGAGACTGACAACAGAGTTACCCGCATCAAGATCATAAAGTTTTGCAACATTCTGTGGAGTCACCATACCGATGAAGAAGCCACCTGGGAATGAGAAGAAGATCTCCATCGAGACCACCCGCACCTATTTTCTATCCAACCCGAATCTCGATGGCAAGATTTATCTTAAGGTGGGTAGGTTTGTAACATCCGAAAATTTCATTTGGCATGTTATAATATTATATATGCATCCATTCATATTGTTTGTTGTTGCATTGCTGAAATGAAGTGAAGTGCAATGCTCTCTGGTAAATTGTTGGAAGTCCATTTCAAATTCCTTTTCATTTGATTTGAAATTGTGGAAACCTTTGAAAAACTTTGAAAATGAGCGGAGGAATATGCCCCTCCATTTCAGGGTATTTTTGAAAGCCATTTGACCATTTTAACCAGGGGGTATTTAAAAATATATTTGAAATAGGAATTAAATCCATTTTGGGCATTTTAAGAAAAATGTTTTTAAAAGTATTTATTATGACCTTGGAAAATGTTATGATGTTTACTCACATTTTTTTATTATTTTAATATATATAACTTCTATATTTGGAGTTATATTATTTTTCCTTTTGCATTTGTATTTCTATTTTTAAATGAAAAGGCAAAATAACTTTAATAGGAAACATTGCGCGTGTTAGGAAAGAATGATGCTGCCAAAATTAGCAGATCATCCGAATTAGATCCAGATCGGATCGAGCAACCGACTCTCTCTCTCTCTGTCTCTCTCGCTCTCTCCGCCACTGACTCTGTGGTCCCACCGCCTGATTGTATCCCGGCCCGGTCACCTCTTTCCTTAGCCCGCCCCCTCCTTCCTTCAATGGCAGATCTCATCGGAGATCATCTCCGATCTGAGCGAGATGCCGATACCCTTCCGTTTCGAGTGCCCCAAGCCCCATGGCTATATAAGTAGCCCCTCTGCACCCCGTTTCGCCCCTAACCACCTCGTCCCGCTCATCTCCCTCGCCCCCGAGTGTCGCCACCACTCCCAATCGACTTGCCGCCCTTGTAAACTTTTTTATGTTTTTTCCTATAACAAAAGGAGACCTATAATCTTCAGGAGAAAACCGGAAGCTGCACAAGGGAGCGAGCACACACTAGGGCGCGCTCAGGGGGGTGGTCACACCCTGATGTGTGGTGGTCACCTCAGGTGCCTTCCGACGCCCCTCTTTGGCCTATAAATTCTAATAAGTCCAAAAAAACATAGAGAGAGCCTCAGAAACACTTTTTCTGGAGCGTAAGTCTCTGTTCTACCATGTGCCCATCTGGAGCCCTATTCTGGTGCTCTCCCAGAGGGAGGATCAATCAAGGAGGGCGTCTACATCAACCTTGTTGCTCCAATGGTGATGTGTGAGTAGTCTACCATAGACCTATGGGTCCGTAGTTAGTACCTATATGTCTCTCTCTCTCTCTCTCTCTCCGCCACTGACTCTATGGCCCCACTTCCTAACCGAATCCCAGCCCGGTCACCTCTTTCCTTAGCCTGCCCCTCCTTCCTTCGACGACAGATCTCACCGGAGATCATCTCCGATCCAATGCCGACGCCTATACCCTTCCGTTTCGAGCGCCTCGAGCCCTAGGGCTATATAAGCAACCCCTCTGCACCCCATTTCGCCGCTAAACACCTCTCCCCCGAGCGTTGCTACCACTCTGAATCGACTCAGCACCCTCGTATCCTTCGCTTAGACACTTTCGCCGATGCCAAGAACCACTGGAGCAATGCTCCCTACCACCACCGAGTAGTTGCCACCGTCGACATCGCTCGAGTTTCTACCCATCACCGATATGAGCTCCCTCCCTTCCCTTAGCCGTTAGATCTAGATCCAAGGATCTAGATTAGATCAATTAAGTTGTCGAAGCAGTACAAACTTTACTTCGGACGTCCGCTCTGTTTCTGCTAGCACGCACCCCCTGCCACTCAGGAACTGGCACGCACCCCCTACTGTTCGCTAGTTTGGTTTTCTTTATTTCTTTATTTCTGATTTAGAAAAAAATAGTTCCTCTTTTGTTTTTTGCTTTATCTCCTAGAATAATTAGAGTTTTCGAGTGATTTTTTTGCCTGAGGTCAAACAAATTATGAACTTTTTTTAGTTCTAGTAGTATTCAAATTCAAGGAGTTTAAATTTGAATTCATTGAAATTCGCTTGAATCACCAATTTGTGAATAAATTTAATTTAATTGTAGATTTTTGAGTTATTCTTTTTTCTACTGTTTTGTATTAGTTAGTTTTATTAGTAGGCAAAATTTGGGAATTTTTAGGATTAATTATATTAAGGTTATTAATAAAATAGTACCGATTTTAGTTCTTTTAGGTTTATTGTTATTTCTTTGGTTTTATTTGTTTTCTTTTCGCATCATTGACATATTGTAATTTGTTTCTGTTAGTGAACAGTGCAAGTTTATTTGCTATGAAAAATATGTTTGTTCTTTGTTTTTTAAGTAGCATTGTTTTGTTTATAAGTAGAGTATGATAATAGGTGTTTTTGTTGAATATTTTTGTGTAGAAAATTTAGTGAAATTCCATTATGTTATTTTATTTAAACCTTAATTTTCTTTTTGTTAAATAAATATTAGTGGCAGAAAACTATTTATTGATTGTCTTACTTTAGAAAAGCTTTGCTTAGGAGTTTCCGATAGATCTTTGATTTCCTTTGTTTTTTGTTCTTTGTTTTTGTTATTGGTTGTTTTATTATTATTAGTTTTACTTGATGTTATTATTTGTTGTGATATGGTTATGCTTATTGTGTGAATTTTTTGTTTTGATAGATCATCTGGTGTGAGAAGCTTGCTACTTAGAGTCGCTTGAGTTCAAAGATCGCCGGCAAGGCAAGTTCACTTGATAATATGTTACCCATGATTTGTATTGCATTAGTTTCAACCTAGTCCACCATTGCATGCAAAGTAGGTAACTGGAAACTTGGTTCTTGAGTAGTGTCGTGTGGTAGGCACCCCATAAACCCATGTCACTTTGGCCCCTGGAGAGAATATTTTATTTTTGCTATGCTTTTATTAGACGGGGTTGGTTGAGTGTTTTAATGAGATTTGTGAGAATTAATTTATGATCAAGACCTCAAGAGTGCAAGATTTTCAAGACCTCATGATGCAATATACCTCTGGGTGGAAAATGGTTAAACGACACACTTGAGGACCCAGTGGTAGCCTAGGTGTTGCTGGAGAAGTGTAAGTATTCACACGGAAAGTTCCACCGAGGCATGAAGAGACAGATGGATACTTCAAGAACCAAAGCTTACCTACACAACCACAAGCAATTATGGGCTCTAGCTTGGTTGGACATCATGGCAACTCTAGACGGACGGTGCTATGAGGTTTAGAAGAATGGTAGGTTTGGATGGGCACCGGCAGTGGCTTAGAGGAACCCTTTGGAAGACCATGTTTCGATCATCCGGTTCTTAAACACCATGTAGTGTGAGGAGTTTAACGGAGGAGATCGAATCTTGTGGGGAAAGTGTGTAAGACTCTATAGATTACCAAACCTAATCGATTAGTCGTGTCCAGGATTACGAACAACTTGAGCCAAAGGAACTGAAACTATCAGGAACTCTCGACACAATTCATATAAATGATTTGGGTCTAATGATTCTTTTGGGAACAAGAATTGGTTGGCGGAACCTTCTCACTAACAACCTACATGTAGTAATAACTTTTGCATTAACCCCTTTATGTTGTAAGACAATTTTGCTTTTCGCTAAACTTAAACTTACAACCCCACCTGCCATATATGCATATAGTATAGCAGATGATTTTACCTATTCTCTCATGTAACTTGGCAGCATATTCAAAATGTTAACCTACACAGTTGCAATATGTCATGTCTATGCTAGGTGATTATACCCTCGGAATCGGATGGACTCGGTGGCGTCTAATCTTCTGCATTAGTTTTATCTCATGAGTCGACCTTCATCCAAATTTATTGTAATAAAGACTCTATATGAGATTCGATGAAATAAAGCAGTTGGGATTGCACTTTGATATATACATTGATGTATTGTGTGTGTACCAACATGATCTTGGGATGGTACGGAAATACCATAGACTTCACTATTTTAAATCGGGTTGCTACATATCTCCATAGATTTTGATGCCTAATATGTAAGCAGCTTCTCCGAGGTCTTTCACTGAAAAATCTTGTTCAATTATATCTTCACGCTTTCTAAAAGAAATATATTGTTTCCAATCAGCAATATGTTATCCACATATAATACTAGAAACGCTATAGATCTCACACTCACTTTCTTGTAAATACAAGCTTCTCCATAAACTTGTATGAATCCAATGCTTTGGTCGCCTTATCAAAGAGAAGATTCCAAATTCAAGATGCTTTCACCGGTCCATAAGTGGATCACTAGAGTTTTCATACTTTGTCAACACTTTGAGGATTGACAAAACCTTCTAGTTGCATCATATACAACTCTTCCTTAAGGAAACCATTAAGGAACATTGTTTTGACATCCATCTGTCAGATTTCATAATCGAAAAATGTAGCTGTAGCTAATATAATCCCGACGGACTTAAGCATCGCTATAGGTGAGAACGTCTCATCATATTCAACTCCTTGAACTTGCAAAAACCCTTTTGTGACAAGTCGTGCTTTATAGACAGTGATAGTACCGTCTACGTTTGTCTTTTTATAGATCCATTTGTTCTGAATGGCCTTATGATAACCAGTTCTTAAGTCCTGCAATGTACACACTTTTATTTCATACATGGATCCTATCTTGGATTTCATGGCCTCTAACCATTTATCAGAATCTGGTCCAACCATTTATAACCCACAATTATAGTGGATCGCGACAGTCTTCATGGGTAGTATTTCACTCTAATTTATTGATTCGACACAATGGGAGCCAAAGAATATTCATCGTCCATAACAGTTGAGTTTTTAATTCAACCAAACTTGGGATATCTATCTACAAAAAAGGTTTAGTAGCACGGAAAATGATAGTAGTAGAAGTAAAAGTGATAACCGCAATTTTGTAACAGTAGTGACAATGACAGCAGCAATAGTAACTTAGCAAGATTCAGTATATGTAAAGTGTAGGCCATGATGCAGTGATGGAAAGATATGGCTGACATTAATCATGTAATGGTTACAAACTAGAGCGACACAGAACTAGCTCCAATTCATCAATATAATGTATGCAGGTATTTCATATATAGTCATATGTGCTTATGATAAGAACTTGCATGTCATCTTTTGCCCAACCCTCCCATGGCAGCGGGGTCCTATTGGAAACTAAGGGATATTAAGGCATCCTTTTAATAGAGAACCAAAACAAAGCATTAACATATGGTGAATACATCAATTCCTCAAACTACGGCAATCACTGAACAGAATCCCAATTATTGTCACCTTGGGGTATGAGGATAAACACATGTAATAGGTGCATACAACTTGCAAGATAAGATCTAGATCACTCTTATATTCATGAAAACATAATAGGTTCAGATATGAAATAATTGCACTCGGGCCCTAGTGAAAAGCATTAAGCATAGCAAAGTCATAGCAACATCAATCTCAAAATATAATGGATACTAGGGATCAAGCCCTATGAAATTAACTCGATTACTTGATCAATTCTATCCGCACCCATCACCGACCAGCAAGCCTACAAAGGAATTATTCACTTCGGTTTTCAGCATCATGGAATAGTTGATGGAGAAGGGTTGGTGATGACGACGGCTACGAATCCCCCTCTCTAGAGACCCAAACAGACTCCAGATCAGCCCTCCCAAGTAAGAACAGGAGGTGGTGGCGGATCCTCCTCGTAGATCACAATGAATACTTCTATTTGAGTTCTATCTCCCAATATGTGAATTTATAGAACCGGAGATGGGGTCGGGGGAGCCTCATGGGCCCCACCACACAATAGGGCGCGACCTAGGGGGTGGTTCTGCCCTGTCGCAATTCGTTATCTTTGCATCATGGGCCACAAGGTCTCCCCTTCTCTGGTTTATCTTTGCATCATAATTCGTTATAATTCCCAGGAAAAATTCACAATTTTTTTGTCCAATTCCGAGAACTTTCATTTCTGCACAAAATAACACCAAGGTAATTGTGCTGAAAACAACGTCGGTCTGGTTTAGTTTAATTCAAATCATCCAAATTAGAGTCCAAAACAAGAGCAGAAGTGTTTGGAAAAGTAGTACGTTGGAGGCGTATCAACTCCCCCAAGCTTAACTGATTGCTTGTCCTGAAGCAATCCAGTTGATGAACTGAAAGTGATAAAGAAAAGTTTCAAAAACTCTTTTGTTTTCGTTGCCATATATATGCTTAGCTAGTGTTCAGGTTTTTAGCATAAATCGTAAGTAACCATATCCATGATAATAGTTACATATCATATTCACTAATGGCAATACATAACGAACTTGCCGGGAATAATAATATATTTCACATGCCAACAATTTATCAAAACAATCATGATATAATATGATGACATGGTATTTCGCTAGTCCTTTTTGAGACCGCAAAACATAAATGCAAAGCACCTCTGAGGTTCAAGCAGCGACTAAACATTATAATTCAGGGTAGAAGAGATCCAGTCATGCTGACATCCAGCATTAACTAGAATTGATGCATTAAAATGAGAATAGTGATCTCCGGCCTGGTGCTTTCAGTAAGAAGATGATGACTCAAGAACAGAAGTCCCTTCACAGGTGGAAGCATTGGGTTGCAGAGGTGCTAGTGCTCAAGTTTTAAAACATAACTGAATTTGTAATTTGGGGTGGTGGACTTTTCCTGTCAAAGTTATATAAAGGTTTTCAGTATCTTACATGCCAAACTCATTATTGGTGGTTGCCAAACATAATTGTAAGTTTACTCCTATCCACCATCCATACAACCATGGCCAACTAAATCCACAGGTGCTTGCCAACATATTTATTGTCCCAAGGAGTGTTGTTTAATTAATTTTGATTTTGTAGGATTAGGCATCCTTTTTACCAGTATCTCTCTTGTAATGACGACTAATAAACAACCATCTTGAGAATAACTCGCTTATCATGGAAGATACTGACAGCCCTGTCACTATATGAGTGGTCTGAGTGTGCAAAACATATGTTTGTTTGAACACTAGTGGTGGCAAATGCAAATTTACTTGGAATGGCAAGGTAATACCGCACATAGGTAGGTATGGTGGACTCGTGTGGAACACCTTTAGGTTTAAAAGTTTGGATGCACAAGCAGCATTCTTGCTTAGTATAGGTGAAGGCTAGCAATAGATTGGGAAGCGACCAACTAGAGAGCAAAAAACGATCACAAGCATGCATTATGAATAATTAATATTGGACACTAGCATGAGTAGTATATAAACGCTCTGAATTTAAAAATCATCAAGGCTGCATTGGTTTTGAATAACCTACATGTTTGCACATGGGCCATGTCAAGCCGCTCGAATTACTCAAAGGGAAATATCATACTACCATACCACATCATAACCATTTAAGATAAATTATTATGAACTCCTAGCTATTTCAGCATGGCATGAGAAACTATAATCTCTAATTGCCATCATAAACATGTTCACTCAGGATATACTGAACCAAGATCAAACGAGCTACACATATTTACACAAAATGGAAAACAAGAAGAGTTCATACCAGCTTCCTTTGCCACGATCACTTCATTAAATATCATCGTTACTGCCTTTCAGTTGCATGACTGAATGATGTGATAATAATAAGAGTGCAAGAGCGTTGTTTACTAAGCTGGAATCTACAAGGCATTTGTGCAAAGGAGAAGACATGGTAAAATTGCCTCTTGGTTAGATCAACATTGATGCATATGAGAGCCACTCAACTTTTCATTGTGGTTTTCTCCTTTCGCTCAATGAAAAGGAAATTTAGAGAAGCACACTTAAATATTTTTGGAGTTTTTGATTTTTCTCAAAGAAAGCAAAATAACTAAAGGGAAAATAAAAACTAGAAAAATATGTAGACGAGAAAGCTCCCAGCAAGTAAAGGAAATCTTTTTGGGTTTTCTAAAGTTTTTTAAACACACAAGAAAAAAAACTAACATGGATATACAATAAAAGAGGATGAACACCAATAGTTTATATGAAGTATGTGACCATGAATGTAATGTCGGTGAGAAATACGTTGTTAGTGTTTTGGCATCGGGGGTACCCAAACCTGCCTGCCCGCGGCCAAGCGTGTGGCCCACCTCGACGGCCCGGTACGTCCCAGCGGCAAGCCCCCTAAGTTATGGCACGCACGAGAGCCCCAAACTCGCAAGGCGAACAACGCCAAGACCTCCAAAGGAGTGGCCTCCCCGGGATGCCTCCCAAGGAGCAGAGGTTTCTATGCAGGTAACCGGCCTCACGAGGCTGGGATGACGTAAGCCATGACGACCGAGGCCAACCACGTGCCAACGGGCACAGAGGAGGACAGTTTCCTCTTTTGTGATAAGGAGTCAAGGGCAAACACGGGTTCCTAGGGAATCCCCCAAAGGTTTCCATAACACTGCAACAAGACCTAGAACACAAGCTCGGCAGGGCGGATGTCATCGCCGAGCCCACCTATGCGTCATGCCTAGAAGCTTTGCACGTGAAGACCACCTTTAGTCAGGAATAGATGTACCTCATGTCCCCTTTTATATTTGGCCATTATGGGATCCCTTCCCGCTTGTGCGATAAGGGGAGAGGTCAAAGGCCACTATAAATAAGGACTAGCCTCCACCGTAGAGGGGGGCTCCAATTCATCCACACCTAAGAACCCTCGCGAGGTCGCTCAGCCACTGTACTATTTCATCCCCAACCTCCTCGTGAGGCCAATCCCCCAAAAGCAGTAGGGTTTTACACCACAAGGTGGCCCGAACCTGGGTAAATCTCTATGTTCATTTTCTTCCTCGTATGCACTCGACGAGGCTTGGCTGTAGGGTGGCGAGCTTGAGACCTTGAGCTAGTTGGGATCTTTGCACATCCCCCAAAGTTTGAACCTCGTTGGGTCTGTGGAGCCCCGATTCCGACATTTGGCATGCCAGGTAGGGGCGTGTCACGATACCCCTCTAGCTCTGCTTCGTCTTTGCTTCACTGCTCCCATGGCTGACACCCGCCAGATGCCTGCCAAGCGCCTGGCAGCCCACGTAGCCCAAACGGTGCTCGCGGGTCGTGATGCCCCACGCCATTCCGCCTCTCATGCAGCTAAGGCTGCTACTGACCCGGCTGCTCACAAGCAGCATGACTCATTACTTCCGCCCTCCGAGCAGCGCGACGGCTGCACTGCTGCTACGTCCCTCACACCCGCCATGGCGTCGTCCCCTCGCGCTCGCCATGGGCTGGCAAGCATGCAAGCTACGCTGCTCGAGACACGTAAGGAGCCTTGCAGTCAGTTTGTTGCGTGTTTCATGCCCCTCAGGCCTTGTGCGGTCGCCTGCATCTTCGGCGGATCGCATGCGCCTAATATGTCTCCAACGTATCTATAATTTTTGATTGTTCCATGCTATTATATTATTTGTTTTGGATGTTTTATATGCTTTAATATGCTATTTTATATTATTTTTGGGACTAACCTATTAACCTAGACCCTAGTGCCAGTTTCTGTTTTTCCTTGTTTGAGTATTATAGATAATATTAAACGGATTCCAAATGAAACAAAATCTTCGTGATGATTTTTCTTGGACCAGAAGACATCTACCAAACTTGGAGAGGAAGGAAGGAGACCTGCCAGGAGGTCACAAGCCACCCTGGCGCGGCCAGGGGACGCCCCCTGGCTTGTGGCCCCCCAGCAAGTCCTCAAACCCTAATCTTCGGCCTGTAAATTCCCAAATATTCCCCCAATACCAAAAAGAGCAACAATAATACTTTTTCGTCCCGGAAGCCTCCATTCCCAAGAGATCCATTTTGGAGCCTTTTCCGGTAATCTACAGAGAGATCCATCTTGGATTCGATCATGGACGACATCTACATCAACTCCATTGCCCCTCTAATGATGTGTGAGTAGTCCACCACAGACCTACGAGTCCATAGCTAGTAGCTAGATGGCTTCTTCTCTCTTTGTGTTTCTGTACCATGTTCTCCATGATCTTCATGGGAATCTATCCGATGTAATACTCTTTTGTGGTGTGTTTGTCGAGATCCTATTAATTGTGGGTTTATGATCAGCTTACGTATGAATATTATATGGTTCTTCTCTAAATTCTTATATGCATGATTTCATATCTTTGCAAGTCTCTTCGAGTTATTGGTTTGGTTTGGCCAACTAGATTGGTAATTCTTGCAATGGGAGAAGTGCTTAGTTTTGGGTTCAATCTTGCGGTGTCCTCACCTAGTGACAAAGTAGGGATAGCGAGGCACATATTGTATTGTTTCCATCAAGGGTAAAAAGATGGGGTTTTCATCATATTTCTTGAGTTTATCTCTCTACATCATGTCATTTTACTTAATGTGTTACTCTGTTCTTCATAAGCTTAATACTCTAGATGCAGGCAGGAGTCCGTCGATGTGTGTAGTAATAGTAGTAGATGTAGAATCGTTTCGGTCTACTGGACACGGACGTGATGCCTGTATGCACTTAGATATCGTCATAACTACGCACTTTTCTATCAATTGCTCGACAATAATTTGTTCACCCACCGTGTTATTTTCCTTCGAGAGAGAAGCCTCTAGTGAAATCTATGGCCACGGGGTCTATTTTCCTTATTATATTATCAGATATATATACCAAAAATACCAGAAATACCTTGCTGCAATTTAATTTACTTTTTACTTTTCACAATCTTTCCTATCTATCTCTATTAGATCTAATCCTTGCAAGTAACCGTGAAGGCATTGACAACCCCTTTATAGCGTTGGGTGCAAGTATTTGATGCTTTGTGTAGGTGCAGCTATTGCTGACTTGCTTGTTCCTCCTACTAGATTGATACCTTGGTTCCAAACAACTGAGGGAAATACTTATCTACTTTGTTGCATCACCCTTTCCTCTTCATCGAAAAACCAACCCAAGCTCAAGAAGTAGCAGCGCCCGCGTCCGGTCACCATGTCAAGAAACTTCTCCACCATGCGGGCGCAGCTCAGCTACGGCCTGTGTCCCTGCGGGGCAGGGTGAGGCCAGAGGTCGACATCACCTTTGACTCCAGGGACCATCCCAGGAGTATGGTCACCGCTGGTGCACTCCCCATGTTGTGCACGCCCACCATCAGCAGTGTTGCGGTCACCAAGACCCTCATCGAAGGCGGCGCCGACCTTAATGTCCTCTTTGTGGAGGCCTTCAACATGCTCCAGGTGCCTTATGACCAGCTCGCGCCTACCAGGTCCTTCTCAGGGTGGTTAAAGGCTTCACCACCCACTTGGGGCAGGTGCGACTCCTGGTCACCTTCGGCACTCGCGACAACTATAACACCGTGTTGATCGACTTCGACGTGGCTCACATTGACCTCCCGCACAACGCCATCTTGGGGTATCCGGCCCTTGCCAAGTTCATGGAGGCAACGCGCCCAGGCTACAAATCATCAAGATGCTTGGTAGAAGCAGCATCATCTCTTTGGCCGCAGACAACAAGGACGTAGTTCGAGCCCTCAAGCTCGTTTACAAGGCTGCAGCGGCCACATGTTCCAACGTCGAGGGTGCCGCCTAGGTTCCAGAGGCTGTCACGGTCTTGTGCCCCAACACCCAGGGCGCCACGCCGGCTCCGAAGGCCGTAGTGACCTTGTGCCCTCACGCCAAGGGCGCCGTGTAGCCTCTGGAGGCCACACCCGCGAAGAAGAAACAATTACTCTCTCAGGACCAGGCTGAGAGAAAGCAGGTGTTTGTTGACGGCGGGAGCTCTAGCCCCACATTCACCATTGGCACTGGCCTTCCCTCGAAGCAGGAGACGGTGCTGGTCGACTTACTCCGCGTGAACAAGGATGTGTTTGCGTGGGAGCCGTCTGACCTGGTGAGTGTCCCAATGGAGGTGATCGAACACCACTTGAAGGTGTGGCCCAACGTGTGCCCTATAAAACAGAAGGCAAGGCGACAAGAAAAAGAGAAGCAAGCATTCATCGTCCAAGAGCTCGGCAAGTTGTAGGAATCCGATGTTATTCTGGAAGTGCAATACCCGGATTGGCTGGCTAACCTAGTGATCATCCCCAAGAAGGGTGGGAAGGAGCGCATGTGCGTCGACGTCACGAGCCTCAACAAGGCTTGTCCACAAGACCCCTTCCCGCTCCCGCGCATCGACCAGATCATGGACTCCACCATCGAGTGCAATCTGCTTTGCTTTTTGGATGCTTTCTTAGGTTACCACCAAATCTAGATGGCAGTGGAGGATGTCAAAAAGACGACCTTTCTCTCCCCGTGTTGCGTGTATTTCTACACCTGCATGCCCTTTGGGCTGTGGAATGCTGGTGTGACCTTTCAGCGATTAATGCACATCGCCCTCGGTAGCTGCTCAGGAGAAATGTTGAGGCATACATCAACGACATGAAGGTCAAATCGCTAGAGGCAAGGACCCTAATCGAAGACCTGGAGGAGATGTTCGCCAGCCTACGTCTAGTGAAACCGAGGCTTAACCTGAAAAATTGCATTTTTGGGGTCCCGTCCAGCCAGCTACTCGGTTTCTTGTTATTGCATCGAGGGATTGAGTCAAACCTAGAGAAGGTCAAGGCATTCGAAAAGATGCGCCCGCCTGCAAAAACTGGTGGGCTGTGTGATCACCTTGGGACGCTTCATCTCCAAGCTTGGCGAACTTGCCCTCCCCTTCTTCAAGGTCATGAAGAGGAACGGCCCTTTGAGTGGACCCTTGAAGCGGAGGCGGCTTTCAAATACCTCAAGCAGTACCTCAAGAGCGCACCTATTATGGTGGCGCCTCGTACTTGCGAGCCCTGGTGCTCTACCTGGCGGCCACCCCCACTCGTCTAGCACATCACTCATAGCAATCTGGGAGGAGAGGGCCATCGCAGGTGCAAAGCAAGGTGCCCCACAAGGGGCCTCATAGCATTCGCTGCCACAAGATGGTGCTCCTGAGGCCCTCGTCACCTCACCAACCCACCAGGAACCAGCGCCCCCCGTGCTCCCTATGGAGCAGGGCGGTGCCAACACCTCACACTTCGTCGAGCATCCGATGTACTTCATTAGCATAGTCTTGCGGGTTGCGCGCGCGCTCCCTATGCAGTAGAAGCTCCTGCTCACACTCCTCGTCCTCTCAAGGAAGTTGCGCCATTACTTCTAGGGCCACCCCACCAAGGTCGTCTCTTCATACCCACTGAAGAAAGTGCTCTGTAGCCCCAACGCAACTGGAAGGGTTGCAGAGTGGAACATCGAGGTGCAGGCCTTCTAGCTAGAGTTTAGCACAACTAGGGTCATCAAGGGCACGTACCACGCTGACTTCATGGAAGAGTGGATGGATGCTCCGATCCGGGGATTGAATGCGGGCTAGTCCCTCACGCCTAGCGATGAGGTGCCTGATGGCTAGGTCATGCACTTCGACAGTGCCTTTGGACGGCAGGGCGTGGGGGCTCGAGTTGTACTCATCATACCGACCAAGGACAAACTTTGCTATGTTGTGCAACTTTGCTTCCAGCATGGCAAGAAGGTATCCAGCAACATCATGGAGTATGAGGAATTGATCGCGGGCCTTAGTGTGGGGACCCCGACTCATAAGTCGTTATCACCGAATGCATATGTACAGTAACCCCAGAGATCAATGCTCACTTAACACACAAAAGCTGAATAACAAGAGACCTACATCCACACTTAACGTCTTAGACAAATGATGACCACGAAGGTCTTAGTCATACATAGATAGGGCCACACGGGCCAAACACTTAAATAGAACAAGCAACGGAAATCTTGGTCGAAAGCGTGAACCCATGCCATCTGCCTTAACCTACACGCATTCTCACTGAGAAGCATCCTAGTTTGCATGTTCGTCACCAACGAACTCTTCAACAAACTCATGTTCTTCCATGCCTGGCTAATAAAATAACCAGTGGCAAGCCAATGAGTACTTTGAATGTACTCGCAAGCAACCCAAGTTGTGGAACAAGGTAATAATGATGCATGGTATAGCACTAAGTAGGTAACTTTGTGGAAAGCTAATTTTGAATGCAAATGTCATGATCAAGTAACTTGTAGCATGCATCAACAATAAGAAAGTATCCATATGATCAAGATACCAAAATCATCATAAGTATTTGTTGAGCATCTCATGTTCACTCATCACACTAAGTCATCGGACTTAGTCCAATCCTCACACTAAGTCATTGGACTTAGCTCATGTGACCTCTTGTCACCATCACATCCATACTCACACCAAATTTCACGAAAACATCCGGACGTAGTTTAAGAAGCACCAGCCAACTGTCCTTGACTGTGGACATGGCTATTCAAATATTTTTACACTCTGAAGAGGTTGCACACTTTACCCACAAGACTCGGGGAATTTCCGTGTCATCCACGACTCGCGGTATGTAACATACCCGAGGTAAACACCTGAACAATGCCTTTCCCTTAGCGATACTAAAAAACGAGTCCACTCGATTGGTACCCAGCCGTCATGATGTACATCACACGAGCCTCGCTCTAATTATACCATCCATGAGGGGACCAACGGTGTGCCCGGTGCCTGTAAAGACAGTGCATGATCGTACATACTGGTACGACCCCGTATTGAGAGTGACCATGCCAATCCCTCCACTAGTAATGCGGGCTCCTTGACAGTACCCACCAAGGTAATCAACAAAGCCCCGTCCCATAAGGGGTATCGTGGTTGCACATGTAAGGTTGGGACGGACGACAAATCTTAAATCTAGTCCGTTATCGAAAACACAATCTCAACTTGCTTCGGCACACCACTTCTTTCTCAAGTGGTCACCCATCTTCTCATCATCTCCCTCGAGCATTAGTGGCACCCGACGGGGTTTTTGAAAATTCTTTGAAATCATATCTTTTCTTCCCATCACCATGCATAGATCTCAATCCCACTTGCATAGCATCTACTAGCATCCTAACTACACCCAACCGCACAACCCTCATAAGGTGGTAGGGTCATGCACGCTGCAAGTGTCAATGGAAAGGTACAGAGGCATCCCACCGAAAGGCGAACACCACATCACATGATCAATTATGATGAAACGAATGTTCTATATGACATGCAATAAAATGGTTTCTTATCATGGTCAAAGGGTTGCTTGCCTAGCTCAACAAAGTCTCCATGGTCTTCAAAGTCTTTGGGTCCAACTTCTTCATCAACCGCGCAATCTATCGTCGCGAAATAAAGCGATAAAAATAAGCAACACACAAAACAGAGCACTCAACTACTTATTAAAAATGCTAATTTATTCTGATAAATACCCAATGTAATACTAAAAATATTCTCCTAGGGTTTTGTTGTTAAAAGTATTCTGGAAATAAATTAACACAGGAAAAAAGGTGCCCAAATATAGGTTTTAAAATAAAACAGTAATAAAAATATTTTCAAACATTATTACAAATGGCACTATTAAATTCTAGGGATTATTTCGAGCTTTAAGGTGGAAGAAATATGGGTATTGGGAAATTATTTAGATCTGTGGAATTTTTGGAAGTAGCAGAAGAAATGAAAAAGGAAAAGAAATGGGCACAGTGCCCTGGCCGGAGGCGGCCAGCAACTGGGCCGGCCTAGAGGCCAACCAGCCCAGGCGAACCAGCGCGCGTGGGCGTTCGAACATGACGGCTGGGGCCCGAAGGCCAGCGACAGAGAGAGGAGGGGGAGGGAGGTGAGGATGACAAGCGGGCCCCGCTTGTCATCTTCAACCTCGCGACATGGAGGCCGGCGAGCTCACCGGCATTGATGCAGGACACGGTGACGGCAGGCAAAGGCGGCGATGAGCTCAGTGTCGACCTGCCATTCCTCTGGTGGTGGAAGGGCGGCCGGAGGAGCTCGAGGTCGCCGGCGGGGGGGAGGTCGCGGCGGAACCGCTTCGGTTGAGGGTCGCCGGTGTTGCTCCAAGCACCAAAATGGTCGGGGAGGAAGGGGGAAGATGCGGGAGCTCACTGGGGGCTCAAAGGAGGAGAAAGAAATGCCGGAGAGGGCCGGTAGCCCGAGATCGGCGAGGCCCCGACGCGGTGGTGCCTCGGTCGATCCCGAGCAGAGGGGCTCCGGGCGGTCCCTAGAGTGGCTCAGGGGGAAGACTTAGAGTGGAAGGGGGCCAAGGGCGAAGAGAGGAGGAACCGGGGGGCTTAAATAGAGCAGGGGGTGGTGCACCGTGGACCCGTTTGCCGGCGAGGTTGCGGCCAGGGCCAAAGGGGAGAGAGGGCTCGCGGGGTACCTCGGGGGTGCTCCTGGGCTGGTCTAGGCCCTTGGGGAGAGAAGAGAGAGGGAGAGATGCCCGCACATGTGAGCTCCCCAGTTGGCCAAACCGGGCGGCATAGGGCACGCGTGTGGGAGGGCGGAGGAGAGTAAGGAGAGAGAGGGCCGACCCCTGGCCATGTCACGGACACCGAGGGGGGGGCAGAGGGGACAAGCTGGGGCGACCCGAGGCGATCGGGGCTACCCGTTGGCTAGCGACTAAAGTGCGGGTGCGCACTATAGCACGCTCCAGAGTGCGAGCTCTGCATGCCAGGGCATTATTCTAGCCCCCCTGTGTGTCCTGTTGTGCCTTGGGGCTATAGAAGATGCCCAACGGTTAGGAGGAGCTAGGGAGAGCTCTGGAGGAGCCATAGGGCAGAAGGAAAGGGAAAGAGAGAGAGAAAAGATGTTGTCTAGGGGTGAAATGGGGGTTTTACCCCACCTCGTGGTGACCTGAGGACCTATTTTTTTTACTCGAGGTACTAGGGCAATGCAAGAAGATGTGGTAAAAAGTTGGGGGCAAGGGTAAGAGGGTAAGAGGTAAAAATAGGGGGTTTACTAAATCACCAGAAGGTGTTTGGTAAGGTTTTGGGCAAGAAGATGTTACCAACTTACTGAGATATTTATCAGGGTCAAAGGCTAGGTAGAAATGAGGGAATTCACCAAGTTTGAGATTAAGAGGAAGATGTTGACAATGGAGATTTGATGAACCCTAGAAATTAGCATAATCAAATTTCTATAGATCCATTGATGCTAGGCTTTTACCCTTGATGCACCACTTAGTGTATCATCACTATTTGGCGATTAGAGCATGCCCACAAAGTTTGAGGCCAAGGGGAGATACTTCACAATGTAAAGTTGCTCAAATTTGATTCTAGACAGGAATGGTTTTGGGATGGTTTGATGAACCAAACCAACCTGGATTCAGATGAAACATTGCAAGATCATCACCCATGATAGTGCTGACTTGCTTGAATTTTCCTGGAATTAATTGAGAATATTTCTTATAGAAATATTCCAAAAGCTTGATTTGAACAGAAAGGGTTTTGAGGGGATTTGCCTATGATCTGATCATGCCCTTGTGTTGAAACTCATATATATGGGAAATATATATACACCGAGTTTCTCTAGATTTTCTCAAATATTTTCAAAGCATTTAAATATTTTTCCCTAGGAAAAACCATTTTTGGCCTTAAGAAAAAGCCTTTATATAAAATGTGAAAATAATCTTTAAAAATAATATTTTGTGGTTATGGGAAGTCTTATATATAGTGGGTTTGAAATAAATCCTTTGGGAAAGAGGGGTCCACCTAATTTGAGTACTTGCAGTGCAAAACCTCATTTCACGGGATTTTGAAAAGCTAATTTGAATAAATCATTTTTAGTTAAAACAAAATTTGATAAAAATAGTTTTGGGCACTATTCACATGGCATGATCATTGGGAAAGAGGTTTGGAACAAGGAAGATGAATATGAAGTGGAATAGAACCTAGTAGTGCCAAATAACACAATCATCAAGCAAGCAAACAACATAGCACACAAGCACTTTGAAAAAGTTTTAGTTGGCTCCAAATTTTATAAACCCAAACATAATAATGTGCTACAATCACAGGGTGTGACAGACCTTCCCCCCTTACAAGAATCTCGTCCCCAAGATTCCTAAGCTAAGCGCTAGAAAGATACGAGAACTCCGATCTATGATAAACTTCACGCTCCCAGGTTGCTTCTGCTTCAGTTTGGTTGCTCCACTCGACCTTGAAGTACTTGATGGTGCGTCTTCGGGTGCAGCACTCGGTTTCATCCAAAATGCGAACTGGCCTCTCACGATGTGTGAGATCTGACTGAAGATCGATGGCTTGATGGTCGATATCCTTTTAGAGGTCGGGATGGTTGGGAACTTGCAGACACTTCCGGAGTTGTGACACACGGAAGACGTTGTCCACATCCGACAGTTCGGGAGGTAACTCCAGTTGATAGGCAACTTCTCCTCGTCTTGCGGTGATCTTTAAGGGGGCGATGAATCTTGGTGCAAGCTTGCCTTTGACGTGGAAACACTTTGCTCCTTTGAGAGGCGTGACACGGAGGTAGAGATAATCTCCGACGTTGAGGTTCAGTTCTCAGCGGTGAGAGTTGGCGTGGCTCTTCTATCTTGACTTGGCAGTCTCAAGGCGCTCTCAGACAAGTTGAACTTGCTCTTCGGCTTCGCGGGGGATGTCTGGTCCAAAAGTTAATCCTTCTCCGGTCTCTGCCAGTTAAGAGGAGTATGACACTTGCGTCCATAAAATACCTCAAATGGTGCCATCTGATGACTCGACTGAGAGCTGTTGTTGTAGGAGAACTCGGCGAATGGTATGCAATCTTCCCACTTGGCTCAATATGCTAAAACACAAGCTCAGAGCATGTCTTCGAGTATTTGATTTACTCGCTCTGTTTGCCCACCGATCTGAGGGTGAAATGCAGTGCTGAAGGAGAGCTTGGTTCCCATAGCTTCTTGAAACTTCTTCCAGAATCTTGAGGTGAATTGGGTTCCTCGATCAGACACAATCTCCTTTGGAACTTCGTGAAGACTCGCAATGCGGTTGATGTAGAGGCTCGTGAGTTGGCTTCCATCATAGGTGGTTCTGACGGGGAAGAAGTGGGCTACCTTGGTCAGGTGGTCGACAATGACCCAAATGGAATCATGTCCCTTCCCTGACCTTGGCAAACCAGTGATGAAGTCCATCCCGACATTATCCCACTTCCATTCAGGCACTTTGAGAGGTTGCAATAGTCCGGCGGGTCGCAGATGCTCAGCCTTAACTCTCTGGCATATGTCACACTTAGCAACAAACGTGCCTATCTCCCGCTTCATGCCATGCCACCAGAATCTTGCCTTGAGGTCTCGATACATCTTGGTTCCTCCAAGATGGATGGAGTAGGGAGTGTCATGAGCTTCTTGCAAGATCAGGTTCTTGAGCTCTTCTTTGTTGGGTACGCAAATGCGATTCCCGAACCATACAACACCTTGTTAGTCCACCTAGAATCCTGGGGCCTTTCCTGCCTTGATCTTCCTCTTGATGCCTTCAATGCTCTCGTGTCCTTTCTGGGCCTCCTTGATATCATCCATCAAGGTAGGCTTTGCTTCGAGGTTTGCGAGGAATCCGGGTGCAACCAGTTCCAGGCCGAAGCTTTCAAGTTCTTCATACAGGGCGGGTAGCCTTTCCTTAATCATAGCATTCAAGGATCAAGCCTTTCTACTTAAGGCGTCTACTACCACATTGGCCTTTCCGGGGTGGTACTGAACACTGAGGTCGTAATCCTTGATCAATTCCAACCATCTTCGTTGCCTCATGTTCAATTCCCTTTGAGTGAAGATATACTTCAAACTCTTCTGGTTTGTGAATATCTCACATCGCTTCCCCAGAATGTAATGCCGCCATGTCTTCAAGGCATGAACCACGGCTGCCAACTCGAGATCATGAGTTGCATAGTTCTCTTCATGAGGATGTAGCTGTCTGGATAGATATGCTACGACTCTGCCTTCTTGCATCAGAACACCTCCAAGCACAGTTCTTGATGCATCACAATAAATTACAAACTCCTTGTGAATATCGGGGGTGGCCAAAACAGGGGATGTGGTTAATCTCTTATTGAGCTCCTGGAAGCTTTCCTCACACTTAGCATTCCATTCAAACTTGTTGTCCTTCTTCAAAAGCTGGGTCATCGGTCGGGCAATGCTTGATAACCCTTCCACGAACTTGCGGTAATAAACCACGAGTCCGAGGAAGCTCCTGACTTCCTTCATGGTGGTTGGGGTTTGCCATTCAGTCACGGCTTCAATCTAGGCAGGATCCACTGTCAATCCTTCTACAGTAAACACATGACCCAAGAATCCAACTTCATACAGCCAAAATTCACACTTGCTGAACTTGGCATAAAGCTGGTGCTCTCGAAGCTTATCTAGGACCAATCTCAAGTGTTCCTCATTTTCTTCTTCAGTCTTGGAGAAGACGATATGTCATCAATGAACACAACAACGAACTTGTCCAAGTACTCCATGAAGACTTTATTCATGAGGTACATGAAGTAAGAAGGGGCATTCGTTAACCCGAATGACATGACCGTGTATCCATACAGGCAATATCGGGTTACAAACGCCGTCTTCAAAATGTCTTGGGGGTCTGATCTTCAGCTGGTAGTACCCAGACCTGAGGTCGATCTTGGAGAACACCTTGGCTCTGTTCAACTGATCAAACAGGTCTTCAATCTTGGGGAGTGGGTACTTGTTCTTTATCATGACCTCATTGAGGGAACGGTAATCGACGCAAAGTATGATAGTCACGTCCCTTTTTGACACAAATAGAACAGGCCATCCCCGAGGAGAGGCACTAGGGAGAATAAATCCTTTTCTAAGCTGCTCCGCTAGTTGCTTCTTCAACTCAGCCAACTCTTCGGATCCCATCCTGTAGGCCTCTTATAGATGGGCCTTGATCCGAGCATAAGCTCAATGATGAATTTGATGTCACGGTTAGGGGGCATTCTGGGCAGCTCATCAGAAAACACATCCGGGTACTCACATACCACTGGCACTTGATCCAACTCAACTCCCGATAGGCAATTAGCCTGAGGGGCTTGAGCAGAGGCAGGGTTGGGAACGTACCTGACTTCCACTCCTTCGCTATTGGTCATGGTGACAATCCTCTTGGCACAGTCCAACATGCCTTGGTGCTTGGTTAACCAATTCATGCAAATGATGACGTCCAAGCCTAGTGAATCTAGAACTATAAGGTCTGCTAGGAAGTCTACCCCGTTGATGTCAATCTTCACTCCCTTACACCCTATCCAGATTTCATAATTGAACCGGGGGTTTGTATCAACATATGAATACCCAGGGGTGTAGGTTCCATGCCACTCTCTAATTCAAACTTTGGGTGACAAAAGAATGCGAAGCTCCACAATCAAACAATATTGTTGTTGGGGTTGAGTTGACGAGGAACGTACCCAGTATGACGTCCGGGTTTTCCTGGTCTCTCTCTACGGTGATGTTATTCACACGACCCTTGCCATTGTTGGGCTGGTTGCGGGGAGTGGGGTTCCTTGGTGGTGCTCCACGGGCTTGACCTTGAGCTGGCGCATTGGGGCGTGGTGCATCTGGCTTCTTGTTGGGACACAACCTAGAGATGTGACCTGGCTGCCACATCCAAAGCAAGCGACTTGCCCAGAGTTGTTGTTGAAGTTTCTGCCACCGTTGTTGGTATTGGGGTTGTTGTTGTAGGCTGGCCTGGATTGGCATATTGTTGAGGCTGGTAGCTCGGACGAGGTGCAGGAGGTCTAGCCTGCTGCGGCTGATAGGTTGGCTTGGCTGGGACTGGCTGCCAGGGGCGAGGATTCTAGTTGCTTGAGCTTCCCTTGCTGATCATCTTGTGCTTGCGAGTGTTGTCAATAGCATGACACTTGTCTTCGTGCATGAGGGCCTTGTTCACCAGGTCGAAGAAGGTACGACAGTCGCAGATGATGAGCTAATACTGCAGGACCTATTGAAGTCCTTCCATGAAGCTTTCCTTCTTGGCAGCCTCTGTGCTGACATCTTCAGGTGCATACCTTGATAGTAGATTGAACCTCTACAGTTACTCCTTGACAGAGCCACTTCCTTGCTTCAGCGCTCGGAATTCTATCTTCTTGATAGCCATGATCCCATAAGGAATATGGGAAGTGTGCAATCCTTCCTTGAAGTCATTCCAGGTGATCACATGCTCTCCTTGCATGACCTTGAATCCATCCCACCAAGCTTGGGCGGTACCTCCGAGGCAGTGAGAGGCATAAAGCACCTTCTCACGATCCTCATTGCAGTTGACCAATGCAAGGAGGTCCTCAATGGTGCGGATCGAGTCATCAGCATCCAATGGTTCAGCAGTCTCGGTGAAGGTTGGGGGCGAGTTCCTCATGAACTCAGACAGCGTGGAGCGGCGATTGTCGTTCCTGCCTTGCTGTTGGTTGTTCACCAGGGCCTAAGCCATCTGCTGGATAGCAGCATTGTTGGCTTGGCGCTCCTCCGGAGAACTTGGAGAAACTGAGCTATGGTCATATTCTCCGATGGAGGTGGTGGCGGGGGAATATCGCCTTGTGGCTGCTCCTCGTGTCCTCCAGTGTGTGCAACCCCACTAGCTCCCTATTGTTGGCTTGAGTTGTCAGCTTTAGGGTTGGTGAAGGAGCTGTTGAGGGTAGCAGTCACCATCTTGTTTGGAGCAGCCAAGTCAAACAACTGGGATTGGCAAGAGGATAAGCAATAACGGAAAAGTGCGCCTAAGGGGTCAGTCAAGTGCAAGTGTGTGAGAACAAGGGTCAAAAGACCAACACCATATATTAAGATGGATGATGGAGTCGCTTACATGTTGCCTAAGGCAAAAGCGCGACTTGCATCGGAACACAAACAACAACAAAAACAACAAGCACACATGGTTTCATATGAACCATTACACGGACTCGACTTCGCATGAGGGATACATGAGTGATCCTACCCTAGGGGTTCTCGGACTTAGGTGGTGGAGTACTCGGTCTCGTAGTCACGCTCCTCTGGGTCTTCCTCCTGTTCATCATTTGAACGGGCATTGTTCCCGGTCGAAGGGGTCGGGGAACGACTAGGTCCATCCCGACGATGCTTTGCTGGCGTGTCGGTGAAGATCTCACGATACTCTTTCGCACTCATGCGATGACGACATGTAGGTGCATCACTAGCTAGGGATACTCCTCCTCGATAAGAGACAGCTAGTCGTCCCTCGGGGGCTCCATCCTTCATGATCTTGTTTGGCTTCGTCTTGGCTTGCCGAAGTAGCTCCCGGGTGTGGTGAATATAAGAAGAGGTAAATAGTGCAAAATTCCTAAGTACAAATGCTAGGTGTAGTTTTGAAAGTCGGTTTTATCCTGGCTAACCTCCATGCTAACTAAGGGATTCCTACAGTCAGGATGGCTCTAATACCAGCTCTATGGGGACCCTGAGTCATAAGTCGTGATCACCGAATGCACGTGTATAGTGATCCCAGAGATCAATGCTCACTGAACACACAAAAGCTGAATAACAAGAGTGTTACATCCACACTTAATGTCTTACACAAATGATGACCACAAAGGTCTTAGTCGTACATAGATAGGGCCACACGGGCCAAACACTTAAATAGAACAAGCAGCAAAAATCTTGGTCGAAAGTGTGAACCCAAGCCATCTGCCTTAACGTACAGGCATTCTGACTAGGAAGCATCCTAGTTCGCATGTTCGTCACCAACGAACTCCTCAACAAACTCCTGTTCTTCCATGTTTGCCCAATTAAATAACAGTGGCAAGCCAATGTGTACTTTGAATGTACTCGCAAGCAACCCAAGTTGTGGAATAAGGTAATAATGATGCATGGTATAGCACTAAGTAGGTAACTTTGCAGAAAGCTAATTTTGAATGCAAATGTCATGATCAAGTAACTTGTAGCATGCATCAACAATAAGCAAGTATCCATATGATGAAGATACCGATATCATCGTAAGTATTGGTTGAACATCTCATGTTCACTCATCATCCTAAGTCATCGGACATAGTCCAATCCTCCCACTAAGTCATCGGACTTAGCTCATGTGACCTCTTGTCACCATCACATCCATACTCACACAAAATTTCAGGAAAACATTCGGACGTAGTTTAAGAAGCACCACCCAATTGTCCTTGACCATGGACACGGCTATTCGAATAGTTTTACACTCTGTAGAGGTTGCACACTTAACCCACAAGACTCGGGGAACTTCCATGTCATCCATGACTCACGGTACAATACATACCCGAGGTAAGCACCCAAAAAATACATTTCCCTTAGCGATACTAAATAAAGAGTCCACTCGATTGGTACCCAGCCCTCATGATGTACATCACACGAGCCTCGCTCTAATCATATCATCCATGAGGGGACCAATGGTGTGCTAGGTGCTTGTAAAGACAGCGCATGATCGTACATACCGGTACGACCCCGTATCGAGAGTGACCACGCCACTCCCGCCACTAGTAATGCGGGCTCCTTGCCAATACCCACCATGGTAATAAACAAAGCCCCATCCCATAAGGGGTATCGTGGTTGCGCATGTAAGGTTGGGACGGTTGACAAATCTTAAATCTAATCCGTTTTCGAAAAGACAATCTCAACTTGCTCCGACACACCACTTCTTTCTAAAGTGGTCACCCATCTTCTCATCATCTCCCTCGGGCACTAGTGGCACCCGACGGGTTTTTCGAAAAGTCTTTGAAATCATATCTTCTCTTCCCATCACCATGCATAGACCCCGATCCCACTTGCATAGCATCTACTAGCATCCTAACTACACCCACACGCACAACCCTCATAAGGTGGTAGGGTCATGCACGATGCAAGTGTCAATGGAAAGGTACAGAGGCATCCCACTGAAAGGGGAACACCCCGTCACATGATAATTTATGATGAAAGTAAAGTGCTATATGACATGCAATAAAATGGTTTCTTATCATGGTCAAAGGGCTGCTTGCCTAGCACAACAATGTCTCTGGGGTTTTCGAAGTCTTCGGGTCCAACTTCGTCGTCAACTGTGCAATCTATCGTCACGAAATAAAGCGATAAAAGTAAGCAACACACAAAAATAGAGCACTTAGCTACTTATTAAAAATGCTAATTTATTGTGATAAATACCCAATGTAATACTAAATATATTCTCCTAGGGTTTTGTTGTTAAAAATATTTTGGAAATAAATTAACAAAGGCAAAAAGGTGCCCACATATAGGTTTTAAAATAAAATAGTACTAAAAATATTATCAAACATTATTACAAATGGCACTATTAAATTCTAGGGATTATTCCAAGAATTATGGTGGAAGAAATATGGGTACTGGATAATTATTTAGATATGTGGAATTTTTGGAAGTAGTAGAAGAAAAGAAAAGGAAAAGAAATGGGCACAGTGCCCTGGTCGGAGGCGGCCAGCAACTAGGCCGGCCCAGAGGCCAACCAACCCAGGCGAACCGGTGCGCGCACATTCAAACCTGACGGCTGGGGCCCGAAGGCCAGCGATTGAGAGAGGAGGGGGAGGGAGGTGAGGATGACATGCGGCCCCGCCTGTCATCTTCAACCTCGTGACAGGGAGGTCGGCGAGCTCACCGGCGATGATGCAGGGCACGGCGAGGGCAGACGAAGGCGGGGATGAGCTCAGCGTCGACCCATCGTTCCTCTAGAGGTGGAAGGGTGGCCGGAGGAGGTCGGGATCGCCGGCGGGGAGGAGGTCGTGGCAGAACCGCTTCGGGTGAGGGTCGCCGGCGTTGCTCCAAGCAGCAAAATGGTCGGGGAGGAAGGGTGGGGGGAGACACGTTAGCTCACTGGGGGCTCAAAGGAGGAGAAAGGAAGGTCGGAGCGGGCCGGTAGCCCGAGATCGATGAAGCCCCGATGCGGCGGTGCCTCGGTCGATCCCGAGCATAGGAGCTTCGAGCGGTCCCTAGAGTGGCTCAGGGGGAAGATTGAGAGTGGAAGGGGGCCAAGGGTGGAGAGATGAGGAACCGAGGGGGCTTAAATAGAGGAGGGGCGGTGCACCGTGGACCCGTGCACCGACGAGGTTGCAGCCGAGGCCAGAGGGGAGAGAGGGCTCGCTGGGCAGCTCGGGGGTACTCCTGGGGCTGGTCTAGGCCCCAAGGGAGAGAAGAGAGAGGGAGAGATGCCCGCGTGTGTGAGCTCCCCGGTTGGCCGAACCGGGCGGCGCCGGGCACGCGTGTGGGAGGGTGGAGGAGAGTAGGGAGAGAGAGGGCCGACCACTTGTCGTACATGGACGCCGAGGGGGGGCAGAGGGGACAAGCTAGGGCAGCCCAAGGCGGTCGGGGCTGCCCGTTGGCCAGCGGCTACAGTGCGGGTGCACACTGTAGCGCGCTCCAGAGCCCGAGCTCTGCATGTGAGGGCATTATTTTAGCACCCCTGTGTGTCCTCTTGTGCCTTGGGGCTTTAGAAGATGCCCAACGGCTAGGAGGAGCTAGGGAGAGCTTTGGAGGAGCCTTAGGGCAGAAGGAAAGGGAAAGAGAGAAAGAGAAAAGATGTTGTCCAGGGGTGAAAATGGGCGGTTTTACCCCACCTCCTAGTGACCTGAGGACCTAGGGTTTTTACTGTAGGTACTAGGACAGTGCAAGAAGATGTGGTAAAAAGTTGGGGGCAAGGGTAAGAGGGTAAGAGGTAAAAATAGGGGGTTTACTAAATCACCAGAACGTGTTTCGTAAGGTTTTGGGCAAGAAGATGTTACCAACTTACTGAGATATTTATCAGGGTCAAAGTCTAGGTAGAAATGAGGGGATTCACCAAGTTTGAGATTAAGAGGAAGAAGTTTACAATGGGGATTTGATGAACCCTAGAAATTAGCAGAATCAGATTTCTGTAGATCCATTGATGCTAGGCTTTTACCCTTGATGCACCACTTAGTGTATCATCACTATTTAGCCATTAGAGCATTCCCACAAAGTTTGAGTCCAAGGGGAGACACTTCACAATGTAAAGTCGCTCAAATTTGATTCTGGACAGGAACAGTTTTGGGATGGTTTGATGAACCAAACCAACTTGGATTGAGATGAAAATTTGCAAGATCATCACACATGATAGTGTTGACTTGCTGGAATTTTCCTGGAATTTATTGAGAATATTTGTTATAGAAATATTCCAAAAGCTTGATTTGAACACAAAGGGTTAGGAGGGTATTTGCCTATGATCTAGTCATGCGCTTGTGTTGAAACTCATTTATATGGGAAATATGTGTCCACTTAGTTTCTCTAAATTTTCTCAAATATTTGCAAAGCATTTAAATATTTTTTCCCTATGAAAAACCATTTCTGGCCTTACGAAAAAGCCTTCATATAAAATGTGAAAATAATCTTTAAAAATAATATTTTGTGGTTATGGGAAGTCTTATATATAGTGGGTTTGAAATAAAGCCTTTGGGAAAGAGGGGTCCACCTAATTTGAGGACTTGCAGTGCAAAACCTCATTTCAGGGGATTTTGAAAACCTAATTTGAATAAATCATTTTAGTTAAAACAAAATTTGATAAAAATAGTTTTGGGCACTATTCACATGGCATGATCATTGTGCAAGAGGTTTGGAACAAGGAAGATGAATATGAAGTGGAATAGAAACTAGTAGTGCCGAATAACACAATCATCAAGCAAGCAAACAACATAGCACACAAGCACTTTGATAAAGTTTTAGTTGACTCCAAATTTTATAAACCCAAACATAACAATGTGCTACTATCACAGGGTGTGACACTCAGGGCCGCTGCAACCCTGGGGATCAAGTGCCTCACTGTCAAGGGCGACTCCCAGCTCCTCATAAACTTATCCAACAAGGAGTACAAACCTAAGGATGAGCACATGGAGGTGTACTTGGAAGAGGTACTTAAAATTGAAAAGCGCTTCCTGGGCTTTGAATTGCAGCATGTCCCGCGTGGCGCGAACAAGGAAGCAGATGACATCAGAAAAAGGGCGTCACGCCACAAGCCTCAGGAGCCTAGTGTCTTCAAGGAGAGGCTCTTCAAACCATCAGTCGTGCCCCGGCCCGCAGGCTTGGCGTCTCTTCGGGAAGAACTGCCATCGGCCCTTCCCTCAGGCTCCCCGGCCTGATGTCCGGCCTTAGGAGCCCGCCTACTCCTACCGCTGGAACCCCAGACCGGCGATTGGACCGGGGATTTTAAGACATACATGCTCCGTGGCGCCTCGCCAGAGACGGAGGAGGACGCGGGACACATGGCTTGCCACGCCACTGCCTACTATTTTCAGGATGGCGAGTTGTACCGCAGGTGCCCAAACGATGTCTCGTTGTGGTGCATATCCGAACAGCAAGGGCACGAGCTATTGGCCGACATCTTCGATGGTGACTGCGGGCACCACTCCTCGTCTCGCACCCTCGTGGGGAAGGTGTTCCGCAACGGCTTCTACTGGACCACGACACTCAACGATGCCATCAAGCTAGTCCGAACCTATCAGGCCTGCCAATTCCACGCCAAGCAGATTCATCAGCCCGTGCAGGGTCTCCAAACCATACAGCTCTCCTAGCGCTTCGTGGTCTGGGGGCTAGACATAGTGGGTCCTTTCCCTCGGGCGGCCAGAGGTTACTGCTACCTCTACGTCGCTGTGTGCACCATCCCCTCTAGCTTGGCTGTCAAGTTCATGAGGGGCCTCGTGAGCCGCTTCGTTTTCCCCAACCGTATCATTACTGACAATGGCTCATAGTTTACAAGCAACCTTTTTTGGACATATTGTGCTAATCTTTGAACGCGGATATGTTACGCTTTGGTGGCGCACCAACGGAGCAACGGCCAGGCCGAGCGCGCCAATGCAGAGGTCCTGAGGGGCCTCAAGACGAGGAGCTTCAAGAAGAAGCTTGAAGCCTGTGGTAGGGGTTGGCTCAGTGAGATTCAGTCCGTGTTGTGGTCCATCCGCACCACCACAGCTAAGACCACCAGTGAGATCCCATTCTTCCTCGTCTAGGCTGAGGCGGTCCTCCCGCATGAGGTTAAGCATCGCTCCCTGCGAGTCTTGGCATTTGACGAGGAGCGTAAGGATACATCGCGGGGAACATCTCTCGTTCTCCGGGAGGAGGCCTACTACCAAGCCTCGCTCCGTGCAACGAGGTACCAATAGGCGTTGTGGTGCCACCATTGCTGCAGCATCCACTCCATGACCCTCGAAGTCGGAGACGTCATCCTGAGGCGGGTCCTCTCTAGGGAGGGCTTGCACAAGCTCTCGCCCACGTGGGAGGGCCCATTCAGGGTCGCCCGTGTCTCCAGGCCGGGCGTCGTACACCTAGAGACTCAGGATGGGGTACCCATCCAGAACGCCTGAAACATCCAGCATCTCCGCAAGGTCTACCTGTGACACTCACACGTAATAATGAGTGGGTTGTACACGCCTGGAGCCCCATGAGGAGTGTCGTACGAGGCCGCGGAGGGGCTCCCACCCATGCCCAAGTGGAAGCCCCATACTCCACGCTGGTGGACGACATGTCTTTCAACGACTATGCCCACGCCTAGTGGAGGCCCCACTCTCCACGCTAGGGAAGACTAGCTTAGGTGCCGGATGCGGCTATTCTTTGCTCTCTTTTGTAACCAAATTTGCCACTTTTTGGAATGAACTTTGAAGTTTTTGCATCTTGTTCAGAAAAATGGTGGGAAATTTTATCCTTGCAGCATTTCTCGTTTTGAGTTTCCTTTTAAAGGGTTTGGCACCTACTAGCTCTCGTGCACGTGCCCCCGCGAGCAGGGGATGGTCACGGTTTACAGGCCCCGAGGGGGCGGGTCACAGCGGTCGTGGGCCTGCCCGTGCGCACACCTCGCCAAAACTTCGGCATCCTAATCCTCACGCGGTGCTCTCGAAGCGAGCCAACAGGCAATATTGCCTCTGCCCCTGCCTCAGGAGCGCCCATCTCCTGGCCTTGCCGGGCATCGCGACCCGGTATACCAGCGATGATCGACCCTCACTCGGGGACTCCAAGCCAAAATGGTCGCCAGAAGAAGGATGGCCAAGTAAACAAGCTCCAGAGGAGCGCATCCTCACGATGCAGGAACCTACCACAAGCACGCCAAGCTAAGTTATTCTAATCGCCACGAGTGGGAACATTTCAATTTGTAGTGATATAAGTGCTAGTGTGTAAAACGAAAAATGCTAACATAAAGGCGCAAGCACCATAGTTCATTACACGCCCCATGGGGCTCTCCATGATTCTCAATATAGGAAAGAGAAGCAAAAGACGGCCTCCCGAGGACCGTCACTCCTTAGGGCTGGCTCCAGCACCGCCCGCTCTCAGTCGGAGTTCCCCTCCTCTTTGACGTGGGCGCGGCGACATGGCGTCTTGAGGTCCTCCTTGGAAGGGGCACGACGACTTGGCGGCTTGTCGTAGTCGTCATCGCTCGAGCTTCCCCCGGAGGGGGTGCCACCACCGCTGGAGGTGTTGCGGCCGTCACCAAGGGCATGTTCACCACCGAGGACTCTGCCGTCGCGATGGCTGTCATCGGAGGGTAAGCGGTCAGTGTCACCGTTGATGCTCTCAGGGAAGCACCCCAAGTGCATGTCGTCCTCCCCTAAGATATTGACGAAGAGTGTTGCCACCTCGTCGTTCTTGAAGTGGAGGGTACACCTCCCCTCCAGGCCACGGGCGCGAGTGAACGTCTACCACCCGGGAGTGACCTGGACTTCCACCCACGAGGCCGTCCTACAACAACCATCAACCTACAACCATAGGCCAGCAGGCCCTCCGGCTAGCAGTGCCTCTCCGCCCAAACCACAAACTCTTGGGCCATGTCAGCCGAGTGGAGTCGTGGGTGAGGCGGTCCGATGGCCACCGCAAGCTTCCCCCCTCAAGCACAGCTGCCACGGGTACTACGACCACCTACGCAAGAGGTTGCCTTCCCACGACTGTCAAGGTGGCACCGGCCTACGCGGGAGTGTGTCCTCGCCCTCAGGGGACCACCGCCGGTGTTGTGGTGTACTTTAGGGGACGGTCGTGGTCCCTCTTGGGCGGCGGTGAGCTCGGTCCCTCCAGGGGGGCTACCCTTTCCCGGCAGCACACAACCTCCTCACTGGCGACATGGTTGTGGAGGTGGTGACTTGAAGTGGGGAGGCAAGAAGATGCAGGTGGACTGATAGTTTCATCTCCCTCACCCACTTATAGTCGACCAGAGGCCAACCGGCGTCCCTCCGCATTCTAGGCAATAATGGCCCCGTGGCGCATGCCAACCCTTGTCAGTCGAGCCAGTTACCGAGGCGACATGGGGAAGTGGAGGCGTCCATGCCCCGTCGTGCGCCACACGTTGAGCCTGGCCTGCAGGCAACTAAGGCCCGCTACGCTTCGGCATTCCTTCCTTGGCTTTGCCTAGAAGCCAGCCCGAGCGTGCCTTAGGACCGGGGGCTACTATCGATGTTCTGGGATCGGGGGTACCCAGACCTGCCTGCGTGCGGCCCAGTGCGTGACCCACCTCGATGACCCAATACGGCCCAACGGCAAGCCCACCCAAGTCAAGGACCTCATGAGAGCCCTGGCCTCATGAGGCGAACAACGCCAAGACCTCTAGAGGAGTGTCCTCCCTCGATTGGCTCCCGAGGAGCAGAGATTTCTATGCGGGTACCCGACCTCACGAGGCTGGGATGATGTAAGCCATGACGACTAGGATTAGGCGGGCGCCAGCGGGCACAGAGGAGGATGGTTTCCTCTTTCGTGCTAAGGAGGTAAGGACCGACACGGGTTGCTAAGGAATCCCCAAAAGGTTTCCCTTCTAGTGCAACAAGACCAAGACCACGAGCTCGGTAGGGCCGATGTCCTCGCCGAGCCCACCTCTGCGTCATGCTGAGAAGCTTTGCAGGCGAAGACCACCTTTAGTCAGGATTAGATGTACCTCATGCCCCCTTGCAAATTTGGCCGTTGTGGGATCCCTTCCGTCCTGTGCGATAAGCGAAGAGGACCAACGCCACTATAAATAGGGCCTAGCCTCCACCGTAGAGGGGGGGTCCAATTCATCCACTCCTAAGAGCCCTCACAAGGTCGCTCAGCCATAGTACTAGTTCACGCCCAATCTCCTCGTGAGGCCAATCCACCAAAAGCAGGAGTAGGGTTTTACACCGCAAGGTGGCCCGAACCTAGGTAAACCTCCATTTTCATATTCTTCCCCATTAGTATGTGCTCGACGAGGCTTGGTTGTAGGGTGATGAGCTTGAGACCTTGAGCTGGTTGGGATCTTCGCACACGCCCCAGAGTTCAAACTTTGTTAGGTCCATAGAGCCCCGATTTCGACATACGTACTCCCCCAAGCTTAGGCATTTGCCTAGCTTGGTGATCACCATTCATAATAGACGTTAGGTCTGGTAAAGTATTGCTCCTGAGGCACCTGAGCATCCCATGTCTGGGCCACGGCCTCCACCATAGGCAACTCGTTCTGGTAAGCAATTATATCCTACGACATGATGGTATATCTGTACATGTCATGAAATTTAAACAAAGAGGGCATAGGCAGCAAAACAACATCGAGAGTAGTCTCATTGTATACTAGTTTGTAATGAATGTGCTATGGGGGTTGAGGTTCCTTAATGAACTGTTGATCTAACATAGACTGATGATCGAGATAAACCTTACACAATAGGTAATTAGTTGGATGTATGGCAAAATTGAAACGCTTTGCTAGGCGGGTGGCATAAATACCACAATGGATTTTTCCATTAATCCAGTTAAGATTCAAGCGGCGTGCAATGATAGCTCCTATGATGTAAGTATTGTCACTGTAAAGTGCATGGCGTAAGATAGCGAGGGTGGGAGCACTGAGCCACTGCCCTGAGTCATAGGACTTAAACATTTGCATATAAATAAAGCGAAGAAGTGCATAGAAGGAAAATGTGAACTAGTGGCCATGGCCTTCGACAATCCCCTGGTTTCTCCCACGGTCAAGGTGAGGAGGAATTCCCCGAACTCTTCAGTTCAATGCTCGTGAGTACCCCGTCAGAAGGAGTCATGCATATTTCACCGAAATCAGAGAGTGGTATTTCATGATGTTCAAAATATAAATAAAATCGAACCATGGGAGCATCGGGTGTATTGTTGAAGTAAAAATTTTGCACAAATGAATTTTTAACGAAATAGCATTAGTCACACTCATCTACGAGGAAGTTGTCTAGCCCGACATTTGCAATGAAATGCATCAACTCTTGATGAAAACCTGCCTCCCGCATGAAAGGTGTATGTGGCCATTCACACGGCCTAACCTCCATGTTGCGAGGAATGTTGATATCTTGGTTTGAGGTCCTCGCAACAAATCTGTTGGAACTCCGGCTTGAAGAAACTCTCCTAGTAAGTTCATCTTCCTATGAACAAATTTCTAAAAAAATGCAACAAAAATTTTTGTCAATAAAACTTTGCAAGATTGATAGCAACTACTCATATGGATGCTTAAAGGACATATCAAGCATTTCCACTACTTTGAAATCAAAGAATTAGACATGCAAGCTCATTTTTAGTACCACCAAGTGCGGCAAAATATGCAAAATGAAAACATAAAACACTATAGAAAAAACTAATTGGAGGAATGGGAGAGTCACAAACCTTGGAGCAATTCCTCAAAACAATTACAGAAATAGATTTCCAAGCAAAGAGATCAAAAAAATTTAGTTTCAGGAGGAAGAACACGAGAGAGAGAGAGAGAGATCTAGGGAATTTCTTCTAGAGGCGAGGGATGACATGGGGTGAAGAGATAAGGTAGGGTGGGCTATGGGCCCCACCACCCAATAGGGCGTGACTTGGGGGGTGGCTGCACCCTGTTGCCTCGTGGCCCATAGATGCACCTTCCTCATGTGTTTTCAGCGCCAAAAATACTTAAATATTCTAGAAAAAATCATGTTAAAAATGTGTGGCATTCTGAGACTTTTTATTTTTGAATCATTTTTTTATTGCACGGAAAACTCAGAAAACATGATAATCATGGAATTTAATTATATTCAACTAAAAATAGTAGAGGTAAACTAAAAATACACGAAGTTTTCCCAACTAAATTCATCTACGACATGTCTTTCAAAAAAGATCCTTTAATAAGGTTGATCAAGTCTTATTAATAACCGTTTCCAATTGGCATGAAGCCAGAGAACTTTCGTATGGCACTGAGTTAACTCAACGGGGATTGGCACTTCCCCAAAAATAAGATTATAGTATTTCTTCTTGGCAGTAGGTAGAGGAATTTTGAATTTTCCAATGATGACCATGGCACTAGGCTCAATGATATTAATATTATTAACCAAGGTTTGCCTCTTCAGAAAATGAATGATATGTTGTTTGGCATTGACATGAAAAGTGACCTTGTTTTTGTTGCAATCAATAACAACCCTTGCAGTATTTAAAAAAGGGTCTACCAAGGATGACCAACATGTTGTCCTCCTCGGGCATTTCAAGAATAACAAACGTTGTCAAGATAGTAACATTTGTAACGACAACAGGAGCATCTTCATAAGTTCCAATAGGTATAGCAGTGGATTTGTCAGCCATTTGCAAAGATATTTCTATAGGAGTAAGCTTATTCAATTCAAGGGTTTTAACATCAAGCAGTTTTAACATAGTTTTGTTTAATGGAGCAAGGTATTGTGGGTATACTAGGATCTCCCAACTTCTTAGGCACTCCACATCAAAAGAAAAATTAGCAAGCATAGTAGCAATTTTAGTTTCAGGTATTTTCTTTTGTTGATAATAATACCCTTCTTATACTAGCATATGAGGGCATTTTCAAAATATCAGTCAAGCGAGTGCACAAAATGACAGGCCTGATCGTTTCAGCAAAGCGCTCAAAAATCTACCTCATCCTTAGTCTTAGAAGGCTTACTAAGGAATGGCATGGGTTTATGAACTGACGGCTCTCTTTCTTTTCCATGCTTTCTAGCCAAAAAATCTTTCTTCTCATAACGTTTATTTTTAGGAGGTGGGTTATCAAGATCCTTAGCAAGTTCTATTTCCACGACATTAGCAGGTTCTTTATTACTATCTGGTGAAGCATCTACATGAACATTTTTACTCTCATCATCACTAGGTGAATGTTCATTACCAAATTGTGTCTCAGCATCACAAATATAAACATAATGATGATTGTTAGCATGTTTTTCTATAATATGTTCACTACAAGCATGCAAAGTCCTATCATTTTTCTTTTTTCTTTTTCTTATTAGAAGAACTAGATGCATCATCATTAATTCTGAGAATCATGTTCTATTCTTTTAGCATGACCTTCAGGATAAAGATGTTCCTGAGTCATGCAACCTCCTCTAGTCACTACTCTAATAGCAAGGTCATTCATTTTATCATTTATCTCAGCAAGCAAAACATTTTGTTACTTAGCAACTTGGTCTAGTTGGGTATTAACCATAACACATGTTTACCTAGACCCTTAACAGCATTAGCAATTCTAAACATCAAGTCACTCAAACAATCTATCATCATAGCATTATGTCTTAATTGATCTTTGACATAATTGTTCAAATATTCTTGCTTAACAAAATAATTATCGAATTCTTCCTTGCATTGACTAGGAGTCTTAGTGTAAGGTATATCACTTTAATCAAAGGTACAGAGAGAATTTACCTCTACTACCTATGTCGGGGCTTCTAGTCCATGTATTTCTTCGGTAGATGGTAATTTCATGCCATCTTCACTTTTAGTACTTGTTTCTTTAATATATCATTTGGCTTCATGCATATCTTCAGGACTGAGGAATAGAATACATGTCTTCTTTTGAATAGGTTCTGGCGGTGGTTCGGGAAGTGTCCAATCATCGACATTTTAAAATATATTATTTAATAGTTCTTCAACTTGCCCAACAATTGTATCCCTGAAAACACAACCAGCACAACTATCTAGGAAATCCCTAGATGCATCGGTTAGTGCATTATAAAAGATATCCAATATTTTATTTTTCTTAATAGGCTGATCAGGCAAAGCTCTAAGTAATTGGAGAAGCCTCCCCCAAACTTGAGGAAGATTCTCTTCTTCAATTTGCATAAAGTTAAATATCTCATGTAAGGCAGCTTGTTTTTTATGAGCAGGAAAATATTTTTTAGAGAAGTAATAAAGCATATCATGGGGATGACGCACACAACCAGGAGCAAGACAAAGTAACCATTCTTTAGCCTCGCCTTTTTGCAAGAAAGGAAAAAGCTTAAGAATGTACTAGTAACATATATTTTCCTCATTAGTGAATAAAGCAGCAATATCATTCAATTTACTGAGATGTTCGACGACAGTTTGTGTTTCATAACCATGGAAATGTGATAGCCCAAGTGTTGTCCCTACCTTGTTGGGCACGTATCTTATATGAACCTTGTTGTCATGAGTTATGAAATGATTTTGCTCCTTGTCATGCCATGTCTTGTTCATGCATTCATGCATCATGCATTATACCATTCATCATGCCATGCCTTATTTGTTTTGTGACTTTGTAGTGGTTGATTGTGATCTTGTGTGGGTGTGATGTGGTTGGAGTATATGTGGTGCAACTCTCCTTCTTCTTCCCTCTCTTTTCTTTCATCAAAAAAACCAACCAATACCCCCCCTTCCATTCCCTTGCAATTTTATTAACAGATTATACTTGCTATTTAAATTGTTCCAAAATGTTCAAGAGGTAGCCTATAATGTTTTAAGTATGTCTGTGTGGTTCTTTTGTTGTTTTGAGCTTTATGTATTTGGGGTATTTAAATAACAAGGGGCTGTTGTTTTAAAAGTTATTTAAATCAGTTGCTCTAAAATTCAACATGATATTTTTGTTTAAAAGGTCTTAATTTCTTGTTTGTAGAAGTTTGTTTATTTTTGACAAAAACCCTTTTGGAAAATATGTGGGGTTTTTGCAAGGGGGCTGTGGTTCTTTTTATTATCTTTTATTTTTCGGTGAGAAAGAGAGAGGCAGAGGGTTGGGCTTCCCCCTCACGGCCCAGCTGGGGCACCGAAGCCAGCCAGCCCTGCAACTGATGGAGGACCGTCGCCGTTCCCCTCCCTCCGTCAGAGAGCAGAGAGTGAGCGCGCGCCCATGCTCACGGACGTCGAGGACGTCATCTGCGCCCTCCTTTTAAAAGCCCTCGGCGTGCGTGCCTTCCCCTAGGATTCCTCCCTGCCGCCGCATCGTCCTTCTCCTTCCCCTCTCTTCCTTTCTCCTCCAATTCTCCCCTCTGTTAGGTAAGTCTCTGGTTCAGACATATATTCAGAGAGAGTCAGTGAGGTTCGCCGGCGTCTGCTCGTCGTCTCTGTCGACATCATCGACGACCATGGCGTCCAGAAGCTCGGGGAACCTCCCCGTGTTCCATTACCGCTGCTAGGAGCCCTGGAGAAGCTTCGCAGCGACGACCCCTTCTTTGTCTTTGTCGGTGACATTCCGCTCAGTCGGTTCCCTTGCTTTCACTCTAGCGCGCGTCTACGACCCCCCCTCCGTCATCGTCTTCTGCTTCAGCAACCCCGTGGTGAGCAGCGTTCCCCCGTAGCCCTGTCTATCCCGTGAATCGCCGCCATTGTGGTCGCCTCCGCCATGCCTCGAGCCGAGTAACAGCTCGAGCTCGAGCGCCGTCTTGCTGCCGGCCCAATTGATCTTCGAGTCGGGGATGGGTTCCCCTAGGTTCCCGTGCTCCCCGTAGGTGCTTTGCTATCGCCGGAGATGCCCTGTCACCGTCGGAGCCGCCACTGCATTTGCTGTCGCCAGAGTTTCTGTTTTTCGTCAGTTTCGTCAAACTTAGCGTGGCAGTAACGTCTAGTTGCTATCCTCCCCCTTTCTGTCGAGATCCATGGCGTAGCGTAGTGGTGCGTGTGTGTGGGAGACGACCAGAGGTCGTGGGTTCGAGCACGAACCCCTCCCCCTTTTGTTTGTTTTTTTCCTTTTGTTTTATGTTGTTTTTCTCCTTGCTATTTCATGTATATGTGTATGTGCATACCTACATGTAAGTATGTTATTTTCTTTTCTTTTCCTTTTTTATGTGTGTGTGGAGTGGTGTAGTGTGGTGGTAGTGCAAATATGTGAGTATGCATATATGCATGTGTGATGTGAGTGAGTGTGTGTGTGAGTGTGGTGTCACATGCATATGTATATGCATATATGCATTATGCATATATGTGTGCATATGTGTGTGTGGATGAACACCCACACACATGAGTATGTGAGTTTCATGAGTGTGGGAGTGCATGTGCACTTGTGCATGGGTGTAGTGTGTATGTGCCTATATGCATCATGCATATATGGTGCATATGTGTGAGTATGATGAACACCCACCCTCTTAGGTGGTGTGTTCATGGGTGTGTATGTGCTCATGTTGTTGGGGAACATTGCATGGGAAACAAAAAATTTCCTACGCACACGCAGATCTATCCATGGTGATGAGCATCTACGAGAGGGAGAGTGGATCTACATACCCTTATAGATCGCTAAGCAGGAAGCATTAAGATACGCGATTGGTGTAGTCGAACGTCCTCGTGATCCAAATCGCCGTGCATCCCGCGATCCAATCACGATCCGTCCCGCAATCCAATCACGATCCGTCCCATGAACTTGATCACGATCCGTCCCACGAACTTGATCACGATCCTTCCGATCTAGCGCCGAACGGACGACACCTCCGCGTTCAGCACACCTATGGCTTGATGACAATCTCCGCCATCTTGATCCAACAAGAGGGACCAGAGAGTAAGAAGAGTTCTCCGGCAGCGTGACGGCGCTCCGGGGATGATGGTGGAGCTATTCCAGCAGGGCTTCGCCTAAGCGCTGCAGAAAACCGATCTAGAGGAGAAACTATGCACTGGAGGAACGGGCAGCACGTGGCTGAAAATTTTGTGCAAAAACCCTAAAACCTCCAGTATATATGAGAGGAAGAGAGGAGGAGGAGGCTTGGCCCTCTAGCAATCAGCCGAACCAGGTGGGAGAGGTGGAATCCACCTCCAATCCTAGTACGACTAGGATTCCTCCCCTTTTTGCCTTTATTCCACTTTCCCTTTGGGCTTTTCTTCCCTAGCCGCATGGTTCTTGTGTGGGACTTCCACCAGCCCACTAAGGGCTGGTATTCACTCTCCCACAGCGGCCAAAACAGGACTTCCAATATATCAATCTTTACCTCTGGACCATTCCGCAGCTCCTCATTACGTCCGGGATCTCATCCGAGACTCCGAACAACCTTCAGTCACCACCATACATAACTCTATACTACCGAAACGTCACCAAACCTTAAGTGTGCCCTTAAGTGTGCAGACCCTGCGGGTTCGAGAACTATGTAGACATGACCGAGACACATCTATGGTCAATAACCAATAGCGGGACCTGGATGCCCATATTGGTTCCTACATATTCTACGAAGATCTTGATCGGTCAAACTTCTATGTCAGGGATTCAGTTAATCCCATATGATGTTCCCTTTGTTCTTCGGTATGTTACGTGCCCGAGATTCGATCGTCGGTATCTCCATACCTAGTTCAACCTCGTTACTGGCAAGTCTCTTTACTCGTTCCGTAATACAATATCCCTCAACTAACACTTAGTCACATTGCTTGCAAGGCTTATTGTGATGTTGTATTCCCGAGTGGGCCCTGAGATACCTCTCTGTCACACGGAGTAACCAATCCTAGTCTTGATCCATGCCAACTCAATAGACACCCTCGTAGATACCTGTAGAGCACCTTTATAGTCATCCAGTTACATTGTGACGTTTGATACACACAAGGCACTCCTCCCATGTTAATGATTTGCATGATCTCATGGTCATAGGAACACATACTTGACATGCAGAAAACAATAGCAATAAACTGACACGATCATATGCTACGTTTGTAGTTTGGGTCTTGTCCATCACATCATTCTCCTAATGATGTGATCCCGTTATCAAATGACATCTCATGTCAATGGCTAGGAAACCTTGACCATCTTTGATCAATGAGCTAGTTCACTAGAGGCATACTAGGGACAGTGTGTTGTCTATTTACCCACACATGTAATGTCTTTCCAATCAATACAATTATAGCATGGATAATAAACGATTATCATGAACAAGGAAATATAATAATAAACACTTTACTCATTGCCTCTAGGGCATCTTTCCAACAGTCTCCACTTGCACTAGAGTCAATAATCTAGTTCACATCACTATGTGATCTACATGGTAATGAATCGAACACCCATGCAGTTCTGGTGTTGATCATGTTTAGCCCTTGAAAGAGGTTTAGTCAACGGGTCTGCAACATTCAGATCCGTGTGCACTTTGCAAATATTTATGTCCTTCTCCTCGATGTAATCACGGATGGAGTTGAAGCGTCGCTTCATGTGTCTAGTCCTCTTGTGAAACCTTGGTTCCTTGGCCAGAGCAATGGCACCAGTGTTGTCACAGAACATGTTTATTGGATTCAGTGCACTGGGCACTACTCCAAGATCTGTCATGAACTGCTTCATCCAGACACCTTCCTTTGCCGCCTCCGAGGCTGCGATGTACTCCGCTTCACATGTAGAATCGGCTACCACGCTTTGCTTGGAACTGCACAAGCTTACCGCTCCCCCGTTGAGAATAAATATGTATCCGGTTTGTGACTTAGTGTCATCCGGATCAGTGTTAAAGCTTGCATCGACGTAACCCTTTACGATGAGCTCTTCATCACATCCATAAACGAGAAACATTTCCTTAGTCCTCTTCAGGTACTTAAGGATATTCTTGACCACTGCCCAGTGCTCCATTCCAGGATCACTTTGAAACCTTCCGGCCATACTTGTGGCAAGGCTGACATCGGGTCTTGCGCACATCATTGCATACATGACAGAGCCTATGGCTGAAGCATAGGGGATGACACTCATATTTTCTCTATCTTCTGCAGTCACTGGGCATTGAGTCTTACTTAACTTCACACCTTGTAACACAAGCAAGAACCCCTTCTTGGACTGATCCATTTTGAACTTCTTCAAAACTTTATCAAGGTATGTGCTCTGTGAAAGTGCTATTAAGCGTCTCGATCTATCTCTATATATATTAATGCCTAATATGAAAGCAGCTTCTCCTAGGTCCCTCATTGAAAAACTCTTGTTCAAATATTCCTTCACGCTTTCCAACATTTCTATATTGTTTCCAATCAGCAATATGTCATCCACATATAATATTCGAAATGCTATAGAGCTCCCACTCACTTTCTTGTAAATACAAGACTCTCTATAAACTTGTATCAAACCAAACGCTTTGATCACCTCATCAAAGCGCTTATTCCAACTCCGAGATGCTTGCACCAGCCCATAAATGGATCGCTAGAGTTTGCAAACTTTGTCAGCATTCTCTGGATCGACAAAACCTTATGGTTGCATCATATACAACTCTTCCTCAAGGAAAACCGTTGAGGAACGCCGTTTTGACATCCAATTGCTAAATTTCATAATCGAAATGAGCAGCTATTGCCAACATTATTCTGACAGACTTAAGCATCGCTACGGGTGAGAAGGTCTCATCGTAGTTAACTCCTTGAACTTGTGAAAAACCCTTTGCCACAAGTCAAGCTTTATAGACAGTGACATTACCGGCCGTGTCTGACTTCTTCTTAAAGATCCATTTGTTCTGAATGGCCTTTCGCCCTTCAGGTAATACTTACAAAGTCCATACTTTGTTTCCATACATGGATCCCATCTCGGATTTCATGGCCTCTAACCATTTCTCGGAATCCGAGCCCGTCACTGCTCCTCCATAGCTCGTAGGTTCATTGTTGTCCAACAACATGACCTTCAAGATAGGGTTGCCATACCACTTAGGAGTAGTACGCGGCCTTGTCGACCTACGAGGTTCAATAGTAGCTTGATTTGAAGCTTCATGATCATCATCATTAACTTCCTCTTCTATCGTCGTAGGTTCCACAGAAACATCTTTCTGCACTGCGCTACTTTCTGGTTGAATTAAAGGTTCAATAACCTCATAAAGCTCTATTTTCCTCCCACTCAATTCTTTCGAGAGAAACTCTTTCTCAAAAAATGTTCCGTTCTTAGCGACAAACACTTTGCCTTTGGATCTGAGATAGAAGGTATACCCGACTATCTCTTTCGTGTATCCTATGAAGACGCATTTTCCGCTTTGGGTTCCAGCTTTTCAGGCTGAAGCTTTTTGACATAAGCATCACATCCCCAAACTTTAAGAAACGACAACTTTGGCCTCTTGCCAAACCACAATTCATATGGCGTCGTCTCAACGGATTTCGATAGTGCCCTATTTAAAGTGAATGTAGTTGTCTCTAATGCATAACCCCAAAACGATAGTGGCAAATCAGCAAGAGACATCATAGAACGCACCATATCTAATAAGGTTCGATCACAACGTTCGGACACACCATTACGTTGTGGTTTTCTGGGCGGTGTCAACTGTGAAACAATTCCAGACTGTCTTAAGTGACTGCCAAACTCATAACTCAGATATTCACCTCCTCGATCAGATCGCAAGAATTTAATCTTCTTGTTACGATGATTCTCAACTTCACTCTGAAATTGCCTGAACTTTTCAAACGTTTCAAACTTGTGTTTCATCAAATAAATATACCCATATCTACTTAAGTAATCAGTGAAGGTGAGAAAATAACGATATCCACCATGTGCTGTAACATTCATTTGACCGCACACATCAGTATGTATGATTTCCAATAAGTCACTCGCCTGTTCCATTGTTCCAGAGAACGGCGTTTTAGTCATCTTGCCCATGAGGCATGGTTCACATGTGTCAAGTGATTCAAAATCAAGTGACTCCAAAAGTCCATCATCATGGAGCTTCCTCATGCGTTTTACACCAACATGACCTAAATGGTAGTGCCACAAGAAAGTGGTACTATCATTATCAACTCTACATCTTTTGGCATCAATGTTATGAACATGTGTGTCATCACTATCAAGATTCAATATGAATAAACCCCTCACATTGGGTGCATGACCATAAAAGATATTACTCATATAAATAGAACAACCTTTATTCTCTGATTTAAATGAGTAACCGTCTCGCAATAAACAAGATCCAAATGTAATGTTCATGCTTAACGCAGGCACTAAATAACAATTATTCAGGTTCATCACTAATCCCAATGGTAATCAAAGAGAGAGCGTGTCGACGGCGATCACATCAACATTGGAACCATTTCCCACGCGCATCGTCACTTCATCCTTTGCCAGCCTTCGTCTATTCCGTAGTTCCTGTTTTGAGTTGCAAATGTGAGCAACCGAAGCGGTATCAAATACCCAGGCACTACAACGAGAGCTAGTAAGGTACACATCAATAACATGTATATCATATATACCTTGTTTGTCGTTGGCTGCCTTCTTGTCAGCCAGGTACTTGGTGTAGTTCCGCTTTGAGTGACCAGTTCCCTTGCAATGAAAGCACTCAGTTTCTGGCTTAGGTCCATGCTTAGGCTTCTTTACAGGAGTAGCAACTGCTTTGCCATCCTTCTTGGTTTTACCCTTCTTGCCTTTGCCCTTGCCATTTTTCTTGAAACTAGTGGTTTTATTGACCATCAACACTTGATGTTGTTTCTGGATTTTAGACTCGGCGACTTTTAGCATCGCAAACATCTCGGCAACTGACTTGTTCATCCCGTGCATGTTATAGTTCATCACAAAGCTCTTGTAACTAGGTGGCAGTGATTGAAGAACTTTGTCAGTGATCGCGTCTGGCGGAAGGGCAATTCCCAACTCCGCTAGACAATTTGAATACCCAGACATTCTGAGTATATGTTCACTAATAGACCCGTTCTCCTCCATCTTGCAAGCATAGAACTTATCGAAGGTTTCATACCTCTCGATCCGGGCATTCTTCTAAAAGATAAACTTCAACTCCTGGAACGTCTCATATGATCCATGATGTTCAAAACGTCATTGAAATCCCGATTCTAAGCCATATAATATTGCACACTGAACTATTGAGTAATCTCCAGTACGTGCCTCCCAAGCGTTCTTAACGTCTTCGGAGGTCATGTGTTCTGGTTGGTCACCGAGCGATGCATCAAGGACATATGATTTCTGGGAAGCCGTGAGGATAATCCTCAGATTACGGGCCCATTCAACAAAGTTACTTCCATCATCTTTCAACTTAGCTTTCTGTAGGAACGCAATAAAATTCAGGGGTGCTACTACGCGAGACATTGATCTACAACATAAATATGCAAAGTTTTCTTAGACTATTATTCAAGATAATGAGTTTAGTTAATCAAATTACTAAAGCTCCCACTCAAATTGACATCCCTCAGGTCATCTGAGTGTCACATGATCCAAATTCACCAACTCAAGTCCGATCATCACGTGAGTTGAGGTGGCTTCAATGGTGAACATCATTATGTTGATCATATCTACTATATGACTCATGTTCAACCTTTCGGTCTCTTGTGTTCTGAGGCCATGTCTGTACATGCTAGGCTCTTCAAGTTTAACCCGAGTGTTCTGCATGTGCAACACTGGCTTGCACCCGTTGTATGTGAACATAGAGTCTATCACACCCGATCATCACGTAGTGTGTCAACACGACGAACTTTCACAATGATGCACACTCGGGGAGAACACAATTTATCTCGAAATTAAGTGAGGGATCACCGTATAATGCTACCGTCGTCCTAAGCAAAACAAGGTGCATAAAAAGGATTAACATCACCTGCAAATCATAAGTGACATGATATGGCCATGAACTTGTGCTTTTGATCTCCATCTAGAAAGCATCGACATGATCTCCATTGTCACCGGCAAGACACCATGATCTCCATCATCTTGATCTCCATCAACGTGTCGCCATCGGGGTTGTCATGCCCATCATGCTTCTAATACTATTACTACCATTTAGCGATAAAGTAAAGCATTACATAGGGCTTAATGATTGACACGCTGGTCATATAATAATTAAAGACAACCCTATGGTTCCTGCCGGTTGCCATACTCATCGACATGCAAGTCGCGATAATCTATACATCACATGATCATCTCATACATCACATATATCACATCATGTAATTGGCCATATCACATCACAACATACCCTGCAAATACAAGTTAGACGTCCTCTAATTGTTGTTGCATGTTTTACATGGCTGCTACAGGTATCTAGCAAGAACAATTCTCATCTATGCAAAAACCAGAACGGTGATACACTAGTTGCTTTTCAACCTTCCCAAGGACCGCCTTTGTCAAATCCGATCCAACTAAAGTGAGAGAAACTGGCACCCGCAAGCCATCTATGCAAAAAGTTGCGGTTGAGGGAACCAGTCTCTCATAAGCGTACGAGTAATGTTGGTTTGGGCCGCTTCATCTCACAATACCGCTGAACCAAAATCCGACCAAGGGAGGAAGCAATCTAAGCATCAACGCCCACAAACCTTTTGTGTTCTACTCGAGATCTCATCTACACATATACCTAGCTCATGATGCCACTGTTGGGGAACGTTGCATGGGAAACAAAAAATTTCCTACGCACACGCTGATCTATCCATGGTGATGAGCATCTACGAGAGGGAGAGTCGATATCTATACCCTTGTAGATTGCTAAGCGGGAAGCGTTAAGAAACACGGTTGGTGTAGTCAAACGTCTTCGCGATCCAAATTGACGTGCGTCCCGCGATCCAATCACGATCCGCGAACTTGATCACGATCCGTCCCACGAAATTGATCACGATCCTTCCGATCTAGCGCCGAACGGACGGCACCTCCGCGTTCAGCACACGTACGGCTTGATGACAATCTCCGCCATCTTGATCCAGCAAGAGGGAGTGGAGAGGAAGAAGAGTTCTCCGGCAGCGTGACGCCGCTCCGATGATGATGGTGGAGCTATTCCGATAGGGCTTCGCCTAAGCGCTGTAGAAAACCGATCTAGAGGAGAAACTATGCACTGGAGGAACGGGCAGCACGTGGCTGAAAATTCTATGCAAAAACCCTAAAACCTCCAGTATATACAAGAGGAAGAGAGGAGGAGTCTTGGCCTAAGGGCCAAGCCTCTAGGAGTCGGCCGATATAGGTGGGAGAGGTGGAATCCACCTCCAATCCTAGTAGGACTAGGATTCACCCTATTTCTGCCTTTTCCCACTTTTTCTCTTTGGGTCTTTTCTCCCTAGCCGCATGGGCTTTGTGTGGGACTTCCACCTGCCCACTAAGGGCTGGTATTCACTCTCCCACAGCCCATTTTGCCTCTTGGGTCGAAATACCCCTCCCAATGGTCTCCGGGTACACTACCGGCACTCCCGGTACACTACCGATGAGCCCGAAACTTTTGCGGCGACAAAAACAGGACTTCCTATATATCAATCTTTACCTCCGGACCATTCTAGAGCTCCTCATTACGTCTAGGATCTCATTCGGGACTCTGAACAATCTTCGGTCACCACCATACATAACTCTATACTACCGAAACGTCACCAAACCTTAAGTGTGCAGACCCTTCGGGTTCGAGAACTATGTAGACATGACCGAGACACATCTATGGTCAATAAACAATAGAGGTACTTGGATGACCATATTGGTTCCTACATATTCTATGAAGATCTTTATCAATCGAACCTCTATGTCAAGGATTCGGTTAATCCCGTATGATGTTCCCTTTATTCTTCGATATGTTACTTGCCCGAGATTTGATCATCGGTATCTCCATACCTAGTTCAACCTCGTTACTGGCAAGTCTCTTTACTTGTTCCGTTATACAAGATCTCGCAACTAACACTTATTCACATTGCTTACAAGGCTTATTTTGATGTTGTATTACCGAGTGGGCCCTGAGATACCTCTCCGTCACACGGAGTAGCAAATCCCAGTCTTGATCCATGCCAACTCAATAGACACCCTCGGAGATACCTGTAGAGCACCTTTATAGTCATCCATTTATGTTGTGACGTTTGATACACACAAGGCACTCCTCCGATGTTCGTGAGTTGCATGATCTCATGGTCATAGGAACACATACTTGACATGCAGAAAACAGTAGCAATAAACTGGCACGATAATATGTTACGTTTGTAGTTTGGGTCTTGTCCATCACATCATTCTCCTAGTGATGTGATCCCGTAATCAAGTGATATCTCATGTCAATGGCTAGGAAACCTTGACCATCTTTGATGAACGAGCTAGTTCACTAGAGGCATATTAGGGACAGTGTGTTGTCTATTTACCCACACATGTAATGTGTTTCCAATCAATACAATTGTAGCATGGATAATAAACGATTATCATGAACAAGGAAATATAATAATAAACACTTTATTAATTGCCTCTAGGGCATATTTCCAACACATATGCCCTTAGGCATATGGAGCCATGTGTGTGCATGCTTGTGTAGTGTGTGTGTGTGTGGGTGACAAGTGGGTTCTTTCCCCACTTTCCATTCACTTTGCTTGTGGTATATGCCATGTTTTGTAGGAATTGTTAAATCATTTCCATTTTTAGCTAAGTTTTCAAATCTGTTCATGTTCATATGCTCATGTGTATTTGAAGTTTTGACTTATAAGAGAGATGGTTGTTTTGCTAGATTAGTTTGTGCCATGTTGCTTCACATGTATATATGAATATGACACATGATTTTGGGGTAGAAATACACAAGGAATACATTGGAGAAATAAGATTTCACTTTTGAGCAAGTTTATAAAATTGTCATTTTTTGCTGTGATGCTACTTTGTCATCTTTGCATGAAATAATCCATGCTTGCTTTGGGGCATGTGCCAACATGGAAGTGTTAGTGTTTTATGTCTATTATGCCATGGTATTTTTGTTTGATATGAGAATCACCCATATAAGTGGGAAACTTGCTGCAAAGTGGCTAACTTAATGTTATTGTTTTCACCATGCTAAACATTTATAAGTCTAAGAATTGCTGTTATTTTTATGGCATGAAGAGTGGGTGCTATCTTGAGATCTGTGGTGAATTAGATCAAGCTCAGTGCTAGTGTGTTGAAGTAGATGTTGTCTACTATCATCCTGTGAATTTTCATGCCATGAGGTGGTCTCGAACACCTTTAACTTCTGTTGTCAACATGCCACCAGATTAACTCAAGTCCCAGAAACCTGTTTCATCATGTCAACTTGTTAGCTTCATGCTTATTGATGTGTGCCTGCTTTCCAGATTGTGTAGTTGGTTAAGTTCATAAGCATGTTATTTAGTTTTTGGCAATTCCTTGTTTGTGGTGGTAGGGTTCATGTAGCTCAAGTTATTGGCTGTGAAAGTTGCCATGTTGCTGTTTTGTGGCAGGTTGTGTGTTTTATTGTTTTGTGACATGTGGGAGCTATACTCCATGGAATTTCTTGATCTTTGGCTCTATTGTGGTTGGTTTTTCATTGCCTATATAGTGGCTACCTTGGAATGCCATGGAATTGCCCAGGTCTTTCTTGTCTTGTGTTTTGCCTTCGTATCTTGTCGTGAGCGTATCGTGAGAACCGTGACTCCGTTTCTTACGTTCTTCATATGTATTTTTATCGTTTTTGCATGATGCATCCATATTTGCCTTGTTCATGCATGTCTAAATAACTTAACATAAGGTGCTGTCTAAATTCATTAATAACCAATCCTTTGCATGTGAAACATGACTAGTTAGGATTGCCATTCTAAAAACTCTTCAACTAAGCATGCATCATTCTTGGTTGTGCATTGCACCATGGTTTTTTGTTTATTCTTGTTGTTTCTTTTGGGTAGACGCAAACATTGAAGCTGAGTACGAAGAGCCAGGCGAGTACAACTACGAGGACCCCGCTACTTGTTCCACTGAAGAACCAACAGGCAAGATGATCATACCCGGATCCCGATACTATTTTCGCTTGCTAGAGTCTCGCTCTTATCATTACAATTGTGATACCTACCACTTAAATGTCGGCCTCCTAATTGGCATGATAGCCTCTAACACTCCACATCATAGCAAACCTTTGATTGGCTAAGTTACTGCTGCTCAGCCCCTGTTGTAGCGTTCTTAGTTGCAGGTGCAGGTTGTTTCACGTGATAACATGGATTTGGCATATCACAATATTATCTGTTATTTAATTAAATGCATATATATATATATATTGGTATTGGTGGAAGGCTTGGCCTTTTGCTAGGTGTTTCGTTCTGCTGTTATCGCCATAGTTTCTTGCTACCGGTATAATGTTTCCATACTTTGCGCTCCTAACATGCTCAGGGTTGTTATGGGGACCCCCTTGTTTATTCGGTTGAGATTAAAACTTGTCTGGCAAGACCAACATTGGTACTACATTTTCTTAATAAATTAATAATATTTGCATAGGGCTTTGCAACCCCATGGATAATTAATCAACCCCCAATCCAGTGCTCCGCATGAGCGTTGGTCCACTCACCTAGCAGTCGGCGATACCACCTCGGGGCAACTCGAGGCGTTTTCAGGCAACCATCCACTTCGCATAGACAGATGATGCCCGTTGATAGAGAGCGCACGGTTCTAGAAGCGGATCTAGCTCACCAAGAGGTCTTGCTGGACTTGTTTTACCTTTATCGAGTGTCTTGCGTGAGGGCTCTGACTTTCTTCGGGCTAACTCGAGGTGTTTGTGTTGGAAATATTCCCTAGAGGCAATAATAAATTAGTTATTATCATATTTCCTTGTTCATGATAATCGTTTATTATCCATGCTATAATTGTGTTGATCGGAAACGTAGATACATGTGTGGATACATAGAGAACACCATGTCCCTAGTATCCCTCTAATAGACTCGTTGATCAAAGATGGCTATGGTTTCCTAGTCATGGAAATGAGATGTCATTTGGTAATGGGATCTCATCATTAGGAGAATCATGTGATGGACAAGACCCAAACTACAAACGTAGCATATGATCGTGTCAGTTTATTGCTACTGTTTTCTGCATGTCAAGTATATGTTCCTATGACCATGAGATCATGCAACTCAATGACACCGGAGAAGTACCTTGTGTGTACAAACGTCGCAACGTAACTGGGTGACTATAAAGGTGCTCTACAGGTATCTCTAAGGGTGTCTGTTGGGTCGGCATGGATCAAGACTAGGATTTGTTACTCCATGTGATGGAGAGGTATCTTAGGGCCCACTCAGTAATACAACATCACAATAAGCCTTGCAAGCAATGTGACCAAGTGTTATTCATGGGATCTTGTATTACGGAATGAGTAAAGAAACTTGCCGGTAACTAGGTTGAACTAGGTATGGAGATACCGACAATCGATTCTCGGGCAAGTAACATACCGAAGAACAAAGGGAACATCATACGGGATTAACTGAATCCTTGACATAGCGGTTGGACTGATAAAGATCTTCGTAGAATATGTAGGAACCAGTATGCGCATCCAGGTCCCGCTATTGGTTATTGACCGTAGAGGTGTCTCGGTCATGTCTACATAGTTCTCGAACCCACAGGGTCTGCACATTTAAGGTTCGGTGACGTTTCTGTAGTATAGAGTTATGTATGGTGGTGACCAAAGGTTATTTGGAGTCCCGTATGAGTTCCTGGACATCACGAGGAGGTTCAGAATGGTCCGGAGGTAAAGATTGATATATAGGAAGTCCTATTTTGGTCGTCGGGAAAGTTTCTGGCTCATCGGTAGTGTACAAGGAGTGCCGGTAGTGTACCGGGAGACCATCGGGAGGGGTATTTCGACCCAAGAAGCTACATGTCTGTGGGAGGATGAATACCAGCCCTTAGGGTGCTGGAGGAAGTACAAAAAAGGGCCCGTGCAGCTAGGAAGAAAAGGCCCAAAAGGAAAAAGGTGGAAAAAGGCAAAAGGGCTAAATTAGGAAGGAGTCCTAATCCTACTAGGAGTGGAGGAGGAGGACTCCTCCCTCCTGGTTCGGCCGACCCAAGGGCTGGCTCCTTGGGAGCCAAGCCTCCTCCTCCTATCCTCCTATATATACTAGAGGGTTTTAGGGTTTTGGCACTAGTTTTTTCAACCACGTGCTACCCTATTCTCTAGTGCATAGTTTCTCCTCTAGATCGGTTTTCTGCAGTGCTTAGGCGAAGCCCTGCCGGAATTACTCCACCACCATCGCCACAGCGCCGTCGCGCTGCCGGAGAACTCTTCTACCTCTCTGCTCCCTCTTGATGGATCAAGAAGGAGGAGATCGTCATCGAGCTGTACGTGTGCTGAACACGGAGGTGTCGTCCGTTCGGCGCTAGATCGGAAGGACCGTGATCAAGATCGCGAGACGGATCGTGATGAGATCGCAGGACGGATCGTGATGAGTTTGCGGGATGGATCATGATTGGATCGCAGGACGGATCGTGATGGGATCGCGGGACACTCGGCGATTTGGATCGCGAAGACGTTCGACTACACCAACCGCGTTTCTTAACGCTTCCCGCTTTGCGATCTACAAGGGTATGTAGATCTACTCTCCCTCTCGTAGATGCTCATCACCATGTATAGATATTGCGTGCGCATAGGAAAATTTTTGTTTCCCATGTAAGGTCCAACAGTGGCATCATGAGCTAGGTCTATGTGTAGATGAGATCTCGAGTAGAACACAAAGAGTTTGTGGGCGTTGATGCTTAGATTGCTTCCTCCCTTGGTCATGTTTTGGTTCAGCAGTATTGTGGGATGAAGCGGCCCGGACCAACCTTACTCATACGCTTACGAGAGACCGGTTCCATCGACTGACGTGTAACTTCGTTGCACAAAGATGGCTGGCGGGTGTCTGTTTCTGCTACTTTAGTTGGATCGGATTCGACAAAGGCGGTCCTTCAGAAGGTTGGAAAGCAACTTATGTATCACCGTTGTGGTTTATGCATAGGTGAGAATTGTTCTTGCTAGATACCCATAGCAGCCACGTAAAACATGCAACAACAATTAGAGGACGTCTAACTTGTTTTTGCAGGGTATGTTGTGATGTGATATGGCCAATTACATGATGTGATATATGTGATGTATGAGATGATCATGTGTTGTATAGAATATCACGACTTGCATGTCGATGAGTACGGCAACCGGCAGGAGCAATAGGGTTGTCTTTAATTATTGTATGACCTGCGTGTCAATCATTAAGCGCTATGTAATGCTTTACTTTATCGCTAAACAGTAGCAATAATAGTACAAGCATGATGGGTGCGGCAACCCCGATGGTGACACGTTGATGGAGATCATGGTGTCGTGCCGGTGACGATGGAGATCATGTCAGTGCTTTCACGATGGAGATCAAAAGCACAAGTTCATGGCCATATCATGTCACTTATGATTTGCGATGTTAATCCTTTTATGCACATTGTTTTGCTTAGGACGATGGTAGCATTATAAGGTGGTCCCTCATTTAAATTTCAAGATGAATTGTGCTTTCCCCGAGTGTGCACCGTTGCGAAAGTTCGTTGTGTCGAGACACCATGTGATGATCGGGTGTGATAGACGCTACGTTCACATACAACGGGTGCAAGCCAGTGTTGCACATGCAGAACACTCGGGTTAAACTTGACGAGCCTAGCATGTACAGACATGGCCTCGGAACAGAAGAGACCGAAAGGTCGAACATGAGTCATATAGTACATATGATCAACATGATGATGTTCACCATTGAAACCACCTCGATGGACTTGAGTTGGTCAATTTAGATCATGTGACACTCAAATGACCTGAGGGATGTTAATTTGAGTGGGATTTCTTCGGTAATATGATTAATTGAACTCATTAACATGAATATAGTCAGTAGTGTCTTTGCAAATTATGTTGTAGATTACTTGCTCGTGTTGTAGCTCCCTTGTATTTTTATATGTTCCTAGAGAAATAGAGTTGAAACATGATGGTAGCAATATTGCGGATTGGGTCCATAATCTGAGGGTTGTCCTCATTGTTGCACAGAAGGCTTATGTCCCTAATGCACCGCTCGGTGAGCCACCCCCTCTAGCGTTGTCTCTAGATGTTGTGAACATCAGACAGGCATGTTCTGATGACTACTTGATAGTTTATGCGTCATCTATTACGGCTTAGAATTGAGGCTCCGAAACATTTTGAACGTCACGGAACATATGAGATGTTCTAAGAGCTGAAATTAGGATCTCGGGCTCGTGCCCGTATTGCGAGATATGAGATCTTCAACGAGATTCTTTGTCTGCAATATGAAGGAGAATAGCTCAATCGTTGAGCATGTGCTCAGATTGTCTGGGTGCTACAATCGCTTGAATTGAGTGGGAGTTAATCTTCCAGATAAGATAGTGATTTATATAGTTCTCCAAGTCACTGTCACTAAGCTACTAGAACTTGGTGATGAACTATAAAATACCAGGGATAGAAATAATGATCCCTGAGCTATTCGCGATGTTTGACACCGCGAAGGTAGAAATCAAGAAGGAGCGTCAAGTGTTGATGGTTAGTAAAACCACTAGTTTCGAGAAGGGCAAGAGCAAGGAGGGAAACTTCATGGATAGCAAGTCAGTTGCTGCTCTAGTGAAGCAACCCAAAGTTGAACCCAAACCCAAGACTAAGTGCTTCAATTATGAGGAGAGCGGTCGCCGACGTGGAACAACCCTAGATACTTGGTAGATAAGAAGGTTGTCAACGTCGACAGAAGTATATTTGATATACGTGTTATTGATGTATACCTTTCTAGTAGTCCCAGTAGCACCTGGGTATTGGATACCGGTTCGGTTGCTAAATGTTAGTAACTCGAAATAAAATCTACGGAATAAACGGAGAACTAGCTAAGGTTGAGGTGATGATGTGTGTTGGAAATGTTTCCAAGGTTGATATGATCAACATCGCATGCTCTCTCTACCTTCGGGATTAGTGACGAACCTAAATAAATGTTATTTGGTGTCTTGCGTTGAGCATGAACGTGATTTCATCGTGTTTATTGCAACACGGTTATTCATTTAAGTTAGAGAATAATGGTTATTCTATTTACATGAATAATACCTTCAATGGTCATGCACCCAGTGAGAATGGTTTGTTGCATCTTGATCATAGTAATACACATGTTCATAACATTGATGCCAAAAGATACAAAGTTAATAATGATAGTACCACATACTTGTGGCACTGCCGCTAAATGTCATATTGGTATAAAATGCATGAAGAAACTCCATGCTAAAGGATCTTTGGACACATTCGATTTCGAATTGGTTGAGACATTTGAACCATGCCTCTTGGTCAAGATGACTAAGGACCCCGTTTTTTGGTTTGATGGAACGGGCAAGTGATTTATTGGAAATGATACATGTTGATGTATGCAATCCAATGAGTCTTGTAGCGTGCGGTGGATATCGTTATTTTCTTACCTTCACTGATGATTTGAGTCGATATAGTGTTTATTTACTTAATGAAACACAAGTCTAAATCGTTTGAAAGGTTCAAGCAAATTCAGAGTGAAGATCATCGTGACAAGAAGATGTCTGCGATATGATCGTGGAGGTGAATATTTGAGTTACGAGTTTGGCATACAACTTTAGACAATGTGAAAGTTGTTTCACAACTCACTCCACGTGGAACACCATAGTGTGATGGTGTGTCCGAATATCATAGTCGTGCTCTATTGGATATGGTGCGTGCTATGATGTCTCTTATCGTTTTGCTATTATAATTTTGGTGTTATGCATTAGAGACAACTACATTCACTTTAAATAGGGCACCATCTAAATCCATTGAGATGACACCGTGTGAATTAGGGTTTGATACAAATGTTTTCACCTAATGATCTGCAATGCTTGTGTGGAAAAATGTTTTCACCTAATGAGCTCGAACCCAAAGCGGACAAATGCATCTTCATAGAATACCCAAAGAACGGTTGGGTAAACCTTCTATTGTAGATCCGAGCATAAAGTGTTTGTTGCCAAAACGGATGCTTTCTTGAGAAAGAGTTTCTCTTGAAAGAATTGAGTGGGAGGAAGATAGAACTTGATGAGGTTGTTGAACCTTTGTTCAACCAGAGAGTAGCGCAGCGCAGGAAGATGTTTCTGTGAAGCCTACGTTAGTTGAAGAGGAAGTTAATGATGATGATCATGAAGCTTCAGATCAAGTTACTATCGAACCTCGTAGGTCGACAAGGATGTGTACTGCTCCTGAGCGGTATGACAACCCTGTCTTGGAGGTCATGTTGTTGGACAACGATGAACCTACGAGCTATGGAGAAGCGATGATGGGCCCGGATTCCGACAAATGGTTAGAGACCATGAAATCCAAGAAAGGATCCATGTATGAAAACCAAGTATAGACTTTCGTAGACTTGCTTGTTGGACAGCAGGTCGTCGAGTACAAATGGACCTTTAAGATGAAGACAGACGCTGATGGTAAATGCCACCATTTATAAAGCTCAACTTGTTGCAAAGAAGTTTACGACAAGTTCAACGAGTTGACTGCGATGAGACTTTCTCACTCATAGCGATGCTAAAGTCTGTTGGAATTATGTTAGCAGTTGCTGCATTTTTCAATTATGAAATCTGGCAGATGGATCTCAAAACATCGTTTCCTTAAGGATTTACTTGAGGAAAGGTTGTATGTGATACAACCAGAAGGTTTTGTGAGTCCTAAGGATACTAAAAGGTGAGCAAGCTTCAGTGATCCTTCAATGGACTGAAGCAAGCATCTCGGAGTTGGAATATACACTTTGATGAGGTGATCAAAGTTTTTGAGTCTATACAAAGTTTATGAGAAACTTGTATTTGCAATAAAGTGAGTGGGAGCACTATAGAGTTTCTGATAAGTATATGTGGATGACATATTGTTGATCGAAAATACTGTAGAATTTCTGGAAAGCATAAATGGTTGTTTGAAGAGTGATTTTAAAAGAAAGACCTGGATAAAGCTACCTAATTATTGAGCATCAAGATCTATAGAGATAGATCAAGATGTTTGATGAGACTTTAAATGAGTACATACCTTGACAAGATTTTGAAAGAGTTCAAAATGGATCAGTCAGAGAAAGAGTCCTCGCATGATTTTGAAGGTGAAGTTGAGTGAGACTCAAAGCTCGACCACGGTAGAAGAAAGAGAAAGGACGAACGTCATCCCTTATACCTTACCATAGACTCTGTATAGTATGCCATGATATGTACCGCACCTGTGTGTGCCTTGCCATGAGTCCATCAAGGGGTACAAGAGTGATCCAGGAGTGGATCACTAGACAGTGGTCAAGATTATCCTTAGTAACTAAAAGACTAAGGTGATGTTGCTCGATTATGGAGGTGATAAAGAGTTCGTCGTAAAGAGTTACGTCGATGCAAGCTTTAACACCAATCAGGATGACTCGTAGTAGCAATCTAGATACGTATAGTGGAGGAGCCATTTGGAATAGTACCAAGTGGAGTGTGGTAGCAGTGTTTACAGTTTGACATAGAGATTTGCAAAGTACACGTGGATCTGAATGTCGCAGACCCGTTGACTATAAGACCTCTCTCACATGCAAAGCATGATCGAGGCCTAGAACTCACTAGGTATTAGATTCATAACAATGCTAATCACATAGTGATGTGAACTAGATTTTTGACTCTAGTGCAAGTGGGAGACTGTTGGAAATATGCCCTAGAGGCGATAATAAATTATTTATTATCATATTTCCTTGTTCATGATAATCGTTTATTATCCATGCTATAATTGTGTTGATCGGAAACGCAGATACATGTGTGGATACATAGACAACACCATGGCCCTAGTATGCCTCTAATAGACTAGGTCGTTGGTCAAAGATGGCTATGGTTTCCTAGTCATGGACACGAGATGTCAATTGGTAACGAGATCTCATCATTAGGACAATGATGTGATGGACAAGACCCAAACTACAAACGTAGCATATGATCGTGTCAGTTTATTGCTACTGTTTTCTGCATATCAAGTATATGTTCCTATGACCATGAGATCATGCAACTCACTGACACCGAAGGAGTACCTTGTGTGTATCAAACATCGCAACGTAACTGGGTGACTATAAAGGTGCTCTACAGGTATCTTCGAGGGTGTCTGTTGGGTTGGCATGGATCAAGACTGGGATTTGTTACTCCGTGTGACGGAGAGGTATCTCAGGGCCCACTCGGTAATACAACATAACAATAAGCCTTGCAAGCAATGTGACTAAGTGTTAGTCACGGGATCTTGTATTACGGAATGAGTAAAGAGACTTGCCGGTAACGAGGTTGAACTAGGTATGGAGATACCGACGATCGAATCTCGGGCAAGTAACATACCGAAGAACAAAGGGAACATCATACGGGATTAACTGAATCCTTGACATAGAGGTTCGATCGATAAAGATGTTCGTAGAATATGTAGGAACCAATGTGGGTATCCAGGTCCTGCTATTGGTTATTGACCGTAGAGGTGTCTTGGTCATGTCTCCATAGTTCTCGAACCCGCAGGGTCTGCACACTTAAGGTTCGAGGACGTTTCGGTAGTATAGAGTTATGTGTGGTGGTGACTGAAGGTCGTTCGGAATTCCGGATGAGATCTCGGACGTCACGAGGAGCTCCGGATTGGTCCGGAGGTAAATATTGATATATAGGAAGTCCTATTTTGGTCGCCGAAAAAGTTTTGGGCTCATCGGTAGTGTACCGGGTGTACCGGGAGTGTACCGGGAGACCATCGGGAGGGGTATTTAGACCCAGGAGGCTACATGGGCTGTGGGAGGATGAATACCAGCCCTTAGTGGCCTGGAGAAAGTCCCACAAAGGGCCCTTGCGGTTGGGAAGAAAAAGCCCAAAAGGAAAAAGGTGGAAAAAGGCAAAAGGTCTAAATTAGGAAGGAGTCCTAAGCCTCCTCCTCCTATCCTCCTATATATACTAGACGGTTTTAGGGTTTTGGCACTAGTTTTTTGAGCCATGTGCTACCCTATTCTCTAGTGCATAGTTTCTCCTCTAGATCGGTTTTCTGCAGTGCTTAGGCGAAGCCCTGCCGGAATTACTCCACCACCATCGTCGCAGCGCTGTAGCGCTGCCGAAGAACTCTTCAACCTCTATGCTCCCTCTTGCTGGATCAGGAAGGCAGAGATCATCATCGAACTGTATGTGTGGTGAAGGCGGAGGTGTCGTCCGTTTAGCGCTAGATCAGAAGGACCGTCAAGATCGCGAGACAAATCGTGATGAGATCGCGGGACGGATCGTGATGAGTTCGCGGGACGTATCTTGATTGGATCGCAGGACGGATCATGATGAGATCGCGGGACACTCGGCGATTTGGATCGCGAAGACGTTCGACTACACCAACCACGTTTCTTAACGCTTCCCGCTTAGCAATCTACAATGGTATGTAGATCCATTCTCCCTCTTGTAGATGCTCATCACCATGGATAGATCTTGTGTGCGCGTAGGAAAATTTTTGTTTCCCATGCAACGTTCCCCAGCAGTTGGAATACCTTTGGAGTTACCTATGATGATCACGAGATCCGTGGTCGAGGCTATTCCCGCGGAGTGTGGTTAATTTGTGATGGACTAGTTGGAGCACCCCTGCAGGGTCAAATCTTTTGGAAAGCCATGCTTGTGGTTATGTGGCAACTTGGATATTTGTTTAACACCCGGTTATAGTAAACTGGAAGTAAACTATAATAAAATACACCAACTGTGTGAGTAACCGTGATCGTCTCTTTTCGTGAATATGATCCTAGAGAGAACATGGTGGGGTTATGATTGACGTACGTAAGTGTTCAGGATCTCATAGAGGTCATTCTAGATTTGGTCATTCATTGTAGGACACTCATATTTATCTTCATGTTACGTAAGTTTAGCCACCATAAATGCTTAGTGCTGCTGCAAACTAAACACATACCCCATACCAACCTCAAAATTTGAATAGTCTCGGTATTCGGGCGCATGATTGCTGAGTCCTAGTGGCTCACAGATTACTACAATAATCCAGGTACTGGTACAGATGAGTACGTGCAGGATGATCTGACACAACTCCAGTGGGAATATGACGAGGAAAGAGGCAGGATGTACGTGACTTACCTGGATGAGTAGAGGACCATGGTCGTGATCTTTGGGATAGCGAGATAGTTTCATTTGCATCTATTTTTATCGTTTGATTTCGTCCGTAGGCGGACCTTGTCTTCATCTTGATGTTTGAACTCTGTGTGGAATTGTAATTTAGTATGTGGCGAGTGTAAGCCAACTTGTATACTCATCTCTTCTGTATTGTATGATGTAATGATACTATACTTGCGAACGACAAGATGCGCCTCTATCCCTTGCGAGGCCCTCATGCCTTAATATGGATAGGCGCGCATCTTGGGCGTGACATGTTGGTATTCAGAGCCATATGACCATAGGAGCCTTTGCTTGATCGAACTTGGCCGAGTCGAGTCTAGTAAAAACTATTTTCAGTCTAGTTATATCGAAGAGTAGGATTCTTTTTACTCCTCTTCTATGCTCTGGTGAGGTATTCAACTTAGGAATTTTTATTCTACTCCTCTTCTCGCTCAAAAAAAATTGAGGATCACGCGGGTATTTTGGAGTCTATATGATACCAATGTGACAGGGTTCTGTCTTGGTGCCTCCTGTCTGACTTGATTTCTTTCGGGGAGTTGAGCTCCAAGGAATGTTATCACATCGTTATCATTCAGCTTCCTTGATATCTCAAGACGGAGAATGTTTGGAAATACTTCAATACTTGTCGTGGTGAGATAAGGTCGGAGTCACCCAATACTTGGGAGGCGTCCGGGGTACCACCATGGTTTAGTATCGTTGTGAATTCGACGATTCGAGTTAGATGAATTTGCAAAAGCCTCTGGTTATGTGTTGAAGGATGGATACAGCTGGGCTGTAGGATTGCTAGTTGTGTGAGATATTTCCTCCTTGTATCCCCCACACCGGGTTGTATAACCAGAAAGTTTTCAGAAGTTCTTAGGTGGGAAATCTTGTAGTCATCTAGGATCTTCTTCTTTAGATGTATGTGGGCATATACATTTGTTCCAAGTAGTTAGCTCAATACTTTTGTGTTATTGCAAGTGGCTTCTAATATCTGATGATGTTATCATAAACCGAAGAAAGCATTCTTACTAATTTTTCAGTAGGAAGGTTGTGATGTTATTTGTTCAATTTCTTCCAAGCATTTTATTCAGCTTTTGATTTCATCTTACCAATGAGGTGCTGATGCGTTTTGTCCATCTTTAGGATGGCTCCACCAACTCGCAACAATCCGGGTCGTGGTGAGGAGCAGGCTGATGTTCCACCACCACCCCCGCCGCCGCCTCCGCCTCCTCCAGAAGCTTGGCAAGCTGTGATGGCCGCAACCAATGCGAACATTCAGATGTTGCTCAGGCTGTTGCAAGAAAGGGAGCAGGGTCAGCAAGGCTTTCAAGGGAATTTTCAGAATCAACCTCAGTTTGCAACGCTCAATCAGTTCCTTGCCAACCTGCCCAAGTCTTTCACCTGTTGGGAGCAGCCTTTTGATGCGGATGATTGGCTCCTTGATATGACTAAGCATTTTGAGTGCAGCAATGTCAGGCCAGAGGACTTTGTCAGATTTGCATCGTTCGAGCTCAAGGGTCAAGTAGTTGATTGGTGGCAGCAGTACAAGGATTCCAGGGGCGATTGTGTTGTTACTTGGGACGATTTCCGTCGTGACTTTAGGGCTCATTACATTCCGACAAGCTTTGTCAAGGAAATGCGTGAGAAGTTCAGGCACCTAAAGCAGGGAAGCAAGTCTGTCTATCAGTACAACATCGAGTTCCAAAATCTAGCCCGCTATGCTAAGCAAGATGTTCCAGATGACAAGGCGATGATCTATCAGTTTAGAGGTGGTCTCAAGGATGAGCTTCTGCCAGTCCTAGTTCTTTAAGAGCCTCGTGAGTTTGATTAGTTCTACAACATGGCTTTGAAGGTCGAGGCAACTTAGCTCAAGTTGGAGAACTCAAGGAAGCATTCAAGGGATTCATATTCGTCTTCTTCCAGCTCTCAAATGGTTCCTAAGCAGCAGAAGTATTGGGTGACAAATCCTCCTCCGTTTCGTCCTCCTCAGCAGCAGAAGCAGTTTGGTGGCCATGGTTCTTCCCACCCACCCAACCTAGGTTTTCAGCAGAGACCCAAGGCGTCCAAGTCAGTTCTTCTTCCTCCTCTAGGAAATGTTCGTTTGCTTTCTGAGGTGACTTGTCACAAGTGTGGCCAGAAGGGTCACTATGCAAACAAGTGCAACCAGCGGTGTCTGCCGCCTCCTCCTCCAGTCAGGCCTCCGGGAAATGCTATGGTGAAGCACAATCCCAAGTCCGCAAGAGTGAATATGGTGAATGCAGCAGAGGCAGAGGATTCTTATCAAGTGATCATGGTAATCTCTCAGTTAATTCTATTCCGGCAAAAGTTTTGTTTGATACTAGGGCATCGCATTCATTCATTTCAAGGCCGTTCGTAGAGTTGCATGATTTGTGTCCTATTAGTCTATCCAAGACTTTGTCCATAGTTTCTCTCGGCAAAGTGATGAATTCTCGTTTGGTTGTTCCGGATGTTTCTATCAAGATGGGCAATTATTATTTTCTAGCTTCTCCTATTGTTCTCGGAAATTCCGACATTGATCTCATTTTGGGCATGGAGTTCCTGGATATGAATAAGGCATATGTTGATTGTCAAGCAAAAGAAGTCAAGCTGACTCATCCTTCAGAAGATGTGATTATTTTCACGGCTCGTGATGACACAATCTGTCTCTTTGCTCTTAATGAGAAGGGTGAAATCTCGGCGAGTTCTCCAATTCCGGTGGTGAATGAGTATGAAGATATCTTTCCAGAAGAATTGCCAGGAATGCCTCCGCACCGGCCAGTCGAGTTCGTGATTGATCTCGAGCCTGGGACTCAACCAGTTTGCAAGAGCCTGTATAAACTTGGCCCCGAAGAGCTAAAAGAGTTGAAGAAGCAGCTAGATGAGCAAGAACGTCTGGGTCTGATCAGACCAAGTTCTTCTCCATGGGGTTGTGGTGTTTTGTTTGTAAAGAAGAAAGATGGCACGGACCGGCTCTCTGTCAATTACCGTCCATTGAACAAGAAGACAATCAGAAACAAGTACCCACTCCCCAATATCAATGAGTTGTTTGAACAACTGAAAGGTGCCAAGGTTTTCTCAAAGCTTGATTTCGCATGGGTTATCATCAGATTCGCATTCAGGACGAAGACATTCCTAAGACTTTTTTCAGGACGAGTTTTGGCTCTTATGAGTACACCTTCATGTCGTTTGGTCTTGCTAATGCTCCTCCAACCTTCTCAAGGATGATGAACTTCATTTTCTCTCCTTTCAAGAATGAGTCCATCTTGGTCTATCTGGATGATATCCTTGTGTTCTCAAAGACAGCAGAAGAGCATGCACATCATCTCCGCCTTGTGCTTGACAAGTTAAGAGAGCATCGATTCTATGCCAAGTTTTCAAAGTGTGAGTTCTGGCTCAGAAGTGGTGTACCTTGGGCATGTGATCTCTGCCGAGGGAATTAAAGTGCACAATGAGAAAGTGGAGGCAATCTTGAAGTGGGAACCTCCTCAAAATGTGAAGCAGCTTCGGAGTTTCCTCGGGCTTGCTAGTTATTGCAGAAGATTCATGGAGAACTTCTCTCAAATTGCTAAGCCTCTGTCCAATCTCCTTCAAATTGCTAAGAGTGTCAAGTATGTTTGGTCTCCTGAGTGTGATGTCGAATTCAATACGCTCAAGAAGAGACTGACTTCAGCTCCAGTTCTTGTTCCTCCTGAGCAGTCAAAGCCTTTCCAAGTATTCTGGATGCTTCTCTCCAAGGTCTTGGTGGTGTTCTCATGCAAGATAAGAAGATTGTTGCTTATACCTCGCGTCAGTTGAAGCCTGCCGAGAAGAACTACCCCACTCATGATCTCGAGTTGGCGGTAGTTGTGCATGCTCTAATGACTTGGAGGCATTTGTTGTTGGGTAGACCAGTTGAGGTGTACACCGATCACAAGAGCTTGAAGTACATTTTCACTCAACCCAATATCAATCTTCGGCAGTCTCGTTGGGTGGAAATGCTTGAGGACTTCAATCCAAGCATTGAGTATACTCCTGGGAAAGCAAATGTCATTGTAGACACGCTCAGCCGTAAGGCATACTGCAATAGTCTCATCTTGAAGCCTCTTCAACCCGAAATTTGTGAAGCCTTCCGCAAGCTCAACCTTCAGATGATTCCGCAAGGATTTCTTGACAATCTTCAAGTTTCTTCGACTCTGGAAGATCAGGTTCACCAAGCGCAGCTTCTTGACGCTATGGTGAAGAAAGTGAAGAAAGGTGTGGCCAAGGGCATTCCGAAGTATAACTGCTTTCGAGTTGATGACAAGGACACCTTGTTCTTTGAGGAGCGTCTGGTGGTTCCAAAAGGTGATCTCAGAAAGGTTATCATGGATGAAGCACACAATTCTCTTCTATACATTCATCCAGGCAGTTGCAAGATGTATCATGATCTCAAGCAAACAATCTGGTGGACTCGCATGAAACGTGAAATTGCTCAGTTCGTGAACGAGTGTGATGTTTGTCGTAGAGTGAAGGCAGAGCATCAACGTCCAGCAGGTCTTGTTTAGCCTTTGCCTATCCCAGAGTGGAAATTCAATCATGTGGAGATGCATTTCGTCACTGGGTTTCCCTAGTCTAAGAGAGGCAACGATGCCATCTTTGTGGTTATCGACAAGCTGACCAAAGTTGCTCATTTCCAGCCAGTCAAAGAATCTATCTCAGCATCTCAGCTTGCAGAGTTGTATACGTCAAGGATAGTATCTTTGCAAGGTATTCCTCAGCTCATCTCATCTGACCGTGGACTTTACTTCCAAGTTTTGGGAGTCCTTACAGACTGCTATGGGCACCAAGATCCGTTTCAGCACTGCGTTCCATCCACAGACAAGTGGTCAAGTTGAGAGAGTCAATGAGATCCTTGAAGATATGCTCAGAGCCTATGTGATTTCGTTTGGAACAAAATGGGAAGACTGCCTTCCATATGCTGAATTCTCATACAACAATAGCTTTCAAGCTAGCTCAGGCAAGGCCCCTTTCGAGATTCTCTATGGCAGGAAGTGTTGTACCCCGCTTTACTGGTCTGAAACCGGTGAGCGTCAGATTTTGGGCAATGACATGATCACTGAAGCAGAAGAAATGTGTCGTGTCATTCATGAGAACCTCAAACCAACTCAGTCCCGACAGAAAAGTTATTACGATAACAAACATCGGGATGTTTCCTTTCAAGTGGATGATCTAGTCTATCTCAGAGTATCTCCCATGAAGGGCACTCAACGTTTTGGAATTAAAGGGAAGCTAGCTCCTTGTTTTGTTGGTCCTTTCAGAGTTGTTGGCAAGAGAGGTGGACTTGCATATCAACTAGAGCTTCCTCCAAGTTTCGCAAATGTGCATGATGTCTTCCATGTTTCTCAGCTCTGGAGGTGCTTCAAGACTCCTGAGCGTACCATTGACCTCCAAGACATTGATCTCCAAGAAGACCTCTCTTATCGTCAGCATCCAGTTGCAATTCTCGAAGAAACTAAGCGTAAGACTCGCAAAAAGTCTATCAAGTTCCTCAAGGTGAAGTGGTCTCATCATTTTGACTAAGAAGCTACTTGGGAACGCGAGGACCTTCTCCGTTCCAAATTTCCAGAGTTCTTTCATTCCTAGATCTCGGGTCGAGATCCTCTTGTAGTGTGGGAGAGTTGTGACAACCCAAGTGTTGTCCCTACCTTGTTGGGCATGTATCTTATATGAACCTTGTTGTCATGAGTTACGAAATGATTTTGCTCCTTATCATGCCATGTCTTGTTCATGCATTCATGCATCATGCATCATACCATTCATCATGCCATGCCTTATTTGTTTTGTGACTTTGTAGTGGTTGATAGTGATCTTGTGTGGGTGTGATGTGGTTGGATTATATGTGGTGCAACTCTCCCTCTTCTTCTCCTATCTTTTCTTTCATCAAAAAAACCAACCAGTACCCTCCCTTTTTATTCCCTTGCAATTTTATTAATAGATTATACTTGCTATTTAAATTGTTTCAAAAGGTTCAAGAGGTAGCCTATAATGTTTTAAGTATGTGTGTGGTTCTTTTGTTGTTTTGAGATTTATGTATTTGGGGTATTTAAATAACAAGGGGTTGTTGTTTTCAAAATTATTTAAATTAGTTGCTCTAAAATTCAACATGATATTTTTGTTTAAAAGGTCTTAATTTCTTGTTTGTAGAAGTGTGTTTATTTTTGACAAAAACCCTTTAGAAAATCTGTGGGGTTTTTGCAAGAGGTCTGTGGTTCTATTTATTATCTTTTATTTTTTTCGGTGAGAAAGAGAGAGGAAGAGGATTGGTCTTCCCCCTCGCGGCCCAGCTGGGGCGCCGAAGCCAGCCAGCCCCGCAACTGACGGAGGACTGTTGTCGTTCCCCTCCCTTCGTCAGAGAGCAGAGAAAGTGAGCACGCGCCCGCGCTTACGGACGTCAAGGACGCCATCTGCACCCTCCTTTTAAAAGCCCTCGACATGCGTGCCTTCCCCTAGGGTTCCTCCCTGCCGCCGCATCGTCCTTCTCCTTCCCCTCTCTTCCTTTCTCCTCCAATTCTCCCCTCTGTCAGGTAAGTCTCTGGTTCAGAGATATATTCAAAGAGAGTCAGTGAGGTTCGTCGCCATCTGCTCGTTGTCTCCGTCGACCTCATCAATGACCATGGCGTCCAGAAGCTCGAGGAACCTCCCCACATTCCATTCCCGCCGCTAGGAGCCCCAGAGAAGCTCCGCAGCGACGACCCCTTCTTTGTCTTTGTCGGCGACGTTCCGCTCCGCAGCAACCCCATGGTGAGTAGCGTTCCCCCGTAGCCCCGTCTGTCCCACGAATCGCCGCCGTTGTGGTCGCCTCCACCATGCCCCGAGCTGAGCAATAGCTCGAGCTCGAGCACCGTCTTGCCGCCGGCCTAGCCGATCTTCGAGTCGGGGATGGGTTCCCCTAGGTTCCCGTGCTCCTCGTAGGTGCTTTGCTGTTGCCGGGGATGTCCTGTCGCCGCCGGAGCCGCCGCTGCATTTTCTATCTCCGAGTTTTGGTTTTTCGTCAGTTTCGTCAGACTTAGCGCGGCAGTAACGTCTGGTTGCTCTCCCCCCTTTCTGTCGAGATCCGTGGCGTAGCGTAGTGGTGCGTGTGTGTGGAGACGACCAGAGGTCGTGGGTTCAAGCCCGAACCCCTCCCCCTTTTGTTTTGTTTTTTCCTTTTGTTTTATGTTGTTCTTCCCCTTGCTATTTCATGTATATGTGTATGTGCATACCTGCATGTAAGTATTTTTTTTATTTTTTTTCATGTTGTATGTGTGTGTGGAGTGGTGTAGTGTGGTGGTAGTGCAAATATGTGAGTATGCATATATGCATGTGTGATGTGAGTGAGTGTGTGTGTGAGTGTGGTGTCACATGCATATGTATATGCATATATGCATTGTGCATATATGTGTGCATATGTGTGTGTGGATGAACACCCACACAAATGAGTATGTGAGTTTCATGAGTGTGGGAGTGCATGTGCACTTGTGCATGGGTGTAGTGTGTATGTGCCTATATGCATTGTGCATATATGGTGCATATGTGTGAGTGTGATGAACACCCACCCTCTTAGGTGGTGTGTTCATGGGTGTGTATGTGCTCATATGCCCTTAGGCATATGGAGCCATGTGTGTGCATGCTTGTGTAGTGTGTGTGTGTTGAGTGTGTGTGTGTGTGTGACAAGTGGGTTCTTTCCCCACTTGTCATTCACTTTTCTTGTGGTATATGCCATGTTTTGTAGGAATTGTTAGAACATTTCCGTTTTTAGCTAAGTTTCTAAATCTGTTCATGTTCATATGCTCATGTGTATTTTAAGTAAGTTTTGACTTATAAGAGAGATGGTTGTTTTGCTAGATTAGTTTGTGCCATGTTGCTTCACATGTATATATCAAGATGACACATGATTTTGGGGTAGAAAGACCCAAGGAATCCATTGGAGAAATCAGATTTCACTTTTGAGCAAGCTTATAAAACTGTCATTTTCTGTTGTGATGCTACTTTATCATTTTTGCATGAAATAATCCATGCTTGCTTTTGGGCATGTGCCAACCTGGAAGTGTTAGTGTTTTATGTCTATTATGCCATGGTATTTTTTTTGACATGAGAATCACCCATATAGGCGGGAAACTTGCTGCAAAGTGGCTAACTTAATGTTACTGTTTTCATCATGCTAAATATTTCTAAGTCTGAGAATATGGTGGTATTTTTATGCCATGAAGTGTGGGTGCTATCTTGTGATCTGTGGTGAATTAGCTCAATCTAAATGGTAGAGTTTTGAAGTAGATGTTGTCTACTATCATCCTCATAATTTTCATTCCATTAAGTGGCTCGAACACCTTTCACTTCTGCTGCCAACATGCCACCAGATTAACTCAGATTCCAGAAAACTGTTATTTTCACCAAGTCCCAGAAATATGTTTCATCATGTCAACTTGTTAGCTTCATGCTTATTGATGTGTGCCTCCTTTCCAGATTGTGTAGTTGGATAATTTGATAAGCATGTTATGTAGTTTGTGTCAATGCCTTGTTTGTGGTGGTAGGGTCCTGTAGCTCAAGTTATTGGCTGTGAAAGTTGCCCTGTTGCTGTTTTGTGGCAGATTGTGTGTTTTATTGTTTTGTGACTTTTGGGAGCTATACTCCATGGAATTGCTTGATCTTTGGGTCTATTGTGGTTGGTTTTTCATTGCCTATCCATTGGATACCTTGGAATACCAAGGAATATCCCATGTATTTCTTGTCTTGCGTTTTGTCGTCGTATCTTGTCGTGAGCGTATCGTGAGAACCGTAACTCCGTTTCTTACGTTCTTCATATGTATTTTTATCGTTTTTGCATGATGCATCCATATTTGCCATGTTAATGCATGTCTAAATAACTTAACATAAGGTTCTGTCCAGATTCATTAATAACCAATCCTTTGCATGTGAAACATGACTAGTTAGGATTGCCATGCTAAAAACTGTTCAACTAAGCATGCATCATTCTTGCCTGTGCATTGCACCATGGTTGTTTGTTTATTATTGCTGTATATAATGGGTAGACGAGAACGTTTAACCTGAGTATGAAGAGCTAGGCGAGTACAACTACGAGTACCCCGCTACCTTTTCCACTAAAGAACCAACAGGCAAGATGATCGTACCCGGATCCCGATACTATTTTCGCTTGCTAGGGTCTCGCTCTTATGGTTACAATTGCACTATCTACCACTTTAATGTCAGCCTCCTAATTGCCATGATAGCCTCTAACCCTCCACATCCTAGCAAACCTTTGATTGGCTAAGTTACCGCTGCTCAGCCCCTCTTATAGCGTTCTTAGTTGTAGGTGCAGATTGTTCCATGTGATAACATGGATTTGGCATACCACAATATTATCTACTATTTAGTTAAATGCACATATATATATTGGTATTGGTGGAAGTCTTGGACTTTTGCTAGGTGTTTTGTTCCGTTGTTACCGCCATAGTTTCTAGCTACCGGTGTTATGTTTCCATACTTTGCACTGCTAACATGCTCGGGGTTGTTATGGGGACCCCCTTGTTTATTTGGTTGACATTAAAACTTGTCTGGTAAGACCCAACATTGGTACTACATTTTCTTAATAACTGAATAAAATTTGTATAGGGCTTTGCAACCCCGTGGATAATTGATCAATCCCCGGGCCAGTGCTCCCCATGAGAATTGGTCCACCCACCTAGCAGTCGGTGGTGCCACCTCGGGGCAACTCGAGGCATTTTCAGGCAACCATCCACTTCGCATAGACGGATGATGCCCGTTGATAGAGAGCGCATGGCTCTAGAAGTGAATCTGGCTCACCGGGAGGTCTTGCTGGACTTGTTTTACCTTTATCGAGTGTCTTGCGTGAGGGCTCTGACTTTCTTCGGGCTAACTCGAGGTGTTGGAATCCCTTTGGAGTTACCCATGATGATCATGAGATCCGTGGTCGAGGCTATTCCCATGGAGTGTGGTTAATTTGTGATGGACTAGTTGGAGCACCCCTGCAGGGTCAAATCTTTCGGAAAGCCGTGCCTGCGGTTATGTGGCAACTTGGATATTTGTTTAACACCCGGTTATAGTAAACTTGAAGTAAACTCTAATAAAATACACCAATTGTGTGAGTAACCATGATCGTCTCTGCTCGTGAATTTGATCCGAGAGAGAACACGGTGGGGTTATGATTGACGTAAGTAAGTGTTCAGGATCTCATAGAGGTCATTCTAGATTCGATCGTTCATCGTAGGCCACTCCTATTTATCTTCATGTTACGTAAGTTTAGCCACCATAAATGCTTAGTGTTGCTGTAAACTAAACACATACCCCATCCCAACCTTAAGCTTGAATAGTCTTGGTACCCGGGCGCATGATTGCTGAGTCCTTGAGGCTGACATATTACTACAACAATCCAGGTATAGGTACAGATGAGTACGTGCAGGATGATCTGACGCAGCTCCAGTGGGAATATGACGAGGAAAGAGGCAGGATGTATGTGACTTACCCGGATGAGTAGAGGACCATGGCTGTGATCTTTGGCATAGCGAGATAGTTTCATCTGGATCTGTTTTTATCGTTTGATTTTTTCCGTAGGCGGACCCTGTCTTCATCTTCATGTTTGAACTCTGTGTGGAATTGTAATTTAGTATGTGGCGAGTGTAAGCCAACTCGTATACTCATCTCTTTTGTAATGTATGATGTAATGATATTATACTTGCGAATGAGAAGATGCACCTATATCCCTTGTGAGGCCCTCGTGCATTAATATGGATAGGCGCGTCTCTTGGGCATGACAGGAAAGGAACAAATTCTACTATAGGAATCAATTCGGGGTCTACAGTGATGTCACAGCCCTAGGTTAATGCTTGTAAATTGTGCATTGGCATCATGGCACCATGTTTAATTTTCTTCAACATGAAATGGGGATTAACAGAAACCCTAGCACTTCACCTAACCAAACAAATCTAATATTTGTGAATTTTCAATGAACCCAAAATGTCCTTCATAAAATCCTATCCAATGGGATTTACCTTAAATAAAATAACTGGTTCAAACCAATAAATTTTAGGTTTCAAAAGAAATTTTTGAATCCACTGAAAAGTATTATAGGAATTATTTAGCTACCTTTGGTTTTCACAAATAATTAATTTTGTATAAAATAGAAAACAAAATGTTCACCATGTGTGTAATATTCAACTCAATGACAGGAACAAGTTTGAAGATTAAAAAAATGATTTGGTTCTGAAACAAAATCAAAAAAACTTAAGAAATAGGAAATGGAAAAAAGAGAGGAGCTTACCTATTTTACCTAGGCCAGGGAAGAAGCTGGCCCAGCCCACCAAGGATGAACCGGTCTTCTTCCACTGGCCAGAAGGACGTCAGGCGCGTGGTCGCCGCACGACGGCCACCTCCTGCTCGTGTGCCGAGTGGGTGGAGGGATAGACTCCAGGGAGCCGTATAGATCGAGCCGACCTCCCTCTCTCTCTCTCTCCCTCGAGCTCATTCTCTTCCTCCCTCTCCTCTCCGCTCTCTCTCCCTCGCCGCTAAAAGCCACCGCCGCCGCTCGCAACCACCGGCCTCCTTCAGCTCCTCTAGCGAGCCAAGCAGCTCCGCCTCTCCGCCCTGAAGCTCCAAGATGAAGCACGCAGCCGCGGGATCCCTGCATTACTGCCCCGAGCCTTCTTCAACCTTCTGTCGCTAGAGCGCCACCGTCGATTCGCCGCGCTCTGCCCATCCCCGAGTCCGTTGTCCACCTCGTCCGACCCGCTATGAGCTCCCCTTTCTCCTCTCCCTAACCCTGTGGCCTGCCCCTCGCCGTAGTCGTTGCCCCCTTGCTGCCCGAGCTCCGGCCGCCACTCAGCTCGTCGCCGGTTTCAACTCCGGTGGCCCCAAGCCCCCCTGTTGCCCCCACTGGATGTGCGCATGCGCGGGGTACCTCCCGGTTCCCTCAGCGCACCAGATGGCCGCCGGAAGCGCAAGTCCGGCGAGCCACCGCCGCGTTCTGTGGTCGCCGCCAGCTAATCTCCGGCGTGGTGACGTGGCAGGGCCATTAGTGGCTAATCAAGCCACTAACTAACCCTCCATCCACTAACAGTGGGCCATGGCCCTAGTCAAACCTCTGGTCAGCGCGGGCATTAACCCTGTGACACTAACGTGTGGATCGCGGTTGTCAGGTTTGACCTGGACCCGGGGTTGTCGACCCGCTGATGTAATGTTGACATAATGTTGACGTAACGATGACGCGTTAATTGATTTTCTAATAATAAAATAATTCAGGAAATTCTAGAAAATGTGTAAAACTTCTAAAATCATAGAAAATAATCTGTAAGTCAGATGAAAATAATTTATATATGAAAAATGATCAGAAAAATCCAATGAATTTGTTTATGCCATGATAATGCATGTTTGAACAAGCTAACATAACCAAGTAGGACATTTTATGATTAGGGCAATATAGGAAATATCACTTGGACATGGAATTCAAACTTGTTTGAATTCCACTTCAATTAACTTGGCTAATTATTCCTCTAGGTTAATTCAGTACATTAACTTGTCATATCATGCATCATGGTTGTTGCATTGCATTGAATGTGTTCCTTTCTTGTTTTACCGGTGGTGTTCCTTCCCGGTACACGAAGATTCCAATGTTGACATCGTTTTCACCAATGAAGACTCATTGTTATGTTCAGAAGTGATAGGCAAGCAACCCCCCCTTGAGCATATTGATATGAACCCAGTCTCTCACTCCTGCTCTCCTTTATTGCATTAGGACAACAACGATTCAACTGTTACCTATTCTCGGTAGTGGAACCCATTCCTTTGCATGACCTGTCTTTGCCATAGTAAATAGTTGAAATCACTTAGCATGAGTAGCAAATGCTTGAGCCTTGTTGTGCTTACTCATCAATGCTTGCTTATTATGCCTACTATGCTTAGAGTCGTGTCGTGTCGGGTTTGATCCATCTGGCCGATGAATCGGAATGGTAGTGTCCATGTCGTACTGTGTGAGACCTAAGTGTGTGAACATGAGTTGGTAAAGGTATCAATGAGAGACCATGTTGGAGTATATGGCGGGTTGTCTCATTGGGACCATCCTTAAGAACTGAGTTCGGTGTTTGTGATCCAGGATAGTTACTACCACACGTTGCGTCCTGAAATATGACCCCGCTCGACTTATTAATCGCCTAGATCTCTGTCCAGGACTTGCAACTAGTTTTTGGTGTTTGTCGGAAAAGTGTTGGCAGCCGTGCATAGCGCTGCCTGACAGGCTGGACTGTGATGCCGTATAGGCACGGTGGCACGATGTACCAAGTGGCACCCGAACGGTGGGCTTGGGAACCCTACACACATTGTTTGAGGCCGTAGCGGAAACTTCGGCCGGACTTCCATGCGGGTTCAGCCTCAAATAGGTGATAAGCCTGGACTAGGGTCTTGTGTGATTGACGATCGTGGCTGACTCCCTCGCTGGGCTTCCGCTCTAAGGTTGCTGAGGTACCTTTTATGTGCACATGGCGATAAGTGGTGGGAGCAAGTGTGAAGAAGTACACCCTTGCAGGGTTATGAATCTGTTCGAATAGTCGCGTCCTCGGATATGGACTACTTGGAGGACTTATGTGGTTCATAGACAACTTGAAGTGGATACTCTAAAACACGCAAAATAAGCGTGAGTGCTATGGATGGCCTTCTCGTAGGGAGACGGAAGTGGATCCATAGTGGTGTATTGATTTGGTGAATACGTGGAATCGTGTGCGCTATCCCACCTCAAAGAAAGCACTTGGAGTCATAGTATAGGTTAGCCAAGAGTCAAAGTTGGCTTGCTGCAATGTAGTTAGTTCTGATGTAAGTCTTGCTGAGTACCCTTGTACTCACGTTTGCTTAATTTATGTTTTTGTAGAGGAGACGTAAGTCTCATTAGTGGTATTTACGACGCAAAGTTCGATGTTAACCGGATTAGCTTGGAAATCCTAGACAGAGGTCTAGTTCCTTTGGTAGGGTTGTTGTAGCTTTTCAGGCTCCTTTAGCCACTTTTGTAGATGTCTGTACCCAGACATGATTAACTTCCGCTTGTTTGTTTGAATGCTCTGAATGTTCTGTCTTGTGACCCCTGCTTGTAACATCTTATTGTGTTGGCTCTTCCGAGCCTTCTAAATAAATGTTGTAATGTTGTATGGTTATGTTGTGATGCCATAGTTGTATCTATGAATATCGGGCAAGTCGTGCATACGTGTGACGTGCAACGGTATGTATGGGATTCAACACCTAGTTGTGTGCCTTTAGTAGTACTCTTTACGGGGAAATGCCACTTTGTGCTTCCACCGAGCCTAGGTAGCTTGCTACTGCTCCGGACACATTTATTGACCGGCGTGTATCCTTCTTTGCTGCTGTGTCTGATCCCTTCGGGGAAATATCTCGCAGTGTAATGGAGTACCTGTAGCCTGCTAGGACTCGTCTACATGCAATGATGACATTTATGTCCCATGGCGTAATGGAGTCCTTGTAGATTGCTATGACTCGTCTACACACGCTAGAGATCGACATCTGCATTGCTGGGTTACGTATGCTTGTCCCTGTACGGATGTGCCACTTGGGTTCTACGAATAGTCATGTCGGCCCGGGTTCTTTGACATTTGAATGCCAGCGACACATTCACATACGTGAGTCAAAAGATGGAAACGGTCTCGGCCCAGGTAAGGTGGCAGCCATGGAGATAACCGTGCGTGAGGCCGCAAAGTGTTGTGATGTGTTACATGCTGGATTCTTATGGCTTAGGATCGAGGTCTCGACAACTTTGGTATCAGAGCTTGACTGCCTGTAGGATTACCAAGCCAAACTGGTCGATGTTGAGTCTAGAACTCCTTTAGTTATATAAGGGAATTGATTGTGGAAGGGAACGTAAGGCTCTTTTTACTCCTTTCCTCGTGTCATTCTAATACTAAGTCACCCTCTTCTTTTCTATGGGGTTTAAGAACTAGGCTTCTCATCTATCTATCAGGATGACGAGTTACTATGTTGGAGACCTATAGGAAAGTTGTTGTCTTCCTGGATCGGTGTCTCCATAAGAATTCAATGTCATGTTGTTGGTTTTCTTGTGCAGGTTGCCTCATATTTCATGCCCGTACAACCGTTATGCTGTCCAAGTTATCCAAGGTTTCTAAATTATCTGATGCAATTGTAAAACTCTTTCATCTTGAATCAATGTCTTTCAGGCCAAACAAAGCACACTAACTGTTGAGTTGAGGTACTATATTACCTCTACGTGTTTGTTGAAGTGTTAGAAAACCATGTTGTTTCAGTGAACCACCCAATAGTCTAGTTGTGCCTTTTGTTTCCAGTGTGATAACTCTGATCGTCGTTATCGAAAGCATGTTGTGATGCTACTTAGTCAATAGGTATTCTATTTCTGGGTTCTTGAACCCAAGTTTCATCCTGCTTAGTCATGTTTATAGTATTTTCTCATCCCCTTAGGATGCTTAGTAACCTTGTTATAGTCCTCAAGGTTTGTGGTATATCATTCTTCCAATACCATGAATCAGTTATGGCAGAAGTTCTTCGTGAACGAAAGATCACATCATGAGTGCTCTTGATGAGTTCTCTAGTTGTGACTCTGCCAATCCTACATTTCTGCATGGATTATCTAGAAGAAAACATGTTTGTCATGCCCAAGGTGTGATCCTATCCTTATTTTGGCACGAGGGCCTCGACAGGGATAGAAGCGCATCTCGTCGTGTTGCAAGAATGGATATCATTACAAGTACATGTACAGAAGAGATGCGTATATAGAATTGTCTTACACTCTCCATAAGCTACATACTTATCACATCAAAACATCAATATATTCAAACATCATACAAAAGAGCAGGGTCTGACTACGGACGAAATCAAATGATAAAATGACATCCATCCTTGCTATCCCAGGCTGCCGCCTCGAACCCAGCCTAGATTGATGAAGAAAAGAAGAACTCCAAATCAAACAAAGCATCACTCTAACGTCAATTCATCGCATTACCTGTACCTGCAACTGTTGTTGTAGTAATCTGTCAGCCACAGGGACTCAGCAATCTCATTTCCAAGGGTATCAAGACTATTAAAGCTTAATGGGTGAGGTATGGTTAAGTGGTGAGGTTGCAGCAAGCGACTAAGAATTTGTTTGTGTGGCTAACTTACAAATACAAAAAGTAAAGTATGGTGGTCTACGCATAACGGACGTGAACTAGTAATGATCACTAAGTGATCCTCAACACCTACCTACGTCAATCATAACCCCACCATGTTCTCTCTCGGATAAGGACAAGTAGAGACAGTCACGGTTACGCACACGGTTGGTGTATTTTATTAGAGTTTACTTCAAGTTTACTATGACCGGGTGTTAAACAAAGTATCCAAGTTTGCCACATAATCGTGGGCACAGCTTTCTGAAAGATTTAACCCTGCAAGGGTGCTCCAACTCATCCATCACAAATTAACCACACGCCATGGGAATAACCTTGACCACGGATCTCGTGATCATCCTAGGCAATTCCAAAGGATATCGGACACCTCAAGATAGCCCGAAGAACATCAGAGTTCCTCACGCAAGACGTTCGAGAAAAGTAAAACAAATACAGCAAGGCCGCCCGGTGTGTCGACGAACCCGACAGGAGCCGCGTATCTCATTCTCATGACACGACCAAATGAGCGCAGCGTACAGTGGCCTGATAGAAATCACCCAAGCTGTCCCCGGTTAGCCTCGCACACGACTCTAGTTTGGACCAACACTCATGAGGAGCACTGGCCCGAGGGTTGATTAAATTATCCGCGGGTGCCGGCAGGTCCCTATGCAATTTTATTAGTTATTAGGCAAATGTAGTACCAATGTTGGGACTTGCCAGACAATCTTTATCCTAAAACGAAAATCAAGGTGGTCCCCATAATAACTCCGACCATGTTAGGAGCGCTCAATTATGAGACAAAACACCGATTCACAAGTAACTAGGGCGGCAAGAGTGGAACAAAACACCGAGCAAAAGGCCAAGCCTTCCACCCTTTACCAACTGTATAAGTGCATTAAATTAACTAGCATTAATACTGTGATATAACAAAAGAATGTCCATGTTGTCACATGGAAGCAATTGCACCTACAGCTAGAAATGCTATAAGAAGGGTTGAGCAAGCGGTAACATTGCCAAACAATGGTTTGCTGGGAGGTGGAGGGTTAGAGGCTTTTCATGTCAATGTTGGGAGGCTTGACAAACAAGTGGTAGGTAGCGAGACATAATGTTATAAGGGGACAACTAGTATGGCAATGATAGTAGTGGTATCCAGGGAAATGTGTCATCTTGCATGAGATCCCGCTCGGAAGAAGAACAAGTCCATGAAGAAGACGAGCCAACGTAGTCGAACGAATACTCACACTCTGAATGCTTTCGGAACTCTATCGAGAGGGAACAATCCGGAACTAACAATCAACACATGATACAACATAACATATGCATGACATGATGCGCAAACAAATATGATGCATGTCCGGTTTACTATGCATGCATGGCATGGCAAGCACAACAAATAGCTATTACATATTAAGTGAAATGCAATATGCAACGAGTTGCATATTGACGAAACTCCATGTTCGAATTATTTAGTTCACTCTCATTAGGTACTCATCAATATTAAAATGTTGTTTAACTTGGGTGGTCATGCCATAAGGCGAAGATGGAATTAAGCAATTTTAAATGGAGAGGGACAACATACATATAACAAAATAATAACTCTCCATATTATGAGAAAAGTGGTTCATGTTGTTTATCATGGCAAGAGGTGAAGCATGAACAATTATATCATCTAGGCATTTTAAATGGGGCCGGAAGCAACATATAGCATTCCCGAAACATCCCCATAAGCATATTATGATTTAGGTCCAGATCTGTCCTAACACAATTTTAGAGTTGTGAAACAGCAAAATAATTGTCACCATGTGATTCTACACATTTTTCAAGACAAGTTACATATGTGGAACATTTTTATCGAAGCTACGGTTTAAAAGTTATTAAACAATTCATTTTAACATGGCATTTACACAAATTAAATGAAAACAGCAGGTTAAACATTTTGAACACATGTGTGAGTTGGTTATTGTGAATCTACATGGAATTCTAGTCGAGTTTCATATATACAGTTTTTACATGCGATGCACGGATGAAAAGTTATTAATGCAAGAAGTTTAGGGGTTTTTCTGTAATTTTATTATCCTGGAATAATTAGTAAATTCGCCAGACTGAAAAAATACGAATTGGGCCCAAAATGACTAGCCCAATCGCGAATAGGTGAGCGCGGCTTGCAATCTAGTGCACAGGGCGAAGAAAAAGCACTAGGGGGCGGCTCACCTTGGGCCTCATGGGCCGGTCGATGGAGCGGCCTAGCTGGGCTGGCTAGGGCGGCGGCCCACACGGGCGGGGCACGGCCCAAGGTGCTCGCATGGACTGGCGAGGCGCACGAAGGAGGCCCAGGCGAGGCGAGGTCGTCGTCCTCGAGCACCCGATGCAGCGAGGCAGGGCGGCAGCGGCAGCACCTACAGGCGGGCCATGACGGGGCACTCCAGCGACGGGGTCGGGACGGAGATGGCCGGATCTGGCCGGCGGGTCTCGATCCCGGGCGGACCTGGAGCAAGGCCGAGGGAGGTCAACGGTGGGTCTTGGCGGCACGCCATGGAGGTCGAGAGGCTCGAGGCGAGGTCCGGCCTACACAGGGTCAAGGTCGCCGACGATGGAGGTGGCTGGCAACATGGGGTCGGCTGGGTCGGTCTCCGGCGTGGTGCAGTGCTAGCTCCGGTGGCCGGTTGGGGATGCCTTGCGGAAAGCTCAGGGACGAGCGCTTCCGACATCTGTGGGCGGCTGGCATCTGGTGGCAGTCGGAGATGTCCGGGTTGGCCGCGGACATTGTCCGGTGGGTGGCGTTTTTGGGCGATTTTCAGCCCCACATCTGAGATCTGAGGGCTCAAATGGCTGGGGAGGTGGATCTCAGGAATATTTTTAGCGCGCCTTATAAAACATTTTTAAAACGATGCCGCGGGCGTGTGCGTATGTGGTTGGTCTCGAAACGGGCAACGACAAGACCAGAGAGAACCAGCAACTATGAACGGATAAAAGTTTTCGAAAATGGATGACAATGCTATGCAGATGATGCGAATGATGCGATGATGAATGCAACAACCAAACGAAACACAGACGATAATGGAAAGAAAGGGGAATCTTCTGGAATCTTCTGGAGCGTCAGTCCCGGGCTGCTACAATTCTCGTCCACTACACGAGGATCTCGCTCTGAGATCTAGAATGAGAAGGGGAAGAGAAAGAGCAAGAGGTAAAACTTAGTTGCTTCTTGACAACGAGTGAAACCATGATCATTGAAGGATTGCAAGAGACGAGGAATGATATGAGAAACAAGCAAGACTTTAAAAGGAATTTCGGCAGCACTTCGGTAGGATAGAGAGGAAAAATTAGATATGATGGAAAGAAATTGAAAGATATACACCAAACTTTGGTTGTAATAGAATCAAACTTCATAAGATGGAAGGATCAAGAAAAGATTTCACAGCACTACGGTTAAATGAATAAGCAAGAAAGAACATGATCTTGATAAACAAGACGATGGATTGAATAGAGCAAAATTACAAGGCCTCCGGAACAAACGAGTACAAGCTAAATCTTTGAAAAGAAGAGAACTGAGAAGAAAATGATAACTTCTAGCACCAATGAATTTGAAAAGCATAGGTTGAATGGAGTTGATGAAGAATCGACAATGAAAAGAATAGCTTGTTATGGTCTTATGGAAAATATCTCAAAATTATGAGGTGACAACCTGCCACAACAAAAACAATTGATTGCTTGAGAGGAACAAGATATGCAAAATTTCTTTCACCAAGAAGAGGAGGAGAAAACTTGAATCATATATGACACCATGGTAGCAACAATCCTTAGGAAATGCTATATGTGAAATCCAACCCAAGATAACTTTGAGAAACAAGATGGGTTTACTTATCTTATACTTGACAATATTTCCTTCGAGACTCCTCATAATCAAGAATTTAATAAGACCATCCCAAAAGACAATGGAGAAGGAATTGAACTTAGAAATCTAAGATAAAGAACACTTGAGAACCTCCAACAAGAATCTTGAAGAACAATTGAAAATGATAGAATTCTTGATGAACCACTGTAACAGCCCGGGACCGACGCTCCAGAAGATTCCAGAAGAATCCCCTTGTGTTTCCGTTCGCGTCTGTGTTTCGTTTGGTTGTTGCATTCATCATGGCATCATTCGCATCATCTTCATAGCATCGTCACCCGTTTTCGAAAACTTGCATTCGTTCGTAGTTGCCGGTTCTCTCCGTTCTTGCCGTTGCCCGACACCACCCACACATGCACGCGCGTGTGGCATCGTTTAAAAAATGTTTTAAAAGGCGCGCTAAAAAAAATTCTTGGATTGGGACGAAACTTGGCATGCGGTCTTGTTATATTGTAAGTAGTTCGCCCGTCGCATTTCGTCGCATTCTGAGTTCGTTTGGTACCCCGCCGATCAACAGTAGCAGTGCGGTCATCTGTTATTCGTCGGACGTTGTCGGTGTTTTAAAACCTTCGTGTCACGGGACGAACTTCCCTATCTTCCCCACCTAGCCCCTCTACACAGCCACCGTAGCCCCCCTTCGCTTCCGTACCATCCGATCGAGATCGTATGGTCCGAAAATGGATGGAGACCGTCATCCCTAGCCCCTAAGCTATATTTAGACCCCTTCCCCTACCTAATTGGGCAGCTAAACCTAATGCCCCTCGAATCCTGTGACAAACCTCCCCCAGCCGTAGCTCATCTCTCCTCCCAGCCGCTAGGCCCGTGAAAGCCCATCTGAGCCCGCTCGGACCCGATCTGCGCCCGAACCAGCCGCCGCCGCTGCTCCCCGCTGGATCCCAAGCGCTCGTGCCTGAGCACTCCCACTCCCGTTCCCGTGGCCCCGCACTGCCAGCCAACGGAGGGCCGCCAGAGCCGCGACCACCATAGCTGGTCCCTCTTCTTCCTCCCCTTCCTCCATCTCTCCTCCCTCTCCTTGCTGAGCTCACCCCGCGGTCGCTCTTCCTCTGCAGGTGCTGCCACTGTCGTCCCTCGCCGCCGGAGCTCCCCGTCGCCCCAGATCCGGCCGGGATCGAGCCGCCGGCCCAGATCCGCCCTGCCGCTGCCCCGCCTTCGCTGGAGTTGCCAGCCCCGCCGCCATGGACGCGCGCTTGGCGGTAGGACGAGGACGCCATCCGGACGCGATGCCCGCTCGCGTTGACCACGCATGGGCCAGCGCCAGCGCCAGCATACCCTCCCGTGGCCCAGATCTCGGCCCAGCTCGGCCTCCCCTGTGCCACCGGATGGGCCAAGTCCCATGGTGAGCCCAGCAGCCCCCATGTGCCGTTTTTCTTTTTTTCCGTAGGCCGTTGTTTTTTTCTTTAGTTTCAGTTAAAGGCACGATTTTAAAACTTTAATAAACATTTAACCGTACGTCGGAATAAAATGTTTTATATATGAAAAATGCTTAGAAAAATGTGTAGATTAATTATATGTCATTTCCATCCATGATAAAAATAACTAAGCTCGCTGTTTGCATTATTTTGCATAATTGCCATTGTTTTGATTGTCATATTTATTTAACCATGCATTGGAATTAATCCAACAAGTTAACTAAATCTTTCATATTAATTGTAGAGCATTTTGATGCATGACATATATGCGTGTGGTGGTATTTGCATCTAATTGCATTTATAATTGCTTAAATGGGTTATTCTATTAACTTGCATAATTAGTTGTAAAATATTTTCCTACATGAACCCATCATTTTATATATGTTTTCGGGGTAGAATAATCCATTTAATTTACCTGTGCATTTAGTTTAGTAATTTGAGAATTTTGGTGCATGTAATTTCTGTTGTCATGCTCTTTTGTTATTTTCGTGTGATTTAATACATGCATGAATTGAAATAAGTTTGAACATGAGATGTGCCCTTTGATATGTGTCCTATCCCCTAGACATTTTTATTGTCATACAAATGCATGTATAGGTGTTGTTTTCTTGGTGTCAACATGCTATAAAAATACTGCTGTTTTGAGATGCTAAAATATTTCTAAGTCTGTAATCTGTAATATTTTGTTGCTGTCTTGCCATGTGTTTTGCTAGTGATCTAAAACTCCTTTGGGGTTGGTGTAATGGAGTTATTTGTAGTTGATATTGTCCTCTAGCATGCTGTTAAGTTTCATGCCATAATATGACCTGTAGCATATAGTTTTAATGCTATCAATGTGTCTTCATGATAAAAACTGCAGTGACAAAACTGCTATTTTCACTAAGTCTGAAACTGTTTTCAAGTAGCTACCTTGTGAGGTTCCTACCATGTGATCCATGCATGTGTTGAATATGATATGTGAATATGAAATGAAGTGTGTGTTATATGCTACTGCCCCATGCTTAGTTTGTGTATTTTAGAATAGTGTAACTTGCTGTTTTCATGTGTGCAAAATGCCATGTTGCTGTTTTGGACAGATTTCTTATAAAACTTGTTTTGGTGGTTGTGATTGAACCGTAGCTCCGTTTTGGACATCCCATATATGAAACTTGCTTAGAATCTCATGTATTTTCAAAATAACATGCTGCATTCATGATTTTAAATGTTTGTGATTGTATTTTTTCCATGCATTTGCATTCATGACATGTGCATCTGGTGTTGCTCTTATCTTTTAGGCCGTAGCTCCGTTTGAGATGTTCCATATATGTAAATCGACTAGAATGACATGTAGAATGACAAGGTATACTTTATTATGTTGTTTAACGAATATAAAATATGATTAGTTCAGATCTGGAACAATTTCGAAATTAACATATGGGCTCATTTCGGAAGTGCTATAAGTTGTTTCCGACCTTATTTAAGATGCCTAGATAGTGTACTTTACTTGTGCTTCACCTCTTCCCATGCCTAACAATATTTAACATTGATGTGTACCTAAACGGGAATGCACTAAATAATTCGAACGTGGAGTTTTGTCAATATGCAACCCGTTGCATATTGGACCTCACTTAATGTGTAGTAGTTGTTTGTTGTTCTTGCTTGTCATGCCTTGCATATTTAAATCGGACATGCATCATATTTGTTTGTGCATCATGTCATGCATATGTTGTGGTGTTCCTCTTGTGTTGATTGTTGTTTCCGGTTTGCTTCTTCTCGATAGAGTTTCGAAAGCGTTCGGAGTGCGAGGATTCGTTCGACTACGTTGGCTCATCTTCTTCATGGACTCGTTCTTCTTCCGAGCCGGATCTCAGGCAAGATGACACATTTCCCTGGATATCACTACTATCATTGCTATGCTAGTTGTCTCGCTTTTATCGTTATGTCACGCTACCTACCACTTGTTTGTCAAGCCTCCCAACATTGCCATGAAAGCCTCTAACCCCTCCACATCCCAGCAAACCTTTGTTTGGCTATGTTACCGCTTGCTCAGCCCTTCTTATAGCGTTTCTAGCTACAGGTGCAACTGCTTCCATGTGTCAACATGGACATTATTTTGTTATATCACATTATTGCTGCTATTTAATTTAATTCACATATATACTTGGTAAAGGGTGGAAGGTTTGGCCTTTGCTCGGTGTTTTGTTCTGCTCCTGCCGCCCTAGTTACTTGTGAACCGGTGTTGTGTTCCATAATTGAGTGCTCCTAACATGCTCGAGGTTGTTATGGGGACCCCCTTGATTATCGGGTTAGAATAAAGCTTGTATGGCAAGTCCCAACATTGGTACTACATTTGCCTAATAACTAATGAACTTGCATAGGGGCTTTCCGGACCCCGTGGATAATTAATCAACAACCCGGGCCAGTGCTCCTCATGAGTGTTGGTCCATCCTAGAGCACTGTGCGGGGCCAACCCAGGGCAACTTGGGAGATTTCTATCAGGCCACTGTACGCGTCGCTCATCTGTTGTGCCCTAAGAACGAGATACGCGGCTCCTATCGGGATTGTCGGCACGTCGGGCGGCCTTGCTGGATTTGTTTTACCTTTCTCGAACGTCTTGAGTGAGGAACTCTCATTTTCTTCAGGCTATCTCGCGGTGTCGGATTTCCTTTGGAATTTCCTACTATGATCACGAGATCCGTGGTTGAGGTTATTCCCGCTGCGTATGGTTAATTTTTGATGGATGAGTTGGTGCACCCCTACCGGGTTAAATCTTTTCGAGAAGTCGTGCCCGCGGTTATGTGGCAAAAACTTGGATACTTTGTTTAACACCCGATCATAGCAAACTTGAAGTAAACTCTAATAAAATATACCAAGTGTGTGCGTAAACGTGACTGTCTCTTTTCGTGAGTTCTTATCCGAAAGAAAACACGGTGGGGTTATGTTTGACGTAAGTAGGTGTTTAGGATCAATTAGTGATCATTACTAGTTCACGTCCGTTATGTGTAGATCACCATACTTTACTTTCTATACTCCTAAGTTAGCCACTCAAATAAATGCTTAGTCGCTTGCTACAGCCTCACCACTTAACCATACCTCACCCATTAAGCTTGAATAGTCTTGATACCCATGGAAATGAGATTGTTGAGTCCCTGTGGCTCACAGATTACTATAATAACAGTTGTAGGTACAGGTAATGCGCTGATTTGACGTGAGCGCATTGCTTGATTTGATTTGGAGTTCTTCTTCTTATTCTTCACCAATCTAGGATGGGTTCCAAGCGGCAGCCTGGGATAGCAAGGATGAATGTCATTTTATCATTTGATTTCGTCTGTAGTCGGACCCTGCTCTTCTGTATGATGCTTGAGTATGTCGTTGTATTGATGTGACTATGATGTAGCTTGTGGCGAGTGTAAGCCAATTCCATATACTCATCTCTTCTTTACATGTACTTGTAATGATATCCATTCTTGCAACACGACGAGATGCGCATGTATCCCTGTCGAGGCCCTCGCGCCAAAATATGGATAGGACCACATCTTAGGCATGACAAGTTGGTATCAGAGCCTATACTGACCTAGGAGCCCCCTTGATTGATCGAACTTGGCCGAGTCGAGTCTAGTTAAAAAAACTATTTTGAGTCTAGTTATATCGGAGAGTAGGATTCTTTTTATTCCTCTTCTATGCTCTGGTGAGGTATTCGACTTAGGAATTTTGATTCTACTCCTCTTCTCGCTCAAAAAAAATTTTAGGATCACGCGGGTATTTTGGAAACTATATGATGCCGATGTGATGGAGTTCTGTCTTGGTGCCTCATGTTTGACTTGATTTCTTCTGGGGAGTTGAGCTCCAAGGGATTCTTGGCACATCGTTATCATTTAGTTTTCTTAGTATCTCAAGATGGAGGGTGTTTGGAATTGCTTCAATACTTGTCGTGGTGAGATAAGGTCAGAGTCACCCAGAACTGGGGAGGCGTCCAGGGTACCCCCATGGTTTAGTATCATTGTGAGTTCGAGGATTCGAGACTAGTTGAATTTGCGAAAGCCTCTGGTTATGTGTTGAAGGATGGATACAGTTGGGGTGTAGGATTGCTAGTTGTGTGAGATATTTCCTCTTTGTATCCCCCACACCGGATTGCATAACCAGAGAGTTTTCGGAAGTTCTTAGGTGGGAAGTCAAGTAGGTACCTAGTATTATCTTGCCAACAAGTACATAGTGGGTATGTATTTGTTCTGGCTTGTTTCGTAAGCCTCATCCTTCGTTTTGTTTTTAATATGGTAATTCGAGTTGCTTCGATGTCAAGTGGTGATTTCATATCTTGCTAAGTAGTGTTCTCATATTTCTGTGGGAATGATAATTCTTTGCCCAATCATGTTATCATATCAATTCTTTTCCTACCGGTGTGCTTCTCTTCAAGATAACTCTATCCTCTTCAATTTTTGCAAGATCAATCCTCATATTCGTTCCGGAGTTGTCTCATCTGTTCCAAGTTTTCTTTGTTTTTCCCACCATCCCATCCTTTTTCTTCACTGATTAAATTTTCATCCAAGTGTCTTTTCTATTCATGTAATGCTTCCGCTATCCTTTCTTCTATCTTGTTTCTGGTGATTTCTTGTGGAGATTCTCAAGAGTTCAATTTCAAGATCTATCATCATATTCCTTGTGCTCGTTGTTATTCTTCCCCGGTGGATTCAATTCAAGCTTCGGTGCTCATCATGTCCTTTCTCATTCGTTCAATGTATTCCCATGTTGGAAATTCCTATTCAAGCCTCTCTTGCTTATTCCTGTCTCCATTCTATCCGTAGTGCTGAAGATATCTCAGAAGATATTCATTTTCATTCTTGTCCTCTTAAATTATTTCAAGGGTCTCATATCATCAAGTTCTTAACTTGTACCAATGCAGTCTCTCTTTTAATCAATGGTCTCAACGGTGGTTTCTTTTGAGTGGGCCCATAACCCACATGTGTTTTCCCGAGGATCCTACCTGACTCTTCTAAACTTTCCGGAGATTTCCTCAAGTTGTTGTCAATATGACGTAAGAATGAATTTCATCAGTCATTTGCTTTCTTGAAAATCGCTTCTAAATCATTTTTATTGTTGGCTCAACCTTTCCGTATTCATTGTTCTGGAGTGTCTCAGTAATTCGTGGTGGTGTTTCTTATCATCATCCTCAGTGTTGAAGACCGAAGGAGTGGTTCTCTTAAATCTTTGCTCATTCTCTTGAAGATTCATGGTCTCAGCTTTGTGTTTTCATCTCAAATTGTTTTGAGCATGAGTTATTTCTCCCATATCTATCCGGTGCATTCAGAACTGTTTTCATTTCTTGATCCTCTGAAGGCCATCATTTAAGAAGATTTTTGCGTTCTCAGCTTTCAGCTTTTGTTCTCAAATTCTTCTCAATTGTTGTCCCTTCATTCGTATCTCAATTATTAAGGTGCCTTTTTCAGTTTCTATTAGAAAAATCTTGATCTCTTCATTCTCATGTGTCCTGTTTAGTTTCTAATTCTTCCGGTGCTTCGTTCAAGTTTTCCTTTAGGTGGATTGTGATCTCTTCATTTCCATGTATCTTTGTTCAATCGTTGTATCCTCATTCGTTTGTGAATTTTTACCGGTGTTCTCATTCAAGACTTCTTCAAGTGGTGATCTATCTCTCTCTCTTCAATTCTTTTCAAGAAGAATAAGTGGTGTGCGAAATCTGTTGTTTGTCATCAACTCAACTTGATGAAGGGTAAGCATAACATAATCCTTCTTCCGGAGTGGTTCATGCTATCAAATTCTTGATTCTAAGTGGTTCTTCTTTCTTTTTCGGAGTTTCAAGTTTTCTCAAATATCTCTTTTCGAAGCTCCATATAATTCATAGCAAGGCCTCAAGCTTGTTCTTTTTGCATCCTTCTATTCATTTTATAATCCTTTCGTTTCAGAGTTCTTCCGGTGGTTCTTCATGGTGGTTCCTCAAGAATTCTATCATTTTCAAGTGTTCTTCAAGATTCTTGTTGGAGGTGCTCAAGTGTTCTTTATCTTGGATTTCTAAGTTCAATTCCTTCTCCATTGTCTTTGAGATGGTGTTATTAGATTCTTGATTATGAGTAGTCTTGAAGGAAGTTTATCAAGAATGAGATAAGTAAACTAATCATTCCTTTCTCGGAGTTATCTTGGGTTGGATTTCACCTAAAGATTTTCCTAAGGATGGTAGCTATCATGGTGTCATAAATGATTCAAGTTTTCTCCTCCTCTTGGTGTAAGAAGCTTTGCATATCTTGTTGCTCTTAGTCAATCAACTATTTCTGTTGTGGTAGGTTGTCACCTCATAATTTTGAGATGTTTTCCATAAGTCCACAATAAGCTTGTTCTTTTCTTTGTGGTGATGCCCTTTTCATCTTGCATTTAGTTTGATCAAATCATGTTCTTTATTGCTTATTCTTTTAACCGGAGTGTGGTGCAATCCTTTCATGATCCTTTCATATTATGAAGTTTTGATTCTAATCCAACCGAAGTTTGGTGTATCTCTTTCAATTTCTATCCACCATATCTAATTTTGCCTCTCTTTCCTACCGAAGTGCTGCCGAAATTTCTTGTGAATTATTGCTTGTTCCTCATTCTTCATCTCTTTGCATCCTTCAAGATTCATTGGTTTCACTCGTTTGTCAAAGAAGCAACTAAGTTTTACCTTTTGCTCTTTATCTTCCCCTTTTCATTCTAGATCTCGGGAAAAGATCCTCGTGTAGTGGAGGAGAGTTATAACAGCCCGGGACCGACGCTCCAGAAGATTTTAGAAGATTCCCCTTGTGTTTCCTTTCTCATCTGTGTTTCGTTTGGTTGTTGCATTCATCATTGCATCATTCGCATCATCTGCATAGCATCGTCACCCATTTTCGAAAACTCGCATTCGTTCGTAGTTGCCGGTTCTCTCCGTTCTTGCCGTTGCCCGAGACCAACCACACATACACGAGCCCGCGCATCATTTTAAAAAGGTTTTAAAGGCGCGCTAAAAAATATTCTTGGATTGGGTCAAAACTTGACATGCAGTCTTGTTATATTGTAGGTAGTTTGCTCGTCGAATTTCGTCGCATTCGGACTTCGTTTGGTACCCCGCCGGTCAGCTGTAGCAGTGCGGTCATTAGTTATTCATCGGACATTGTCGGTGTTTTAAAACCTTCATGTCACGGGCCACACTTCCCTCTCTTCCACACCTAGCCCCTCTACACAGCCACCGTCGCCCCCCTCCGCTTCCGGACCCTCCGATCGAGATCGTACAGTCCGAAAACAGATAGAGACCATCATCCCTAGCCCCTAAGCTATAAATAGACACCTTCCCCTACCTAATTGGGCAGCTCACCCTAATTCCCCTCGAATCCCGTGCCAAACCTCCCCCAGCCGCAGCTCCTCTCTCCTCCCAGCCGCTAGGCCCGCGAAAGCCCATTTGAGCCCACTCGGACCCGATCTGGGCCCGAACCAGCCGCCGCCGCCGCTGCCCTAGAATCCCGAGCGCCCGTGCCCGAGCGCTCCCGCTCCCGCTCCCATGACACCATGTCGCCGGCCACCGCAGGGCCGCCGGAGCCGCCACCACCGTAGCTAGCCGTCGGACACCTCTTCTTCCTCCCCTTCCTCCATTTCTCCTCCCTCTCCTTGCAAACCTCACCCCGCGATCGCTCTTCCTCTGCAGGTGCTGCCACCGCCGTCCCTTGCCACCGGAGCTCCCTGTCGCCCCAGATCCGGCCGGGATCAAGCCGCCGGCCCAGATCCGCCCTGCCGCTGCCCTGCGTTCGCCGGAGTTGCCAGCCTCGCCGTCATGGACGCGCACTCGGCGGGAGGACGAGGATGCCATCCAGACGCGACGCCCGCTCGCATTGACCCCGCGTGGACCAGTGCCAGCGCCAGCCCAGCCTCCCGCGGCCCAGATCTCGGCCCAGCTCGGCCTCCCCTGTGCCACCGAATGGGCCAAGGCCCATGGTCAGCCCAGCAACCACCTGTGCCGTTTTTCTTTTTTTTTTGTATGCCGTTGTTTTTTTCTTTAATTTCAGTTAAAGGCACGCTTTTAAAACGTTAATAAATATTTAACCGTATGTCGGAATAAAATGTTTTATATACGAAAAATGCTTAGAAAAATGTCATTTTCATCCATGATAAAAATAACTAAGCTCGCTGTTTGCATCATTTTGCATAATTGCCATTGTTTTGCTTGTCATATTTATTTAACCACACATTGGAATTAATCCGACAAGTTAACTTAATCTTTCATATTAATTGTAGCGCATTTTGATGCTTGACATATATGCGTGTGGTGGTATTTACATCTAATTGCATTTATAATTGCTTAAATGGGTTATTTTATTAACTTGCATAATTAATTGTAAAATATTTTCCTACATGAACCCATCATTTTATATATGTTTTCGGGGTAGAATAATCCATTTAATTTACCTATGCATTTAGTTTAGTAATTTGAGCATTTTGGTGCATGTCATTTTTACTGTGATGCCCTTTTGTTATTTTTGTGTGATTTAATACATGCATGAATTGAAATAAGTTTGAACATGAGATGTGCCCTTTGATATGTGTCCTAGCCCCTGGACATTTTGCTTGTCATAGAAATGCATGTATAGGTGTTGTTTTGTTGTTGTCAACATGCTATAAAAATACTGCTGTTTTGAGATGCTAAAATATTTCTAAGTCTGAAATCTGTAATATTTTGTTGCTGTCTTGCCATGTGTTTTGCTAGTGATCCAGAACTCCTTTGGGGTTGGTGTAATGGAGTTATTTGTAGTTGATATTGTCCTCTAGCATGCTGTTAAGTTTAATGCCATAATATGACCTGTAGCATATAGTTTTTCTGCTGTCAATATGCCTTCGTCATAAAAACTGCAGTGACAAAACTGCTATTTTCACTAAGTCTGAAACTGTTTTCAAGTAGCTACCTTGTGAGGTTCCTACCATGTGATCCATGCATGTGTTGAATATGATATGTGAAGATGAAATGAAGTGTGTGTTATATGCTACTGCCCCATGCTTAGTTTGTGCATTTTAGAATAGTGTAACTTGCTGTTTTCATGTGTGCAAAATGTCATGTTGCTGTTTTGGACAGATTTCTTATAAAACTTGTTTTGGTGGTTGTGATTGAACCGTAGCTCCGTTTTGGACATGCCATATATGAAACTTGCTTAGAATATCATATAGTTTCATAATAACTTGCTGCATTTATGATTTGAAATGTTTGTGATTGTATTTTTTCCATGCATTTGCTTTCATGACATGTGCATCTAGTGTTGCTCGTATCTTTTAGGCCGTAGCTCCGTTTGAGATGTTCCATATATGTAAGTCGACTAGAATGACGTGTAGAATGACATTGTATAATTTATTCTGTTGTTTAAAGAATATCAAATATGATTAGGTCAGATCTGGACCAATTTCGAATTAACATATGGGGTCATTTCGGAAGTGCTATAAGTTGTTTCCGACCTTATTTAAGATGCCTAGACAGTGTAGTTTACTTGTGATTCACCTCTTGCCATGCATAACAACATTTAACATTGATGTGTACCTAAACGGGAATGCACTAAATAATTCGAATGTGGATTTTCATCAATATGCAACCCGTTGCATATTGGACTTCACTTAATGTGTAGTAGTTGTTTGTTGTTCTTGCTTGTCATGCCTTGCATATTTAAACCGGACATGCATCATATTTGTTTGCGCATCATGTCATGCATATGTTGTGGTGTTCCTCTTGTGTTGATTGTTGTTTCCGGTTTGCTTCTTCTCGATAGAGTTCCAAAAGCGTTCGGAGTGTGAGGATTCGTTCGACTACGTTGGCTCGTCTTCTTCATAGACTCGTTCTTCTTCCGAGTGGGATCTCAGGCAAGATGACACATTTCCATGGATACCACTACTATCATTATGCCATGCTACCTACCACCTTTTTGTAAAGCCTCCCAACATTGCCATGAAAGCCTCTAACCCCTCCACTTCCCAGCAAACCTTTGTTTGGCTATGTTACCGCTTGCTCAGCTCTTCTTATAGCGTTTTTAGATGCAAGTGCAATTGCTTCCATGTGTCAACATGGACATTATTTTGTTATATCACATTATTGCTGCTATTTAATTTAATGCACATATATACTTGGTAAAGGGTGGAAGGCTTGGCCTTTGCTCGGTGTTTTGTTCCGCTCCTGCCGCCCTAGTTACTTGTGAACCAGTGTTATGTTCCATAAATGAGCGCTCCTAACATGCTCAGTTTGTTATGGGGACCCCCTTTATTTTTGGGTTAGAATAAAGCTTGTCTAGCAAGTCCCTACATTGGTACTACATTTGCCTAATAACTAATGAACTTGCATAGGGGCTTTTCGGACCCAGTGGATAATTAATCAACAACCCGGGCAAGTGCTCCTCATGAGTGTTGGTCCAAACTAGAGCACTGTGCGGGGACAACCCAGGGCAACTTGGGAGATTTCTATCAGGCCACTGTACGCGTCGGTCATCCGGTTGTGCCCTGAGAACGAGATACGTGGTTCCTATCGGGATTGTCGGCACGTCGGGCGGCCTTGCTGGATTTGTTTTTACCTTTCTTGAATGTCTTGAGTGAGGAACTTTGATCTTCTTTGGGCTATCTCGAGGTGTCGGATTTCCTTTGGAATTGCCTAGGAAGATCACGTGATCCGTGGTTGAGGTTATTCCCGCTGCGTGTGGTTAATTTGTGATGGATGAGTTGGAGCACCCCTGTAGGGTTAAATATTTTCGGGAAGCCGTGCCCGCGGGTATGTGGCAAACTTGGATACTTTGTTTAACACCCGGTCATATCAAACTTGAGGTAAACTCTAATAAAATACACCAACTATGTGCGTAACCGTGACTGTCTCTTTTCGTGAGTTCTTATCCGAAAGAGAACACGGTGGGGTTATGTTTGACGTTATTAGGTGTTTAGGATCAGTTAGTGATCATTACTAGTTCACTTCCATTATGCGTATACCACCATACTTTACTTTCTGTACTCATAAGTTAGCCACTCAAATAAATGCTTAGTCGCTTGCTGCAGCCTCACCACTTAACCATACCTCACCCATTAAGCTTGAATAGTCTTGATACCCTTGGAAATGAGATTGCTGAGTCCTTGTGGCTCACAGATTACTACAACAACAGTTGCAGGTACAGGTAATGTGATGATTTGATGTGAGCGCGTTGCTTGATTTGATTTGGAGTTCTTCTTCTTCTTCTTCACCAATCTAGAATGGGTTCTAGGCGGCAGCCTAGGATAGCAAGGATGGATGTCATTTTATCGTTTGATTTCGTCCATAGTCGGACCCTACTCTTGTGTATGATGCTTGAGTATGTTGTTGTATTGATGTGACTCTGATGTAGCTTGTGGCGAGTGTAAGCCAATTCCATATACTCATCTCTTCTGTACATGTACTTGTAATGATATCCATTCTTGCAACACAACGAGATGCGCTTCTATCCCTGTCGAGGCCCTTGTGCCAAAATATGGATAGGACCGCATCTTGGGCATGAGAACCACCATGAAGAACCTCCGGAGGAACTCTAAAATGAAAGGATGATAGAAAGAATTGAAGGATGCAAAAAGAACAAGATTGGGCCTTCCAATGATATAGAAGAAGCTTCGAAAAGAGATATTTGAGCAACATGGAACTCCGGAAAAGAGAAGATAAGAACACTTGAAATCGAGAATTGATATCATGAACAACTCCGGAAGAAGGATTGAGATCACTTGGATGAAATAAGAATAGGAATTATGGTATGCCTATCCTTCATCAAGTTAAATTTATGACAAATAGCGGATTTCACACACCACTTATTCTTCTTGCAAAGAATTGAAGAGATAGAGATAAATCACACACTTGAACACCGGAAAGAATTCCAAACGAAAGAGGATAAAGCAAATGAATGATATAACATGAGAACGAAGAGATCATGGTCCACCTAATAGGAAAACTTCAACAAGGCACCGGAGTAATTGAGATACAAATGAAGGGACAACAATTAAGAATAATTTGAGAACGAAAGCTGAAAGCTATGAACGAAGAAATCTTCTGAAATGAAGGCCTTTGGAAGGATCTAGAAATGAAAACAATTCTGAATGCGCCAGATAGATATGGGAGAAATTTCTCATGACTGGACACAACTTGAGATGATGGAAACCAGCTAAAACCATGAATCTTTAAGAGAATGAGCAAAGATTAAGAGAAACACTCCTTCGGTCTACAATGCAGACAATGACGACGAGAAACAACATCATGAATTACTAAGACACTCCGGAATAATGAATCAAGAAAAGGTTGAGCCAACAATGAAAATGATTTAGAGCGATCTTTGAGAAGGCACATGACTGATGAAAAACATACTTACGTCATATTTGAAGAGACTTGAGAACATCTCCAAAAAGATTAGAAGAGCCAGGTAAGATCCTGGGGAAAAAACCTTTGGGTTATGGGCCCACTCAAAAGAAATCACTGTTGAAACAATTGATTAAAGAGAGAGATTGCACTAGTAAAAATTAAGAACTTCATGATATGAGACCCTTGAAATAATTTAAGAGGACAAGAATGAAAATGAATGCTTCTGAGATATCTTCAACACTTCGGATAGAATAGAGAGGGATGAATAAACAAGAGAGGCTTGATAAAGAATTGCAACATGAGAGAGCAATTAGAGAATTAAAATGATATGATGAACACCAAGAACTTGAATTGAATCCACCGGAAAAGAAAAAAACAAGATGAATACTAACAAATTATAACTTGAGCACTGAGCATCTTCATAAAGAATCACCGGAGAAGAATAACAACGAGAACAAGGAATATGAGGATAAATCTTGAAATTGGAACTCTTGAGAATATACACAAGAAATCACCGGATAGATATGAAGAAATGATAGCAGAAGCATTACATGAATAGAAAGACACATGAATGAGAATTTAATCATTGAAGAAAAGGGCGGGAGGGTGGGAAAACGAAGAAACTTGGAATAGATGAGACAACTCTGGAACGAAATAAAAGGATTGATCTTGCAATATTGAAGAGGATGGAGTTATCTTAAAGAGAAGGACATCGGTAGGAAAAGAATTGATATGACAACTTGATTGGGAAAAAGAATTAGTATTCCCGCAGAAATATGAGAACACTTCTTAGGAAAGATATGAGATCACCACTTGACATTGAAGCAACTCGAATTACCATATTCAAAACAAAACACATGATGAGGTTTATGAAACAAGCCAGAACAAATACATACCCACTATGTACTTGTTGGAAAGATAATCCTAGGTACCTACTTGAATTCCCACCTAACAACTTTCGAAAACTTTCTCGTTATGCAATTCGGTGTGGGGGATACAAGGAGGAAATATCTCACACAACTAACAAACATACACCCCAAATGTATCCATCCTTCAACACATAACCAGAGGCTTTCGCAAATCCATCTATCTCGAATCCTCGGACTCACAACAATACTAAACCATGGTGGTATCCCGGACGCCTCCCCAGTACTGGGTGACTCCGACCTTATCTCACCACGACAAGTATTGAAGCAATTCCGAACACCCTCCATCCTGCGATACTAAGAAAACTGAATGATAACGATGTGCCAAGAATCCCTCGAAGCTCAACTCCCCGGAAGAAATCAAGTCAGACAGGAGGCACCAAGACAGAACTCCGTGACATCGGCATCATATAGTTTCCAAAATACCTGCGTGATCCTAAAAAAATTTGAGCAAGAGGGGAAGTAGAATCAAAATACCTAAGTCGAATACCTCACCGAAGCATAGAAGAGGAGTAAAAAGAATCCTACTCTCCGATATAACTAGACTCAAAATAGTTTTTTTACTAGACTCGACTCGTTCAAGTTCGATCAATCAAGGGGGCTCCTAGGTCGGAACCTGGCTCTGATACCAACTTGTCATGCCCAAGATGCGCACCTATCCATATTAAGGCACGAGGGCCTCGCAAGGGATAGATACGGATCTCATCGTGTTGCAAGAATGGATATCATTACAAGTACATGTATAGAAGAGAAGAGTATATGGAATTGGCTTACACTCGCCACAAGCTACATCAGAGTCACATCAATACAACAACATACTCAAAGATCATACAAAAGAGCAGGGTCTAACTACGGACTAAATCAAACGATAAATGACATCCACCCATGCTATCCCAGGCTGCCTCCTGGAACCCATCCTAGATTGATGATGAAGAAGAAGAAGAACTCCAATCAAATCAAGCAACGCGCTCACGTTCAATCAGCACATTACCTGCACCTACAACTATTGTTATAGTAATCTGTGAGCCATAGGGACTCAACAATCTCATTTCCAAGGGTATCAAGACTATTAAAGCTTAGTAGGTAAGGTATGGTTAAGTGGAGAGGCTACAGCTAGCGACTAAGCATTTATTTGAGTGTCTAACTTATGAGTACAGAAAATAAAGTATGGTGGTCTACGCATAATGGATGTGAACTAGTAATGATCACTAACTGATCCTGAACACCTACTTATGTCAATCATAACCCCACCGTGTTCTCTTCCGAGTAAGAACTCACGAGAAGAGACAGTCACGGTTACGCACACAGTTGTGTATTTTATAAGATTTTACTTCAAGTTTGCTATGACCGGGTATTAAACAAAGTATACAAGTTTGCCACATAACCGCGGGCACGGCTTCTCGAAAAGATTTAACCCTGCAGGGGTGCTCCAACTCATCCATCACAAATTAACCACACGCAGCGGGAATAACCTCAACCACGGATCTCGTGATCATAGTAGGAAATTCCAAAGGAAATCCGACACCTCGAGATAGCCCGAAGAAAATCGGAGTTCCTCACTCAAGACGTTCGAGAAAGGTAAAACAAATCCAGCAAGGCCACCCGACGTGCCGACAATCCCGATAGGAGCCGCGTATCTCGTTCTCAGGGCACAATAGATGAGCGACGCGTACAGTGGCCTGTTAGAAATCTCCCATGTTGCCCTGGGTTTGCCCCGCATAGTGCTCTAGGATGGACCAACACTCATGAGGAGCACTGGCCCGGGTTGTTGAGTACTTATCCACAGGGTCCGGAAAGCCCCTATGCAAGTTCATTAGTTATTAGGCAAATGTAGTACCAATGTTGGGCCTTGCCAGACAAGCTTTATTCTAACCCGAAAATCAAGGAGGTCCCCATAACAACATCGAGCATGTTAGGAGCGCTCAGTTATGGAAAATAGCATCGGTTCACAAGTAACTAGGGTGGCAAGAGTGGAACAAAACCCCGAGCAAAGGCCAAGCCTTCCACCCTTTACCAAGTATATATGTGCATTAAATTAAATAGCAGCAATAATGTGATATAACAAAATAATGTCCATGTTTACAGATGGAAGCAATTGCACCTGCTGCTAGAAATGCTATAAGAAGGGATGAGCAAGCAGTAACATAGCCAAACAAAGGTTTGCTGGGATGTGGAGGGGTTGGAGGCTTTTCATGGCATTGTTGGGAGGCTTGACAAACAAGTGGTAGGTAGCATGACATAACGATAAAAGCGAGACAACTAGCATAGCAATTATAGTAGTGGTATCTAGGGAAATGTGTCATCTCGCCTGAGATCCCGCTCAGAAGAAGATTGAGTCCATGAAGAAGATGAGCCAACGTAGTCAAACGAATCCTCACACTCCGAACGCTTTCGGTACTCTATTGAGGAGAAGCAATCCGAAACAAACAATCAACACAAGATCTACCACAACATATGCATGACACGATGCGCAACAAATATGATGCATGTCCGGTTTAAATATGCAAGGCATGACAATTCACATCAATCAACTACTACACATTGAAGTGAAGCTCAATATGCAACGAGTTGCATATTGACGAATCTCCATGTTCGGATTATTTAGTTCACTCCCGTTAAGTACACAACAATATTAAATGTTCTTAAACATGTCAAGAGGTGAAGCATAAGTAAACTACCTATCTAGGCATGTTAAATGAAGCCAGAAACAACTTATAGCATTTCCGAAATGACCTCATATGTTAATTTCGAAATTGGTCCATCTCTCAACTAATCATGTTTTATATTTGTTAAACAACAGAATAAATCACACCACGCAATTCTACACGTCATACTAGTCGATTTACATAGAGGGAACATCTCAAACGGAGCTACGGTCTAAAAGATATGCGCCACACAAGATGCACATGTCATGAATGCAAATGCATGGAAAATAAAATCACAATCATTTCAAATCATGAATGAAGCAAGTTATTATGAAACTACATGAGATTCTAAGCAAGTTTGATATGCAATATGTCCAAAACGGAGCTACGGTTGAACCACAAACACCAAAACAAGTTTTAGTTGAAATGTGCCCAAAACAGCAACTTAGCATATTACACGCATGAAAGCAACAAGCTACAAGATCCTAAAATGCACAAACTAAGCATGGGGAAGTATTATATGACACATACTTCATTTCATCTTCACATATCATGTAACAAACCTACGTGGATCACATGGTAGTAAGCTCACAAGGTGGTTACTTGAAAACAGTTTCAGACTTAGTGAAAATAGCAGTTTTTGACAGTGCAGTTTTTATCATGAAGGCATATTGACAGCAGTGAAACTATATGCTACAGGGCATATAATGGCATGAAACTTAACAGCATACTAAAGGACATTATCAACTACAAATAACTCCATTACACCTACCACAAAAGGGTTCTAGATCACTAACAAAACACATGGCAAGACAGCAACAAAATCTAACAGATTCCAGACAGAAATATTTTGGACCCTCAAAACAGCAGTATTTTATAGCAAGTTGTCAACAACATAATAACACCTATACATGCATTTCTATGACAATCAAAATGTTTGGGGGCTAGGACACATATCAAAGGGTATATCTCATGTTCAAACTTATTTCAAATCAAGCATGTATTAAATCACACGAAAATGACAAAAGGGCATCGCAGCAATATGACATGCACACAAAAATGCTCAAATGACAAAACTAAATGCGCAGATAAATACTATGGATTTTTCTACCCCGAAAACATATATAATATGAATAGGTTCATGTGGAAAAATAATCACATTTGATTATGCAAGTTTGTGTCATAATTTATTAGCAAGTCATTTATGCAAAATAAAATGCAAACATCATGCCAACATTTTTATCATGCATGAAATGCGATATTATGAAACTCCACCTAATTCTACACATTTTACATTTAGGGTTTGATTAAATCCGAGGCACGGATAATTAAATATGAGCATATGCGAATTATGGCAATTATGCAAAATAACAGAAAATGACATGTTAAATATTTTAAGCATGGATGCAAATGGCATATTATTAATCTACACACTTTCCTAAGCATTTTTCATATATAAAACATTTTATTTCGCCGCATGATTAATTAGTTATTAACGTTTTAAATTATGCAATGCCTACACACGAAAAATTAATACAACGCGCGGTTGGGGGGCTGGTGGGCTCACCATGGGCCAAGGCCCATTCGGTGCACATGGAGCTAGGCTGGGAGATCTGGGCCGACGCTGGCCCAGCCGCGGGAGCAAGGCGGTCAACGCGGGCGAGCGGCTCGTCCTCCTCCTCCCGATCCGATCGGGGAGGCAGGGGCGGTGCTCCACGGCCAGGGGAGGCAGTGGACGCCAGGGATGAGGAGATCCGGCGGCGGGGCACCAGATCCGGCGGCGGGGCACCAGATCCAGCGGTGGCTGGCCCGTTCCCGGTGACGTTGAGCTGCGGCCGGGCGGAGCTTCGGGCATGGCGCCTGGGAACCTGTAGGGGAGAGAGAAGAGGGAGAGGTGAGAGGAAGAAGAAGGGAAGAGAAGGAAAGGAGAAGGGCGGCGAGGGTCCGTTGGCCCTCCGACAGGGCAGCATGGCAGGGGAGGGCACGACACTCGGGCGGCCATGGGAGGCGCTCGGGAGGAGCTGCTCTCCTTGGGCAACGGTGGCTCGGGAGCCTGCGGGCGGTGGCGCGACCTGGTCTCGGGGCGGGCCCAGATGGGCTTTCGCGGGCCTGGCGTCTGGAGGAGGGAGAAGGAGGGGTTTGGCACGGGATTCAAGGGAAATAGGGTTAGCTACCGAATTAGGAAGGGGGAGGGTCTATTTATAGGTTTAGGGGCTAGGAATGACGGTCTCTGTCCGTTTTTGGACCGTACGATCTCGATCAGACGGCCCAGAAGCGGAGGGGGCTACGGATGGCTGTGTAGATGGGCTAGGTGGGGAAGAGAGGGAAGGTTTGCAGCCCGTGAGACGAAGTTTTAAAACACCGACAACGTCCGACGAATAACCGATGACCGCACTGCTACGGCTGACCGACGGGGTATCAAACAAACTCAGAATGCGACGAAATTTGATGGGCGAACTACCTACAATATAACAAGACAGCACGCCAAGTTTCGACCCAATCCAAGAATATTTTTAGCATGCCTTTTAAAACATTTTTAAAATGATGCTGCAGGCGCGTGTGTGTGTGGTTGGTCTCAAAATGGGCAACGACAAGAACGAAGAGAACCGGCAACTACGAACGGATGCAAGTTTTCAAAAACGGGTGACAATGCTATGCAGATGATGCGAATGAAGCGATGATGAATGCAACAACCAAACGAAACACATACGAGAATGGAAAGAAAGGGGAATCTTCTGGAATCTTCTGGAGCGTTGGTCCCGGGCTGTTACAGAAGTACATCGTGATGATCCACCTCAATCTCCTTCACCACCACCTCAAGGAGACGACACGTTCAAAAAGAACAATGAAGAAGACAAGGATGATGATGAGGAAGCTCCACCATCCAACAAGCAAAAGATACCGTGAGTTCAAGCAAGAGTGAAAAATAATCATACCTTAGAGCAAGTCATTGTATTGAGCCTATGAAGGTGGAAGAAGCACTCGAAGATCCGGATTGGGTGAATGCAATGCATGAAGAGCTTCACAACTTCAAGAGGAACAAAGTGTGGATGCTTGTGGAGAAACCCAAGGACAAGCAAAACATCATCGGAACCAAATGGGTCTTTCGGACCAAGCAAGATAGAGATGGTCAAGTTTTTCGCAACAAGGCACGACTCGTGGAACAAGGCTCCACACAAGTCGAAGGTATGGACTACGGTGAGACCAATGCCCCTGTTGCTAGACTTGAAGCTATTCGTTTATTGCTTGCTTATGCAAATCATCATGACATCACTCTTCACTAAATGGATATTAAAAGTGCATTTCTAAATGGGGAGATTGAGGAAGAAGTCTATTAAGAAACCCCCTGGTTTTGTGAATCCTAAGAAACCCAACCATGTTTACAAGCTTTGTAAAGCTCTCTATGGACATCAACAAGCCCCTCGTGCTTGGTATAAATGCCTAACAAAGTTTGTTCTTGGAAATGGTTTTGATATTGGTAAAATTGACGCACCTTATTCACAAAAACATTTAATGGTGAATTATCTATGTGCCAAATTTATGTGCATGATATTTTGTTTGGATCTAGTAACCCACAATTTAGTGAGAAATTTCAAAGGTTGATGTCCGAGAAGTATGAGATGTCCATGATGTGTAAGCTGAAATTTTTCCTCGGTTTGCAAATCTAGCAAACGAGAGAAGGAACTTTCATATCTGAAAGAAAGTATACCAAGGACTTGATCAAGAAGGTTAACATGCATTAGTGTAAAGGTATGAAAACCTCTATGCCTACTAGTGGACATGTTGATCTCACCAAGGAGGACAAACCTGCTGATCAAAAGGTTTAGTGATCAATGATTTGTTCATTGCTATATCTATGTGCCTCTCGTGCTGATATCATGCTTAGTGTTTGCACGTGTGCTAGATATCAAGCTACTCCTAAAGAGTGTCATCTTAAGTCCGTGAAAATAATTGTGAGATACTTGATACATACACCAAACTTTGGCATTTGGTATCCCAAGGGATCTTCTTTTAATCTTGTTGGCTATTCCAACTCGGACTATGCCGGAAACAATATTGACTGAAAATCCACCTCGGGTACTTGTCAATTTCTTGGTAGATCTCTTGTGTCTTGGTCCACCAAAAAAACTAGGTATATCTATCTACCAGCGAAGCGGAATACATTGCCGCTGGATCATGTTGTGCTTAATTGCTATGGATGACTCAAACTCTAAAGGACTATGGCATACATGTGAGACATGTACCATTGTTATGTGACAATGATAGTGCAATCAAAATTTCTTATAATCTCATGCAACATTCGCAAACCAAGCATATTCAAGTTCGACATTAGTTCATTTGTGATCATGTTGCCAAAGGAGATACCAATCCCAAGCATGTTCGTACTGAAAACAATTGGCCGATATCTTTACTAAGCCACTTGATGAGAAAGTGTTTTGTCACGTGAGGAGTGAGTTGGACATCCTTGATTCTTCAAACTTTAGCTAGACTCACTTGGTTGCGTGCAAGGGCATGAAGATACAAGATACTTCCATGATGCACTTGACATGCTATCTTATACCATGGAAATATATGATCCCTTGCATTGCAACTAACCTTTTGTAGGTACTTGGAATAACTTCATTCCACAAGATTGACACCAACTCCAATCACAAGAATTCTTTTCATGACCAAGTATCCAAAACCCTTCTTTGATGATGGAAGGAAGAAGACAACTCAAGCATATCCTGTTGGAGATATGCCCTAGAGGCAATCATGTATGATGATATTTCCTATGTGTTTATGAATAAAGATAGTCCTTGGACATTATCATTGATGTGTATTAACAAGTATGTGACTTGTTTGTTAGACTATGCATTGTATGATGACTATTCTAAATGGTCCCTAGTTGAAAGGGTTGTGTGGACACACAGCCAGTTAGACTAGCATATGACACGGTGGATCGTCCGGTATCACTAACCATGTAGCATTGGATGCTATCCGGATAATATGGACTTAGAAAGGTCTGGTTAGATTTGACATAGTCGGATCCGAGTCGAGATAAGGACTGAGTTGGACAGACCCAACTATGAGACGCAGTGATAGGTCATCTGTGAGTCTCTAGTACAACATACATTCTATGTCCTAAGACCTGAGCTAGCGCATGTACTCGGGATGGTGATAGACTTGATTTGGGCCAACCAAACGCTACTCCATGACTGGGTAGTTACAAAGGTAGGTTTCGGGCTTGTCTAGACCCATGCTGCGAGGCATGGTCAAGCAAGATGGAATTTAACCCTCTGATCAGGAGAGATATACTCTGGGTCCCTCGGGTGATCCGACCTAGATAGGCATGGACATGCGATAAGGATTATGAGATAATCCGAATGTTGGTCGGATTGACTAGAACGAGAAAGAGGTCGTGCTGCAACAAGGATGACCATGTCACCTTGTGCATGACAACATATATTGTGTAGCAAAGGGAACATAAGTGTGAAGTACAGATTCGCCTAACCAGCTTCATCGGACACTTGGAGTCGGCACGTCTTGCTAGAGGCCGCTATCGACGGGTCGAGTCGGATGTCATCTCACTCGCGACCAAGTGGACGAGAACCTAAAGGGTCGCGTGCTTAAGGGAAGGAACACATTGCCTTTAGGATCCGTGCGAGGCCCAAGAGTTGAGCCCGCGCCAGATGCCTATATATAGTGGATGTGTGGCACATCCATCCGGTTGATCGCTTCAGAGCTGTCATTAGTGATTTGCATGAGTTGCAAGTAACCACCTCCAGTCGCCGTCGATGACCGTGTGATCGGACCTAGCAGTCCGCCGCACGGGTGTTCCTCCTACACGCACGGATACCATTAGAGGCGGTGCACTTGCGCTGCTCCGGCGAACCTGTACGTGGGATCTGGCGACCGGCTGTTTGAGGGAGATCAGACGAGGAGGAGATAGACCACACAAACGCGCTGCCCCAATTCTATTTCCGCTGCACGACACTGCGCGTCTAGTGGTAACAATCTATGATCCATCTCCGTAGCAAGTTCTTGGATGTTCTGCGCGTAGGAAAAATTTAATTGGCATGCGATACACCTATGGTAGAACCCAACAGATCCTTGGCATATATTTGACGTGATCACAATGCTAATTATCATTTGATATCATGTCTTTTGGATATATCTTGTTCTTCCTTCCTTGACTAATCCATGTAGGTGAAAAGAGAACCAAAACAAACAAGGACTTATCCCAACTCAAGATGATCTTTGTCAAAATCGAGCATCCAGAACAAGTTATCCTACGTGCCACGTCATCAACATCACTCAAAGGTATGTGCTCGTATCCTTGAAAAAGCTTTACTCCAAGTCATGAGATAAAGCAACTCAAGAGATATGAAGACATTAAAATGCTTAATCGAAAAATAGTAACCCCATTTTGAGCTTAACGATGAGTATGACCTATGATCAAGTATTCTTGCTTGGCTCCTAAGTCAATAAACTCTAATATAGGTGACCTAGTCACCGACCATCATCCGGATGAAGCTTCACATGTGGTTCATCCTATATTTGGATGATTTCTTGGAACCACTCAAATCTTATCTAGTGGATATTTCTTTGAAAATTACATTATATTTTCTTTGCATATCTTTTTGACATTTCAATGTATGTTTTCCAAACTCATTTGCAAGTTTCTGAAATTTTCCAAATTTCTGTTTACACCTCGGATTCTCTGACTCAAACCACTCGATCTCACAGATTCAGCAGATGAGCTGCTTGACCTCAATTCGATTTCACCAACTCCTTTGCCTCAAAGCTACTGATTTTGATTTATTCTCTAGTTTTTATTCATATTGGAAATTTCTTATTTCTTGAGTGATCCATTATTTATATATATAATAAGGTGGAGAAATATTATTCAAGGGTCCCCAAGTCAAAGTAGGAGAAGTCTTACAAGCCTTCTGATCAGTGAAAGAGGGAGAATTTATCATATATTATTCCTTAGACTTAAATGCTCTCTATGATCCTCATTGTTTTCCATGACCCTTGATCTCTAAGATCCCTTCTAACTCAATGATCCATGTGTCTGACCCTATGTATGGACCTTTTTTGAAATTAATGCCAATGGGGGAGAATACCAAAGCTTCAATGCTAAGGGGGAGATACATGCTTCAATGCAAAGGGGAGATAGACCTAAGGGGGAGAATGTCAAAAGCTTATGCTTATGTAAACAAGGGGAGAATACCAAAGTAGGGGGAGAAATGACATTGTTAAACACTACTTAAGGGGAGAGAGAGCATGCCTAATCTTATTACATCATTTGAGGAGAAAGAAACTATGTTTTATTTGATATTATTATGTGCTATTCTCATGTTAGACTTGTCTCACCCTACCTACTCTCAATATCTACATGCTAAAATTCAGGGGGAGAGGATGACCTACAATCTCACATTTATAGGAGAAAGTAGTAAATAATCTTGGAGACATATCAATCTTAAGGAATAGTGTATTCTATTTGATCTCCACATCTTGATACTATTGAGTTCCATTGCATTTTGATTTGTAGAATACACTTTTGTTTCCTAACATTGTTTTCTCAAGTGTATTTCTACTACTAGAATGCTCAATAATTCAAGGTAAGTATATGCATCATACCCTTGGTCAAGATGAGCTCTTGCTTCTTGCACATATTGTTTGCAAGAGTGAAATCTTGAACAAGGATACATCTCATTCACATACATTTGATGCATATAGACAACATAACATGACTCATCTTATCCCTTCTACTATATGTATGTCCATGCATTCCAAAGAAACTACCCTTTAAAGGGTTATACACATTTAGGGGGAGCAACTTTTAGTCATGTGTCTCTCAAAGTCTTCATTATATCTTTGCATATACTTATTTGAAGCTTTGATTGTATGTTGTCATCAATTATAAAAAAGGGGGAGACTGAAACAACATATGCTCCCTTGGTGGTTTTGATAATTCATGACAACATACATTGTCTCATGGACTAATACTTCTACCTAGTTTATTTCAAGTTTAGTCCACAGAGAGTGTTGTCAAAGGGTGTCAGGAGATTCCCCAATGAGAGGAAGAAGATGCAAGGAGTGGAATGGCGAGGCTTCAAGCTAGAAGACTCTCTTTTTACCTTGTGAGAAATAACTTTGAGTCCATAGGAAAGCCAATACTATTAAAAGGGGCTAAGGTATTGTTGGTGAACAAATTTCTCCACGTGCACAAGTTCTAGCCAGCAAAAAACCCACAAGCTTTCCCACAAAATACTTTGGCAAAAACCTAATCCACAAAATAGGTGCCACCAAGTTTTCATCCGGCTCTACCGATTTTACACCCAAGAGAAAACCGTAGCCAAACCCTAGCATTTAGGTACAACTGAGACTACATCGGTGCAACCGAGTTTTGGTGACCATGATTTGGTTGACTATTTTCATAGAATTGGAAATTCTGTGTTTATGATTTAGTCTTGCTGAGTTTTGGAAACTGCCCTCGGCCACTAGTTTCGGTACCACCGAGATTCCTATGTCGGTCTCACCAAGATTCCGAAAGTTGCCACATTTTGAACAGGTCGGTACAACCGAGTTTTGCTTCGGTTTCACTGAGTTTGTGAATAATGTTGTAACGGTTGGATTTTTGGAGATGTATATATATAACCCTCCACCACATCCCACTTGCAAGAGAAGCACTCAGAATAGTTGCCCACTTCCCATATCCAAATTTCTGAGAGAGAACCGCCTACCCTTGTGTTGAAATCAAGATCATCCAGTCCAACCATATGGATCTTGATTTCTAGCCTCCCCAAGTTGCTTTCCACCCAATGAATCTCCTCTACCAAGCCAAATATTTGAGAGATTGATTGAGTGTTGAGGAGTCTATCATCTTGAAGCACAAGAGCAAGGAGTTCATCATCACTATCAAGCCTGTTACCTCTTAGAGGGTGGTGCCTCCTAGATTGGTTAGGTGTTGCTTGGGAACCTCCTACTTCCTGTTGTGGAGTTGAACCAAGAAGTTTGTATGGCAAGGAGATCGCCTACTTAGAGAAGATCTACCCATAGTGAGGCTAGTCCTTCGTGGATGGAAGCTGTTATTGAATAGTCAAGGTTGCTACTCCGTGGACCCTTATGGGGGGAGCCCTTCGTGGACTCTCGTGACCACTACCCTATGTGGGTTGATGAATACATAAATGTGGATGTAAAATAGCGCCACCTATCGGAAGAGCGGGAAAAACCTTCGTGTCGACAACTGCGTTTGATCTTCCTTTCTCTACTCTCTTACATATATGGTCTTACTTTTCACTGCCATATTTGTTGACTATCATGTGTAGGGTGCATTAGACTTGTCATAGTTGCTAAAATCTGCCTACCTATTAACATGGGAAAACGCTAGGTTTTAATTCTTGCAAGTACTCTATTCATGCCCCCCTCTCAACGTCTCTTCTATCGATCCCCTCAGCTTCCAAAAATAGACAGGCGGAGGAAACTGCCCAAAGAACCTCCTATGGCCTAGCCGATTATAGTGCAGACAGCGTAGCAGCCCAGGACAAAATCTGGACACATGATCGGTCCGATTACAAGAAACACAAATCGGTCGGTCCAGCATGCATGGGGCTTCCGGTACGTCCACTTGGTTCGCGTAGAGGCAGTGATCAACCAAAGAGAGGCAACACTGTCAGATGATGCTAGGGCGATTCTCATGCATGTGACCTAAACAAGAACAAATGGAGAATTTTAGGAGTCTTTTATCAATATAGTCCTGATTTGGCACGTCCAAAATCCGCACCATACTTTTTATCTCAGAATTTGAGTAACCCGCCTACCAACCATCCCGTATATGTTAGAATTTGTCATCAGATAAAGAATCCCAATAATTTTACTGAAAATTGAATCCTTGGAAACAATGCTTAACAGTTGAGGTAATCTCTAGGTGCGGGAAGGAAAAGGATCCTAACTAAACGCAATCAAATTTCATGGTAGATACCCGGAAGTTAAACCTTCCAAATGTGATGCCTTCCGCCGGACAAGAAACTCCGGCGAAGCTCATCGACAGCAATGGTGAAAAGCCCATTTTAGTTAAAGCACAAAGTGAATCGGGGTGTAACTTAGAACTTTTTAAGATTTTAACAAATTAGATTGAACTGCCATCAACCAGTCCCAATCAACTTAGTGTCTACATGCCAGAAAGGGTCTTTGTGCTCAGATGTAGTTGGAGTAGAGCCACAAAATAGATGAAAATGATAGATAAAATCCAGCCAAATCCGATCTCACAAACCATAAATGAAATGTACAACTTTACTGGAAGCCACAAAGAACCGAAAACGACGATTATTCAGTTGAAAGACCTTGAAACCAGAACTAATACCGCCAATGCAGGATTGAAGTGCGAGGCCAAGTGGCTCCTCTATAAGAGGGAAGGAATCCAATGAGAAACTAACCACCGGAAAGGACTCTTTGGTGTCCGCCATAGAGGAGAAGTGGACCGATGAATGGAACCGAGAATGCACGTGTTCCTCCATCGCAAGGCCCGGGGAGAAGTCCAAATGGAGGAGGCCCTCAATGAGGCCATCAGAGGGGCAGATCTAGGAGGAAACCCAAGAATCACCATTGGAAGGGGCTGAGGTGGGTGGGGTGGGATATGCCATCAGACCCTCATAGAATAAGATATAGAACGCTCGTCGTTACCTACCACTTGAATGTCAAGCCTCACAACATTGCCATAAACAACCTCTACCCCTCCACCTTCTTATTTGGCTAAGTTACCACTTGCTAAGCCCTTCTTATTGTGTTGCTAGTTGCAGGTGTAGGTTATTTCCATGTGATAACATGGATATCTTGGGATATCACAATAATATGGCTATTTAATTTAATGCACATGTATACTTGGTAAAAGGTGAAAGGCTTGGCCTTTTTCTCGATGTTCTGTTCCATCTTTGACACCCTAGTTACTTGTGTACCGGCGTTATGTTCCATATTGAGCACTCCACTAATAAACTTGCATGGGGACTTTGTGGACCCCATGGATAATTAATCATCCCCCGGGCCAGTGCTTCTCATGGGTGTTGGTCCAAAAGTAGAGCATTGTGCAAGGCCATAGTATGGAAACTTGGGTGATTTCTATCAAGCCACCATAGGCATTGCTTATCAGACGTGTGTTGAGAACGAGATACGCAGCTCCTGTCGGGTTCATCAACACGGGGGGGCAGTATTGCTGGATTTGTTTTACCTTTAAAGAACATCTTGTGCACGGGATTCCAAGGATACTTTGGGCTATCTCGAGGTTGAGGTTTTCCACCTGGATTCCAAGGATACTACGAGATATCCCGTGATTGATGTTTTCAAAGCAGCTTGTGGCTAGTTTGGGATGGATGAGTTGGAGCACCCATGCAGGATAAAATCATTAGGCAAGCTGTTCCCATGGTTATATGGCAACTTGGAAATTTGTTTAACACCCGATCATACAAAACTTGAAGTAAACTCAAATAAAATACACCAACCGTGTGCGTAACTGTGGCTGTCTCTACTCGTCAGTTCTAAACCGAGAGAGAACATAGAGGGGTTATGATTGAATCGTAATTAGGTGTTCAGGATCACATCTTGATCATTACTAGTTCATGCCTGTTTATGCGTAGATCACCCTTCTTATTCTTGTACTCGCAAGCTAGCCACTCAAATAAATGCTTAGTGCTTACTACAGCCTCACCACTTAACAATGCCTCGCCCATTAAGCTTTACTAGTCTTGACACCCTTGGAAATGATAGTGTTGAGTCCTTGTGGCTTATAGATTACTGATATGTCTACAACGTATCCATAATTTTTTCTTGTTCCATGCTGTTATATTATCAATATTGGATGTTTTACAATCATTTTACAACAACTTCATATCATTTTTGGGACTAACCTATTGACATAGTGACAAAGTGCCAGTTGTTGTTTTTGCTTGTTTTTACTTTGTACAAAATCACTAACAAACGAAGCCCAAACACCGTGAAAAATTTTGGAGAATTTTTTTGGGCCAGAAGATAGCAGATGGTCCAATGAAGTGCTGGAGAGGAAGGCCGAGGTGGGGAACACCCACCAAGGCGCTAGAGGCCCCTGGCATAGCCTGGTGGGTGGTTCCCACCTCGGGACACCCCCCTCCACCGACTATCGCCTCTATAAATTCTTAAATATTCAGAAAACCCTAGAGGAGTTGATGATACATAATTCCAGCCAACACAAGTTCCAGAACCTCGAGATCCAATCTAAAACCATCATGGAGGGGCGCGACGTCTTCATTGGTGTCTCTTTGATGATGCGTGAGTAGTCCACCATAGACCTACAGGTCCATCGACAGTAGCCAGATGGCTTCCTATATAATGATCATTGCCTGGAGATCGGCATGATTATTTGATCTTATATCAATTTCCCAACAGTAATTTGTTCACTCACCATGCGCTATACTCATGAGAGAAGCCACTAGCGAAACCTACGCCCCCCGGGTCTACTTTTCCAACATATTGCTTTTTGATCTACTATGTTGCCGTTTTGTTTTTTGATCTATTAATACAAAAAAAGAAAATACCTTGCTGCACTTTTTGTTTACCTATTTTATTTCGTGTTCTTGCAAGATCTATTTGCCAAAATTATCACTACCTAATCTATCTTTTTATCGTTGAGAGCTTGACCACCTCTCTTAAGCATTGGGTTGCAAGTATTTGTTATTTGTGTGCAGGTGTTGTTTAAGTAGGTGATTGATCTTCCTCTACAGATTGATACCTTGGTTTCATAACTGAGGGAAATACTTACCGTTGTTGTGCTGCATCATCACATCCTCTTTGGGGAAATACCGACGCAGACTCAAGCCACGTCAAAGGAATTTCTGGCGTCGTTGCCGCGGACGAGGCAATCTCTTCGCATGCCAATCTTGGTGCCGGGGAGACCTCATCAGCATCTACCAAGTTCCTAATCACCAATCAAATCTCCTTGCATTTTATATTATTTGCTATTTTCTTCTCGTTTTCCTCTCCCCCAATTCAAAAATTTGCCATTTTTCGCCCTCTTTCTCATTTACCAATTTCCCGTTTGATCTTTTGCTTATTTATCACCATGAGTGATTTTGATATGGCAGAAATAGATGATGACAGGACTCCTAAAATGGGACGTTCTAGTAATCTGGATTCTAAAACTTTTGTTTTGGGGCAAGGGAACATTGTAGGAAAAGAAACTATCCACAAATTTTTCAATTGCGTTGGAAACTCGACACTTTATGATGCTCCTATACTTGAAAGAACTAAAACTTATGAGGAAGCTATCTTAGCGCTAGTTCTAAAACTTGAAATAAGGTTTATCCACACACATCCTACCTTTCAAAGATTGTTTTATGAGCTACCTTTTCTAAAAGATCCTAAAGCTAAAAATTTAGCTACCTTGTTCTCATGAATGAATTTGATCGCATAGTATGAGAAGCTAGGGAAATTTTTGATCATTTTGGTAAGAGCCATGGAAAAACGGTAATAGATGAGATCCTTTATGAAAGTGATTACATGTTTAAGACATTTGCTTGGGAATAATCAATTTTTTTATGAAAACCTTAATAAGGAAGTCCCCATTTTATATATGATCCAACAATCTTGTAATGATGTTAACCAACAATACTCTTGGATTATAGCCGGTAATCAAAGAGGATACATAGATGGACAACTTGATAGTGCTAGAACTTCTATGGTAATGTGTTTCAAGTTGTATTTACAAAGCCTCTTGATGAAAATACATCCATGAAGAAAAATAAGAAATATTATGTTTTCTAGTATTTGTACAATTATGCTTCTGTTATGATTGTGTTTTAATGTTTTATTTAGTGTTTGTGCCAAGTAAAACCTTGAGGATGATTCATAAGATGAGTAGAAACAATGTTGAACCTGAAATAGATATTTTGCCTCAAGTGCACGAATTTTAATTGCTTACTGGAGCGTGAAAATGAGCTAAAAAATTAACAAATTATTTATATACAAATTCATTACTTTGTCCTAACTAGTCAAAAAAATTGTATTTACATAATTATGGTTAGAGTACAAATTACTACAGACTGTTCTGTCTAAAAAAGATTTTGTTTTTGTTGCATTGTGTGCTTGTTTTGACGAATCTATGGCTTGTATCGGCTGGTATAAGTCATGGTAAAGTTAGAATGCAGTATATATAATGCAATAATAAAATATGGTGGGTTTACAACAACACTTAGAGTGGTAAATTTTCTTTATTGTACTAACGGATCTCACGGGAATTTTGTTAAGTTTTGTGTGATTGAAGTTTTCAAGTTTTGGGTGAGATCAGGATGGATGAAGGAATAAGGAGTAAGAAGAGCCTAAGCTTGGGGATGCTACAACACCCCAAGATAATATATAAAGAGTAATAAGCAACTAAGCTTGGGGATTCCCCGAGTGGCATCCCCTCTTTTTTCTAACAACCATCGGTATTTTACTTGGAACTATAATTTTATTTGTCACATATTATGAGTTTTGCTTGGAGCGTCTTGTGTCTTTGCTTTATTTGCTTTTTATCCTTGCTGCACACACCTATTTGTGAGCCCCAAAATTATTCTAGAATTTGTCCATATGATTCACTTAAATCTATTGAGTTATGAAATTTCTCTAGTGCTTTACTTATATCTTTTTGAGCATGGCGTGCTTTTACATGTATGAAGAAATGCTCTCATGCTTCATTTATATTATTTTTAGAGTTAGTAATTTTGAATAAATCCTCTAATACTTCACTTATATTATTTTGAGAGATGAAACTTTTATTCTCATGATATTCATTTAAATTTGAGCTTGTGAAAAGAAATGGCAATATATGAAACTAGTCCCAAAGTGATAGATGTTCAAGAGGTATATAATAAAAACTTTCATGAAGATCATTGGACAAATTAAACTTGATTCTTTGTAATAGTTTTGAGACATGAAAATAGTAACATGTGAGTTATGTTAGTGAGTAGTTATGCTTAGTAAGAATATTAGTGTTAAGGTTTGTGATTCCTTATGCAAGCACGAAAGTCAATAGTTGTGCAACGAAACTACATCCTACTTATGGTGCATTATTCAGTGTTAGCTATTCTTAATGCTCGCTTATGTGATTTTTCATTTCTTGGTTGAATGCTTCTCGATCTATTTGCTAGCCTTCACTTGTACTAAGTACAAATACTACTTGTGCATCCAGAATCCTTAAATCCAGTTTTTCCATATGAGTCCACCATACCTACCTATATGTGGTATTTCCATGTCGTTCCAAGGAAACTTTTATTCGCCACCTATAATTTTCAAAATAAAAATTTCTTTTTGTGTGCTCGTACTGCTCATGAAACGGTATGGGGTGACCGATATTTTTCCATGCTAGATGTGTTATTCTCAAGATGAGTGTTTATTCAGTTGTCATTGCACGAGCGTACGGTGGTAATAGTGATGCCTAGTCCCAAATTGAAAAAAATACTTTATGTTGTCAAATAATAAATTCTTTGGAAAGTGTTGGTGTGGAAGGCAACCGTGGATTCGGCTAGCCATGGAAAGTGAAAGTATGGTGTACAAAGGAATAAACTTATTTTTTGTTTGGGAACCGCTTATGATGTATCTAGCATGGAAAGATATTGAAATCTCTCAGTCATTTTCGTTGACAGGAAAGGCATGCCACCCAAAATATTTTTCTCTATCAATTTAAACCTTGAGGTCTGGCACCCCTACAAATCCATACTTCCCTCTGTGAAGGGTCTATCTATTTACTTTATGCAATTTTTATTTTCAATTTGAGTCTCCATCTTCTTTTATAAAGCACCAACTAGGAGGCACTATGATCGTACTTGAGCATTAGGTGTAACTAATATTTTAGTGTGTTTCATGCATGGATCAATGATTGAGCATGATGGGCTAGGGATAACTTGCTTTAGTGTATATATTTTGAAAAACATGGTTGCTAGTTGATATGCTTGAGTATTAAAGTTTTCATGTCAAAACTAGACTATTGCTTTGAACCATAAAAAAATCCAAATTTCCATGCTACAAAGAAAAGAATATGTGATGAACATGTTAGGAAGCAATCCTCATCAAAAAATCTATACTTATCATTTACCTACTGGAGGACGAATAGGAATTAAGCTTGGGGATGTTGATACCTATCCAGCGTATCTATAATTTTTGCTTGTTACATGTTGTTGTTATATATCAATCTTGGATGTTTTACAATCGTTTTATAGCAACTTTATATCATTGTTTTTGGGATTAACCTATTGACATAGTGCCAAAGTGCCAGTTGCTATTTTTGCTTATTTTTTTACTTTGCAGAAAATAAGTACCAAATGAAGCCCAAACACCGTGGAATTTTTGGAGAATTTTTTGGGGCCAAAACACACCAGATGGGCTAGATAAGTGCCATAGAGGAAGGCTGAGGTGGGGAACACCTACTAGGGCACGCCAGAGGCCCCTGATGCGCCTCATGGGTGGTGCCCACCTAGGGAACCCCCTACCCTCACTATCACCTCTATAAATTCTCAAATATTCGAAAAACCCTAGAGTAGCCGACGAATCAGAATTCTAGCCGCCGCAAGTTCCGAAACCTGGAGATCCAATCTAACAACATCACGGAGGGGTGCATCGTCTTCATGGGTGCCCCTCCGATGGTGCGTGAGTATCCCACCATAGACCGACAGGTCTATAGGCAGTAGCTAGATGGCTTCCCCTCTCTCTATGGAGTCTTAGTATAATTGTATCTTGGCGATCTAGTTTCTATCCATGAATATTATTTGAGTCTTCTTTGATCTCTTATTTGCATGATTACTTATAGCCTCGTATTTCTCCTTCGAATATTTTATTTAGTTAGGCCAACTAGATCTATTTTCCTTGCCGTGTGAAGAGGTGCTTTGTGATGGGTTCGTTCTTGTAGTGTTGTTTCCTAGTGACAGAAGGGGCAGCAAGGCACACATGTATCGTTGCCATTAAGGAAAAAAAGATGGGGTCTATTCCTACATGAATAGATCTTGTCTACATCATGTCACCGTTCTTATTGCATTACTCTGTTTTTCCATGAACTTAATACACTAGATGCATGCTGGATAGCAGTCGATGTGTGGAGTAATAGAAGTAGATCAAGAATCATTTTGGTCTACTTATCTTGGATGTGATGCCTATATAATGATCATTTCCGGGATATCATCATGATTATTTGATCTTCTATCAATTTCCCAATCGTTATTTGTTCACCCACCGTGCGCTATACTCATGAGAGAAGCCACTAGTGAGACCTATGACCACAGGGTCTACTTTTCCAACATATTGCTTTCCGATCTACTATTTTGCCGTTTTGTTTTCAAATCTATCAATCTAGAAAACCCAAAATACCTTGACGAAGTTTTTGTTTACCTATTTTATTTTGTGTTCTTGCGAGATCTTTTTGCCAAAACTATCACTACCTAATCTATCTTTTTATCGTTGAGAGCTTGACAACCACTCTTACGCGTCGGGTTGAAATTATTTGTTATTTGTGTGCAGGTGCTGTTTACTTAGGTGCTTGATCCTCCTCTATGGATTGATACCTTGGTTTCATAACTGAGGGAAATACTTACCGTCATTGTGCTACATCATCTCTTCCTCTTTGGGGAAATACCAACGCAGTCTCAAGCCATGTCAATTAATAGAACAATTGTTGCAGGTACAAGTAAAGTGATGCTTTTACGTGAGGGCGACGCTTACTTGATTTGGTGTTCTTCTTCTTCTTCATCAATCATAGGATGTGTTCCAAGATGGCAGTCTAGGATAGCAAGGATGGATGTCGCTTTTATCGTATGATTTCTTTTGCAGTCGGACCCTACTCTTCTATATGGTGATTGAATGTATTATTGTATTGAGATTATCATGATTTAGGTTGTGGTGAGTGTATGCCAATTTCATATACTCATCTCCTTTTTACATGTACTTGTAACGATATTCATTCTTGCAAAACAATGAGATGCGCTTCTATCCCTATCAAGGCCCTCGAGTCAAAATAAGGATAGGACCTCATCTTGGGCATTACAAATGGATAGGCCAAGCACATAAAACCCGCTCTTCGACGAACAAGAAGACACGAACATCTACGTAACAAAGGTTCCTCTCTTTCCTCTTTAATGAGCTATGCATTAAAGAAATGAAGCTTTGAGTGACTGCATCGAGCAATTCACAACCGACTTGTGCCAACCCGAAGCAAGGATCCGGGATTATCTTGTTTCCAAGTTGTCCACTCATGTAGAAGGGATTTCTGCAATGATGGTCGCTCACAAGTCTTCTTCATCTTCGTACTCATCAAGACGGAGACACTCAACCAAAAACTCTTCAGAAACCTCTTTCAATGCAAGTACACTATGACCTCGTTTTCATCCTTGAGAGGACCATCAAGATCATCAAGATTCACAAAACTCATTACATGACAACGTTTTACAAGACCGTCTTCATGAGCGCGGACGACAACGTCACCAAGAAAAAGATGCCCTTGAACAAGAGCAAGAACGACAACATAAATGCCAAGAAGAGCATGGCAATGATGCCCTACATCAAGAACAATGACAGTGTGAGGAGCAGGGACTTGAAGCAAAACAATCTCTACACGAATCCACTCGCACCTTACGTGAGCATGGTGGATGAGTGTGTGCAGAAGAAGAAACACTACGCGAAGAACGACAAGATGAAGGTGCTCACACTGAAAAGGCCATGAAATGAGGCAAAGGGCAGGAATCCCTCATTCCTGACATCAAGCTAACCATGAGGATCATGAAGGTGAAGACCCTCCTCCATTTCAAGACTAACATAACCATTGGCAACCGCTATAATGAGGACCAACACTTCGACAAGCTCAAGTTCACCATGCCAAAAAATTCGGCGACACTGACTCGAAGACTTCCTCTCATGGGAATTAAAAGTGCAAAAGATGTTCCATCTTCGTAACTATGAGGAGGAAAAGAAGATAGCCACATATTTCCTTCAGCTTGATGTGTATCTCCTTATTTTCTGGAGGAAGTTCTCGAGCGACGCCCACAATAAGATCTATCACTAATCACTACTTGGAATGAAATGAAAGAAGTGATGTGAGCGCGCTTTCTACGTAAAACTATATGAGAGATCTCTTCAAGAAACTCCAAGAGCTCAAGTGATGGCATACACGTGCACAAGGTTTGGTTGTAGCTTTTTCAAAGTAATAGTATTGATCCCACATGGAGCACATGAATCAATCTTTTGTCTCTTGGATGATTTAAATACTATGTCTGCAAGTTGTCAGCAACCCAAAGAAGTAATACTAAAATATGAAGAGTCTAGTTGGCATAAAAGTAAATATTTAAAGGGAAGCAAGTAGGAAATATTGCAAGCGAGAGTGCAGAAATCAATAGAGCTAAAGCCTTCTCAGGGAATCCAGAATTCTCTCTAGTGTGCTTATATAGTGGTGCATAAACACAATGCTACGCGAGATTCCTAAGTCACTTTGCACCTTTCTATTTGTGGCAGAGCCAGTACAGATACATGCATACACTAGGCATCCCCATATCACATACGCTACCATCGTTCTTTCCCACTCTAGTTATCAAACGGATATTAAGAGAAAAAAGGTCCCCATGGATGCAGCCTATAGTTGGTCTCTATTTTTTCCCGTTCTACGACGATCCGCTACGAAGAGAGATGGGGCTTGTCTTGTCACCCACTTATATGTGCATATTTCCTTAGTCGTTTATCCTTGATTTTTTTTCTATGGTCAACATACCCCCTAGAATGTGACGTGTTCAAATTTGACATTTTTGGGCTCGTTTTAGTATATTTAGGCTTTTATGTGCATTTTCTAGGCATTTACTGCATACAATTCATGTTCCAACAACCTCTACATGAAAAGTACACAAAAATGGTTCAATAATTCATAATTGTGGCATTGGGTAACTTTTCATGCATTCTACATGAAAAAAATAGAAATTTAAAAAATACGTGTGGGAAGAGTCAACCGTGAATGTGTCGTTTCTTGGTTTTTTTAACTCTAGAAAATGGACAACATGCCTGGCAAACATGATACCTGTTAGATGACATGAGTATGTTGTGGTAAATATTTGGACACCATGCAAAGTATCATGTACTATTTGATGCCAATTTTCCAAAATACAATTTTAATCACAAACGTTTTCATATAATAAATCTTTTGTGAAACGTTCGATGGCACGGGAGAGAGAGAGAGAAGGCTTGTAGGCGTGCGAGCTCGCTTTTAATGTCGAATTGTGTATGCTAGCTTTGCCACCACACATCAATTTACAATGGAAGACGCGTAGCCACATAAGTGCCTTGGCAATGGGACCGCGCGTGGGTTATCGACGAGACTGCATGTGTGGTAGCACTCAACAACGACAACTCAGGTCCTCGACGATCGCACAAATTCTTGACAATCGCACATGCTCTGGCAACATGCATGCTTGATAGTGCAAACAAAGCGCGCCATCGCAACATGCAAGCATAGCCAAGCGCGGATTGCTGCATCGTATATATTGATATAGAGTGCTCTAAAGACCCAAATGACTATACGAATTTTCGGCCACTTCGTCCCAGAGCTATCTCCACACGTCGATCATGCCACTACACCACACACTAACTAGTAAGGAAGCTATGGCAGCCTAGTGAAAGCACAATATGCTCCATTGGTGGTTTTGATAATTCATGACAACATACATTGTCTCTTGGACTAATACTTTCAACTAGTGTATTTCAGATAAAGTCTTTAGAGAAGGTTGGCTAAGGAGTGTGGTGAGTATCCCCAAGAATAAGAAGGAGAAGGAATAGCATTGGAAAATCTTCAAGCAAGAGGACTCTACATTTTACATTGTGATAAATCATTTTGAATCCATAGGAAAAGACAATACTAGGAGTTCATCGACATTATCGAGCCTATTACTTTTGGAGGGTGGTGCCTCCTAGATTGGTTAGGTGTCACTTGAGAACCTCCCACTTCGTGTTTTGGAGTGAACCAAGAAGTTCGTAAGGGCAAGGAGATCGCCTACTTCGTGAAGATCTACCCGAGTTAGGATAGTCCTCCGTGGACATAGGCCATCATGGTATAGTCAAGGTTGCTTCTTTGTGGAACACTCTGTGGGTAGAGCCCTCCATGGACTCTTGCGACTGTTACCCTCCATGGCTTGAAGAATCCATAAACCTGGACGTACAATACAACCACCTATCAGAACCACGGGAAAAATCTTCATTTCCTTCATGCGTTTGATATCCCTATCTCAACTCCTTACTTCCATGTGCAATGTCTGTACTTTCCGATGCTATACTTGATGACTTGCATGTGTAGGGTGTGCTAGTCTTACTAAAATTGCTAAAATATGCCAACACTTAACTTTGGATATTGTGTATATTTTATTTTGTGCTAGTACTCTATTCACCCCCCTCTAGACATACTCTTCTAATGATCCCACAATTGGTGTCAGAGCAAGGTCTCCATAACCTTTGGTTTAATCACCTTTGGAGGAAGATGGATATGCCTAGTTTGGAGAGTTTGAGTTGTAGAGTGCCCATTCTTCATGGAGAGTACTATAGTCAATGGAAAGATGCTATGACTAATCTATTTGAAAAATTCCATTCAAGAAAGCATATTGAAAATCTGACGGCGTTCTGGGAATTGGGGTAGCCAGGACGTGGCCCACTTCGTCGGCCAGGCGTGGCCTAGCACGACGCTCCTCAAGACAAGGCCCTCGCGAGGACCCTGGGTTCGCGAGGAAGAACGACATCAAGACCAGCAAGGATGGGCCTCCTCAGGCCCCCCTCCTGAGAGGCGGAGATCTCTATGCACAGCCCGGCCTCAGAACTCAAAGGTTATGCAAGGAAGGACAGGCGGGCGCCAGCGTGCCAGGCGGTGCAGTTTCCTCTTTGGTGCAAAAGGAGAAAGGACGTACGCGGGTTCCCAAAGCACAGTCCAAAGGTTTCCTTCCCGGTGCAACAAGACCACGACCACGAGCCCTGCAGGACGTATGTCATCGCCGACCCAACACTGCATCACTAACAACAACTTTCCAGGCGAAGACTACCTTTGGACAGGGCACGGATGTACTCTTGTCCCCTTCAAAATTGGCCATTGTGGGATCCCTTCCCGCCATTGTGATAAGGGAAGAGGACCCGTTCCATTGCTATATATAGAATCTAGGCCGCACCATAGACGGGATCCGATCCAACACTTAGCTTCTTGATGCAGCACCACAAGGCAAAGAGCCAAGAACACCTCCTGAGCGCCCTCGCGAGGCTCAAGCCCACTGTACTAGTTCATCCACCCAAACCTCCACGAGAAGCAATGCACCAAATCAGGAGTAGGGTATGCTTCATAGCGGTCCAAACTAGGGTAAACTAATGTGTTCATCTTCTTCCTTGTCATCGAGCGAGTTCACAGTAGTAACCATCGAGTAGCGAGCTAGGTTGGGTGAGGCCGCAGGGAACCTTCGCACACGCCCCTGTGTTCGAACCTTAAGGTTTCGTAGAGCCCAAAATCTGACATTTGGCGCACCAGGTAGGGGGTGTGTCGAAGCATCCCCTCTCTCAACGGACATCAACACCTAGTTCGACAACTCCATGGCGGGCAAGATCCTCGACGCCAGCCGGCCCATCGCTCGTGGTGGCACGGGGGCATACGGGGCCAACAATGCGGTTGCCTACTTCCTTGGCGGATCCTAGGTGCCCTCCTCGAACCGTCAAGTCAAGCAGTTCCTCCGCCACGTGGAGGCGGTCTGCCTGTAGCTCGAGCTCACCTGCCCCGGGCATGGCCAAAGATTGACATCAGCTTCGGCCCCGACGACCACCCCAAGGCAAAAACGGCCGTCGGAGAGCTCGCCATGCTGTGCACGCCCACCATAAGCGGCGTGGCCGTCTCCAGGACACTCATTGATGGCAGCGCCGGCCTCAACGTAATCTACGTGGAGGCTTTCGACACGCTTCAGCTACCCTACAGCGGGCTCATGCCTTCGGGGCCTTTTGTAGGGGTGGGCGAAGGATCCGTCATCCCCGTAGGGCAGGTGCGCCTCCCCGTCACCTTTGGCACTCGTTCCAACTTCCGCACTGAGCAGGTCGACTTCAACGTTGCCCACATCCACCTTCCATACAACGCAATACTCGGCTACCCCGTGCCCGCCTAGTTCATGGTGGCGATGCACCCGGGCTACAACGTTGTCAAGATGCACGGGAGCACCGACATTCTCACCATTCAGGGAAGCGTTAAGGACGCATCACCTGCTCTCAGGCTTTCCCACAAGGCGGCGGCCATGGCATGCCCCAGTGACAGGGGCGTCCTCAACGTCGCGCCAGTAAAAAAGGAGCAACTCTTCTCCCAGAGCCAGGCAGAGACGAAGCAGGTGCCGGTGGATGAAGAAAACCCTGGTCCTACCTTCACCATCGGCGCCGACCTGCCCCGAGATCAAGAGGAGGTGTTGATGGCATTCCTTCGCGCGAACAAGGACATGTTCGCATGGAGCGCCTCCGACCTGGTGGGGTCCCGAGGGACGTGATCAAGCACCACCTCATGGTGTGCCCAAACACCCGCCCAGTTAAGAAAAAGGCGAGAAGGCAAGCACCAAAGAAGCAGGCATTCGTTGCCCAGGAGGTTGGCAAGCTAAAGGAGGCTGGCGTCCTCCGGGAGGTACAGTACCCAGAGTGGCTTGCCAACCTAGTGGTCGTCCCAAACAAGTGCAGGATGGAGCGTATGTGCGTCGACTTCACGAGCCTCAATAAAGCTTGCCCACAGGACCCGTTCCCGATGCCACACATCGACTAGATCGTGGACTCCACCGTGGAGTGTGGCCTCCTCTACTTCCTGGACTCCTTCTCGAGATACCACCAGATCAAAATGGTAGTGGAGAATGTCGAGAAGACTGCTTTCCTCACCTCGGGCAGGGTATTCTATTACACATGCATGCCCTTCGGGCTGCAAAACGCCATGGCAACCTTCCAGATACTAATGCACATCGCCCTAGGGCCGCAGCTTTGGAGAAATGCAGCAGCTTACGTCGACGACATTGTGGTCAAGTCCAAAGAGGCCAAGACCCTAATAGAGGACTTGGAGGAGACGTTCTCTAGTCCGAGGGAGGTAAACCTGAATCTCAACCCCAAAAAGTGCATCTTCGGAGTCCCCTCGGGCAAGTTGCTTGGTTTCCTAGTGTCGCACCAGGGAATCGAGGCGAACTCGGAGAAGATCAAGGTCATAAGCAAGATGAGCGCGCCCCAGACCCTCAAGGAGATGCAGAAGTTGGTGGGTTGCGTGACCTCCCGAGGGCGTTTCATCTCCAAGCTTGGTGAGCGGGCCCTGTCGTTCTTCAAGATCATAAAGTGGAAGGGGCCCTTTGAATGGACCCCGGAGGCAGATGCTGTCGTCGAGGAGCTCAAGCAATACCTCACGAGTCTGCAGGTGATGGTGGCGCCTCGCCCTTAGGAGCCATTGTTGCTATACCTGGCTACCACCCCCACTCCGCCAGCGCTCCATTGGTGGCGGTCAGGTAAGAGCGAGCCAACACCAGCGTCGCATCACCGAGCACAAGCGGGTCCCCAAGCATGGGGCAAGGGGGCTCGCAGGATCCCGAGAAACCCGTTTCTCCCCATGACGGATCTCCTCAGGCCATCGTTGCTCTAGAGGCCCCCGAAGTGCATGACCCTCCTAAGGCCCCGCCTGCTCCAATGGCCCCTGAGGCGCCTAATCCTCATGAGGTCGAGATCGCTCCGATAGCCCTCGGGGCGCCCAAGCTTCATGAGCCCACTGTGGAACAGGACACCACAGAAAACCTCACCTGTGTCGAACACCCAGCATACTATGCCAACACGATGTTACGGGGCACACGCTCACACTAACCCATGCAACAGAAGCTCCTACTAGCCCTCCTCGTCGCTTCAAGAAAGCTGCACTACTACTTCTAGGGGCATCCCATCAAGGCCGTGCCCGCATACCCCCTGAAGAAGGTCTTGCGCAACCCCAACGCGGTGGGAAGGGTCGCCGAGTGGAACATCGAGATGCAGGCCTACAACATAGAGTTCAGCACGACCAGGGTCATCAAATGGGCGGCCCTGGCGGACTTCATGGCGGAGTGGATAGACGCCCCCAATCAGGGGCAGGACGGGGGTCAGTACCTCGCCCCGGTGATGAGGCACCAGAAGGTTGGACCATGCATTTTGACAAAGCCTTCACGCACATGGGAGGAGGGGCAGGGGTCGTTCTCACCTCCCCGACGGGAGACAAGCTCCGGTATGCCATACAACTCTGCTTCCAGTGCAGAGAGAAGGTCTCCAACAACATCACGGAGTACGAGGGCCTCATCGCGGGCCTCAAGGCAGCGGAGGCCTTGGGGTCTGGTGGCTCCTGTAGGATCAAAAGTAGTTCTAGAGGGGGTTGATTAGACTGCTTGACCAAATAAAAGTTTTACCTTTTTCCCAATTTTAATTCTTGGCAAGTTTTAGCATTCATAGCATATCAAGTAACACCCTACACATGCATGTCTAAGAGTGTAGCAGCGGAAAGCAAACACAAGTGATGACACGATGATTTTTCCCGTGGTTCCGATAGGTGGTGCTATCATACATCCATGTTCATGGAGTCTTCAACCCACGGAGGGTAATGGTCGCGAGATTCCACGGAGGGCTCTAACCATGGAGGGTTCCACGAAGAAGCAACCTTGACTATTCCATGCGGCTTCCGTCCACGAAGGACTAGCCTCACTATGGGTAGATCTTCATGAAGTAGGCAATCTCCTTGCCCTTACAAACTTCTTGGTTCACTCCACAACACGAAGTAGGAGGCTGCCAAACGACACTTAACCAATCTAGGAGGCACCACCCTCCAAAAGGTAATAGGCTCGGTAATGATGATGAACTCCTCGCTCTAGGGCCTCAAGAAGATAGACTCCTCAACACACAATCTCTCTCTCATAGATTTGGCTTGGTAGAAGAGATGGGATTGGTGGAAATCAACTTGGGGAGGCTAGAAATCAAGATCCATATGGTTAGAGTGGAAGATCTTGACCTCAACACAAGGGTAGGTGGTTCTCTCTCAGAAAACTGAGTAGGATAGGTATGGAATAGTTTTGAGTGCTTGTCTTTCGAGTAGGTGGTGGTGAAGGGGTATATATAGCCATCCACAAAAATCTAACCATTACACACAATAATTCAGACTCGGTGACACCGATGTGTAAATCTCGATGGTACCGAAGTGACTAAAAGTGGCAACTTTTGAATCTCGGAGGGACCGATATACAATTCTCGGTTGCACCGACAAGGTGACCAACGGTAAGATTTACCAAACTCGGTGATGTCGATTCACCATTCTTGGTCGGACTGAAAATGAGAACATGCATAACAGAAAGTTGGCAAACCCAACTCGGTGGCACCGAGTGCAGTGCCGGCTGCACCGAAGTGTTAGGGTTTGGCTGAGTCTGTATAGGATTTGGAACTCGGTGGCACCGGGGTAGGAATGTTGGTTGCACCACTTTTTCTTATTTGGCTTAGGACAGACTTTGGTGGGAGAGTATGTGGATGTTTCGGTGACTGTCACTTATGCACGTTTGAGCATATTGTTCACCATAAAAACTTTACCCCCTTTTAATAGTATTGGATTTCCTATAGACTCGATGTAATTTGTCACAAATGTAAAATGTAGAGTCCTCTTGCTTGAAGCTTGGCCAACCTATTTCCTTGAATCTTGGGGTGATTCCACAATCCTTTAGCCATTCCCATCACTGAACTTTCCCTAAAATATACTTGGTGAAGACATTAGTTCAATGACTTATATGTTATTATTAATTACCAAAACCACCAAGGGAGCAAATGTGCTTTCAGTCTCCCCCTTTTCGGTAATTGATGACAACATATAGGTAAAAGCTTCGACAAAGATATAATCATGGAATATAATCGTCGCTTTGAGAAGTATGTGAAAGGCAAGAGCTCCCCCTAAGTTTGTGCATTATTTTTTAAATTTGTGTTTGAATACAAATGCACAATCGATTAGGTACATGGGTCACTTCTTACATGTCACATACAACTTGGTGGTGTGCGAGAGTAATTGGAATGAATATCATAGCACACCATAATCAACCAAAGATGAATGATCATCACATAAGCATTAAGATGATAGGAAATAGTAACATCACACGTCAAAGTGTATGATCAAACATCATCAAGCGTGTATCACAAGCAAAGCAAAAGAGTATCACAACAACCAAAAGCAATTGTTTTGAAAAAGCAACAAACACCAAACACTCTCTCTCTCGAAGCCTAAAGATCAATATGCACTTCTCCCCCTTTGGCAACAAGTTACCAAAAAGTTAAAAGGCATATCACTAATCGTTCTTGGGCTGATCTCCTCCGGTTGTCGACGAAGGAGTTGAGATGATGGTGTAGGCAAAGATCTCTGCAGATGTCGTGGATGGATCTAGAGTGGACATTGGAGGAACAAGAGCTGATGGAGCAGGAGTTGTGCTGACAGTAGCTGGAGCTGATGAAGAGGGCCTCAAGTCTGGTGCAGGCACTATGGCTGATCTAGTCTGAGTGGTGAATTGGGTGCCTAGCCTGAGAGGTGATCCATCCTCATCATCATCATCATCTTCTTCAGAAGAAGTAGAAGATACTCGAGGGATGTGCATGGAGTCAACTTCCTTATAGAGCTCTATCACTGTCTTTGTGACCTTGTCCACCTTATCTCTAAGCACCTTGATCCTTGACTCAAAGATCCTCACAAGGCTGTTCTGGTTCTCTAGAATCCCCTTGATAGCCTTCTGCATGCCCTAAATGGCTATGATCAGAAGATCCATTTGCTCATTCCTAGATCTGGGGGCTTGAGCACTAGCGGCTCAAACAGCTTCAGCCTCTGCGTGTGCTGTAGGCAGATGTGGGATGATTTGGGTTCATCACCACAATATTATCTTCGAACTCTGGCTATAGGGGAAGATGTGGACGATCAAGAGCAAAAATGTGCTTCTCCAACTGAGAGTTCATGAGCAACTGGATGTAGGGTGCATTGTAGCAAGAGCGATTCTGGTCAGCAGCAACCCTCCTGATTGTCTCAACAATCTGATCCATTACTCTAATCCTGGTGTTCCTGTCAAGGTGGATCAGCATATTGATGGAGTAGCCTCGGATCATCTTGTCATCTCCTGACTTGGGCATCAAGGTATGCCTGAGAATAGTGTTCATTGTCCGGATGCCTGCTTGCAGAAAATAGATGGATCCTAGATTGTGTGATTGCACCTTGTCTACGGGGATAGAAGTATACATGTCTTTCATGGCATTGTGACTTGCCTTGGGTTCAGAGTATACATGCAGATCTCCTTCCTGAGCTTGTAGAACTTACACAAGAGCAGCCCATTCCTCAATAGTGGATTCATATCTAACACCTTCAGTCATCCATACAATTCTACCATCTCTGTAGGAATGAGAAATGGAGTAGAATTGCATAATCATCTCATCGTTCCATGCAGTAAGCTCTCTGCCAATGAACTTGTCCAGACCAATGCAATGGAAGTTGTCTTGGACACTTGGGAAGTAGTTCACACTATCTTTAATGAACTTCCAATCGACATATCTCATGTCGCTAATAGTTGGGATCTTGTCAAGCAACACTGTCTCATAAAATCATGTTGCTCTCTTGTATAGAACCTGTAGTCAATAGCAGTTTTCCTCCTCTGAGCATAAGGATCTATGGCTCTCCAGGCTCTCAATCCTGAGTCTTTCCTCTTCTTCATGTCCTCAACAACTAAGTGGCTAGCATCATGCACTAGAAGATGTGGTCTGATCTTCATCAAGGTAGTCAAATCATCATCATCTTCCACTCTGGAGGCAGTCCATTTGTTCTTCTCTGAAGCTGGGATGTCTCTGGTAGTCCTCTTGGACTTCTGTGCAGCAGCTTTCTTAGCAGTAGGCTTGGTGCTCTTGGAGGTGCCAGTCTGTGGCATAGCATTAGCCATAAGATTCTTGTGTTTCTTCTTGGGAGGGGCAATCTCAACATTTTCTTCCTCCACCTCCTCAGCAGCAGCACCAGCAGCCTCCTCTGGATCTTCATACATAGAGGTAGGCCTGCCAATCACATGGACAATCCTCTTCCTGGACTATTTCTCCCCTGCCTTCTTAGGCATAGATTTCTTGGGGACCTCAACTGACACAGTTTCCCTAGCACTCTCATGTGCTTTGAAAGTTTCAGCAGGTGCATAAACTTTGCTGACAACTCTCCTGGATGATGTATCTTCAAATGCTGACTTCTTGGCAGCCTTTTCTTGCTTCTTAGCAAGCATCTCCTCAGGAATGAAATATGAATCTTATTCATCAGAATTGAGCTTCTTCCTGGTCCTGGTGGCAGCCTTGGACAATCCATGAGAGCTTGGGGTACCTGGATTTGAGAAAGAACTAGCTTTTGGGCTTGTGCCAGGACTCATGTCAACTCCCTGCTCTGCCAAATTTTCACTGTCCTCTGAGCCTGACATACTGACCTTATGAAAAGAGTATAGGAGAGCAGAAATGGATGAGTCATCACAAAATTAGGCTGTTTTTTTTAAATTTGAACAATGTATTTTAAAGATTTTTGCATTTTGTCAAATATATATCGGTAGAGTCGAAACAGAATTTTTGGTGAGACCGAGATAGACTGACTCACTAACCGAAACTTTGCACCCTTTTCGGTCGGATTGAAAAGTGGTACTCGGTTCCACCAAGTCCGTTCTCAGCCACACAAAAATTCACATCAGTGAGACCGATATGTCCGTTTCAGTTCCACCGAGATTTATCAGACAGATGACAAAACCCTAGAAAATTCATCTTTCGTGAGATTTTGGATTTTTGAGAGAATAGAAACATGTGCAAAGGGTGTAATGCTGATAAACAAGATTCTAATGTGCAAGAATTGGACGAGAAGCACAATAGAGATCGAATCCATACCCTAGCTTGGCGCGGATCCTCTACGGCGACGACAAGGGAGAGGAATTCCTCGACGATGGTGATTCCCAGCGGCGGAGGAGCGTGGGGAGACAAGAGCGATGACCAGGGGTCTTTGGAACAACAGCTTAGGGTTTTGGAGTGCGACGAATGAGATAGAAATTCAAAGCGTCGGGGTCCATAGCCTTTATACTCACCACTGTCAATGACACCGATTCTAAGTTTTCGGTGTCACCGAGTGCGTCAACTATCAGCTGACAGGGACACTCAGTGTAAACGAGAAAATGGAATCGGTGGTACCGAGATTGAAAACCCAGATCCACCCTAGGTATTCGGTGAGATCGAGATTTTTTGGTTGGTTCCACCGAGATGCACCTGGGAGGTTTTAATGGTCAGTCCTTGTCGATACGGAACTCCGAGTGCTCCACGCAGAGAGGGATCGAAAAGCACTTGTTCAAATTTTGTGATGCAGCATGAGTGGAGTCTGAGGTGAGAAAGCATAGATAGCTAAATAAGTGGTCCTAGGCATTCTTGTATATCCAATTGGCAAAAGATAAATCAAAAGCCAAATTGCAACAATTGGATATCCTCGAATAAGAAAATAAATGCAGACCAACATGCTCACACAATAAGATATCAAATGAAATCGTGACAAACATGCACAAACACTCTAGCAACTAACAAGCACTTGGGCGATGATGGAGTCATCTATATCTGAGTGTTTGACTTAGGAGCCAAGTAAGAAAACTTGATCATAGGGCATACTCATCGTTTAAGCACAAGTGGGGTTACCACTTTTACATAAAGCATTTAATGTTGTCACATACTAAGAGATGCTTTGACTCAAGTCTTAGAGTAAAGCTCCCCCTTGATGTGACATCCCACCATAAGAGGGATAAACTAACATTGGGTTTTGTCGATGAAGACTTCATGTTGGTGAGGTAGTTGTGACATCCCAAGTGATGTCCCTACCCTATTTGGCATGTAACCTCGTGTATGAACCTTGGTCTTGTGTTTATGTATGTGTTGAACCTTCTCATCATTGTTTTGTTGCATCCATGCATCATGGCATCCATCTTACCATTCATGTGCAAGCTTGCTATTCTTATGTGATTGTCTTGTGTTGGTATGAATTGATGTGGGTGTGCTTTTGTGTTATGTTGGTGTGGAGAGGAGTAGGAGTTATGTATGTTTTCACCTCTCCTCCTTCCCCTCTTTTTCCTTCTTCTCTAAACCTCACCTTATGCCCTTTTTATTCCCATATGAATTCATGGCAGATTTTAGTAGTTTTAACAATCATTTAAAAATGTTCATGTGGTAGCCCTATTTGTATTATAAATGTAGAGAGTGGCTCTTTTGATGTTTGGGGTTGTTTGGATTTTGTTTTGCTTTAAAAACAGGAGCTGCCATTTTATATATTAAATAAAATTACATGCTCTATAAATCAACTTAATATTTTTTATTAAATAGCACTCTTTATTTCATCCACCAAAGTATTTTGTTTTTCTCCTAAAAACCTTTTCTTATCTCAGGGGATTTATTTTGGTGGGTGTGGTTTTATTAATTAGTAAGCCTGTGTTTTTATTCGGTTTGTGGTGAGTCTGGGAGAGAGAGTTAGTTGGGCCATGGCCCAGCCCAGCTAAGCAGGACGGCAAACTGCTCCCCTGTTCATCCTCCGTCAGATGTGCGTGCGAGTGCAGTGCAGAGAATAGCTGAGCGATGCCGTCCGTCTCCGTTAGCCCAGACGTCGAGGTCGGTCCCTTTTAAGCGTGCCTTCCTAGGGTTCATCCCCTCCTTCTTCTCCTCGCGCCGCCGCCGTGTTCCCCTCCTTCTTTCTCCCTCTTCTCCTCTGTTCTTCCTCCTTTGTCAGGTAAGTGCGAGCGAGATTCAGAGTGTGCATCCGAAGGGGTCGACGACTTCGGCGTGTCGCCGGCGTGGTCAAGTTGTCGTGGCCATGTCCAAGGGCAAGCGGATGGATTCCGCACCCTGTTCCTGGCGCTAGGGGAGTGGTTGGCCCCTGCTTTGTCTTCTTCAGCCGCGTCCGTGTTCGGGTGCAGAAGCTCCGCTCGGCGTCTTCTTCCTCCTTCGGCCGCGATCTGCTTCCTCTTAGGCTCCGTCGTCTCCTGCGCGTTTCCGCGGTATCCTCTTCGTCCCCTGCGTTGTCTGCAGGCCCTGGATCGCCAAGCTTCGAGAGCGTCGACCGACTGCAACTCCGGCGCAGAACCATCCGTGCCGTCATCGTGCTCGTCTTCAGCGCCTTCCGTCGAACCAGGCGCCAGCTGTGCTTGTGGGGAGCACGCGACCCCCCTTTTGCCCCTTTCCTTTGCTTCCTTGCCTGCGTAGTGTAGATCAGTGCGCACCCGTGAGCTCAGCTCCTCCATGGCCTCGAGCTGTGCATCTGTGGATGCGTGAGCGTGCAGATCGTGTCCGATAGGTGCTCCAGCGACCACCCGTTCCATTCCCGCTCGAAGTTCATACCTTTGTCGCGTGTAGGTCTCGTGCCGTGCGTGTCCAGTTCGTGTTCGCGCCGCTCCATTCGTCTCTGTCAGTTAGCAGGCGGTTCGTCAGGTTCGGTTAGCGTGGGGGTTAGTTCAGTAGGACTAAGCCCCCCATGCTAGTAACGATCGTGTGCGTGGCGTAGTGGTGCGAGGGCGCGGGGACGACCGCGTGGTCGCAGGATAGATTCCCGGTTCCCCCCACCCCCACCCCCCCGTTTTCCTTTTTTTTTGGTTGGATGTGGTGGCTGTTGGGTGAGCGGATCCGCTGTGGTGGCCAGATCCTGTGTGCGTTCGTGTGTGTGCGTGTGTGGTGGGATCTGGTGTGACCACACCAGATGTGGGTGTGGTTGTGGTGTCTGTTGTGTGTGTGCGTGTTTTGCCGCATGTGTGTGTGTATGCACCTATTGGTGCATATGCATATGTATGCACACATGTTATGTATATGTGTATGTAGTATGGGTGGGGTGTTATGAGCATGTGTGTGTGTGCATGTGTATTGAGCAGAGAGTGACTTGGGTGTGTGTGTGTGTATGTTATACATACACACACTTGTGTGGTGTAGTAGTAGTGTAGGTACATGCTATGCATGCACATATATGTAGTGTAGTGAGTGGTGTGTATATATGCCAAGACATATACACATGTGTGCCTTGTGTTGTGGTGTGTGTATGTGCCTTGCACATACACATATGCTAGTGTTGTTGGCATAGGTGTAGGTGGTGTGCCTTTACTTCTATATATGCACATGTATGTGGATGTGTGTGTGCTTAGAGTAGAGATGTATGTGTATGTTTCTTTTATGTGAATAGGAGCATGTAATTCCTTCTAGGTAGTGTCATCCTTGCATTTTGATGCTATGTCATGTATCATGTACTTAACATGCTAATTAACCACTTTCAACATGTATCTATGGAGCACAATATCATTTTGTGGCATTGCATTGAGTTTTATGAGTGACATAAGTCACCCAAGGCCTAGGGAGGTGAAATTTCGACCCCCTTTGCTCCCTCATGTTCCATGCAAGCATATATGTATGAGTAATGATTTTGAGGTAGAATCAACCCATGTTTGTATCTGTGAAGTCAGATTTGACTTTGGGGGCAACTTGACAAAACTGCATTTTTATGCTGTGATGCCCTTTTGTCTTTTTCATATGAATTAATCTATGCATGCTTTCAAGATCTTGTCAACATGAATTTGTTATTCAAAGTTGTGGGGAATGTACCTGTATTTTTTTATTTATTAAAAGTCCCTAGATAAGTGGGAACCATGCTGTTTAGTAAGCTACTTTCTGTTTCTGCCAACCTGCTTGAAAATGGCTAAGTCTGGAGAGTCTGCTGTTATTGGTTTGCCATGTTGAGAGGATGGTATCTTGTAATGTGTTGTATATTTGACCATGCTCAGTGTTAGATATTTGTAGTAGATATTGTAATATACCACCCTGTTAATTTTTATGACAATAGGAGCTATCTAGCATATTTAACCAGTGCTGTCAACTTGCTACTTTGTTAACCCAGATTCCAGAAAACTGGAATTTTCACTAAGTCCCAGAAAACTGTTTCAACATGCCATCTTGGTTACTTCTTACTTATTGATGTGTGGCTCCTTTGCAGGTGATGTAATTGTATAAATTGTTATGTGTGTTGAGTAGATTCTTTCCATGTCTTGTTTGTGGCTGTAGGGTTCCTGTAGCTCAAGTTGTGGGCTTTTCAAATTGCTATGTTGCTGTTTTGTGACAGATTGGGTGTTATTTTGTTTTGTGACTTGTGGGAGCTATACTCCATGGAATTGAGTGATTATTGAGTCTATTGTGATTTATTTTTCATCAACTGTCCATTGGCTACCTTTGAATGCCAAGAATTAGCCCAAGTATTTGGTGATCTTGTCTTTTGCCTCCGTACCTTGTCGTGAGCGTATCTCGAGAACCGTAGCTCCGTTTCTTGCGATCCTTATATGCATTTTCATAGATTTATCATGATACATCCATATTTTCCATTTTCATGCATGTCTAAATAACTTAACATGAGGTTCTGTCCAGATCCATTAATAAACAACTTTGCATGTGAAACATGACTAGTTTTTGATTGCCATGTTATAATTCTTCATAAATGATCATGCATCATTTTGAATGTGCATTGCATTGTGGTTGGATGTTAATTGTTGTTGTTTCTCTTGGGTAGACACGAGTGTTGATACTGAGCTCGAGGACCCAGGAGAGTACCACTACGAGGATCCCGCTACTTGTTTCACTAAAGAACCAACAGGCAAGATGATCGTACCCAGATCCCGATACTATTTTTTGCTTGCTAGTTTCTTGCCCTTATCGTTACAATTGTGGTACCTACCACTTGATATCAGCCCCCTTGTTGCCATGACAGCCTCTAACCTCCACATCCTTGCAACCTTTGATTGGCTAAGATACCGCTGCTCAGCCCCTCTTATAGCATTTTAGTTGCAGGTGCAGGTTGTTCCATGTGATAACACGGATTTGGATATCACAATCTTATGTTATTGAAATTAATGAACATATATATCTTGGTATTGGTGGGAGGCTTGGCCTTTTGCTAAGCGATTTGTTCCGCTATCACCGCCATTAGTTCCTTGTTACCGGTGTTATGTTTTCCATACTATGCGCTCCTAACATGCTCGGGGTTGTTATGGGGAACCCCCTTGTTACTCGATTGAGATTAAAACTTGTCTGGCAAGACCCAACATTGGTACTACATTTGCCTAACAACTTAATAAAACTGCATAGGGTCTTGCAAACCCGTGGATAATTTAATCCACCCCGGGCCAGTGCTCCGCATGAGTGTTGGTCCAACCTAGAGCAGCTTATTAACGCCGCCCGGGGCAACTCGGTGATTGGCGTGGTAACCATCTCTCATCCGTCGTGTCCTGAGAATGAGATACGTGGCTCTTATCGTGTTCGTCGACACGTCGGGAGGTCTTGTTGGATTCGTTTTACCTTTATCGAGTGTCTTGCATGTGGAGACTGACTTTCTTCGGGTTTTACTCTAGGTGTTGGAATTCCTTTGGAATCACCTATGATGATCGCGAGATCCGCGGTCGAGGTATTCCCGCGGAGTGTGGTTAATTTTGTAATGGATTAGTTGGAGCACCCCTGCAGGGTTAAATCTTTCGGAAAGCCGTGCCCGCGGTTATGTGGCAACTTGGATATTTGTTTAACACCCGGTTATAGCAAACTTGAAGTGAACTCTAATTAAAATACACCAACTGTGTGAGTAACCATGATCGTATCTTCTCGTGAACATGATCCGAGAGAGAACACGGTGGGGTTATGATTGACGTAAGTAAGTGTTCAGGATCTCATAGAGGTTAAACTAGATTCGATTGTTCTTCGTAGGCCACTCATATTTATTTCATGTTGCGTAAGCTAGCCACCATATTTTCTTAGTGCTGGTGCAACCTCAACACTATCCCATCCCAATCTTAGCTTAAATAGTCTTGGTATGTGGGCACATGATAGCTGAGTCCTTTGTGGCTCACAGTTTACTACAACAATCCATGTACAAGATCAGATGAGTTCGTGCAGGATGATGTTACCCAGCTCCAGTGGGAGCATGACGAGGAAAGAGGCAGGATGTACGTGACATATCCGGATGAGTAGAGGACCTGGTCGTGATCCTTGGGATAGCTTGATAGTGTCATTTGCAACTTCTTTTATCGTTTGATTTCGTCCGTAGTCGGACCCTGTGTTCCACTTGATGTTATGATTTGAGTGGCATTGTAAGTTAGCATGTGGCGAGTGTAAGCCAACTTGTATACTCTTCTCATTCAGTATTGTATGTTCTGATGATACTATTCTTGCTAACAGCAAGATGCGCCTCTATCCCTTGCGAGGCCTCGTGCCTTAAACGGATAGGCGCGCATCTTGGGCGTGACAAGTTGGTATCAGAGCCATACGACCATAGGAGCCTTTGCTTGTTCGAACTTGGCCGAGTTGTGTCTAGTAAAACTATTTTGAGTCTAGTTATATCGGAGAGAAGGATTCTTGTTACTCCTCTTCTATGCTCTTGTGAGGTTTCTGACTTCGGAATTTTGATTCTACTCCTCTTCTCGCTCAAAAAAATTTAGGATCACGCGGGTATTTTGGAGTCTATATGATGCCGATGTGACAGGGTTCTGTCTTGGTGCCTCATGTCTGACTTGATTTCTTCCGGGGAGTCGAGCTCCAGGGAATGTTGGCACATCGTTATCATTCAGCTTCCTTGATATCTCAAGACGGAGAATGTTCGAAATTGCTTCAATACTTATCATGGTGAGATAAGGTCGGAGTCACCCAGTACTGGGGAGGCGTCCGGGGTACCACCATGGTTTAATATCGTTGTGAGTTCGAGGATTCAAGATTAGACGAGTTTGCGAAATGTCTTGAATTATGGTGTGGAAGGTTGCGGATGCAGTCGCAACTCATTGCCTAGGGCAGGTTCCTGATTCCGCAACCCGAATCGCATAAACAAGAAAGTTTTCGGAAGTTCATAGGTGGGAAATCTTGTAGTCATCTAGGATCATCTTCTCCAGATGTATTGGGCGTTTACATTTGTTCCGAGCGCGTAGCTCAATACTTTTGTGTTTATTGCAAGTGGCTTCTAATTTCTGATGATGTTATCATAACCGAAGAAGCATTCTTACTAATTTTTCAGTAGGAAGGCTATGTTGTTTTTATTCAATTCTTTCAAGCATTTGATTCAGCTTATGTGTCATCTTATCAATGAGGTGCTGATGCGTTTTGTCCATCTTCAGGATGGCTCCACCAACTCGCAGAAATCTAGGTCATGGTGAGGAGCAGACTGATGTTCCACCACCACCACCGCCACCGCTTCCTCCGCCTCCTCCTCCAGAAGCTTGGCAAGCTATGATGGCCGCGACCAATGCAAACACCCAAATGTTGCTCGGGCTATTGCAAGAAAGGGAGCAGGGTCAACAGGGTTTTCTAGGCAATTTTCAGAATCAGCTTCAGTTTGCGACTCTCAGTCAGTTCCTTGCCAACCAGCCCAAGACTTTCACCTGTTGTGAGCAGCCTCTAGATGTTGATGATTGGCTTCGTGATGTGAGCAAGCATTTTGAGTGCAGCAATGTCAGGCCAGAGGAATTTTTCAGGTTTGCATCGTTCCAGCTAAAGGGTCAAGCAGCTGATTGGTGGCAACAGTACAAGGATTCTAGGGGCGATCGTGTTGTTACTTGGGACGATTTCCATCGTGACTTCAGGGCTCATTACATTCCGACAAGCTTTGTCAAGGAGATGCGTGAGAAGTTCAGGCACCTGAAGCAGGGAACAAAGTCAGTCTACCAGTACAACATTGAGTTCCAGAATCTAGCTCGTTATGCCAACCAAGATGTTCTAGATGATAAAGCTATGATCTATCAGTTTAGAGGTGGTCTCAAGGATGAGCTTCTGCCAGGCTTAGTTCTTCAGGAGCCTCGTGAGTTTGATCAGTTCTATAACATGGCTTTGAAGATTGAAGCAGCTCGGCTCAAGTTGGAGAACTCTAAGAAGCGTTCAAGGGATTCATATTCTTCTTCTTCCGGCTCTCAGATGGTTCCTAAGCAGCAGAAGTATTGGGCGCCAAATCCTCTTCCGTTTCGTCCTCCTCAGCAGCAGAAGCAGTTCGGTGGTCGTGGTTCGTCCCACCCACCCAACCCAGGTTTCCAGCAGAAGAATCAGGTGTCTAAGGCTGTTCTTGTTCCTCCTCCACGCAATGTTCGTTCGCTTTCTGAGGTGACTTGTCACAAGTGTGGTCAAAAGGGCCACTATGCAAACAAGTGCAACCAGCGGCGTCTTCCGCCTCCTCCTCCTGTCAAGACTCCAGGCAATGCTATGGTGAAGCATTATCCCAAGTCTGTCAGGGTGAATATGGTAATGCAGCAGAAGCAGAGCAGTCCAATGATGTGATTATGGGTAATCTCTCAGTTAATGATTTTCCTGTAGAAGTCTTATTTCATTCTGGTGCATCGCATTCATTCATATCCAAGCCTTTTGTCGCTATGCATGAGTTTTCTATGGAGCATTTAGCTAGTCCGTTTCATGTGGTTTCTCCGGGGATGCGCATGAGTTTGCATATGATCGTTCCAGATGCTTCTATCAAGATGGGGAATTATTCTTTTCTGGATTCTCAAATTGTTCTTGGGAATTCCGATATTGATCTCATTCTGTGCATGGACTTCCTGGCTATGAATAAGGCTCATATTGATTGGAAAGCAAAAGAAGTCAAGCTGACTCATCCTTATGAAGACGTGATTATTTTCGCGGCTCGCGATGCCACAATTCGCCTCTTTGCTCTTAATGAGAAGGGTGAAATCTCGGCGATTTCTCAAATTCCGGTGGTTTGTGAGTTTGAAGATGTCTTTCCAGAAGAATTGCCAGGAATGCCTCCGCACCGGCCAGTTGAGTTCGTAATTGATCTCGAGCCTGGAACTGAACTGGTCTGCAAGCGCCCGTATAAACTAGGCCCCGAAGAGCGGAAAGAGTTGAAGAAGCAGCTAGATGAGCAAGAACGTCTGGGTCTGATCAGACCAAGTTCTTCTCCGTGGGGTTGTGGTGTTTTGTTTGTCAAGAAGAAAGATGGCACAGATCATCTTTGTGTTGATTACCGGCCATTGAACAAGAACACAATTAGAAACAAGTACCCACTTCCCAACATCAATGAGTTGTTTGAGCAACTGAAAGGTGCCAAGGTTTTCTCGAAGCTTGATTTTAGCATGGGTTCTCATCAGATTCGCATTCGCGAAGAAGACATTCCCAAGACCGCTTTCAGGACGAGTTTTGGCTCTTATGAGTACACCGTTATGTCATTTGGCCTTGCGAATGCTCCTCCAACCTTCTCGAGAATGATGAATTTCATTTTCTCTCCTTTCAAGAATGATTTTGTCTTGGTCTATTTGGATGATATCCTTGTGTTCTCGGAGTTAGAAGAAGATCATGCAGAGCATCTCCGCCTTGTGCTTGACAAGTTAAGGGAACATCGGTTCTATGCCAAGTTTTCCAAGTGTGAGTTCTGGCTCAATGAAGTGGTGTACCTCGTGCATGTCATCTCTGCCAAGGGAATTAAAGTACACACTTAGAAAGTTGAAGCATTATTGAAGTGGGAACCTCCTCGGAACGTCAAGCAGCTTCGGAGTTTCCTCGGGCTTGCTAGCTATTGCAGAAGGTTCATGGAGAACTTCTCTCAAATTGCCAAGCCTCTGTCCAATCTCCTCCAGAAGAGTGTCAAGTATATTTGGTCTCCTGAGTGTGATGCGGTGTTCAGTACGCTCAAGCAGAGACTGACTTCAGCTCCAATTCTTGTTCCTCCTGAGCAGTCCAAGCCTTTCCAAGTTTTTTGTGATGCTTCTCTCCAAGGTCTTGGTGGTGTTCTCATGAAAGACAAGAAGATTGTTGCTTATACCTCACGTCAGTTGAAGCCTGCCGAGAAGAACTACCCCACTCGTGATCTTGAGTTGGCGGCAGTTGTGCATGCTCTAATGACTTGGAGGCATTTGTTGTAGGGTAGGCCAGTTGAGGTGTACACTGATCACAAGAGCCTGAAGTACATTTTCACTCAACTGAATCTCAATCTTCGGCAATCTCGTTGGGTGGAAATGCTTGAGGACTTCAATCCAAGCATTGAGTATACTCCTGGGAAAGCAAATGTCATTGCAGACGCGCTCAGCCGTAAGGCGTACTACAATAGTCTTATCCTGAAGCCTCTTCAGCCCGAGCTTTGTGAAGCCTTCCACAAGCTCAACCTTCAGATGATTCCGCAAGGATTTCTTGCCAATATTCAAGTCTGTCCGACTCTGGAAGATCAGGTTCGCCAAGCGCAGCTGCTAGACGCTATGGTGAAGAAAGTGAAGAAAGGTATGGCCAAGAGCATTCCGAAGTACAAGTGCTTTCGTGTCGATGATAAAGATACCTTGTTCTTTGAGGACCGTCTTGTGGTGCCAAAAGGTGATCTCAAAAAGGTTATCATGGACGAAGCACATAATTCTCTGCTATCCATTCATCCAGGCAGTTCAAAGATGTATCAGGATCTCAAGCAAACCTTCTGGTGGACTCGCATGAAACGTGAGATTGCTTAGTTCGTGAACGAGTGTGATGTTTGTCGCAGAGTGAAGGCGGAACATCAACATCCAGAAGGTCTTCTTCAGCCTTTGCCTATCCCAGAGTGGAAATTCAATCATGTGGAGATGGATTTCGTAACTGGGTTCCCCAAGTCCAAGAGAGGCAACGATGCCATCTTTGTGGTTATCGACAAGCTGTCAAAAGTTGCTCATTTCCTGCCAGTCAAAGAATCTATCTCGGCAGCTCAGCTTGCAGAGTTGTATACGTCAAGGATAGTCTCTTTGCATGGTATTCCTCAGCTCATCTCTTTTGACCGTGGAAGTCTCTTTACTTCCAAGTTTTGGGAGTCCTTCCAGACTGCTATGGGTACTAAGATCCGTTTTAGCACGGCGTTCCATCCACAGACAAGTGGTCAAGTTGAGAGAGTCAATCAGATTCTTGAAGATATGCTTAGAGCATGTGTGATATCGTTCGGCATGAAGTGGGAAGACTATCTTCCATATGCTGAATTCTCATACAATAATAGCTTTCAAGCTAGTTCAGGCAAGGCCCCTTTCAACATTCTCTACGGCAGAAAGTGTCGTACCCCGCTTAACTGGTCTGAAACCGGTGAGCGTTAGATATTGGGCAATGACATGATCACTGAAGCAGAAGAAATGTGCCATGTCATTCGTGAGAACCTCAAAGCAGCTCAGTCCCGTCAGAAGAGCTATTATGATAGAAAACATCGGGATGTTTCCTTCCAAGTGGATGATCTTGTCTACCTCAAAGCTTCTCCCATGAGAGGCACGCAGCGATTTGGTATCAAAGGGAAGTTGGCTCCTCGTTTTGTTGGTCCTTTCAAAGTTGTTGACAAGAGAGGTGGTCTTGCTTATCAACTAGAGCTTCCTCCAAATTTCGCAAATGTGCACGATGTCTTCCATGTTTCTCAGCTCCGGAAATGCTTCAAGACTCCTGAGCGAACTATTGACCTCCAAGACATCGATCTTCAAGCAGATCTTTCTTATCGTGAGTACCCAGTTGCAATTCTTGAAGAAACTGAGCGTATGACTCGCAACAAGTCTATCAAGTTCCTCAAGGTGAAGTGGTCTCATCATTCCGACAAATAAGCTACTTGGGAACGCGAGGACCTACTCCATTCCGAATTTCCAGACTTCTTTCGTTCCTAGATCTCGGGTCGAGATCCTCTTGTAGTGTGGGAGAGTTGTGACATCCCAAGTGATGTCCCTACCCTATTTGGCATGTAACCCCATGTATGAACCTTGGTCTTGTGTTTATGTATGTGTTGAACCTTCTCATCATTGTTTTGTTGAATCCATGCATCATGGCATCCATCTGACCATTCATGTGCATGCTTGCTATTCTTATGTGATTGTCTTGTGTTGGTATGAATTGATGTGGGTGTGCTTTTGTGTTATGTTGGTGTGGAGAGGAGTAGGAGTCATGTGGGTTTTCAACTCTCATCCTTCCCCTCTTTTTACTTCTTCTCTAAACCTCACCTTATGCCCTTTTTATTCCCATATGAATTCATGGCAGATTTTAGTAGTTTTAAAAATCATTTAAAAATGTTCATGTGGTAGCCCTATTTGTATTATAAATGTAGAGAGTGGCTCTTTTGATGTTTGGGGTTGTTTGGATTTTGTTTTGCTTTAAAAACAGGAGCTGCCATTTTATATATTAAATAAAATTACATGCTCTATAAATCAACTTAATATTTTTATTAAATAGGACTCTTTATTTCATCCACCAAACTATTTTGTTTTTCTCTTAAAAACCTTTTATTATCTCAGGGGATTTATTTTGGTGGATGTGGTTTTATTAATTAGTAAGCCTGTGTTTTTATTCGGTTTGTGGTGAGTCTGGGAGAGAGAGTTAGTTGGGCCGTGGCCCAGCCCAGCTAAGCAGGACGGCAACCTGCTCCCCCGTTCCTCCTCCGTCAGGTGCGCGTGCGAGTGCGGTGTAGAGAGCAGCTGAGCGACGCCGTCCATCGCCGTTAGCCCAGACATCGAGGCCGGTCCCTTTTAAGCGCTCCTCCCTAGGGTTCATCCCCTCCTTCTTCTCCTCGCGCCGCCGCCGCGTTCCCCTCCTTCTTTATCCCTCTTCTCCTCTGTTCTTTGTCCTCTGTCAGGTAAGTGCGAGCGAGATTCAGAGTGTGCATCCGAAGGGGTCGTCGGCTTCGGCGTGCCTCCGGCGTGGTCAAGTTGTCGCGGCCATGTCCAAGGGCAAGCGGATGGATTCCGCACCCCGTTCATGGCGCTAGGGGAGTGGTTGGCCCCTACTTCGTCTTCTTCAGCCACGTCCGCGTTCGGGTGCAGAAGCTCCGCTCGGCGTCTTCTTCCTCCTCCGGCCGCGATGTGCTTCCTCTTCGGCTTCGTCGTCTCCTGCGCATTTCCGCGGTTTCCCCTTCTTCCCCTGCGTCGTCTACAGGCCCTGGATCGCCAAGCTTCGAGCGCGTCGACCGTATGCAACTCCGGCGCAGAACCGTGTGTGCCGTCATCGTGCTCGTCTCCGGCCCCTTTCGTCGAACCAGGCACCAGCCATGCTTGTGGTGAGCACGCGACCCCCCTTTTTGCCCCTTTCCTTTGCTTCCTTGCCCGCGTAGTGTAGATCAGTGCGCACCCGTGAGCTCAGCTCCGCCATGGCCTCGAGCTGTGCATCTGTGGATGTGTGAGCATGCGGATCGTGTCTGATAGGTGCTCCAGCGACCACCCATTCCATTCCCGCTCGAAGTTCATACCTTTGTCGCGTGTAGGTCTCGTGCCGTGCGTGTCCAGTTCGTGTCTGCGCCGCTCCGTTCATCTCTGTCAGCTAGTAGGCGGTTCATCAGGTTCAGTTAGCGCGGGGGTTAGTTAAGTAGGACTAAGCCCCCCATACTAGTAACGATCGCGTGCATGGCGTAGTGGTGCGAGGGCGCGGGAGGACCGTTAGGTCGTGGGATCGATTCCCAGTCCCCCCCCGCAGTTTTCCTTTTTTTGGTTGGCCGTGGTGGCTGTTGGGTGTGCGGATCCGCTGTGGTGGCCAGATCCCGTGTGCGTTCGTGTGTGTGTGTGGTGGTGGGATCTGGTGTGACCACACCAGATCCGGGTGTGGCTGTGGTGGCTGTTGTGTGTGTGTGTGTGTTTTGCAACATGTGTGTGTGTAGGCACCTATTGGTGCATATGCATATGTATGCACACATGTTATGTATATGTGTATGTAGTATGGGTGTGGTGTTATGAGCATGTGTGTGTGTGCATGTGTGTTGAGTAGAGAGTGACTTGGGTGTCTCTGTGTATGTTATACATACACACACTTGTGTGGTGTAGTGGTAGTGTAGGTACATGCTATGCATGCACATATATGTAGTGTAGTGAGTGGTGTGTCTATATGCCAAGACATATACACATGTGTGCCTTGTGTTGTGGTGTCAGTATGTGCCTTGCACGTACACATATGCTAGTGTTGTTGGCATAGGTGTAGGTGGTGTGCCTTTACTTCTATATATGCACATGTATGTGGATGTGTGTGTGCTTAGAGTAGAGATGTATGTGTATGTTTCTTTTATGTGAATAGGAGCATGTAATTCCTTCTAGGTAGTGGCATCCTTGTATTTTGATGCTATGTCATGTATCATGTCCCTAACATGCTAATTAACCACTTTCAACATGTATCTATGGAGCACCATATCATTTTGTGGCATTGCATTGAGTTTTATGAGTGACATAAGTCACCCAAGGCCTAGGGAGGTCAAATTTCGACCCCTCCCCTTTGCTACCTCATGTTCCATGCAAGCATATAGGTATGAGTAATGATTTTGAGGTAGGATCAACCCATGTTTGCATCTGTGAAGTCAGATCTGACTTTGGGGCAACTTGACAAAACTGCATTCTTATGCTGTGATGCCCTTTTGTCTTTTTCATATGAATTAATCTATGCATGATTTCAAGATCTTGCCAACATGAATTTGTTAGTCAAAGTTGTGGGGAATGTCCCAGTATTTTTTTTATTTATTACAAGGCCCTAGATAATTCGAAACCATGCTGTTTGGTAAGCTACTTTCTGTTTCTGCCAACCTGCTTGAAAATGGCTAAGTCTGGAGAGTCTGCTGTTATTGTTTTGCCATGTTGAGAGGATGTTGTCTTGAAATGTGTTGTATATTTGACCATGCTCAGTGTTATATATTTTTAGTAGATATTGTCATGTACCAACCTGTTAATTTTCATGCCAATAGGAGCTCTCTAGCATATTTAAACAGTGCTGTCAACTTGCTACTTTGTTAACCTAGATTCTAGAAAACTGGAATTTTCACTAAGTCCCAGAAAACTGTTTCAACATGCCATGTTGGTTGCTTCTTGCTTATTGATGTGTGGCTCCTTTTGCTAAGTGATTTGTTCCGCTATCACCGCCATTAGTTCCTAGTTACCGATGTTATGTTTTCCATACTATGCGCTCCTAACATGCTCAGGGTTGTTATGGGGACCCCCTTGTTACTCAATTGAGATTAAAACTTGTCTGGGAAGACCCAACATTGGTACCACATTTGCCTAACAACTTAATAAAACTGCATAGGGTCTTGCAAACCCGTGGATAATTTAATCCACCCCGGGCGAGTGCTCCGCATGAGTGTTGGTCCAACCCAGAGCAGCTTATTAACGCCGCCCGGGGCAACTCGGTGATTGGCGTGGTAACCATCGCTCATTCGTCATCTCCTGAGAATGAGATACGCGGCTCTTATTGGGTTCGTCGACACGTCGGGAGGTCTTGCTTGATTCGTTTTACCTTTATCGGGTGTCTTGCGTATGGAGACTGACTTTTTTCGGGTTTTACTCGAGGTGTTGGAATTCCTTTGGAATCACCTATGATGATCGCGAGATCCGCGTTCGAGGTATTTCCACGGAGTGTGGTTAATTTTGTAATGGATTAGTTGGAGCACCCCTACAGGGTTAAATCTTTCGGAAAGCCGTGCCCGCGGTTATGTGGCAACTTGGATATTTGTTTAACACCCGGTTATAGAAAACTTGAAGTGAACTCTAATTAAAATACACCAACTGTGTGAGTAACCGTGATCGTCTCTGCTGGTGAACATGATCCGAGAGAGAACATGGTGGGGTTATGATTGACGTAAGTAAGTGTTCAGGATCTCATAGAGGTTATACTAGATTCGATCGTTCTTCGTAGGCCACTCATATTTATTTCATGTTGCGTAAGCTAGCCACCATATTTGCTTAGTGCTGCTGCAACCTCAACACTATCCCATCCCAATCTTAGCTTAAAAAGTCTTGGTACCCGGGCACATGATAGCTGAGTCCTCTGTGGCTCATAGTTTACTACAACAATCCAGGTACAGGATTAGATGAGTTCGTGCAGCATGATCTTACCCAGCTCCAGTGGGAGTATGATGAGGAAAGAGGTAGGGTGTACGTGACATATCTGGATGAGTAGAGGACCTGGTCATGATCCTTGGGATAGCTTGATAGTGTCATTTGCCACTTCTTTAATCATTTGATTTCGTCCGTAGTCGGACCCTGTGTTCCACTTGATGTTATGATTTGAGTGGCATTGTAAGTTAGCATGTGGCGAGTGTAAGCCAACTTGTATACTCTTCTAATTCAGTATTGTATGTTGTGATGATACTATTCTTGCTAACGGCAAGATGCGCCTCTATCCCTTGCGAGGCCTTGTGCCTTAAACGGATAGGCGCGCATCTTGGGCGTGACAGTAGTGGTGTATGCTCAAGGTTGATGAAGATCACCAAGAGTTGGGAGCATCCTTGTTCTTTCCTTACTCCTCTCACCTACATGGGTTAGTCCCAATACACAATAGAAAAATACAAGGATATCTATGGACATGGAGTGCAAAGCATGTGTGATGATGTCCATTGATTTGTTGATTACCATGTGCCTTGCTTAACTTTGAGGGAATGTGTGACTCCTTGATCTATAGCATAGGGTTGATGTTGATTGCAAATAGATCTTGCCAATAATGAATGTGAGTGAATTTCATTGGTGGAGTCACCCCTCAAGAACTCTCTAGTTCTTCTTCTTGGGAATCCACATCAAGTTGATGGGGATCCTCGGTGTCGAAGTAGCACTTGTAGAACTTGAGCTTGCAGTAGCCTTGGGAACCCACTTCACCAAAGCTTGGGGTTCATCTTCATAAGAGTCAAAGTCCTCTTGGAGCTCGTTCTTGCCCTTGAGCTTGGTGTCTTGTGGTGGAAGGTCAGCTTGAGTGTTTGTCCTCTTGGGAAGTGTATTTTCATACTTCTCCTTTTGAAGAACAAACATGGGATTGGGATATTGACCTTCTTCCGATTCAACTCCAATAGGGTTGAAGTACACCATGATTCTTCATGTATCCTCCGTGCTTGTGTACAATCTCATCAAATTGTTTGTACCCTTCAAGACTCTTGTAGATACCTTTCTCTATAATTCATTTCAATAAAGCATTTTCTTTCTCAAGTGTAACTTGGCTAAGAGAATCAACATTAGTGGAATCAATAGAACTACTAGGAGCAACATCTTTGGGTTTAGCATTTTTATTGTTGCTACTAGATGAGGAACCTGTGGGGACCCCGACTCATAAGTTGTGATCACCGAATGTATGTGCACAGTGATGAGATCAATGCTCACTGAGCAAACAGAAACTGAATAACAAGAGTCTTACATCCTTTACGTACCGGTTTACTCAAATATGGCCTTCATAGCCAAGTCTTCATATGATTGCAGAAGAAATCTTCAATGATAGCGTGAACCCATGCCATCCGCCTTAACCCTACACGCATTCTGACTGGGAAGCGTCCTAGCTTTCATGTCCGTCACTAAGGTAATCTTCATCATAACCTGATCTTTCGTGCATGGCCAATAAAATAACCAGTGGCAAGCCAATGAGTACTTTGAATGTACTCGCAAGCAACCCATGTTTGGAATAAGGCAATAACAATGCATGATATATCACTAATAGGTAAGTTTTGCAGAAATCTAATTTTGAGTGCAATGACATGATCAAGTAACTTAAGTTAGCATGCATCAACCCTGAACAAGTGTTCATAAGAACACGTCATAGTCATCATCATAAGCAGGGGGTTGGACGTCTCATGTTCAACCATGACACCAAGTCCCTAGACTTGTCTCATGTACCGTCTGAACAACTCATGTTTAGTCATCATGCCAAGTCATCTGAGTCGACTCAAATATCATCCTTGTCACCACACACACACCAAGTTTGCGAAAACATCTGGAGTTTAAGAAGGACCTCCAACTGTCCATGACCGCGGACATGCTATTCGAATAGTTTTACACTCTGTAGAGGTTGCACACTTTACCCACAAGATTCGGGGAACTTCCGTGTCATCCAAGACTCGCGGTATATTACATACCCGAGGTAAGCACCCAAACAATGCCTTTCCCCTGGCGATACTAAACAAAGAGTTGGTACCCAGCCCTCACGATGTACATCATACGATCCTCACTCTAGTTGGTACCATCCATGAGGGGATGAACGGTCTGCCCGGTGCCTGTAAATACAGCGCATGATCGGCCATTCCGGTACGACCCTGTACCAAGAGTGAGCACGCCACTCCCGCCACTAGTAATGCAGCCTTCTTGCCAGTATCCACCAAGGTAATTAACAAAGTCCCTTCCCATATAGGGGTAGAGTCGTTGCGCATGTAAGGTTGGGACGGTCAGCAGACCTTAAATCTAATCCGTTCTTGAAAACACACATACTCACTTGCTCCGGTACACCACTTCTTTCTCAAGTGGTCACCCCATTCATCATCATCTCCCCCGGGCATTAGTGGCACCCGACAGGGTTTTTGAGAAGTCTTTGAAATCATTTGTGTTCCCATCACCATGCATAATCCCGATCCCACTTGCGTAGCATCTACTAGCATCCTATCTACACCCACCCACGTAACCCTCATAAGGTGGTAGGGTCCTGCACGATGCAAGTGTCAACGGCAAAAGTATCGGAAGCAACCCACTGGAGGGGTCACTATTCCACACGATCAAATATGACAAAAGTAAGGTGCTATATGTCATGCAATGAAAATGGTTTCTTAATATGGTCAAAGGGCTGCTTGCCTGGCTTGGCAAAGTCTTTGAGGTCTTCACCCACTTCTTGTCCACTTCGAGCATTCCGTTTACCTCGTCAACTACTGTCGGTAAACAACCACAATAAGCAACAGAACAAGCAGAGAAATAAAAGTGCTCTACACATAGGAGTTTTATTTTTCTTGGACACCTATGGTCACAAGAAGAATGACCAAGTAGGTTTTGGTGGATGTGGGTCAAGGGGGAGTTTTGAATGGTGGGAATGATGGAAATGATGATTCTTTAAGATGTCAACAGAATATATTTTTGTAAAAAGGAGTGGATGGACCCAACAAATAGGGCATGCTTCTAGAAACTTGTGGGAAGTGGTTTTACTGGATTTGGAGTTGCCAAGATTTTCCTGTGAATTTCTTAAGTTGGAATAAATGGAAAATGGTCCATTTATTAGATCCAATAGCAGAGGTGCATGGTAAAAATGTTCACCATGGCTAGAAAATTAGGGCCTGACATTTAGAGCTTTTGGAAATTTGAATGACCCCATCTGGAGTTGATATGAGAGCTCTTACTATTTTACAAGTGGGGTATTTCATAGTTCAAACTCAAATTTGGATTTGAACTATACAGAAAATTTGTGGGAAAAATGTGTGGACCACATTTTTGGATAGATCATGATTTTAGGAATTTGCACAAGCTTGAATCATCAAATTTGGAGCAAAAATAAATTTTTATGCATTTTTTACCCCTACTGATAAAAGAAAAACCTCTCACCTAAATGGGCCACGAGGCGCACTAGGCGAGGAATGGCTACTAGGCCGTCCCAGTAGCATAGCTGTGTTCGTGCAGCTGCCACGCTGGTGTCATAGTCCTCTAAGTATGCCTTCGGCCGAAGGGAGGCGAACTGTGGCCGGGCGTTTCCACTTTCCCAAGGGGGCCCGACCGACTGGTTGCCGACAGGCGGGGCCTGCCTGTCGGATTCATCCCCTTCCTCCTGCTCGAGTGAGGAGAGATGGAGGAGGCACGGCCGAGCGCTTGCCGGCATTGTCCTGGCGGTAGGAGCCACCCCCGGTGATGCTCCGGCCACCGGAGCGCTCGGGAGATACTGCCACATCCACCTAGGGGTCCCATTCCCACCGGGAAGCGCTTCGGGAGGCGATCCTTTGGCCGCGATGGGGACTGGCGATGCTGGCTGTGGAAATCGGTGCAGCGGTCATGCGGAAGGGGAGAGGAGACATGGGGGAGGACCAGGGAGACGCGTGGTGGCTCTTGCAACGACCAGAGGGGCTGGGAGAGACCATCGTGGTTGAATTTCGAGTGGAGGGTGCCGGTGTTCTTCGGTCATGGACGACGAAGGAAGCCAGGGAGATCAAGGGGAGAGGTCCTGGGGGTTTGCGGGAGTGAGGAGGGGCGAAGGGATTCAAGAGGGGTAATTGGGAGGCTTCTCATAGTCACAGCGCCGGGGCTTTGTGGACAGGGAGTTGCTGGGTCGAGGCCATTGCCAGAGCCCACGTGAGCTGGTTTGGGTGTGTCAATGAGGTTTGTGGACGAGGTCCACGCCGAGGAAAGAGGAGAGAGGGAGGGAGGGATCATGAGGCCTCACTCATGTGAGGCCAGCCACTGGCCGAGCCGGGCTGCTTTGGGCCCGCGCGAGAGGAGGAGAGAGAGGAGGGGACAGGGGCCTTGCGTGTGTCGGGCGTCGAGGCCGATCGTTTGGCGAGAGGGGGACTCTAGGTGGTTGGGGCCATGCATTGGGCAACGGCTACAGTGCGGGTGCACACTGTAGCGCGCCCTTTGCATGCCATGGCATGCCACCTAAGTCCTTGTCATGGCCACCTTTCTCCACAAGTGCCAGGGGGATTAGACAAAGGGGAGGGAGCATAGGATGCTCTGGAGGTGCCTTAGGTGACAGGGAAATTGGAGAGTGAGGAGGTTTTCTGCTGTCCAGGGGATAAAAATGGGGCTTTCACCCCCCAATCAATGACCTGAGGCCATGGGCCCTTTACTGGAGATGGAAGGTGACTAGGGAGAGTTGAGGTAAAAGTTTTGAGTTAAGGAGAATAGTGTAAGGGGCCCAAACAGAAAGTTTGGTAACTTAGCAGAAGGTGTTTGATGTCGATTTGTCCCAGTAGATGAATTCTACATGCCTTGATATTTAACAGCATCAAAGGGTAGTCAAAATTAGGGCTTATCACCAAGTTTGAGATTATCATGCTAGAATTTTCCTGTATTTATTTGAGAATATTTCTTATAGAAATATTTCAAATGCTTGAAATAGGGAGAAGTGGTTTTCAATGGTTTTATCCAATATTTTGAACATGACCATGCCTTGAAACTCTTATATATGTACAATATTTGTCCACTCAGCTTTCGTAAATTTTCCCAAATATTTTTAAAGCATTTAAATAATTTTTCCCTATAAAAGATCATTTTTGGCCTGAAGAAAAAGCCTTTAAATAAAATATGAAAATAATCTTTTAAAACAATATTTTGTTGTTTTGGGAAGTTATATATAGTAGGTTCCAACTAAAGTATTTGGGGAAAAAGGATCCACCCAATTTGGGGACTTGCGGTGCAAATGTCAAATAGGGGGTTTTGAAAAACCTAATTTGAATAAAACCTTTTCGGCCAAAATAATATTTTGTAAAAATATAATTAAGTCCTATTCACAAGGCATGATCATTGGACAAGAGTGGGTATCAAGGAAAAGAGTTTTGAGAGTAGGAGGGATTTTATGCATATAGAACACAAGAAAGCAAACAAGCAATCAACAATCAAGTCAAGCATAACAAGCACACAAAAGTTTTAATTGGACCTGATTTTTGAGTCATGATAACTTAGTCATGAGGCAAATCATAGGGTGTGACAGAACTACTCCCCTTACAAGAATCTCGTCCCCGAGATTCCTAGGCTAGGCATAGAAGAGATGCAGAAACTGAGAGGCGAGGTCGTCTTCACGTTCCATGTTGTTTCCGCTCGAGTGTGGTTGTCCTCCTGGATCTTGAAGTGCCTGATGATATGTCTTCGAGTGCACCATTGACTTGGTCTAAGGGTGAACGGGGTTTTGGCTAGGGTTTGACTTGCGTGTGTATTCCAAGGTCGGAATACGTGGCCAAGTAGTGTGTCCGGGTGCTGGTCGTTGGACTGCTCACGTTGGTTAGTGACATCTAGATGTCTCGCGTTAGAATAAAAGGGTCGAGTCTCGGTGTAGCTTCTTGTTGATGGGGAAGTCCTTATCTTCCTTAATGCATGAGGTCTTCAGTCGTAGGTGGTCTTCATCCTCGAGAGTGTTGAGGTGTGCCATCATGAGCTTCTCGTTGAGATCTTTTGCTTGAGTAAGCTTCCCAGGTAGATTCTTCATTCTTCTTTGGTTGTTTGCCTTCACCGCCATGGACGCACGTTCATGGAGGGTCTTCGAATGTTTGGTCTATTCTTCACTCCGTGGCAAGGTCTGTGTTGGGTCTCGCCCCTAAGACTGAGCTTAGAGACTTGGTGTCAAAACGGATTCTACCATCTGGGAAAGTTTCAGTGGTGTTCTAGATAAGCTAATTGTCCAGAGCACAGAGCAACCATCTAATTCCAAGGTCTAAGTCTTGGCAAGAGGGGTGATCTACCTATGATAGGTGGCTTACCATGGTCAGGTTACGGTAAACGCCCTAGATGGAACCAAAAAGGACTAGAAATGAGGTCATGATAGTCATTCCACTCCGTTCCAGGCATCTGAAGGAAGTAGGAACATAATGCTCAATGTACACCATTAGGGTGGTGGAGTAAGGGTGCCGTCAACTCCTCAGTTCCATCCTAGTCAGGAACTAATAAATGACCATTTAAAGCGAGGGGCTCCTTAATCCCCTTGATGTCCAAGGGCTTCATCGGGTTTGAACGTTGGTGCTTTTGGATATAATCTAGCTGATGTAGTCGGTAGAGGAGTGGTGGTCGACTTCTTCTTCATTGTTGCCGTGGCTCTGCGATCACAGTGGTTCTTCATCTTGCTTAGGCAAGGAGGTCTTATTTTGCTGGGAGGGTTCTTCAAGTAGTCCAACTCCTTCAAGGTGAGACCATATACTTGAGAGTCATGGCAGTTAGTGTTCCTAGGGCTGGTCCAAACTGGACTAAGTTGTTCCTCCTCTCATTGGGTAAATAAGTATGTCATCCTCGAGGACAACAACCAATTTCCCGAAGTGTCACATAAACACATTGCTCATGGGATATGTGAGAGCGGCGGGCATTCGTCCCGGATGGTCACTAGTCTCAAGGGTTCGAGGTCCAACCTAGTAGAGGTCTTCGTGGCCACCTTCCTTATGGAAAGGGTGGGGGTGGTCACGATGGGGTATCGACCATGGTCTTTTAACTTAGACCATGGTCTTGACCCGACCGCGTCATGGTCCGGTAAAGCTTCGGGTTTCAGGGAGCTTAGGATGTGAGTGAATGTCTAACACCTTATCCTGAGCACAACTATTAGATGCCAATAGTACTGCCTATAACTCCAAACAAAATCACCCCATATCGTCGAAGGTATCATCTCATATAAATCAGCTCCAATACTACACATGCTACTCATATCTTCAGGGCTCGAGGGAAGGACTATGCTGAAGATCTCATATGCATACTACAGCTAACTCACATATATCCGTATATAAAAATCCTCGGGATAGTTTACAAGCCGCTAAGCTTGATCAAGACATTACCAATCTATTTGTACTTCTGACCTATCCAAGGTCTAAGGTACTGCATTACTATGCTAAGGAATCATGTAATAAACCAATCCAAGATCATGTTTCCTTCCTACGAACCCAATTAACCGATCCTCGAATAACATCTAGTATTACCTGATCCATTACTGCTATAAATCCAGCATCGATGGTTTCCAACACAATCTACTTGGGTTCATATCATCCACATATCATTGCAAGGACTATTGTCATGAACTTCCAATCTCATGGCCAACTACACTCCAAGGTCGAGCTTATGTAGATCCTTAAATTATCGCTATCATCATCCGATTCTACTTATCATCCACCAAGAGACATGGTATCTCATTATTAAGATCATTGGACTAAATCTAATTTACTCCGAACCATGTGGTTTTGTTGATCTCGAGCGCTTACCATAATCACCTCTCTAAATCCAAGGCTTACATCTAGTAAGATTCCCTACTAGTTACTCTAGTTACTATCATATCACCATCAATCCACCATTGATCATTACTTGCCAAAGTCAAGTCATGTATCCACCAATAATTTCAGCTTGTGACCACATTCGTCCTATTAATCCAATTTTCTCAAGGGACGAGTAAGTTATGCTACTCTATCCATGTTGATCCACCCAGCTCATCTACCAACATTAAGCCTCGTAATCCACCCAAGGGTCTCAACTACCTCCTCAAGACATCTATTATGGCTAAATCAAATCACTATCAGCAAATAGTATATCCTCAGAAGGATCCTTCCTATGGCATCAAGGTTCTTGTCCTAGAGTAAGAATGAAGGATGTTTGTTCACTATGATCACTAGTTCCATAATGAACCCAGTGCAAATTAGGGGATTATTGAAGCTCAATAAGTGCTCTGGCAAATCCGTGTATTAAACACGTGATCAGAGGCTTGTGCTGGGGAGCTTGTGAGGTAAAAGTTGGGCAAGGGAAGGTTTTCCAGTCTTGAGGGAAGAGCCTAATCCCTATGGGGTTGCGCTTAGTTGAGTCCATTGTAGTCGAAGTCCTCGATGTTAGTTGTTTGTCAAGGTGGATCCTTGGTGCATCTTGTCTTGCCGGTCTTCAGTTGATGGGAGGGGAAACAGGGAAAGTAGCATCGAGAGGGGAGCCTAAGGGGGTGGTATAGTGCAAGTGCAATCAAGCAAGTGCCGAAAAGGCCAAACACAAACATCAAGGTAAGGTAGGTGATATAGTCGCGCACTTGTTGCCTAGGGAAAAAGTGTGACTTACACCAAAGCACAAACAGGAAAAACAAGCAACACACATCATGGTTCCATTCGAACCATCATACGGACTCGACTTCGCATAGGGGACACACGACCTATCCTACCCTAGGGGTTCTCGGACTCAGCAGTCATGATTGCTTGGTGTTTTGGAGAGGAGTCCGCTTAGCCTTCTAGGTCTTCCTCGCATGTCGCTATGTCTTTGGTTGTTGTTCATCAAAACGATCTTGGTTGCGCCTGAAGAGTCCTTGACGACTTCGGGTCTGTTGACGATGAAGGTGAATCTTTGCGACAGTTGTTGACAGGGTCTTCTGGTCTCTTCGTAGTCGTGCCAATGCCTTCTAGTCTTCTGAGACATCAAGGGTTCTAGGTAGGAAACCTTTTATGTAGTGACATTATCAAGGAAAGGTAGAGTTGTATCATGTCGATCATGTTGATGATATCATCGACACCAAGAATGGGGGATGATGAGAACCGTTTTCCTGCTCACTATAGTGAGGCGGACGAAATGGCGAGGTTCTCATACACCGGTGGTTACCGATATAACAACAAAAAGGACAGGGTTGCTCTATTAGCGATGCATTATCATGACATTGCATGTCTTCTGTCCTAGCCATCGAAGGCTACGGTGGCATCATCCTGGGCTGTGTCGAGGGTGTCACTATCATCTAGGTCTTGACATCCTCATCCTTCAAGAAGGTGTCTTCTATTTGTAGCTCCTTGTCTTGTGTCGCCAACTTGGGTCCAAGATATGTTGCCAATCGCCTGGCATGCTGGCTTCCTTCCAGGTTACCCACAAGGATTTCAATGAATCCCTTGGTTAGGGGCACGAGGGTAGTAGCCACCATTTGTAAAGTTTTGAAAAGTAGATGAGGAGAGCCCAACACAACAAAATGGTGGAAGTGCTAGGCACAATCCTTCAGTTTATTTGAAAGCTTAGAAGAGCCAAGAAATATGGTAGCTTTTGCAAGTGTTTTGAAGGGTCTGGGAAAATAATTTTTTCCTAACTAATGTCCATGCGAACTAAGGGCTTCCTACAGTCAGGATGGCTCTGATACCAGCTCTGTGGGGACCCCGACTCATAAGTCGTGATCACCGAATGTACATGCACAGTGATCCCAGAGATCAATGCTCATTGAACACACAAAAACTGAATAATAAAAATCTTACATCCTTTACATACCGGTTTACTCAAATATGGCCTTCATAGCCAAGTATTCATATGATTGCAGCGGAAATCTTCAACGATAGCGTGAACCCATGCCATCTGCCTTAACCCTACACGCATTCTGATTGGTAAGCGTCCTAGCTTTCATGTCCGTCACCAAGGCAATCTTCATCATAACCTGATCTTTCATGCTTGGCCAATAAAATAACCAGTTGCAAGACAATGAGTACTTTGAATGTACCCGCAAGCAACCCATGTTTTGAATAAGGCAATAACAATGCATGATATAGAACTAATAGGTAAGTTTTTAAGAAAGCTAATTTTGAGTGCAATGACATGATCAAGTAACTTAAGTAAGCATGCATCAACCCTGAACAAGTGTTCATAAGCACACATCATAGTCATCATCATAAGCAGGAGGTTGGACGTCTCATGTTCAACCATCACACCAAGTCCTCAAACTTGTCTCATGTGCCGTCTGAACATATCATGTTTAGTCATCATGCCAAGTCATCCGACTCGACTCAAATATCATCCTTTTCACCACACACACACACAGCAAGTGTGCGAAAACATCTAGACGTAGTTTAAGAAGGACCTCCAACTATCCATGACCGCGGACACGGCTATTCGAATAGTTTTAAACTCTGCATAGGTTGCACACTTTACCCACAAGATTCGGGGCACTTCCATGTCATCCACGACTCGCGGTATATTACATACCCGAGGTAAGCACCCGAACAATGCCTTTCCCCTGGCGATACAAAACAAAGAGTTGGTACCCAGCCCTCATGATGTACATCATACGAGCCTCACTCTAGATGGTACCATCCATGAGGGGACCAACAGTGTGCCCGGTGCTTGTAAAGACAGCGCATGACTGTCCATTCCGGTACGACCCCGTTTCAAGGGTGACCACGCCACTCCCGCCACAAGTAATGCGGGATCCTTGCCAGTATCCACCAAGGTAATCAACAAAGCCCCTTCCCATATAGGGATAGAGGGGTTGCGCATGTAAGGTTGGGACGGTCATCATACCTTAAATCTAATCTATTTAAGAAAACACACATACTCACTTGCTCCGGTACACCACTTCTTTCTCAAGTGGTCACCCCATTCATCATCATCTCCCTCGGTCATTAGTGGCACTCGACAGGGTTTTCAAAAAGTCTTTGAAATCATTTGTGTTCCCATCACCATGCATAATCCATATCCCACTTGCGTAGCATCTACTAGCATCCTATCTACACCCACCCACAAAACCCTCATAAGGTGGTAGGGTCCTGCACGATGCAAGTCAATGGAAAAAGTATCGGAAGCAACCCATAGGAGGGGTCACTATTCCACATGATCAAATATGACAAAAGTAAGGTGCTATATGTCATGCAATGAAAATGGTTTCTTAACATGGTTAAAGAGCTGCTTGCCTAGCTTAGCAATGTCTTCCAGGTCTTCACCCGCTTCTTCTCCACTCCGAGCATTCCGTTTATCTCGTCAACTACCGTTGGTAAAGAACCACAACAAGCAACACAATAATCAGAGAAATAAAAGTGCTCTATAAATAGGAGTTTTATTTTTCTTGGACACCTCTCGTCACAAGAAAAATGACCAAGTAGATTTTGGTGGATGTGGGTCAAGGGGGAGTTTTGAATGGTGGGAATGATGGAAATGATGATTCTTTAAGATGGCAACAGAAAATATTTCTGTAAAAAGGAGTGGATGGACCCAACAAATAGGGCATGCTTCTAGAAACATGTGGGAAGTGGTTTTACTGGATTCTGAGTTGGCAAGATTTTCCTCTGAATTTCTTAAGATGGAATAAATGGAAATGGTCCATTTATTAGATCCAACATCAGAGGTGCATGGTAAAAATGTTCACCATGGCTAGACAATTAGGGCATGACATTTATACCTTTTGGAAATTTGAATGACCCCATTTGTAGTTTATATGAGATATCTAACTATTTTACAAGTGGGGCATTTCATAGTTCAAATTCAAATTTGAATTTGAACTCTACAAAAAAATTGTGGGAAAATGTGTGGACCACATTTTTGGATAGATCATGATTTTAGGAATCTACACAAGTTTGAATCATCAAATTTGGAGCGAAAATGAATTTTTTATGCATTTTTGAGCCCTACTAATCAAAGAAAAAGGAAAAGAAAAACCTCTCACCTAAATGGTCCACGAGGCGCACTAGGCGAGGAATGGCTACTGGGCAGGCCCAGTAGCACAGCTGTCTCCATGCAGCTACCATGCCGGTGGCGTAGTCCTCTGAGTACGCCTTCGACCGAAGGGAGGCATACTCGGGTGGGGTGTTTCCACTTACCCAAGGGGGCCCGGCCGACTGTTCTCCGACAGGCGGGGCCCTCCTGTCGAGTTCATCCCCTTCATCCCGCTAGAGCAAGGAGAGACGAAGGAGGCGTGGCCGAGCGCTTGCCAGCGCCGTCCCGGTGGTCGGAGCCACCCCCGGCGATGGACCGGCCACCGGAGCGCTCGGGAGATACTGCCGCATCCACCTAGGGGTCCCATTCCCACCGGGAAGTGCTTGGGGAGGCGATCCTTTAGCCGTGGCGGGTACAGGCGATGCTGGCCATGGAAATCGGTGCAGCGGTCATGTGGAAGGGGAGAGGACCATGGGAAAGGCCCAGGGAGACGTGTGGTGGCTCTTGCGACGACCAAAGGGGCTAGGAGAGACCACCGTGGTTGAATTTCGAGTGGAGGCCACCAGTGTTCTTTGGCCACGGACGACGAAGGAAGCCAGGGAGAGCAAGGGGAGAGGTCCTAGGGGTTTGTGGGAGAGAGGAGGGGCGAAGGGATCTGAGAGGGGTGATCGGGGAGGCTTCTTATAGCCTTGGCGCCGGGGCTCTGTGGACAGGGAGTTGCGGGGTCGAGGCCATTGCCAGAGCCCGCGTATCAATGAGGTTTGTGGACGAGGTCCACGCCGAGGAAAGAGGAGAGAGGGAGAGAGGGAGCACCAGGCCTCGCGTGTGAGAGGCCGGCCACTGGCCGAGCCGGGCGGCTTCGGGAAAGCACGGGAGGAGGAGAGAGAGGAGGGGACAGGGAACTTGCATGTCCCGGGCGTCGAGGCCGACCGTCTGGCGAGAGGGGGGCTCTAGGTGGTTGTGGCCATGCATTAGGCAGCGGCTATAGTGCGGGTGCGCACTGTAGCGCGCTCTGGAGCGTGCCCTTTGCATGCCATGGCATGCCACCTAAGTCCTTGTCGCGGCCACCTTTGTCCACAAGTGCCAGGGGGATTAAACAAAGGGGGAGGGAGCATAGTATGCTTTGGAGGTGCCTTAGGTGAGAGGGAAATTGGAGAGTGAGGAGGTTTTGTGCTGTCCAAGGGAGAAAATGGGGCTTTCACCGCCCAATCAGTGAACTGAGGCCATAGGCCCTTTACTGGAGATGTAAGGTGACTAGGGAGAGTTGTGGTAAAAGTTTTGAGTTAAGGGGAATAGTGGAAGGGGCCCAAATAGCAAGTTTGGTAACTTAACAGAAGGTGTTTGATGTTGATTTGGACTAGTAGACGAATTCTACATGCCTTGATATTTAACAGGATCAAAGGGTAGTCAAAAGTAGGGCTTATCGCCAAGTTTGAGATTATCTGAAGAAAGTTGCCATTGTAAACTTGGTAAACCCTAGAAATGGGCAGAAATGCATTTTCTTAGATCTAGCTATGCAAATCCATCCCCCTTGATGCACCACTTGATGTGGTGACATATTGTAGGAACTATAACATGCACAAAAAATTTGGGGCCCAATGGGGAAACTTGGCAATGTAATATTACCAAATTCTTTAAATCAACAGAAATGGTTTTGATGGGACTTGGACAAGTTAATCTGTTCTCCTTGATGCACCACTTTGTGTGGATACATTATTGGAGGATTATAACATGTCCACAAAGTTTGAGCTTAAGGGGAGATAGTTGGTAATGTAGATTTTCTCAAATTTGGATCTAGATAGAGAGGGTTTTGGGATATGTTGGTGAACCAATACAATTGATATTGAGATGAAACTTGGCAATATGACTACATATATCATATGTGACATGCTAGAATTTTCCTGGATTTATTTGAGAATATTTCTTATAGAAATATTTCAAATGCTTGAAATAGGCAGAAGTGGTTTTCAAGGGTTTTATCCAATATTTTGAACATGACCATGCCTTGAAACTCCTAAATTTTCCCAAATATTTTTAAAGCATTTAAATATTTTTTCCCTATAAAAGATCATTTTTGGCCTTAAGAAAAAGCCTTTAAATAAAATATGAAAATAATCTTTTATAATAATATTTTGTGATTTTGGGAAGTTATATATACAGTACGTTCCAACTAAAGTATTTGGGGAAAAAGGATCCACCCAATTTGGGGAATTGCAATGCAAATCTCAAATAGGGGGTTTTGAAAAACCTAATTTGAATAAAACATTTTGGGCCAAAATTATATTTTGTAAAAATATAATTAAGTCCTATTCACAAGGCATGATCATTGGACAAGAGTGGGGATCAAGGAAAAGAGTTTTGAGAGGAGGAGGGATTTTATGCATATAGAGCACAAGAAAGTAAACAAGCAATCAACAATCAAGTCAAGCATAACAAGCACACAAAAGTTTTAATTGGCCCTGATTTTTGAGTCATGATAACTTAGTCATGAGGCTAATCACAGGGTGGGACAGAACCTTTCTTTCGTTTGTTACTAGTTTGCTTAGATTTGACTTGTGGCATAAATGTGGACAAGAGTAGTCGTTTGGCAATATAAGATGAAGTCTTCTGTTGGAGATCGTCATTGATAGCTTTAAGAAATTCATGTTCTTGCTCCAAATTGAGCTTCTCGAAGCGTAGCTTCTCATGAGTTCTTACAAGCTCTCTATGATCTTCAAGCGTGTTTAATTCTTTAGTTAGTTCTTCTATTTTCATCTTATCATCATCAATTGACTTATCTTGACTAGTATGAGAAATATCAAGTCCATTATGATCACTAGTTTTATCACATAGCAAGTCATCATCGTAAAGCAAATCACCTCCATCACTATCGAAATCAAGATATTCGGGGTGTGATACCTTGGGGCCTTTAGACATGAAGCAACTTCCACCTCCTTCATTTGGTGAATCAAATAGATCATAGGAGTTGGTTGTCACTAGTGCAATTCCGGCAACACCATCATCTTGACTATAGTCGGAGTTGGTGTGATAGCTTCTCTCGGAGTGGTTGTCGAAGTCGGAGCCGGAAACCCATTGACCAATATGAGCTTGATTCTTTATTCTTGAGTAGCTCTTGGTGTTCTTGTCCTTCTTCCTCGAGTCCCTACTTCTCCTTGAGGGTCTTCGTTCGTAACAATCATCTCTACTCCTTCTCTCCCTTTGAGGTGATTCGTCTCTTGAGCTTCATCTTCTTGGTGACTGTTCTCTTCGTTTGTAGGGATCTGAGCACTCATTTGAGTAGTGTCCGGGCTTCCCACAATTGTAGCAGTTTCGGTCACGACTTGACGAATGCTTCTCTTCATATCTTGAGTTGGAGTTGCGATATTTGCTTCTATTCATGTAGAACTTGTTGAATTTCTTGACCGTGATACTTATCTCTTCATTTGTGACAAGGTTGTCGCTTGAGGTAGCGGGAGCATCACTTGTGGCTTTGTAAGCACTGCTAGACTAGTGATGAAGGTCTTCCTTGTCTTTGAGTGTCATCTCATGAGCAACTATTCTACAAATCACTTCCGTTGGTTTGAGATCTTGGTAGTTGGGCATCATTTGGAATAATGTGCACACGGTGTCATATCACTCATCCAAAGATCGAACTATCTTCTTGATGATGAACTTGTTAGTCATTTCTTTGCTTCCTAAGCTGACAATCTCATTTGTGATGAGATCTAGCCTAGAGTACATTTCAGCGTCTCCTTCACCATCCTTCATCTTGAACTTGTCAAGTTGACCTTGAAGAACATCTAACTTGGATTCTCTCACGGACTCAGTTCCTTCGTGCATATCAACCAAAGTATCCCAAATCTCTTTTGCCTATTTGAGACGGCTGATTTTGTAGAATTCTTCGGGGCATAGGCAGTTGAAGATAATGTCACAAGCTTGAGCATTGAGCTGCAACATCTTCAATTCATTCGTGTTTGCTTCATGATCCAGTTCTCTTCCATCACCAAAGAATTCACCTTGCAAGCCAATATGAACAATAGCCCAAATGGCAGGATTATGACCAAGAAAATACATTTTCATTTTATGCTTCCAAGTAGCAAAATTAGTGCCATCAAAGTACGAACCTCTACGGTGATAATTTCCCTCACTAGATGCCATACTTCTCCTAGGTTGTGAAACCAATGGAGTGGAAACCAAAGCTCTGATACCACTTGTAGGATCGAACATAGGTCTAGAGGGGGGGTGATTAGACTACTTGACCAAATAAAAGTTTTGCCTTTTTCCCAATTTTAATTCTTGGCAAGTTTTACATTAATAGCATATCAAGTAACACCCTACACATGCATGTCTAAGAGTGTAGCAGCGGAAAGTAAAGACATTGCACATGTAAGTAAAGAGAGGGTTAGGAAAGCAAACACAAGTGATGACACGATGATTTTTCCCATGGTTCCGATAAGTGGTGCTATCGTACGTCCACGTTCATGGAGTCTTCAACCCACGAAGGGTAACTGTCGCGAGAGTCCATGGAGGGCTCTACCCACAAAGGGTTCCATGAAGAAGCAACCTTGACTATTCCATGCGGCTTCTGTCCACGAAGGACTAGCCTCACTATGGGTAAATCTTCACGAAGTAGGCGATCTCCTTGCCCTTACAAACTTCCTGGTTCACTCCACAACACGAAGTGGGAGGCTCCCAAGTGACTCCTAACCAATCTAGGAGGCACCACCCTCCAAAAGGTAATAGGCTCGGTAATGACGATGAACTCCTTGCTCTTGTGCTTCAAGATGATAGACTCCTCAACACACAATCTCTCTCATAGATTTGGCTTGGTATAAGAGATGGGATTGGCAGAAAGCAACTTGGGGAGGCTAGAAATCAAGATCCATATGGTTGGAGTGGATGATCTTGACCTCAACACAAAGGTAGGTGGTTCTCTCTCAGAAAACCGAGTAGGATAGGTATGGAATAGTTCTGAGTGCTTCTCTTTCGAGTGGGTGGTGGTGAATGGGTATATATAGGCATCCCCAAAAATCCAACCGTTACACACAATAAGTCAGACTCGATGACACCGATGTGTAAATCTCGATGGTACCAAAGTGACTAAAAGTGGCAACTTTTGAATCTCGGAGGGACTCATATACAATTCTCGGTTGTGCCGACAAGGTGACCAATGCTCAGATTTACCAAAATCGAGGACGCCGGTTCACCATTCTCGGTCGAACCGAAAATTAGAACTTGCATAACAGAAGGTTGGCAACCCAACTCGGTGGCACCGAGTGTAGTGTCGGCTCCACCAAAGTGTTAGGGTTTGGCTGAGTCTGTCTAGGGTTCGGAACTCGGTGGCACCGGGATAGGAATGTTGGTTGCACCGATTTTGCATATTTGGCTTAGGACAGACTTTGGTGGGAGATTATGTGGATGTTTTGGTGACTGTCACTTGTGCATGTTTGAGCATATTGTTCACCATCAAAACTTTACCCCCTTTTAATAGTATTGGCTTTCCTATAGACTCAAAGTGATTTCTCACAAATGTAAAATGTAGAGTCCTCTTGCTTGAAGCTGGGCCAACATATTTCCTTGAATCTTGGGGTGATTCCACAATCCTTTATCCATTCCCATCATTGAACTTTCCCTGATATATAGTTGGTGAAGACATTAGTTCAATGACTTATATGTTGTTACTAATTACCAAAACCACCAAGGGAGCAAATGTGCTTTCACCTCTCCTTCATGGGTGACTCTCAGCTCCTCGTCAACTTCTCCAACAAAGAGTATACACCCAAGGACGAGCATATGGAGGCATACTTGGAAGGGGTATATAAGAATGAAAAATGTTTTCAGGGCTTGGAATTGCAGCACGTCCCACGCGGCGCAAACAAGGAAGCCGATGACATCGCCAAGAGGGCGTCGCAACGTGAGCCCCAGGAGCTGGGCGTCTTCGAGGAGCGGCTCTTCAAACCCTTCGCAGCGCCACCCTCTAAGGACCCGGCGCTTCGAAGTGGGGAGCCCCCCTGGCGCCTCCCCTGGGGGCTCCGGACTGCAGCCCAACCTTGGGAGCCCGACTGCTCCTAGCACTGGAGCCTCAGGCCGATGACTGGATGGAGGAGCTCAAGGCATACACGCTTCATGACATGTTGTCATAAAAGGAGGAAGACGCGGAGCGCTTAGCACGGCAGGCCACGGCCTACTGCCTGCAAAATGGCGAGTTGTACCACAGGCGCCCGAACGACGTCTCGCTGCGGTGCATCTCTAAGTAGCAGGGGTGCGAGCTGCTGGCAGACACCCACGGAGGGGACTGTGGGCACCACTCCTTGTCATGCACCCTTGCAGGGAAGGTGTTCCGATTGGGATTCTATTGGCCCTCGGCGCTCAATGATGCCATCGAGTTGGTCCGGTCTTGCGAGGTCTACCAATTCCATGCCAAACGGATCCACCAGACCGCCCAAGGCCTCCAGACCATCCCACTCTCCTGGCCCTTTGCGGTCTGGGGGCTATATATACAGGTGCCCTTACCGTGGGAAGCGGGCGGGTACTGCTACTTCTACGTCGCCATCACCAAATTCACCAAGTGGGCCGAGGTGGAGCCGGTGCGCACCATCCCAGCTGGGTCAGCCGTCAAATTCATCAAGGGCATCGTGAGCCGTTCGGCGTCCCCAATCGCATCATCACTAACAACGGTTTGTAGTTTACAAGAAGCCTCTTCAAGTCTTACTGTGCTAACCTTGGAATGCAGATTTGCTATGCCTCAGTAGCCCACACCACGTGTAACGGCCAAGCAGAGCGCACCAACGCAGAGGTTCTGCGAGGCCTCAAGACAAGGAGCTTAAAGAAGAAGCTGGAGGCTTGCATCTGGGGCTGGGTCGATGAGCTCCAGTCCGTGGTGTGGTCCATCCGCACCACCATTACTAAGACCATCGGCGAAACCCCATTCTTCCTAGTCTACGGAGCCGAAGTCGTCCTCCCTCATGAGGTCAAGCACCACTCTCCCCGGGTAATGGCATTCGATGAGGTGAGTCAGGATGCCACGTGGGAGACGAACCTCTTAATTGGGGAGGAATCTCGTCGCCAAGCCTCGCTTCGATCTGCAAGGCATCAACATGCGTTGTTGCGCTACCACTTCTGCACCATCTACTCCAGGACCCTTGAAGTTGGTGACCTCGTCCTGAGGCGGGTTCTCTCTAGGGAGGGCTTGCACAAGCTCTCTCCCATGTGGTATGGCCCGTTCAAGGTTGTTCACCTCTCCAGGCCACGTGTAGTGCGCTTGGAGATTCAGGACGGGGTCCCCATCCAGAATGCCTGGAACATCCAACACCTTCGAAGATTCTAGCCGTGACACTCTCACGTAATAATGACCGGGTTGTATACGCCCGGAGCCCCCACCCCCGAGGACATGGAGGGGTTCCTCCCAAGCAATGTGGCAGCCACAGCTCCCCGTTGGTGGAGAAGTCAACACTACCTATCAATAGCTATGCCCACGCAACTTGGATGCCCTACGCGGAGCGCTAGGGGAAGACGAAGACTAGTCTAGGTGTCGGACGCGGGTGTTATTTGCTCTTCTCGCATTTGAATTTGCCAACTCTCCTGGAACAAAACTCGGGGGGGTTTCAAATCATGTTTTCAAGAAACAGGCCAGGGATTCGTGTTCATCGTCATTCCCCATCTTGGGTTTTCTCTCTTCAAGACGGGCACTCGCCTGCTCCCTTCCTCCATGCACCTTGCGAGCGGGGGTTGGCGGGCACCGTGCTCGCTCCTCGCCAAGGCCTTGGCACCCGGATCCTTGCGTGGTACTCCTGGAGGGGTAAAAGGCGTGTGACGCTACATACTCACTCGAGAACCCCACTCACGGCCCGATGCACCATCTTGGAGCCTCGGGAGGTCCACCCCTCTTAGGGCTAGAACAAAAAATTCTTTGGGGAGCTGCTCGAGCATCAAAGGGGGCTCCTGAGCAGCACATCTCAGGAGCCTTACCGGTCATATAGCCACTTGGCAGCCTCGGTGCCGTCCTTGGTGATCCGGTCGGCATCGAGGGTGTTCGGGCCTCGCCTCGTGGTTGCATCCTTGGTGATCCGGTCGTAAACCATGGCGGTACGGAAATGTGCGGGACTGGGACTCGCCGACATAGAGCTGCTTGAGCGTCAAAGGAGGCTCCTGAACAGCATGCCTCTGGAGCCTTACCGGTCATAAAGCCACTAGAAGCATCGATGCCATCCTTGGTGATCTAGCCAGCATCAAGGGTGTTGAGGCCTTGCCCTGTGGTTATGTCCTTGGCCAGACGCAACCGTGGCGGTAGGGAAATGTGCGGGACTGGGGCCTACAGACGCAGAGTGGCCAAAGGTCTCCCAACTTACATCACCTACAAGAAGAAGAGGACCGCAGGACGCATGGATTCACCAAGCACCATGACCACACCTTCCCTGGAGCCTATGGTGGACACGCCAACCTAAGTACCCTAATCATAATCGGAAGGCCGCCTCAAGTAATGAAAACACAAAAACTAGGACACATAACAAAAGCACTAATAAAGGGGGCTTGCACCCAGGTTCATTACATGCCCGTAGGGAATTTCTTGGTCTTTGGTTACAGGGGCAGGGAAAGAAAGAAAAAGCCCCCCACGGGGGTTGCTGCTTCAGGAGCTTAGGGGCCCACGCATCGGTGCTCAGTCGATGTCCTCTTCCTCCTTCACGGGGCCGTGAAGGCGTGCCGGCGCGGAGGCTTCTGGAGCGGAGGAGCGATGCCGTGTCGATGGGCAACCCCCCAAGGTTCGAGCGCGACGGCACGGTGGCGCGTCATAGCTGCTGTCGTTGTTGTCTCTGCTGTCTCTCGGGCTCCCCTCGGAGGGGGTGTCACAGTCGTTGGAGGACTGGCGCTCGTTGCGAAGGGCAAGCTCATCTCCAAGATCGCCGCGGCCGATGTCTTCCGGGCAGCACCCCAGATGTTCACCCTCGCTACAGAAGACCTTGATAAAGAGTGTTGCCTCCCCGTCGAACTTGAAGTGGAGGGTACGCCTCCCCATCAGGCCATGGGCATGGGCAAACGTTTGCCACCCATGAACCAGATACATGTAGCCCCTATGAGTGACCACAACCTCCACCCATGACGCTGCGCTGTAGCAGCTGTCGGCATGTAGCCATAGGTCGCAGGGCCCCCAACCGGCAGAGCCCCTGCAAAGGAGTTCGGGAGTTGAAGCCAGGCGGCCTCCGGCCTCTCTACACACAACACAAACTCCCGGGCCGTGTCAGCCGTATGGAGCTGTGTAGCTGGTGGTAGGGCCACCACGGGTGCACTCCCATTGTGGGCGCCACGACTTCGACTAACACGGGCGCCCGCACCGGTCGAGCCTGCTCCGCGGCCGCCGATGACAACCCCATATCATGCTGGGGTACGACCGCGCCCTAGGGAAGCCACCGCCGGCATTGCGGCGTACTTCCGGGGGCCAACCGACGCCCCCACGACACCTCTTGGGTGGCGGTGGAGTAGGTCTCTCCTCGGGGGCCTCCCCCTTCTCGGCGGTAGAATGCTTCCTCACTGGAGCCATGATTGGAAGAGCGGCGCCTTGGATATTGGAAGGCGAAGAAGACGAAGGCGTTATGAGGGTTTTCTCCCCCTCGATGGCTTATGTACAACCGGGGGCCAACCGACACCGCCTCGCATCCCGAGAGGCATGCGGCCTCTGAAGGGTCACATTCGCGTGGCCCGAGGAGGGAAGGCCTAGGCAGCAGCAGCATTCAAGGGAAGGTAATGATGGTCGGCTCTATGCACAGGCATCGCTTCGATTTGACTTATGACGATTCTTGACGCCTTCACGGAGCGGGAGCATCGCCGCGAAGGCATCCGATGCGTGTTATGCCTGGACCATGGGCGTTTGGGGCCCGTGCTACTTCGGGCCATCCTTAGAGCTTTGCTCCTAAGACAGCTTGGGCGCTCCTTGGGACCGTGGGCTACTGTTGGAGTTTTGGGAACGGAGGTACCCAGTCCTGCCTGCATATGGCCCAGGACGTGGCCCACTTCGTCGGCTAGGCATAGCCTGGCGCGGTAGTACTCAAGACAAGGCCCTCGCGAGGACCTTGGGATCGCAAGGAAGAACGGCATCAAGACCAGCAAGGATGGGCCTCCTCAGGCCCCCCTCCTGAGAGGCGGAGATGTCTATGGAGAGCCCAGCCTCACAAGTCAAAGGTGACACAAGGAACGACAGGCGAGCGCCAGCGCGCCAGGCAGTGCAGTTTCGTCTTTGGTGCAAAGGGATCAAGGACGTACGCAGGTTCCCAAAGCGCCGCCCAAAGGTTTACTTTCAAGTGCAACCAGACGACAACCACGAGCCCCGTAGGACGGATGTCAGCACCGAGCCCACCACTACATCACCAACAAGAACTTTGCAGGCAAAGACCACCTTTGGATAGGGCGCGGATGTACTCCTGTCCCCTTTCAAAATTGGCCGTTGTGGGATCCCTTCCAGCCATTGTGATAAGGGAAGAGGACCCGAGCCACCTCTATATATAGAAGCTAGGCAGTACCGTAGACGGGATCCGATCCAACACTTAGCCGCTCGACACACCACCGCAAGGCAGAGAGCGAAGAACACCTCTTGAGCGCCCTCGCGAGGCTCGAGCCCACTATACTAGGTCATCCACCCGAACCTCCACAAGAGGTAATCCACCAGAGTAGGAGTAGGGTATTACGCTTCACAGCGGCCCGAACCTAGCTAAACTGTCGTGTTCATCTTCTTCCTCGCCATCGAGCGAGTTCACCGTAGTAAGCATCGAGTAGCGAGCTAGGTTGGGTGAGGCTACAGGGAACCTTCGCACATGCCCCTGTGTTTGAACCTTAAGCGTTTTGCAGAGCCCGAAATCCAACAAAATCCCTATGTGTTCCCCAATGATGAATTACATCCCACATACGAAGGTGAAATTGACATGATTGGTAACCTTAGATTTGTCAATCTGATCGTTATATGTTTACCAAGATCCGTGCTTACTCAATTGAAGAATTTCGAATGTGCTTATACTTTGTGGAATGATTTGGAGAAACAATATCCAAATTATTCGTTAAGTAATCTTGATAAAATACTTCATAAAACTGTTGCCTTTCTTGGAATGAAGCCTAGTGATCCAAACTTTGGTAAATGCTCATTTGAGCTTTGTGATCTTATGCGCGCTAAAGGAGATGTCACTAACATTAGGAACATTGTTGTAGAATCCATTCATATACATAAGCTTGAACATTGTCTTAGTCAAAATTCTAACGAGTCTCTTGGTTTTCATAATGAGATCCTACCTAATGATGACAATGAGGAACATGGCTATTATGATGAGGATGAATTTTTCGGCATCGAGCATGAGAAGATCATGAAGAATCTAAGTCTCATGGAAAACTTCAAGGATTAGATGTCTGGTGGAAAAGAGTGGATTCTCGATATTGGATGCACCGATCATATGACTGGTGACAAATACATGTTCCAAGAGATCACACCTAATCAAGGACCTCGAAGGTATGTGACCTTTGGAGACAACTCTAAACGTAAGGTACTTGGACTTGGTAAGGTGGCCATATCTCATGATAGCTCTATTCAAAATATCATGCTTGCTGAATCCCTTGGCTGCAATCTTCTTTCCGTATCTAGACTAGCGGAGTTTGGTTTCAATGTGCTATATACTAAAGTAGTTTGCCAAGTGTTTCGTCATGATAATCGTAAAACCGTCTTTACCGGTATTCATAGAGGTAATCTATACATTGTTGATTTCACTAAAAAAGCCCAACCTCGTACTTTTCTTATTGCAAAATCATCTAAATGTTGGCTATGGCATAGAAGGATAGGACATGGAGGCATGCGCAATCTAGATAAGCTTATCAAGGGCGATCACATTGTTGGTGTGAAAGATGTTATCTTTGACAAAGATAGGCTTTATAGCGATTGTCAAGCAACAAAGGAAGTAGGTGGAAGTCATCCCATCAAAAACATCATGACTACTAGGAGACCACTCGAGTTACTTCATATGGATCTTTTTGGTCCAAATGCTTACAAGAGTCTCGGCGGAAACCCTTATGGTCTAGTTGTAGTTGATGATTTTTCTAGATTTACGTTCGTATACTTTCTTGATGATAATTCGCAGGTACAAAAGATCTTCCAGAACATTGCATGCAAATCTCAAAATCAATTTGACGTGAAGAACAAGAAGGTTCAAACCGATAATGGATCGGAGTTCAAGAACACCCATGTGGGTACCTTTCTTAATGAAGAAAGTGTTTCACAAGAGTTCTCAGCTACGTACACTCCTCGACAAAATGGAGTTTTTGATAGGAAGAACCAAACCCTCATTGATTGTAGCGACCTGACCTGAAAGGTCGAATCTCTGGTGTTTCTGTACCATCCCAAGATCATGCTGGTACACACACGGTACATCAATGTATATATCAAAGGGAAATCACATAGCATTATATTAATCGAAATCTCATATCGAGTCCTTTATTACAATAATCATTACAATAAAGTGGCTGAAGGCCAACTCATGAGAATATCTAAATCTTGCGGAAGCGTCGAAGGTAGATGAGTCCATCTGACTCCAAGGGCATCTCACTGAGCATAGAACGCGTCCTCACTCCTGGTCGGAAAAGTACTCTGCAACATGATACGTTGCAGCCATGTAGGTCAGCATATGGAATATGCCGGCAAAGTCACAAGAGAGGGGTGAAAAGATAATCATCTAATCTATATGCAAATATGGCAGGTGCGGTGGTAAGTTTTTGCGTAAAGCCAAGTTTTTCCTACATCAAGGGAGGGGTTAAGCAAAATATTACTAAGTTTGTTGATTAATGAGATGGTTCCACCAACCACTTCTCATTCCCAATTTGAATATACCCACATCCTCATTATTAATTGTGTTGAGAGTTCCGGAAGTTTCAATTCCTTTGGCTCAAGTCGTCCATGACCGTGGACACGGCTAATCGATTAGGTTTTGAATACTCTGCAGAGTTTTGCACACGTTCCCCACAAGATTTGGTCGCCTCCATTTGATTTCTTGCACTTCAGGGTGTTTGAGAAACGGATGACCAAAACATGGTCTTCCAAAGGGTTTCCCTGCGACTCTGTCGGTGCCCATCCTTTCCTACCGTTCTTCTACCTCTCGTAGCACCGCCTGTCCAGGGTCACCACGATATCCAACCAAGCCAGAGCCCATAATGACTTGTGGCTGTGCAGGTAAGCCTTGGGTTTTAAAGCATCCATCCATCTCTTTGTGCCTGGGTGGACCTTTCCGCGTGAATACTGGCCATCTCCAGCATCACCTAGGCAAATCCACTGGTTTCTCCAGGGTGCCGTTCAACCATCATCCACCCAGAGGTATGTTGAAAACTCGGAGTCTTAAATCTTGATCATTATGTAGGTCTTGAAATTATTAACTCTCTCAACTCTCATGAATCACACAACCAACCCCGTCTACTAATAGCATAGCAAAAAGTAAAACAACGTTTCCCGGGGCCAATGTGTCAAAGAGGTTGAGAAGGTACCTACCACATGATACTACTACAGTGTAACCAAGTTTCCAACTAACCTATCTTGCATGCAATTTGGGGAGATGGTAGAACTAATGCATATAAAACATGGGTAAAACATGATCAAGGTGACTTGCCTGATTGATGATCTTCGTACGTGAGTGACTCTAAGTAACAAGCTTCGCACTCTGGATAATCTAACGAAACAAACAAGCACTCAAATAAGTATACAACAAAATAACAACTCATAACATCAACCAAGAACTAGTAAACAATCAAGACAAAACAATGCAAAAATCTCAAGTAAGAAAACACACAAAGTTTTGTTTACTAGGAGGTGATTGATAAAACACTACTATCTTAATAAAACTATTTTGAATCTAAGTTTGTTGACAAAAGTTTTGTAAAGTTTGTAGAAGTTTTGATAAACACTAAATGGAACAAATATAGTTTTACTAACAAGAGAGCAAAACAAAACTATTACTAACTAGTGGTTTTAATCAAATTAACCTATTTGAAAAGAAGTTGTGATTCCTATGTTAAATAAAATTAAACTAAGCAAATTTATATTTTTATTAACAGTGAGTGAAAACACTAAATGTTTATTAACATAACCTAATAAACAAATGAAACCAAATCTAAATTTCAACTAATTAAAACTAAGTATATAAAACTATATTATAATACTAGGCAGATTCTGTTTTTGGTTAAAACATTAATCAAATATATCCTAAAAATCCTCAAACTAAACATGGAGATAGTCCTAACCAATATCAAACAGTAGCAAAAAGAATCATATCAAAATCTATTTTTAAACTCTAGTTATTTAGATTTGAAGATTTTGAGCAAATTTGATTAAATTCAAATTCTATAGTTCAAATTTGAAATTTGAAAGTACAGGGCGAAACTACATGAAAAATGTGAGCTATCGCAAAAAGAATCAACTCAAAACACTTAACAGGTTAAAAGATATAAGCAAAACAAAATTTTGAAATCATACTGTTTTCTGAAAAACAAAACTGAAAAGAAAAACTAACTAACGGTCGACTAGGGTGACGTGGCGACCTGTGAGTGGCTGAGGTGGGTGTCCGAGCGGTGCTTCGGGCGGTCAACCGATCCTAAACAGAAAACGGTTCGGGAATAAGTGGCTTCTAATCTAAGCCGTTGGGTTTGGATCGGAGGGAGGGGGTGAGAAGGAGAAGGCTCACAGAGAAATAGGTCGCCGGCGAGGGTTCTCCGGCGAGTTCCGAAACAGCGAGGTCGACGGCGTGGTGCTCCGGTGGTCAGGGAAGACAGTGGAGTGGTTCGGGAGACGGCGACGGGTCTCCGGAGTCGAAAGGTGAGGTCGGTTGGGCGAGAGGTGGACGGAATTGGTGGCTACGGTCGACAGGAGGTCCGGTGGGGTGGGAGCTCCGGGGAGCAATTGCGGCAGCGCCTCGGCGAGAGAGAGAGAGAGGGATCGGGGGAAAATGGATGCGGGGAGTGGCCGGCTACTTATAGTGTGCTCGGGGGTGCGGGGTGGAGAGAGGAGAGAGATCCGGGAGGGGGAAAGAAACGGCCGGCGTCGAGTCCGGCGCGCGCGGGGAGGAGAGTGATGACCGCTCGGTCATTACGAGCGAACGAGGTGGGGTCTAGCGTCAGTGAGAGAGAGAGATATTAATGCACGTCGGTCGGCCGACTTTTAATCTATTCGCGAGTAACTGCTCGTGGGCCGGCCCGTTTAATACCGGAAACGGTTACCGTTTCCTTTTAATAATTTTCCAGAGACATTCAAAAGATTTTAAAGCATTCAAACCATTTATAAATATAGCGGTATTATATATCAAAATTAACAGAATAATAAATTCTATTTAATGAACATTTCTATTCAGTCATTTGAACACTTTGAAAAAAATAATATTTTCAGAAATTGCCTAATTGTTTTTAAATCCTTTTTGCAAATATTTTCAAAATAACCCCTGGTTATTATTGTTCAAATATATCACCAATTAGTCCCTGGTGTGGAGTGTCATGTTCCTCTTCTCCTATTTGAACTTTTAACCAAAATTTCAAATGGGTGAAAGCAACTTAGGGAAAAGTAGAAAGAGCTTTCTGGAATTCAGAAGAGGCATTTCAACTAACACATACAATCAAGCAATGATGATGATAGATGCATAGCTATATTCATAACATTCCAAAATGAAATTTTGGGATGTTACAAACCTACCCACCTTAAGATGAATCTCGCCCTCGAGATTCGGGTTGGCTAGAAAATAGGTGCGGATGGTCTCTACGAAGATCTTCTTCGCGTTCCCAGGTGGCTTCTTCCTCGGTGTGATGACTCCACAAAACCTTACAGAACTTGATGATCCTGCTGCGGGTAACTCTGTTGTTAGTCTCAAGGATTCTGATAGGCTTCTCCTCGTAGGTCAGATCATTGTCAAGTTGTATGGCCTCTAGGGGCACTGTGTCTCTCAAAGGAATATCAGCCATCTCAGCATGGCATTTCTTCAGCTCGGACACATGAAAAACATCATGAACTCCGGATAATCCTTCCGGCAATTCCAACTTGTATGCAACTTCGCCTCTACGTTCAAGAACTTTGTAGGGGCCTATGAATCTAGGTGCTAGTTTTCCTTTAACACCAAACCTCTTGATTCCACGAAGCGGGGACACACGAAGATAAGCTCGGTCTCCCACTTCATACGTCACTTCCTTGCGCTTGTTGTCAGCATAACTCTTCTTTCGAGATTGAGCTACCTTGAGTCTGTCACGAATCATCTTGACTTTCTCTTCAGAATCTCGGATAAGGTCGGGACCAAAAAGTTGTCGGTCTCCAACACCATCCCACGTCAGTGGTGTTCTGCATCTCCTTCCGTATAAAGCTTCGAAAGGGGCCATCTTTAGACTGGTCTGATAACTGTTGTTGTACAAGAATTCTGCGTAAGGTAAGTTGTCATCCCAACTAGATCCATAATCTAGCGCACAAGCTCTCAACATGTCTTCCAGAATCTGGTTGACTCTCTCAGTCTGTCCATCTGTCTGTGGATGAAAGGCTATACTGAACTCTAGCCTTGTACCCAAAGTTTCATGTAACTGATGCCAAAACTTTGAGGTAAATTGTGTTCCTCTATCTGACACGATACTCCTCGGAACTCCATGCAGACATACGATCCTGGTCATATATATCTTGGCTAGCTTAGCACTGGTATAGGTGGTTTTCACTGGCATGAAGTGGGCTACCTTGGTCAAGCGATCTACCACTACCCAGATGGAATCATAACCTGAGAGGGTCCTGGGCAATCTTGTGATGAAATCCATACCAAGTTTTTCCCATTTCCACTCGGGTATCGGCAAAGGTTGTAGTAACCCTGCTGGTTTCTGATGTTCCGCCTTTACTCGCTGACATACATCACATATTGCAACATGTTCCGCAATATCTTTCTTCATACCTGTCCACCAATAACTTTCCTTTAAATCGAGATACATCTTGGTATTGCCTGGGTGTATCGAGTAAGGTGAATCATGGGCTTCCTAAAGTATCAACTTCCTGAGCTCTGGGCCATAGGGCACATAGATTCGGTTCTCAAACCACAAAGTTCCGTGTTCATCCTCACGAAAACCTTTAGCTTTACCATCTTCCGTTCTTTGTTTAATCTCAGCTATCTCCTTGTCCAATTTCTGGGCTTCACGAATTCTTTCGGTCAAGGTGGACTGGATCTCTAGTGTACCAACATATCCTCTTGGAACTATCTCTAGCTTGAGCTCTCTGAGATCATCGGCTAACTCTTGGGGTAATCCTCCTGCTGTGAGTGTGTTCACATAAGTTTTCCGACTCAAGGCATCGGCTACAACATTAGCCTTACCTGTATGGTAATGTAATCTCATGTCATAGTCCTTGATTAACTCTAACCATCTCCTTTGTCTGAGGTTCAACTCTTTCTGCGTGAAAATATATTTCAGGCTCTTATGGTCGGTGTAAACATCACAACTATTTCCTATAAGAAAATGTCTCCAGGTCTTGAGTGCGTGCACTACGGCTGCTAGTTCCAAATCATGGGTGGAATAATTCAACTCATGAGGTCGTAGTTGTCTGGATCCATAAGCTACAACCTTTCCATCTTGCATGAGTACTCCTCCAAGTCCTTGACGTGAGGCATCACAATAAACTTGGAAATCCTTCCGAATATTGGGCAAAATCAACACTGGGGCTGTGACCAAACGTTTCTTCAACTCCTGGAAACTGGCTTCACATTCCTTAGTCCAAATATACTTAGATTCTTTCTTCAACAACTCTGTCATGGGCTTGGCAGTCTTTGAGAAATTCTCAATGAACCTCCGGTAATATCCAGCAAGTCCGAGGAAACTGCGGATCTCCTTAACTGAAGTGGGTGAGTTCCACTCGGTGACGGCTTCAACCTTAGTGGGGTCTACGGCTATTCCTTCTCTGGAAATAACATGTCCAAGGAATCCGACTTCCGTCAGCCAAAATTCACATTTGCTGAACTTGGCATATAACTGATGTTCTCTCAGTTTCTCCAGAACTAAACGCAGATGTTCCTTGTGTTCTTCCTCGTTCTTGGAGAATATCAAAATGTCATCGATGAACACCACGACAAACTTGTCCAAATATTCCATAAACACTTTGTTCATCAAATTCATGAAGTAGGCAGGAGCATTAGTCAAACCAAAGGACATGACAGTATACTCATACAAACCATACCTGGTGGTGAAAGCTGTTTTGGGTATATCCTGTTCACGAATCTTCAGTTGATGATACCCTGATCGAAGATCGATCTTAGAGAATACTTTGGCGCCTACTAGCTGATCAAACAAATCATTAATCATCGGCAGAGGGTACTTGTTCTTGATAGTCACCTCGTTCAAGGCATGATAATCGACTACCATTCTCAAGGTTTTATCCTTCTTCTCCACCAAAAGAACTGGGGCTCCCCAAGGTGAAGAACTTGGGCGTATTTAACCTTTGTCCAATAACTCCTTAATTTGCTTCTTGATTTCCAACAGATCATTTGCGGGCATCTGATAGGGTCTCTTGGAAATTGGTGTTGTCCCTGGCTGTAGCTCTATTAGGAACTCAATTTCCCTATCTGGTGGCATTCCTGGTAATTCTTCCGGAAATACATCCAAATAATCTTTTACCATAGGTACTTCCTCCTGAACAACTCCTGTGAGGGCATTTAACCTAGCACTCATACGTGTGCGTCGGGATACATACTTAATCCTCTTGTTCTCCGGGGTGGTGAGTGAAACAGACTTGCTAGGGCAATCAAGATTTCCTTCATACTTGGTCATCCAATCCATGCCTAGGATTACATCCAATCCCTAGGATTCTAAGACGATGAGGTTGGTAGAAAAAACATGGTTTCCTATGTGAAGTTTCAGGGCATGGCATCCTATTCCTGCCATCATCATACCTCCTGGGGAACTGACCTGAATAGGCTGGCTAAGGGTTTTGGTGGGCAAACCATACTTATCCACAACGACCCTTGATATGAATGAATGAGTTGCACCGGAATCAAAAAGTACTGTAACTGGACGTGAATGCAATAAAAACTTACCAACCACAGTCTCGGGTTGATCATAGACTTCTTCCATGTCAAGGTGGTTCACCTGGGCACGAGGAAAAGGGTTTGGCTTCTTGGCTGCGGAGTTGCCATTTCCATTTCCCTGCTTGCTCTGGGGACACTCAGTAGCATAGTGCCCTGTCTTCTGGCACTTGAAACAGGTGATGTGACTCAGATCCTTCTGAGTAGGAACGTGACGGTGCTGATTGTTGTTCCCATTGTCAGTCTTGAAGTTGCCATGGTTGGGACGGGCATTCCCATTTCCTCCATGGTTGTGGCTTCCATGGTTTTGCATAGCATGAGTGTGTCTTCCAAACTTACCGGTCCCTGATCCGGTATTCCCTGAGTATGGGGAGTAGCAGGGCTTATGATGAGCTCCAGAGTTAAACTTCCCTTGAGTGTACTTCCTCTTGCGGTTCTCAATCTGCTGTTGTTTACCTTCCAGAATGAGTGCCTTATCCACCAGCTCTTGGTAGTTGTTGAAATTAGCCACTACCAGCTGCATGCTCAACTCATCGTTGAGTCCTTCTAGAAATTTCTCTTGCTTGGCCGCATCATCAGCCACGTCTCCTGGTGCATAACGTGCCAATGTGTTGAAGTCGTCCACGTATTGGGCCACGGAGCGATTACCCTGGCGCAAGTTGCGAAACTCGCGCTTCTTCAGACTCATGGCTCCAGCTGAAACATGTGCGGTGCGGAAAGCTTGCTGGAACTGCTCCCAAGTTACATCAGCAATAGGATATGTGGTGGTGTAGTTCTCCCACCATGAAGCTGCTGGTCCTTCCAGTTGATGTGCGGCAAATCGCACCTTCTTAGCATCAGTACATACAGCGGTGACAAGTTCACTCTCCATCTTATGGAGCCACTCATCTGCCACAATGGGCTCAGTACTGTTGGAGAAAGTTGGAGGATTCAACCTCAGAAAACGGGTGAGATTGTAAGTCTGGGGTGGATGATGGTTGTTCTGGTTGTTGGTCTGATTCTGAATCAATAACTGCATCAGTGCATTCTGCTGCTGAAGAAGTTGTGTGAGTTCCGGCGGGAAAGTGAAGTCGGTCTCACGTCGTGGAGGCATCTTGCTGTTTTCAGAGGGATGAGAATTAGAATAGAACAAGGGTCTAGAAGAAATTCACTACCCATATGCAATGCAACAAACATATCACACCAAACACTCATTCATTTATTCAATCAACGTCAAACATCGGGAATACAAATCTCAAACAACTAAGCATCGACCTAGCTTTAACGACGAAAATAAAAGATACATGGAGGGCATAACTAATGTTTTTCCTCAGAAGTGCATAGTCGTAGGTCCTCCGGTGGTGCTTTCCTCATAGTCTTCATCGTCGCTGATGAAGGGTGCCATGTCTCCTTCGGGGTGAAGGTTTTCCCCCATGTCTAGCTGCTCCTCCAGAGTTGCGATGCGTGCATTCTGCTCATCAAGCCTCTCTAGGAAGTCCTTCACTTCATGCTCATGTTCATAGTTGGCCTCTCGCAGATCAGCTTCAAGGTCCAGCTCGCGGTTCGTCAGATTCTTGATTGTCTTTGTATCAGCACGAACTCGAAGCTCCAGAGTCCTGATGTGAGTCTCCAGGGTCTGGATATAGGAAATAGTGGTGTCTGTAGTGGGAGGAGTTATGATGTTTCCATGGACATCCCTGCGACAAACCACGCTGAGTCCTGGTGAAATGGTTCCACCTTTGTATTCCTCCTAAATACGTCCAAGGGCACGATGAATGGCCATGTCTCTCCCAAGTATCCAACTGGGTGCCACGAACTTGAGGTCGATGGGTTCCTTCCGGTTCCCAAAAGTCTTCCCTGGGATATGCACCTCGATCCTGTAGCGTCCATCTTGGGGAAATGACATGATAGGAATCCCGGTGATGCTCGGCAAAGCAATCCTTACGTCCTTGATGATCCTCATCAGCTCCTTACCAAAGGGCATCGTTGCGTCAGGCTGGCAAAACTCCGTGATCAACACTGGGATGAAGGTGGCCATCTATAAATTTTGAAATAATCGGAGAGGAGTCAGAAACAAATAGATGAGAGTATAAGATATTTAAAGACAAAGAGAAACAATCCTAAGGCTTTCCAAACCTAGAGGTTACGTCCTACGGTCAGCGTGTGCTCTGATACCATTTCTGTAGCGACCCGACCTGAAAGGTCGAATCTCTGGTGTTTCTGTACCATCCCAAGATCATGCTGGTACACACACGGTACATCAATGTATATATCAAAGGGAAATCACATAGCATTATATTAATCGAAATCTCATATCGAGTCCTTTATTACAATAATCATTACAATAAAGTGGCTGAAGGCCAACTCATGAGAATATCTAAATCTTGCGGAAGCGTCGAAGGTAGATGAGTCCATCTGACTCCAAGGGCATCTCACTGAGCATAGAACGCGTCCTCACTCCTGGTCGGAAAAGTACTCTGCAACATGATACGTTGCAGCCATGTAGGTCAGCATATGGAATATGCCGGCAAAGTCACAAGAGAGGGGTGAAAAGATAATCATCTAATCTATATGCAAATATGGCAGGTGCGGTGGTAAGTTTTTGCGTAAAGCCAAGTTTTTCCTACATCAAGGGAGGGGTTAAGCAAAATATTACTAAGTTTGTTGATTAATGAGATGGTTCCACCAACCACTTCTCATTCCCAATTTGAATATACCCACATCCTCATTATTAATTGTGTTGAGAGTTCCGGAAGTTTCAATTCCTTTGGCTCAAGTCGTCCATGACCGTGGACACGGCTAATCGATTAGGTTTTGAATACTCTGCAGAGTTTTGCACACGTTCCCCACAAGATTTGGTCGCCTCCATTTGATTTCTTGCACTTCAGGGTGTTTGAGAAACGGATGACCAAAACATGGTCTTCCAAAGGGTTTCCCTGCGACTCTGTCGGTGCCCATCCTTTCCTACCGTTCTTCTACCTCTCGTAGCACCGCCTGTCCAGGGTCACCACGATATCCAACCAAGCCAGAGCCCATAATGACTTGTGGCTGTGCAGGTAAGCCTTGGGTTTTAAAGCATCCATCCATCTCTTTGTGCCTGGGTGGACCTTTCCGCGTGAATACTGGCCATCTCCAGCATCACCTAGGCAAATCCACTGGTTTCTCCAGGGTGCCGTTCAACCATCATCCACCCAGAGGTATGTTGAAAACTCGGAGTCTTAAATCTTGATCATTATGTAGGTCTTGAAATTATTAACTCTCTCAACTCTCATGAATCACACAACCAACCCCGTCTACTAATAGCATAGCAAAAAGTAAAACAACGTTTCCCGGGGCCAATGTGTCAAAGAGGTTGAGAAGGTACCTACCACATGATACTACTACAATGTAACCAAGTTTCCAACTAACCTATCTTGCATGCAATTTGGGGAGATGGTAGAACTAATGCATATAAAACATGGGTAAAACATGATCAAGGTGACTTGCCTGATTGATGATCTTCGTACGTGAGTGACTCTAAGTAACAAGCTTCGCACTCTGGATAATCTAACGAAACAAACAAGCACTCAAATAAGTATACAACAAAATAACAACTCATAACATCAACCAAGAACTAGTAAACAATCAAGACAAAACAATGCACAAATCTCAAGTAAGAAAACACACAAAGTTTTGTTTACTAGGATGTGATTGATAAAACACTACTATCTTAATAAAACTATTTTGAATCTAAGTTTGTTGAGAAAAGTTTTGTAAAGTTTGTAAAAGTTTTGATAAACACTAAATGGAACAAATATAGTTTTACTAACAAGAGAGCAAAACAAAACTATTACTAACTAGTGGTTTTAATCAAATTAACCTATTTGAAAAGAAGTTGTGATTCCTATGTTAAATAAAATTAAACTAAGCAAATTTATATTTTTATTAACAGTGAGTGAAAACACTAAATGTTTATTAACAGAACCTAATAAACAAATGAAACCAAATCTAAATTTAAACTAATTAAAACTAAGTATATAAAACTATATTATAATACTAGGCAGATACTATTTTTGGTTAAAACATTAATCAAATATATCCTAAAAATCCTCAAACTAAACATGGAGATAGTCCTAACCAATATCAAACAGTAGCAAAAAGAATCATATCAAAATCTATTTTTAAACTCTAGTTATTTAGATTTGAAGATTTTGAGCAAATTTGATTAAATTCAAATTCTATAGTTCAAATTTGAAATTTAAAAGTACAGGGTGAAACTACATGAAAAATGTGAGCTATTGCAAAAAGAATCAACTCAAAACACTTAACAGGTTAAAAGATATAAGCAAAACAAAATTTTGAAATCATACTGTTTTCTGAAAAACAAAACTGAAAAGAAAAACTAACTAACGGTCGACTAGGGTGACGTGGCGACCTGTGAGTGGCTGAGGTGGGTGTCCGAGCGGTGCTTCGGGCTGTCAACCGATCCTAAACAGAAAACGGTTCGGGAATAAGTGGCTTCTAATCTGAGCCGTTGGGTTTGGATCGGAGGGAGGGGGTGAGAAGGAGAAGGCTCATAGAGAAATAGGTCGCCGACGAGGGTTCTCCGGCGAGTTCCGAAACGGCGAGGTCGATGGCATGGTGCTCCGGTGGTCGGGGAAGACAGTGGAGTGGTCCGGGAGACGGCGACGGGTCTACGGAGTCGAAAGGTGAGGTCGGTTGGGCGAGAGGTGGACGGAATTGGTGGCTACGGTTGACGGGAGGTCCGGTGGGGTGGGAGCTCCGGCGAGCAATTGCGGCAGCGCCTCGGCGAGAGAGAGAGAGAGGGCTCGGGGGAAAATGGATGCGGGGAGTGGCTGGCTACTTATAGTGTGCTCGGGGGTGTGGGGTGGAGAGAGGAGAGAGATCCGGGAGGGGGAAAGAAACGGCCGGCGTCGAGTCCGGCGCGCGCGGGGAGGAGAGTGATGACCGCTCGGTCATTACGAGCGAACGAGGTGGGGTCCAGCGTCAGTGAGAGAGAGAGATATTAATGCGCGTCGGTCGGCCAGCTTTTAATCTATTCGCGAGTAACTGCTCATGGGCCGGCCCGTTTAATACCGGAAACGGTTACCGTTTACTTTTAATAATTTTCCAAAGACATTCAAAAGATTTTAAAGCATTCAAACCATTTATAAATATAGGGGTATTATATATCAAAATTAACAGAATAATAAATGCTATTTAATGAACATTTCTATTCTGTCATTTGAACACTCTGAGAAAAAATAATATTTTCAGAAATTGCCTAATTGTTTTTAAATCCTTTTTGCAAATATTTTCAAAATAACCCCTGGTTATTATTGTTCAAATATATCACCAATTAGTCCCTGGTGTGGAGTGTCATGTTCCTCCTCTCCTATTTGAACTTTTAACCAAAATTTCAAATGGGTGAAAGCAACTTAGGGAAAAGTAGAAAGAGCTTTCTGGAATTCAGAAGAGGCATTTCAACTAACACATACAATCAAGCAATGATGATGATAGATGCATAGCTATATTCGTAACATTCCAAAATGAAATTTTGGGATGTTACATTGATATGGCAAGAATGATGCTTGACGAATACAAGACGCCAAGAAACTTTTTGGCAGAAGCCGTGGAAACAGCATGTCATGCCACAAACTGACTCTACTTGCTCAAGCTTCTCGATAAAACGACATCCAAGCTTCTCACCGGTAACAATGCCCAAGTTGGACACATTCGGGTATTCGGCTCTAAGTGCTACATTCTTGATAAGCATTGTCGTGCTAAATTTGCTCCTGAATCTCATGAAGGTTTCCTACTCGGTTACGGGTTGAACTCTCACACCTACCATGTCTACAACAACTTCACTCGAAAAGTTCAAGAGATGGTAGATGTGAAGTTTGATGAATCTAATGGTTCGCAAGTAGAACAATTGCCAAATTATGTTGGACATAAGGATCCTTCGAAAGCTATCCAAGATTTGCCCATCGGCAAGATTCGTCCCAAGGAGGTGAAGGAAAGTACTTCATCAACCCAAGTGGAAGCTCCTACTTCACATCAAGAAATTCAACATGAAAGAGTGCAAAGGTATGAAAACTCTCGTGCCCACTAGCGGACACGATGATCTCATTAAGGAGGGTGAACCGGTTGATCAAAAGGTTTATCAATCAATGATTGGTTATTTCTTTTATGGACGTGCCTCCCGTCCTGATATTATGCTTAGAGTGTGCATGTGTGCCCGATATCAAGCTGCACCTAAAGAATGTCATCTTAAGGCTGTGAAACATACTGTGAGCTACTTGATACATACACCAACTTTGGCATTTGGTATCCCAAGGTATCTTCCTTTAATCTTGTTGGTTACATTGACTCGGACTATGCCGGTGACAAGGTTGATAGAAAATCCACCTCGGGTACATGTCAATTTCTTGGTATATATGTTGTGTCTTGATCCTCCAAGAAACAAAACTTGGTATCTCTATCTACCGCCGAAGCAGAATATATTGTTGCCGGATCATGTTGTGTGCAACTGCTATGGATGACACAAACGTTTAAGTATTATGGAATCCATGTGAAAAATGTTCCATTACTTTGGGACAATGAAAGTGCTATTAAGATTTTTCATAACCCCGTGCAACATTCTCGAACCAAGCATATTCAAGTTCGACATAATTTCATTCATGATCATGTTGCCAAAGGAGACATTAATCTTAAGCATGTTCGTACCAACAAGCAATTGGTCTACATCCTTACTAAGACACTTGATGAAAAAGTGTTTGGTCAATAGAGGAGCGAGTTGAACATCATTGATTCCTCAAACTTGAGCTAATCTCACTCGTATGCATGCAAGGAGGTGAGCTTTCTTAACCATTCCATGCTATCTTTACCATGAACATCATGTATCTTGGAATTCTATGCTCCCTTGTCTTGCATCTAACCCTTTTGTAGGTACTTGGAAGAACAACACTCCACAAGATTGCAAACCACTTATATCCTAATCAATCTTGTCATGACCAAGTATCCACAACCTCTCTTTGATGATGAAAGGAAGAAGACAACAAAACATATCCTTGACATACATTTGATTTGATCACAATTGCTTATTCTCGATTGATATCAAGTCATTTGGATATATCATGTGCTTCCTTGCATGACTAACCTATGTAGGTGAACACTGAACGAAAACAAAAGGGATTGCTCCCAACTCAAGATGAACTTCATCAACCTCGAGCATCCTCATCAAGTTCACCTACAAACTACATCACTCAAAGGTATGTACTCATATCCATGATATAGGTTTACTCCAAGTCATGAGATAAAGCAACTCAAGTGACATGAAGACATTAAAATGCTTAAATGAAAAATGGTAACCCCATTTCGAGCTTAACGATGAGTATGACCTATGATCAAGTATTCTTGCTTGAATCCTTAAGTCAATATACTCTAACATACGTGACCTAGTCACCGCCCATCATCTAGTCATAAAATTGAATGGAGAACCCTTCTTGTGTTGCTCTTTGACATTTCCATTCAACTCTAACCTAGATGAAAATTCATTGCAAATCTTTATAAAAATTCAATCCAAATCTTTATGAAAACTCATTGCAAGTCTTTATGAAAATTCATTGCAAATCTTTGAGACATATTTGAGACATTGTGAAAATTTGCATTTGATAAAGTTCCCAAGTTTCTGTTTTCCAACTCGGAGCCTCCGATCAAAATGTCTCGGTCTTACCGATATTGCAGTCCCACTATAGAAACACATATCGGTGCTACCGACTCCTTTTGCCTCGGATCCACCGACTTCTTTGCACTTTGTGTGCTATGCTTTTTAATAAACTCAATGATTCCAATGATGTTGTAACATCCCAAAATTTAGAATTTTGGAATGTTATTTATTTAAATAGAATTAGTTAAAACTTGCTTGTGTTGCTTGTTGTCAGTTAGTTTTGACTAGGATTTAAAGCTTTGGAGTTTATTGAATAATCAAATGAGAGGGAATAAAATGACTTTCCAAATTATTCATTTGGATCTATTGTTGGTTTGAGAGTATTCATAATAATTCCAGTTCAAATACGGGAGAGGATGACGTGACTTACTCAATGATTGAATTGGAAGGCAATTGAATATTCTTTTATTTGGATGTCGATATTTGAAGCGAAGCCAACTAAAAAACAAATCAAAATAGTGAAGGTAATATGACTCCTTCCATATGAAAAAGTTTAAAATGTTTCAAGACTAATTTGGATATTTATTTGGAGTTGAAAAACATTTCAATAACATTTATAAGGCCACAAATAATTTCTGAAAACTTTTGTATGTATTTTATGTAAATATTTAATTTTTTAAAATGTTTATTGTTTTCTATATTAGTAGATATAGTTTTAAAAATGTTGCACTATTATTTGTAAAGTTATTTATATCTTTCTTGGAGACAAAAAGAATTGTCACCCCACTGAACCTTGAGCTACACGATTGCAGCGTTGCCTTTCTTCTTCATCCGGCGCTCCAGAATCTGAGTTGGTGCTTCCTGTTCCATGGAAAGGTCTGGAACCCACGGTAGTTCGGGGTACATCGGCATGTAGTCAGGTGTGAACGACTTTAATTGGGAAACATGGAAGACCAGGTGCACGCGACTAGACATCGACAGGTCGAGCTTGTAAGCCATCATCCCAATCTTCTCGACGATGGTGTACGGCCCGAAGAACTTGAACACGAGCTTGGCGTAGGGACGAGCAATGATGGATTGTTGGACGTAAGGCTGCATCTTCAAGAGCACCTATTCGCCCACCTGAAATTGACGGTCTGTGCGGTTGCGGTCAGCCTGCTTCTTGAAGCGATGCTGGGTGTGCACCAGCTGCTCCCGGATGCGGGCCGTGTGGGTCGTCTAGTCCATGTCCTCGCCAGTGGGAGTATCAGCGGGCCACGCGGCAATAGCGCCCAGGTTGGCCTCCTTGTCGTACAATGCCTTGAATGGGGTGCCTTGAACGGGGTACGACCAGAACTCTACCATGGGCAGCCAGCGGCAACACTTGTGTGGCGTGTCATGCACCGCACACTAGAGGTAGATCTCCATGCACTGGTTGACGTGCTCGCTTTGGCTGTCCGTTTGCGGGTGGTATGTGGTGGAGTAGATCAGCTTGGTTCCCGCACCAGCGAGCAGTTCGCGCCAAAGGTTGCTGGTGAACACCTTGTCGCGGTTGAAGAGGATCGAGGGAGGGATGTCGTGGAGCTTGACGACGTTTTCCAAGAATGCCGACGCCACTTGCATCGTGTGGAAGGGGTGACGTAGCGGGATGAAGTTGGCGAACTTGGTGAAGTTGTCCACCACCACCATGATCGTGTCGAAGCCCTCGAATGGTGGCAGCCCCTCCACAAATTCCGTAGTGAGGTCCTCCCAGGGCACCGTGGGAATGGGAATAGGTTCCAAAAATCCCATAGGCTTGGAGTGTTCATGCTTGTCCTGCTGGCAGGTCGAGCACGGATGCACGAAGCCTTCCGTGTCACGCTTGAGCCCGCACCACTTGAAGTGCTTGCGCACGCGCTGGTACGTGGCCGTGGCGCCGGAGTGGCCACTGATGGCACTCTTGTGTAGCGCGACGATGAGCTTGGTGCCAAGGGCCGTGTTGGCGTCGATCCATAGCCGACCACCCCGACGTCTGACATCGTGGTTCAGCTCGTAACCATCGGCGTCAGGGTTGGTGATGGCAAGCTTCTACAGATGATCCTATGCGTCTGGTCAGTGGAGTAGGAGTTGAGAGCGCCGCCAAGTCAAGATGATTGCCGACACGGGACAAGGCGTCGGCGCCGCCATTATCCAGGCCATGCTTGTACTGGAACCGGAATTTGAGACTGACCATGTTCGCCATGGCTTTGTGCTGTAGCTCAGTTTCTAAATGTTGCTCGCCCAGGTTGCAGCGGGATTTGCGGTTGGTGAGTATGCCGAAGGGGCCGCGTTGCAGATAGGGACGCCACTTATCGATCACCATCATCACCGCCATGAAGTCCTTCACATAAGTGAAGAGCTGCTGGTTGCGCATGCCGAGAGCTTTGCTAAAGAATTCAACAAGGTGTCCCTCTTGAATTAGCATTGTGCCCACTCTGGTGTCGCACGGGTCGGTCTCTATCGAGAAGGTTTGTCGAAGTTGGGCAGAGCGAGAACAGGAGCAGTAACCATCGCTTTCTTGAGCATGTTGAACGCCGCTTGAGCCTGGTCATTCCAGGCGAACCCCTCCTTCAAGAGCAGCTGGGTGAGGGGCTTGGTGATGATGCCGTAGTGCGGCATGAATTTCCTGTAGTAGCTAGTGAGGCCCAAGAATCCGTAAAGCTTAGTGGCATTCGTCGGTGTCGGCCACTGCTCCATGGCCTACGTCTTCTCCTTGTCCATAGCCATGCCTTCCCTAGAGATCACATGCCCGAGGTAGCTGATGTGATCACAGGCAAAGCTACAATTGCTCGCTTTGATGAACAGCTGGTGAGCTCGAAGGGTCTCAAAGATGATAAGAAGATGCTCCAAGTGCTCCTCCATTGTCTCACTGAAAACTAGAATGTCATATAGAAAAATGATGACGAACTTGCGCACAATCTTACTAAAGATCGTGTTCATCAAGCACTAGAATGTGGCTGGGGCATTTATCAATCCGATCGGCATGACCCGAAACTGAAAATGCACGTGGTGAGTCTTGAATGCTGTCTTGGATTCGTCCTCTTCACGCATTATGATCTGGTGTTAGCCAGCGCGCAGGTCCAACTTGGAGAAGACAGCGGCGCCGGCCAGCGCGTCAAGGAGTTCATCTATGATTTGCAATGGGAACTTGTTTTTTATAGTGGAGTCGTTCAGCCGGCGATAGTCTACGCAGAATCACCACCTGTCGTCCTTATTCTTGACCAGGACTACTAGAGCCACGTAGTGGTTGATGCTATGTGTGATGACCCCAACATCGAGCATCTCCTTGACCTGCCGCTCAATTTCATCCTTTTGAAGCGGTGAGTACTGGTAGGGGCACGTGTTCGCAGGAACCGACCCTTCCACCAGGGTGATAACATGATCGTACTAACGGATCTGGAATCGGAGATGGCGGATGGGTGGTGGCGGTGGTTGGTGTTGCTGCGGCGCGGGATGGATAATCGCCAATCCCTTCGCTGCCTTGCACGCCGCATCCACATCTGCCTGGGTCAGATCGACCTGTTTGCGGAGCCCGCGCACCTCTTGCATGATCTGGGCATTGAATGCAACCTGCATCTCGATCTTCTTATCTAGTGCAGCCTTCTGCTCATCCACCTTGGTTAGGAGCAATGCGAGCATCTTGGCGATATTTTCATGCCCCTCTTCCATGGCGGCCAGCACTAGCCGTGTCACCGCCGAAGTCTTCTGGGGAGCCATCGTCCTGACTGGGAAGAGATCGAACCCCGTGACGGATTTTGCATGGCTTTCCGGAGCAGCTCACACCGGCACGGTGGATGTTACCGATCTACGAACACACCCGGGGGAAGAAAAAATTCTAGTGATTTGGCTCTGAATACCAACTGTAACGCACCAAGAAGGGGGAAAGGGGATCTGAGGGATTAGATGAGGAGCAAAGGAAAGTTGGGAGAGAAGGAGTCTATTGTAGAGGAATGTTTAGGTGAGGATACTGACTGATTCATCACGCATGCTCTCCCCAGCCATAGGCGGCCGGTTATAAACCCTCTCCCACACGCACACACGCTCCTAACAGGTGGGCCTGATACTCGGTTGCCACGTCACACTGGACAAGTGGCCAAGTGTGACAGCCCTTGCTCGCTTCTCCAATCCGTGGACACCAGGAGACTCCCCTCGATCCCTTGTACAATTTCCCCAACCTCCACTTGAGTTTGTCCTCAAAATCGAGCACACAGAGCTCGCCCGATCTAGCCAAAGCTTCGATGGCCGCCGTGCTTTGCAGGGCGAATCCACCGCCTCTGGAGGTTCCCACCCTATCCTTGTGCCTCAATCATCTTCTCCCTTGTCTCCTCTATCTCCCTCAACTTATACCTCGTCCAGAACGCACCGGGTCGAGCACATGGACCAACTCCCGCAGCACCATCTCCACCTCTGGTTCAGCCGACCACCGCCACGGTTACAGGACACCCAGAAGCCACCGTGATCGCCATATCCTTCGCAGTTCTCTTCCAGTAGCATCTGTGCCACTCCCGAAGCCAAGGACCACTATCTTGAGCAGACTCGATGCCGTCGGAGCACCTGCAGTTCGCATCGTCACCGGAGCTAACAGAGGACACCCACCACCTGGAGCACCACCATCGCCACCTCTGTTGCCCTCTGCATCCTCCCGTTGTTGCACCTTTGCAGGAGCACCGCCGCAGGAGCGCCGCCACCGACGCCCGAGACCGCTGGCATTTTCTCTGTTTTGGTGAGCGCACGCACACAAAGATGTTTCCCTCGGCCAATACCAACACGACACTTGGCAATGCTACAGTAACCGCATGATCTATAGTCCCTGTTCTGTTTATTTTGGATAGATTCACACTGAAATTTCAAATTGCTCTAACTTTTAGTTTGTATGCTCAAATTAGATAATTCTTTTTCGTGTGCACTCATAATAAACAGTACAATATGACAGCACTGCAACTTTACATGTTTGCAACAAATTTTAATTTGATCAAATTTTAAATAAACCTTCCAGAGGCCATATTTTGCAAACCGTTTATTAAAACTTATTGATTCTTTTTGAGTTATGTTTCTATTGAGTTGTAGATGTTTTATACCTATTGTTTTGCTACTATTTTCTAACATTTAAAAAAATGATTTCTTCCTGTTGGTTTTATTTGGTGTTATTTGAGTGTGATGCGTAGAAATACCAGGCTTGTGGGTGCGACGATCTTCATCAAACGTACCAGGCAAGTTACACCTTGATCATACTTCATCTTAATAATTTCTACGCGTGTAGTTCTATATCACATTACTATGTTATGCACGTGTAGGAATATTATGGTAGTATATGACACTGCTATTAAGATTCAGCTTAGTAGAGCCTTATGTAGACCGTGGTAGTGTATTCTTGCTATGCTATGTATACGGGGATTAGTTCGTGCATTCATTGAGATTATGTGAGGACTATTATATAACTTGTGATGAAATTAATATATATAATTCACCTCTAGGAGGATGTGGTATTGCTAGGTGGTTTCAAGAACATCATGGTTTCGACCCTCTGAATGTAAGTGGAATGTGGGCCAAGTTCAAAAAGATTAGCCAGACTTAGTGACTAGTAGCTTCCATGCGCAACCACTAGCTATATGGGCTATGGCTTAGTTGAGTAGGCTGAGGTAACCTCACCTGGGAAAAGCTAGTAGATGTAGATATGAGTAGGTGTACCGACTGTCGTTGGGTGGGGGTGACTGCTTTTGAAAGACTTTGTCTTAATCTTCGGGTTGAGTCTAGTGGGTAAAGTGTGCAAACCTCTGCAGAGTATTAAAACTAATTATGATTAGTCGTGTCCCCGGTTATGGACAACTTTGAGTAGCTAGGCCATTACAGTTGTTGAATGATCTTGACAACTAATAAACCATCATGAAATTTGAGTGGGAAACTTAATGATGGGATAGGCTGGAATTGGAGTGCCCAATTCAACATCTGCACTTAATTGTAGCATGATAAAGAAAACTTGACTATTATATTATGTACTCCCTCCGTCCCAAAATAAGTGACTAAAAAATGAGTCAACTTTGTACTACCTCTAGTACAAAATTGAATCACTTTTGAGTCAGTTATTTTGGGACGGAGGGAGTAGATATCAGGGAAAAATTAGCTTTCTGCAAAACAACCACAATCATTCCTCTTGATTTACCTTGCATGTAGATGTAGGTATGTTATCTCATTCCTTGTGTGACTTGCCAGTACATTCAACATACTGACCCTTGTGGTTGCAACTTATCATGTTGCGAGATTTTACTTTGATGTGTGAGTGATAAGATGTAGGGTTACGTTGTCTATACTTAGCATTTGTCTGTGGTGTTGATGGATTCATGAAGATTGTATTTGCTTTTGTGCTATATTTTTTTGTAGGGTAGCCTTGAGCTACGAGGTAAGTATTATATTACATTCTGGATCTGCGATGTAATATTATGACATATGGATTATTCTTGATATTACATCATGTACTGTGTGTGCTAGCTATTGATCTAAGGACTAGCACAGTAAGCACAACAACATTGAATCTTATCAGGTTCGGGTCGTTACAGATGTAGGGGGAAAAACTTCAAGAGATGTAATCTCAAAATTACCAAGGATACCTACATCAAAGGAGGAGGAATTTTAATGGTTTTTTAGATCTTAAGGGGGAGAAAACAATCTCGAGGAACCCTTGTCTCAGTACTCTCAATGACCCTATATATCTAGGATCCCTTCCCATTCAATTATTCCTTTTATCTGTCCCTTGTGTGACCTTTTTGGAAATTAATGCCAAAGGGGGAGAAATATCCAAGTTAAAATCTTATGCTCATATGGAAAGGGGAGATACTCATACAAAAGGGGGAGAGCTTATGCTTATACCAAAAGGGGAGATACTCATACCAAAGGGGGAGATACAATACTAAAGGGGAGAATATCTAAGAATTCATGCTTCAGGGGGAGAGATGATCATGAAAAGAAGAAGTGTAACCTTATGATATAAAGGGGAAGAAATATAAAGGATCCCTTATCACACAAACACTTGTTAAGGAGAAGAGATAATAATGAATTCGCAATTTAATTCTCATATGCTTTAGATTATTCTCGGCCCTACCTATTCTTAACATGTACGCATCATGATTCAGGGAGAGAGGAAAACATTCACAATTGATATCACAAATTGGTGTCCAGGGGAGAAAACTCTAAACTTATTTGGAGAAATATCATTCTCAAGAAATAATTTCTTATATAACCTCCATATGCTGGTATTCTTGGTTCCATTTGGATTTGCACTATCAAATACACTTGTGTTTCCTAAGATATTTTTTCTCAAGTGTGTTCCTATTGTTAAAATCTCAAGGACCTCAAGGTAAGTATATGCATCATATTCTAGTTCAAGATGATCTCTTGCTTCTTGCACATATTTTTTGCAAGAGTTAGTATTGAACAACAAATCATCCCATTCACATATATTTGATGCATATCGCCATGATATACATGAACTCTCATGTCCTTCCCACCATGTGTGTTTTCATGCATTCAAAAGCAACTATCCTTAAAATGGATTGCACACATCAAGGGGAGCTTGTATTAGTCTTGTATCCTTCAAAGTATTGATATATGCTTGCATATATTAAATTGAAGCTTGGATTGCATGTTGTCATCAATTACCAAAAAGGGGGAGATTGAAAGCACAATGCTCCCTTTGTGGTTGTGATAATTCATGACAACATAGATTGTGTCTTGGACTAATACTTTCAACTAGTGTATTTCAGATAAAGTCCATAGAGAAGGTTGGCTAAGGAGTGTGGAGATTATCCCCAAGAAGAAGAAGAAGAAGAACGAATAGCATTGGAAAAGCTTCAAGCAAGAGGACTCTACATTTTATTTTGTGAGAAATCACTTTTAGTCCATAGGAAAAGCCAATACTATTAAAAGGGGGTAACGTAGTGTTGGTGAACAAGATGCTCGAACGTGCACAAGTGATAGTCACCAAAACACCCACAAACTCTCCCATGTATAATGTCTAAGCCATTCATGCAAATCGGTGAAACCAACACTATCCACTCGGTACCACAGATTCCTAGAACCCTGCCAAACCCTAGCACATCGATGCAACCGATCCCACTTTGGTGCCATTGAGTTCAGCTTGCCCACTTTCTATTACCTTGATTCATAAAATCGGAAGCTCTGAGTTTTTGGATCGACGTCACCGATATTCAGATTTTGACCGTTGGACACCTGATTGGTACCGCCGAGATTTATATATTGGTCTCACAAAGATTCAAAAGTTGCTACCTTTGGAGTCACTCGGTACCATCGAGATTCACACTTCGGTGTCACCGAGATGGTCACTTAAGGTGTAACAGTTGCATTTATGGAGATGCCTATATATACCCCTCCACCACCACTCACTCGCAAGAGAAGAACTCGGAACAGATCCCCACTTATCCGATCAGATTTTCTAAGAGAGAGAGCGACCTAATCATGTGTTGAGATCATGCCATTCCATTCCAACCATATGAATCTTGCTTTCTAGCCTCCCCAAGTTGCTTTCCACCCAATCAATCTCTTCCACCAAAGCCAAATCTATGAGAGAGTGATTGAGTGTTGAGGAGTCTATCATTCTGAAGCACAAGAGCAAGGAGTTCACCGACATTATCGAACGTTTTACCTTTTGGAGGGTGGTGCCTCCTAGATTGGTTAGGTCTTGCTTGGGAGCATCCTACTTCGTGTTGTGGAGTGAACCAAGAAATTTGTAAGGGTAAGGAGATCACCTACTTCATGGAGATCTACCCAAGTTAGGCTAGTCCTCTATGGACGTAGGCGATCATGGTATAGTCAAGGTTGCTTCTTCATTGAACCCTCTGTAGATAGAGCCCTTCGTGGACTCTCGCGACCGTTACCCTTCATGGAATGAAGACTCCATAAACATGGATGTATGATAGCACCACCTATCGGAACCACGGGAAAAATCTCTGTGTCCTTCATGTGTTTGATCTCCCTATCTCAACTCCTTACTTCCATGTGCAATCTCTTTACTTTCTGCTGCTATACTTGATGACTTGCATGTGTAGGGTGTGCTAGTCTTGCAAAAATCTGCCAACACTCAACTTTGGATATTGTGTAGATTTTAATTTGTGCTAGGAGTCTATTCACCCCCTTCTAGACATACTCTTCTAGTGATCCCACACCTGGTGCGTCGAGTTCATCGCTACCTACGACCGCACACTAACAAGTAAGGATGCGATGGCATCCTACTTCATTGAGTTCTTTGCCACCCGCGACTGCACACTAACCAGTAAGGAGGCGATGGCATCCTGCTGCATTGAGTTCTTTGATGCCCATGACCGCACACCAACATCAGAGGACTATGAAGCTGCCAATGCCAAATGGGTGAAGGACGAAGAGAAGTCCATAGCCGCAGAGGCCGATCGGAAAAGGGAAAAGGCACGTAAGACAAGAGAGTCCTTCCACCGTAAGAAAGAAGCGAGCACATGCTGCTGAGGAGAGCTCGGTGGAGATACAAGCACGATGGGCTACAGCCGATAAGGACAAGAATGAGAACGATGACCTCTAGACATCATGGCCTAATGCCTCCACCTACCAGCAGGATCGTGGCGATAGCTACCAAAGCCACTTACGAGAGCTGGGCAGAGATCCAAGCACGGTGGGTTGCCATCGATAAAGTGGCATCTATCCAGCAATATCTAGAAGTAGCTTGTGTGTGTGTTGCCTGAACATTTGTAATTAATTATGAGCATCTAAGTACTAGTACTTACCGCTACTAGTTTTTAGACCAAATTATGATTGACAAATTTAAGTACATGTAGCGAGTGTCTACCTTGTGTACCGTCATGACTGATTTAATCAATTATATGTGTACAAATTTTTCAATTGAGGATCACCAATGTTCGTTTTTTCTCATACACGACTATTTGAGGCACTTTATTTGCATTGTGAGTCTCCCCGTGTAAGTTTCAAGTACCGTAGAGAAATTTTCAGTAGGCGCGCGATTTCATAAGTAATTTCTCACACCCCATCCCCACCCATCACATTTCAGCTTTATCTCCCCGCCATTTCCCCCCTCCTAGTAGCTCACACCATCGCCGACGCAACCACATCTACGTCATGCCCCAATCTCATCGATCTAGTCACGTAAAGACTGATCTCCATCACCGCTCCATCCTAATTGCTTAGATGGAGCCTATGAAACACCCTCATTCCTATAAACCCACATCCCTATTACAGAGCATCCCCACGTAAGCACAACCACATATCACGCGGAGGTCGAGGAGCTCATGGCAGTCCATGGCATGGTGGCTGATGTGCGTGTCAACCCGGAGGAATGCCTTGCCGCTGACGCTGCCTACTTGGTGTGGGCTCTGGATGAGATGAACTGCCCCAGCAACTACCCCTCGGGATTTACCAAGTATGAACTATCCAGTTCAATTTTACCAATACTAGTTGCAATGCCTATGTTTTGTACGATTGATGTGTTAAGCCTATTGTAGTAAACACGCCTAACCCATCATAGCTATTTTCCCTACCTTTTTATAGACAACTCGGCCATTCCCTGCTCTAGCAGCAACTGGCTTGCGATGTTCAACCATGTCACATTCAATTTCACGAGTACAAGTTTTAATGCTGATGTTAGGTTGTTTGTAATCTGTAGTTAACATGTCTGCAGTTTATTTGAGTAATGCACACTGTGTTTTTCAAGCATGAATTGTCTAGTTCAATTTCACTAATACTAGTTACAAACTTACAATGTCTATGCTAGGTTGTTAAGCAGTTTGTAGTGAATAGTTATATTTGTTTTTTACACTATCCCTTTGGTATTGTCCTACTATTCGCAATGAAGATATCACTGGAGATGTTGTCCATGAGTTACCATTTGCTATTTTTTGTGGGTGTTATCCGTGTTGTAGTTAACATGCCTTTCCATGTACTTACACATGGTCATAATGCGCGATGATGTTGTTTCCTATCGAGATTAGTCGCATCCCAATATCTTATAGTATATTACATAATTTGTGCAATTGTGAATTTAGCTTCTGACATTAACTTGTTGCTTGTAGGTACATATGTTAGCGGTACTAATCCATGCTTTGACCCACAGGAACTCCTTGCTATCGACTTTGGGCGGGTTCTGACCCAGATGTAGGGCCCCAGCAACTACTCCTCTGGATATACCAAGTATGAATTGTCCAGTTCAATTTTACCAATACTAGTTGCAATGGATATGTTTTGTATGGTTGATCTGTTAGGCCTATTGTAGTGAAGATGCCTAACCCATCTTAGCTATTTTCTCTATCTTTTTCAAGACAACTGGGCCATTCTCTGTTGTAGCAACACGTGGCTTGAGATGTTTAACTGTGTCAATTTTAGTTTCACCAGTACCAGTTTCAATGGCTATATTAGGTTGTCTGTAGTTCAGATGTGCCTTGCTTATTTGAGTAATACACACCGATGTTCAAGTATGAACTATCCAGTTTAATTTTATCAATACCGCTTACAAACTTACAATGCCTATGCTAGGTTGTTGTGAAGCCTGTTGTAGTGAACAGTTATATCCATTTACAGGTTTCTTGAACGTGAGTTGTATGCAGTAAATGCCTAGAAAATGCACATAAAAGCCTAAATATATTAGAACGACCCCAAAAAATGTCAAATTTGAACACGTCACATTCTAGGGGTGTATGTTGATCATAGGAAACATCAAGGAGAAACGACTAAGGAAATATGGGTCCCCCTTCGAAACATGGAGATTTCCCTCCTAAAACCTCGAAACTATCTTGGTGACGGTTCAATATGTGAAGAGTGTGTATAACGAAATTAGCCAAACCATCTCAGATATTTAGCACATCATATTGAGGTCATGCCAAAGCACCACACAAGGTATCATGTTTTTTAGTTATCTTTTCCATTTTCTAGAGTTGAAAATCCGATAAACGACGCATTTGTGGTTAACTCTTCGCACACAAATCCATTAATTTATATTAATTTCATCTAGAATGCATGAAAAGTTACTCAATGTGAAAATTATGATTTTCGAACCATTTTTTGCACCTTTTTATGTAAAGAATGTTGGAATTTGAATTGTAAGCAGTAATTGCCTACAAATGCACATAATAGCCTATAAATAGTAAACAAGCCCAAAAAATGTCAAATTCAAATATGGTGCATTATAGGGGTTATGTTGACTGTAGAAAAAAAATCAAGCCAAAACAACTAAGGAAATATGGGTTCCCCTTCAAACCGTGGCGATCCCCCCTCCAAAGAAAAACAACGAAACTTCCTTAGTGATGATTCGATATATGAAGAGTGTGTATAACAGCATTAGCCAAAACTTCTCAATATTTTCCACATCACATTGAGGTCATGCCAAGGCATCACACAAGGTATAAGTTTTGTAAGTCATTTTCCCGTTTTCTAGAGTTAAAGATCTAATAAATGACAAATTTTTGGTGGACTCTTCCCCTTTCCACACATATCCTTTAGGTTTATATTATTTTCGTGTACAATACATGAAAAGTAATTCAATGCAACAATTCTGAATTTTTGAACCATTTTTGTGCACTTTTAATGCAGAGGTTGTTCGAATTTGATTTCTATGTAGTAAATGCCTAGAAAATGTACATAAAACCTAAATATAGTAAACGAGCTCAAAAGAATGTCAAATTTAACCACGTCGCATTCTAGGGGGTATGTTCACTTTAGAAAAAAAATCAAGGAGCTACGACTATGAAAATATGGGCTCCCCTTCAAAACATGGCAATTTCCCTCCCAAAATCTCGAAACTTCCTCGATGATGGTTTGATATATGAAGAGTGTGTACAATGACATTAGCCAAACCTTCACAAATATTTTTGACATCATATTGAGGTCATGCCAAGGCACCCCAGAAGGTATCATGTTTTTTAGTCATGTTTTCCATTTTCTAGAGTTAAAAATCCATTGAACAACGCATTTGTGGCTGACTCTTACTAGACATATCCTTTAAATTTTGTTAATTTCCTTTAGAATACTTGGAAAGTTACTCAATGCCACAATTATGATTTTTAAACCATTTTCGAGAACCTTCTCATGTAAAACATGTTTGAACTTGAATTATAAGCAGTAAATCCCTAGAAATGCACATAATAGCCTAAATATAGTAAACGAGCCCAAAAAATCAAGGAAAATGACTAAGGAAATATGGTTCCCCTTCAAACCATGGTGATTTCCCTCCCAAAACTATGAAACTTCCTTGCTAATGGTTGGATATATGAGTGGGTATAACGACATTAGACAAACCTTCTCAAATATTTTCCACATCATATTAAGGTCGTGCCAAGGCACCACACAAGGTATCATGTTTTCAGACATGTTTTCAGTTTTCTAGAGTAAGAAATGCAATAAATGACACATTTGTGGTTGACTCTTCCCACACATAATAGTGCAAACAGCCGGGAATTATCGCCAAGTAGTGGACGAAGAAGAATTCTCGCCCCACCGAACCTTGAGCTGCACGATTGCAGAGTTGCCTTTATTCATCATCTGGCGCTCCAGAATCTGAGTTGGTGCTTCGTGTTCCACAGACAGGTCTGGAACCCACGGTAGTTCGGTCTACACCGGCGTGTAGTCAGGTGTGAATGGCTTCGATTGGGAGACATGGAAGACCGAGTGCACGTGATTAGACACCGGCAGGTCAGGCTTGTAAGACATAAGCCCAATCATCTCAACGACGGTGTACAGCCCGAAGAACTTGAACGCGAGCTTGGCGCAAGGACGGCCGATGATGGATTCTTGGACGTAAGGTTGCAGCTTCAAGAGCACCTGTTCATGCACCTGAAATTGACAGTCTATGCAGTTGCTATTGGAAATATGCCCTAGAGGCAATAATAAATTAGTTATTATCATAGTTCGTTGTTCATGATAATCGTTTATTATCCATGCTATAATTGTATTGAATGGAAACACATTACATGTGTGGGTAAATAGACGACACTCTGTCCCTAGTATGCCTCTAGTGAACTAGCTCGTTGATCAAAGATGGTCAAGGTTTCCTAGCCATTGACATGTGATGTCATTTGATAACGGGATCACATCATTAGGAGAATGATGTGATGGATAAGACCCAAACTACAAACGTAGCATATGATCGTGTCAGTTTATTGCTACTGTTTTCTGCATGTCAAAGTATGTGTTCCTATGACCATGAGATCATGCAACTCACTGACATCGGAGGAGTACCATGTGTGTATCAAATCTCGCAACGTAACTGGGTGACTATAAAGGTGCTCTGCAGGTATCTTCGAGGGTGTCTGTTGAGTTGGCATGGATCAAGACTGGGATTTGTTACTCCTTGTGACGCAGAGGTATCTCAGGGCCCACTCGGTAATACAACATCACAATAAGCCTTGCAAGCAATGTGACTAAGTGTTAGTCACGGGATCTTGTATTATGGAACGAGTAAAGTGACTTGACGGTAACGAGGTTGAACTAGGTATGGAGATACCGATGATCGAATCTCGGGCAAGTAACATACCGAAGAACAAAGGGAACATCATACGGGATTAACTGAATACTTGACATAGAGGTTCGACTGATAAAGATCTTCGTAGAATATGTAGGAACCAATATGGACATCTAGGTCCCGCCATTGGTTATTAACCGTAGGGTGTCTCGGTCATGTCTACATAGTTCTCGAACTCGTAGGGTCTGCACACTTAAGGTTTGGTGACGTTTCGGTAGTATAGAGTTATGTATGGTGGTGACCGAAGTTTGTTAGGAGTCCCAGATGAGATCCCGGAAGTCACGAGGAGCTCTGGAATGCTCCGGAGGTAAATATTCATATATAGGAAGTCCCGATTTGGTCGCCGGAAAAGTTTCGGGCTCATCGGTAGTGTACCGGGAGTGCCCGTAGTGTACCGAGAGGCCTCCGGGAGGGGTATTTCGACCCAAGAGGCTTCATGGGCTGTGGGATAGTGAATAACAGCCCTTAGTGGGCTGGTGTAAACTCCCACACAAGGCCCATGTGGCTGGAGGAAAAAACCCAATAGGAAAAGGTGGAAAAAAAAGGCAAAAAGGAGCAATCCTAGTCCTACTAGGATTGGAGGATAGTCTTCCTCCACCTCCCACTTCGGCCGAAGCCTCCAAGGCTTGGATGCCAAGTCTGCCTCTCCTCCTCCTTCCCTCCTATATATACTGGTGGATTTCTAGGGATTTGCACTAGAATTTCAGCGACGTGCTACCCGTTCCTCCAGTGCATAGTTTCTCCTCTAGATCGGTTTTCTGCAGTGCTTAGGCGAAGCCCTGCCGGAATTGCTCCACCACCATCGCCGGAGCGCTGTCAGGCTGCCAGAGAACTCTTCTTACTCTCCACTCCTTCTTTCTGGATCAAGACGTTGGAGATCGTCATCAAGTTATACGTGTGCTGAACGCGGAGGTACCGTCCGTTCGGTGCTAGATCGGAAGGATCGTGATCAAGTTCGTGAGACGGATCGTGATCAAGTTCATGGTACGGACCGTGATCGGATCACAGGACGGATCGTGATTGGATCGCGGGATGGATCGTGATTGAATCGCGGGACGCACGGCGATTTGGATCGCGAAGCCGTTCGACTACACCAACCGCGTTTCTTAACGCTTCCCGCTTAGCGATCTACAAGGGTATGTAGATCCACTCTCCCTCTCGTAGGTGCTCATCACCATGGATAGATCTGCGTGTGCTTAGGAAAACTTTTGTTTCCCATGCAACGTTCCCCAACAGTTGCGGTCAGCCTGCTTCTTGAAGCAATGTTGGGCGCGCGCCAACTGCTCCCGAATGCGGGTTGTGGGTCGCCCACTCCATGTCCTCACCAGTCGGAGCACCGGCGGGCCACACGGACATGACGCCCAGGTTGGCCTCCTTAACATAGAATGCCTTGAACGGGGTGCAATTGAGCAACGAGTGGAAGGTCAAGTTATACCAGAACTCTGCCATGGGCAGCCAGCGGCGCCACTGGTGTGGCGTGTCATGCACCGCTCACCGGAGGTACATCTCCATGCACTGGATGACACGATCGCTTTGGCCGTCTGTCTGCGGGTGGTACGTGGTGGAGTAGAGGAGCTTGGTTCTTGCACCAGTGAGTATTCGCGCCAAATGTTGCTGGTGAACACCTTGTCACTGTCGGAGACGATCGAGGCAGGGATACCGTGGAGCTTGACGACATTGTCCCAGAATGCTCGCGCCACTTGCGTCGCGTGGAAGGGGTGACGCAGCGGGATGAAATGGGCGAACTTGGTGAAGTGGTCCACCACCACCATGATCGTGTCGAAGCCCTCGGATGATGGCAGCCCCTCCATGAAGTCCGTGGTGAGGTCCACCAAGGGCGTCGTGGGAACGGGAAGAGGTGCCAACGATCCCGCGGGTTTGGAGTGTTTATGTTTGGCCTGCTGGCAGGTCGAGCACTGATGCATGAAGTCTTCTATGTCACGCTTGAGCATGTGCCACTTGAAGTGCTTGCGCACGCGCTGGTACATGGCCGTGGCGTCGGAGTGGAGGTCCGTGTTGGCGCTGATCCACGGCCGACAACCCCGACGTATGATGTCGTGGTGCAGCTTGTAACCGTCGGTGTCAGGGCTGGTGATGGCGAGCTTCTGCAAACGATCCTGGGCGTCGGGTCGGTGGAGTAGGAGTTGAGCACCTCCTGAATCCAGGCGGGTGGGCACGTGGAGAGCGCCGCTAGGTCGAGCTATTTGCTGACATGGGACAAGGCGTCGGCAGCACCGTTATCCAGGCCACGCTTGTACTGGAACCGGAATTGGAGGCCGACCATCTTCGCCATGGCTTTGTGTTGCAGCTCGGTTTCCAAATATTGCTCGCCCAGGTTGTAGAGGGATTTGTGGTCAGTGAGTATGTCGAAGGGGCCGCATTGTAGATAGGGAGGCCACTTTTTCGATCGCCGTCATCACCGCCAAGAACTCCTTCTCATAAGTGGAGAGCTGCTGGTTGCGCACGCCAAGCGCTTTACTGAAGAATGCGACGGGGTGTCCCTCTTGAATGAGCACCGCACCCACTCTGGTGTCGCACGCGTCGGTCTCGATCGAGAAGGGTTTATGAAAGTTGGGCAGAGCAAGAACTGGAGCAGTAACCATCACCATCTTGAGTGTCTTGATCGCCGCTTGAGCCTGATCAATCCAGGCGAACCCTTTCTTCATGAGCAGCTGCGTGAGGGGCTTGGCGATGATGTCCTAGTGCGGCACGAATTTCCTGTAGTAGCCAGTGTGGCCCAGGAATCCGCACAGCTCGGTGGCATTCATCGGTGTTGGCCACTGCTCCATGGCTTGTGTATTCTCCTTGTTTGTGGCCACGCCTTCCTTGGAGATCACATGCGTGAGGTAGTCGATGTGATCATAGGCAAAGGTGCACTTGCTCGCTTTCATGAACAGCTGGTGAGCTCGAAGGGTCTCTAAAACGATACGCACATGCTCCAAGTGCTCCTCCATTGTCTCACTGAAAACCAGAATGTCATCCATAAAAATGATGACGAACTTGCACACAAACTTACTGAAGATTGCGTTCATTAGGCACTGGAATGTGGCTGGGGAATTTGTCAAACTGAACGACATGACCCAAAACTGCAATTGCGCGTGATGTGTGTTGATTCCTGTCTTGGATTCGTCTTCTTCGCGCATTCTGATCTGGTGGTAGCCCGCGCATAGGTCCAGCTTGGAGAAGACAGCGGTGCCGGCCAGCTCGCTAAGGAGTTCATCTATGCTTGGCAATGGGAACTTATTTTTGATAGTGGAGTCGTTCAGCCGGCGATAGTCGACGCAGAATCAGCACGTGCCATCCTTCTTCTTGACCAGGACTATTAGAGCCGCATAGGGGCTAACGCTATGTGTGATGACCGTGGCATCGAGCATCTCCTTGACCTACTGCTCAATTTCATCCTTACCGGTAGGGGCACATGTTCGCGGGAACCGACCCTTCGACCAGTGTGACAGCGTGATCGTAGTGACTATGTGGAGGTAGGCCCTGGGGAGCGGGAAAGACATCGGCAAATTCATCCAACAGATCACTGAGGGGTGTTGTCTGGGATTCTTCCGTGGTGGTGGCTACGTGTGTCCGCAGGAGTCCACCATGGCCATTGCCCAAACATCGTTGCCCGCTATCATCTTGCATAGCTTTTCTGGCTTGACTGCCTGGAGTGTGGGGGTAGTCCTTGTGTGCACCCCATGGAGGGTCACTTCTTCTTACTCATGCGTGAACCTGACACATTTGTCCTGCCAGTGACATGTCACTGAGCTGTGCTGAGCGAGCCAGTCCATACCCAGGATGTCGTCGTACGCGTCGATCTCGAGCTCGCGCATGGGCATGGCAAAGATGTGCCCTTGCATCCACCACTTGAACTCTGGGACAATGTGGCTAGAGGTCAATCGATCGCCGTTGGCCACGCGCACTTCCACCGGGGCAATTCCTTCCGTGGTGGCGCTGATACGATCGATGAACGATTTGTTGATGGAGCTGTGAGTGCTGTCGGAGTCGACCAACGGCAGCATCACCTGGTTGCCCACCTGTGCGCACAGGCGGATGGTGGTGGCCAAGTCTGTTTCGTCCAGCGCCTAGGATAAGAGCAGGAAGCACTCGGGAGCGCCCGTGACCAGCAAGGGTGGTGGCGCGTTCGGGCCCGGGTCAACCAGGAGCTCTAGAGCATGAATGGTGTCATCGGAGAGGACTTCGCCGTGGTTCCCCACCTGACTGGTGAGCAGCTGAGCAGGCACGGTGTAGAGACGCTCCCTCGAGTAGCGATCGCCACACTTGAAACAGAGGTTGTTTGCACAGCGAAAGTCGCGGAGCTGCCACTCGCGCGCGTATTCGTCCCCTTGTGCACGAGTGGTTGCGGGTGCTCGTGGTTGTTGGACTGCGCCCGTCGGAGGAGGATGCCCCGCGGGTATGATGCGCGGACGTGCCCTTATCGTGCCCAACTCGTCTTCTTGGATGCGCATCAGCATACACGCACGCGTGATACGTGATTGCGCCTGTAGATGAACCACAGCCCGAAGCTCGTCCTTCAGCCCTAAGAGAAATTGCATGATGAAGAAGTTGGTGTTGATGGATGGGTCCAGCGCCAGCAGGTGGTACATCTGCTCCTCGAAGGTGGCGCGGTACTCCATGACAGTGCCGGTCTGTCGAAGCTGGAGCAATCTGTGCAAGACCTCCTCGATCTCCTCTATGCCGAATTCCTCCAGGAGCACCAGGGCGAAGAGCTCCCACGATAGGTTGCGATGTGTTTGACGAGATGCCTGCAACCAGTGCACGGCCTGACCCTCGATGTAGAGCACCGCGGTGGCCACCCATTGATGCTCGGCCACCTTGTACAGCTCGAAGTAGGCAAGGCAGTGGTCGATCCAGAGGTACGGTGCGGTGCCGTCGAACTTGGGAAGTCATTCTTCGGCGGCTTGTGGTACTCGTTGTAGTAGCCCGTTGGGGAAGAGACGGGAGCCGACACGAGGAAGCCGCCGTGCGGGGGCACCGGGAGGAGTGGGGGTGACTATCCCCAAATCGCACATGGGAGGACGATGGGTGAGCCAGATCTGGAACCAGAGATGGCGGATGGGGTGGTGGCGGTGGTTGGTGATGCTGCGGTGCGGGTTGGGTAATCACCGATCCCTCCGCTGCCTTGTGCGCCGCGTCCACATCTGCCTGGGTCAGATCGACCTGTTTGCCGAGCCCGCGCTCCTCTTGTGTGATCTAGGCGTTGAATGCAGCTTGCATCTTGATATGCTTGTCCAGAGCGGCCTTCTGCTCACCCACCTTGGTGAGCAGCGATGCGAGCATCTTGGCGATGTTTTCATGCCCCTCGTCCATGGCGGCCAGCACCTGTCGCGTCGCCGCCGAAGCCTTCTGGGGAGCCATCGTCTTGACTAAGAAGAGATCAAACCCCGCGACGGATTTTGCGTGGCTTTTTCGGATCAGCTCACACCGGCGCAGTGGATGTTACCGATCTATGACCACAACCGGGGGAAGAAAAAATTTATGTTGATTTGGCTCTAAATACCAACTGTAATGCACCAAGATGGGGGAAAGGGGACCTGAGGGATTAGATGAGGAGGAGAGGAATCTTGGGAGAGAAGGAGTCTATTGTAGAGGAATGTTTAGGTGAGGATACAGACTAATTCATCACGCATGATCTCCCTAGCCACAGGCGGCCGGTTATAAACCCCAGCCCACACGCACACACACTCCTAACAGGTGGGGCCTAGTACTCGGTTGCCACGTCACATTGTACAAGTGGCCAAGTGTGACAGACCCCTGCTCGCTTCTCCAATCCGTGGACACTAGGAGACTCCCCTCGATCCCCTTGTCTGATTTCCCCAACCTCCAATCGAGTTTGTCATCGAAATCGAGCACACAAAGCTCGCCCGATCTTGCCGAAGCTTCGATGGCCGCCATGCTTTGCAGGGCGAATCCATCGCCTCTGGAGGTTCCTTGCCTATCCTTGTGCCTCAATCATCTTCTCCCTTGTCTCCTCTGTCTCGCTCAACTTCTACCTCATCCAAGACGCACCGGGTCGAGAGCATGGACCATCTTCCGCAGCACAATCTCCACCTTTGGTTGAGCCGACCTCCACCACGGTTACAGGATGCCCCGAAGCCACCGTGATCGCCATATCCTTCGCAGTTCTCTTCCACAAGCATTCGTGCCACTCCCGAAGCCAAGGACCACTATCCCGAGAAGATTCGATGCTGCCGGAGCGCCTGCAGTTCGCGTCGTCACAGGAGCTAACAGAGGACACCCGCCGCCTGCAGCACCACCATCGCCACCTTTGTTGCCCTCCGCATCCTCTCGTTGCTACACCTTTGCCGGAGCACCGCCGCCGACGCCCGATACCGCCAGTGTTTTCTCTATTCTTGTGAGCACACACGTGCACAAATGTTTCCCTCGGCCAATAACAGAGGACAGTAACCGCATGAGCTACAGTTCCTGTTCTGTTTATTTTGGACAGATTCACACTGAAATTTCAAATTGCTCTAACTTTTAATATGTATGCTCAAATTAGATAATTCTTTTTTGTGTGCACTCATAATGACCAGTAGAATATGACAGCACCAAAACTTTACATGTGTGCAATGTTCAAATTTGAATTTTATCAAATTTTAAATAAACCTTCTAGAGGCCATATTTTGCAAACCGTTTATTAAAACTTATTGATTATTTTTGTGTTATGCTTCTATTGAGTTGTAGATGTTTTATACCTATTATTGTGCTACTATTTTCTGAGATTTAAAAAAATGATTTCTTCCTGTTGGTTTTATTTCGTGTTATTTGAGTGTGGTGATTTATTTGTTGTGATTGTTTGAAACGTGTAGATTGTCCAGTGTGTGACGCGTAGAAATACCAGACTTGTGAGTGCGACGATCTTCATTAAACGTACCAGGCAAGTTACACCTTGATCATACTTCATCCTATTAATTTCTACGCATGTGGTTCTATATCACATTTCTATGTTATGCATGTGTAGGAATTTGATGGTAGTATACGATATTGCTATTAAGATTCAGCTTAGTAGAGCCTTATGTAGATCGTGGACATGTATTCGTGCTATGCTATGTAGACGGGGATTGGTTCGTGCATTCATTGAGATTATGTGAGGACTATTATATAACTTGTGATGAAAATTAATATATATAATTCACCTCTGGGCGGATGTGCTATTGCTAGGTGGTTTCGAGAACATCATGGTTTCGACCCTCAGAATGTAAGTGGAATGTTGCCCAGGTTCAAACAGATCAGACAAACTTAGTGACTAGTAGCTTCCATGCACAACCACTAGCTATATTGGCTCTAGCTTAGTTGAGTAGGTTGTGGGAACCTCACCTAGGCAAAGCTAGTAGATGTAGATATGAGTAGGTGTACCGGCTGTCGTTGGGTGGGGGTGACTGCTTCTGAAAGACTTCGTCTCAATCTTCGGGTTGAGTCTAGTGGGTAAAGTGTCCAAACATCTGTAGAGTATTAAAACTAATTATGATTAGCCGTGTCCCCGGTTATGGACAAGTTTGAGCAGCTAGGCCACAGTTGTTGAATGATCTTGACAGATGATAAACCATAATGAAATTTGAGTGGGAAATTTAATGATGGGATAGGTTGGAATTGGACTGCCAAATTCAACATATGCATTTAACTATAGTATGATAAACAAAACTTGACTATTATATTATGTAGTTATCAGGGAAAAATTAGCTCTCTTCAAAACAACCACAATCATTCCTCTTGATATACCTTGCATGTAGATGTACGTCTATGATATCATTCCTTGTGTGACTTGCTAGTACATTCAATGTACTGACCCTTGTGGATGCAACTTATCATGTTGCGAGATTTTACTTCGATGAGTGAGTGATACGATGTAGGGTTACGATGTCTATACTCAACATTTGTTTGTGGTGTTGACGGATTCATGAAGATTGTATTTGCTTTTGTGCTATATTTTTCGTAGGGTAGCCTTGAGCTACGAGGTATGTATTATATTAAATTATGGATCTGCGATGTAATATTATGACATGTGGATTATTCTTTATATTACCTCATGTACTGTGTGTGCTAGCTATTGATCTAGGGACTAGCACAGTAAGAACAAAGACATCGAATCTTCTGCGGTTCGGGTCGTGACAGATGTAGGGGGAGAAACTTCACGAGATGTATTCTCAAAATTATCAAGGATCCCTACATCAAAGGAGGAGGAATTTTAAAGGTTTTTCAGATATTAAGGGGGAGAAACAAGTTCTTGAGGAACCCTTGTCTCAATACTCTCAATGACCCTATATCTCTAGGATCCCTTCCTATTCAATTATTCCTTTTATCTGTCCCTTGTGTGACCTTTTTGGAAATTAATGCCAAAGGGGGAGAAATATCCAAGCTTAAAAGCTTATGCTCATATGAAAAGGGGAGATACTCATACAAAAGGGGGAGATCTTATGATCATACCAAAAGGGGATAGACTAATACCAAAGGGGGAGATACAATACTAACAGGGAGAATAACTAAGCATTCATGCATCAGGGGGGAGAGATGATCATGAAAAGAAAAAGTGTAACCTTATTATATAAAGGGGGGAAAATATAAAGGATCCCTTATCACACAAACACTTCTTAAGGAGAACAGGGAATAATGAATTTGCAATTTAATTCTCATATGCTTTAGATTTTTATCAACCCTACATATTCTCAACATGTACGCATTATGATTCAGGGAGAGAGGAAAACTTTCGCAATTGATATCACAAATTGTTGTATAGGGGAGAAAACACTAAACTTATTTGGAGACATATCAGTCTCAAGAAATAATTTCTTATATGTGCTCCATACCTTGGTACTCTTGGTTCCATTTGGATTTGCACTATCAAATACACTTGTGTTTCCTAAGATTTTTCTCAAGTGTGTTCCTACTGTTAAAATCTCAAGGACCTCAAGGTAAATATATGCATCATATTCTAGTTCAAGATGATGTCTTGCTTCTTGCACATATTGTTTGCAAGAGTGAGTCATGAACAACAAATCATCTCATTCACATATATTTGATGCATATCACCATGATATACATGACTTCTCATGTCCTTCCTACCATGTGTGTTTTCATGCATTCAAAAGCAACTATCCTGAAAATGGATTGCACACGTCAAGGGGAGCTTGTATTAGTCTTGTATCCTTCAAAGTATTCATATATGCTTCCATATCTTAAATTGAAGCTTTGATTGCATGTTTTCATCAATTACCAAAAAGGGGAGATTGAAAGCACAATATGCTCCCTTGCTGGTTTTGATAATTCACGACAACATAAATTGTTTCTTGGCCTAATACTTTCAACTAGTGTATTTCATATAAAGTCCACACAAAAGGTTGGCTAAGGAGTGTGGAGAGTATCCCCAAGAAGAAGAAGAAGAAGAAGGAATAGCATTGGCAAAGCTTCAAGAAAGAGGACTCTACATTATATTTTGTGAGAAATCACATTGAGTCCATAGGAAAAGCCAATACTAGTAAAAGGAGGTAAGGTAGTGTTGGTGAACAAGATGCTCAAACATTCACAAGTGATAGTCACCAAAAACACCCACAAACTCTCCCGCGTATTATGTCTAAGCCATTCATGAAAATCGATGCAACCAACACTATCCACTCGGTCCCACAGATTCCTAGAACCCTGCCAAACCCTAGCACATCGATGCAACCGATCCCACTTCGGTGCCACCGAGTTCAGCTTGCCAACTTCCTGTTACCTCGATTCATAAAATTAGAAGCTCTGAGTTTTTGGATTGATGTCACCGATATTTGGATTTTGACTGGCGGACACCTGATCGGTACCGCCGGGATTTCTATATTGGTCTCACCAAGATTCAAAAGTTGCTACCTTTGGAGCCACTCGGTACCACCGAGATTCACACTTCGGTGTCACCGAGTTGGTCAGTTAAGGTGTAACGTTTGCATATTTGGAGATGCATATATATACCCCTCCACCACAACTATCTCGCAAGAGAAGAACTCAGAACAGATCCCCACTTATCCCATCAGATTTTCTGAGGGAGAGAGAGATCCACCTAATCATGTGTTGAGATGATGCCATTCCATTCCAACCATATGAATCTTGCTCTCTAGCCTCCCCACGTTGCTTTCCACCCAATCAATCTCTTCCACCAAAGCCAAATGTATGAGAGAGTGATTGAGTGTTGAGGAGTCTATCATCTTGAAGCACAAGAGCAAGGAGTTCATCGACATTATCGAGCGTATTACCTTTTGGAGGGTGGTGCCTCCTATATTGGTTAGGTGTTGCTTGGGAGCCTCATACTTTGCGTTGTAGAGTTGAACCAAGAAGTTTGTAAGGCCAAGGAGATCGCCAACTTTGGGAAGATCTACCCCGAATTAGGCTAGTCCTCCGTGGACGTAAGCCATCATGGTATAGACAAGGTTGCTTCTTCGTGGAACCCTTAGTGTGTAGAGCCCTCCGTGGACTCTCGCGACTTTTACCCTTCGTGGGTTGAAGACTCCATAAACATGGATGTACGATAGCACCACCTATTGGAACCATGGGAAAAATCTCTGTGTCCTTCATGTGTTTGATCTCCCTATCTCAACTCCTTACTTCCATGTGCAATGTCTTTACTTTCCGCTGCTATACTTGATGACTTTGCATGTGTAGGGTGTGCTAGTCTTGTTAAAATCTGCCAACACTTAACTTTGGATATTGAGTAGATTTTAATTTGTGCTAGGAGTCTATTCACCCCCTCTAGAAATACTCTTCTAGTGATCCGACACCCGATGCGCCAAGGTCATCGCTACTTGCGACCGCATACTAACAAGTAAGGATGCGATGGCATCCTACTTCATTGAGTTCTTTGCCACCCATGACCGCACACTAACTAGTAAGGAGGCGATGACATCCTGCAGCATTGAGTTCTTTGATGCCCGTGACCACACACCAACATGAGAGGACTATGAAGCTGCCAATGCCAAATGGGCGAAGGACGAAGAGAAGTCCAAAGCCGCAGAGGCCGATCGGAAAAAAGAAAAAGCATGCAAGAAAAGAGAGTCCTTCCATCGTAAGAAAGAAGCAAGCACATGCTGTTCAGGACAGCTCGACGGAGATACAAGCATGGTGGGCTACAGCCGACAAGGCCAAGAATGAGAACGATGACCTCTGTACATCATGGCTAATGCCTCTACCTGCCAGTAGGATTGTGGCGGTAGCTACCAAAGCCGCTGACGAGAGGTGGGCAGAGATCCAAGCACGGTGGGCTACCATCGATAAGGTGGCATCTGTCCAGCAATATCGAGAAGTAGTTTGTGTGTGTGTTGCCTGAACATTTGTAATTAATTATGAGCATCTAAGTACTAGTACTTACCCCTACTAGTTTTTAAACCAAATTATGATGTACGAATTTAAGTATGTGTAGCACGTGTCTACCTTGTGTACCGTCATGACTGATCTAATCAATTACACGTGTACAAATTTTTCAATGCAGGATCACGAATGTTCTTTTTTTTCTCGTACACAACTATTTGATGCACTTCATTTGCATTGTGTGTTTCCCCGTGTAAGTTTCAAGTATTTTAGGGAAATTTTCAGTAGGCGTGCGATTTCATAACTTATTCCTCACACCCCATCCCCACCCATCACATTTCATGTTTATCTCCATGCCATTTCCCCCCTCCCAGCAGCTCACACCATCGCCGCTGCCCCCACATCTACGTCATGCCCCAGTCTCATTGATCTAATCATGTAAACACCGATCTCCATCACCGCTCCATCCTAATTGCTTAGATGGAGCACGTGAAACACCATCATACCTATAAATCCATACCCCTATTATAGAGCATCGCCACGTAAGCACAACCACATATCATGCGGAGGTCGAGGAGCTCATGGCGGTCCATGGCATGGTGGCCAATGTGCGTGTCAACCCGGACGAATGCCTTGCCGCTGACGCCGCCTATTGGTGCGGGCTCTGGACGAGATGGACTGCCCCAGCAACTACCCCTCGGGATTTACTAAGTATGAACTATACAGTTCAATTTTACCAATACTAGTTGCAATGGCTATGTTTTGTACGATTGATTTGTTAAGCCTATTGTAGTAAACATGCCTAACCCGTCATAGCTATTTTCCCTATCTTTTTATAGACAACTCGGCCATTCCCTGCTCTAGCAGCAGCTGGCTTGCGATGTTCAACCATGGCACATTCAATTTCACCAGTACAAGTTTTAATGCTTATGTTAGGTTGTCTATAATTTGTAGTTAACATGTCTGTAGATTATTTGAGTAATGCACACTATGTTTTTCAAGCATGAATTTTCTAGTTGAATTTCACTAATATTAGTTACAAACTTACAAAACCTATGCTAGGTTGTTGTTAAGCAGTTTGTAGTGAATAGTTATATCCATTTTTTACACTATCCCTTTGGTATTGTGCTACTCTTCGCAATGAAGATATCACTGGAGATGTTGTCCATGAGTGACCATTTGCTATTCTTTTGGATGTTATCCATGTTATAGTTGACATGCCTTTCCATGTACTTACACATGGTCATAATGCGCGATGATGTTGTTTCTTATCGAGGTTAGTCGCATCCCAATATCTTATAGTTTATTACATCATTTGTGCAATTTTGAGTTTAGCTTCTAACATTTACTTGTTTCTTGTAGGTACATATGTTAGCGGTACTAATCCATGCTTTGACCCGCAGGAACTCCTCGCTATCGACTTTGGGCGAGCTTTGACCCAGATTTTGGGCCCCAACAACTACCACTTTGGATTTACCAAGTATGACCTGTCTAGTTCAATTTTACCAACACTAGTTGCAATGGCTGTATTTTGGATGGTTGATCTATTAGGCCTGTTGTAGTCAAGATGCCTAACCCGTCTTAGCTATTCTCTCTACCTTTTTCTAGACAACTTGGCCATTCTCTGTTGTAGCAGCACCTAGCTTGAGATGTTTAACTGTGTCAATATCAGTTTCACCAGTACCAGTTTCAATGGCTATATTAGGTTGTTTGTAGTTCACACATGCCTTGCTTGTTTGAGTAATGCACACCGATGTTCAAGTATGAATTGTCTAGTTTAATTTTATCAATACCGCTTACAAACTTGCAATGCCTATGCTAGGTTGATGTTAAGCCTATTGTAGTGAACAATTATATCCATTTACAGGTTTCTTGAACATGAGTTGTACACAGTAAATGCCTAGAAAATGCACATAAAAGCCTAAATATATTAGAAAGACCCCGAAAAATGTCAAATTTGAACACGTCGCATTCTAGGGGGGTATGTTGATCGTAGGAAACATCAAGGAGAAACGACTAAGGAAATATGGGTTCCCCTTCAAAACATGGAGATTTCCCTCCTAAAACCTCGAAATTTCCTCGGTGATGGTTCAATATATGAAGAGTGTTTATAACGAAATTAGCCAAACCATCTCAAATATTTAGCACATCATATTGAGGTCATGCCAAACCACTACACAAGGTATGATGTTTTTAGTCATGTTTTCAATTTTCTAGAGTTGAAAATCCAATAAACGATGCATTTGTGGTTGACTCTTCCCACACATATCCATTAATTTCTATTAATTTCATGTAGAATGCATGAAAAGTTACTCAATGCCAAAATTATGATTTTTGAACTATTTTTTGCACCTTTTCATGTAAAGAATGTTAGAATTTGGAGTGTAAGCAGTAATTGCCTACAAATGCACATAATAGCATATATATAGTAAACGAGCCTGAAAAATGTCAAATTGAAATATGGTGCATTATATGGGGTATGTTTACTATAGAAAAAAAATCAAGCAGAAACAACTAAGGAAATATGGGTTCCCCCTCAAAAGTTATTCAATGCAACAATTATGAATTTTTGAACCATTTTTGTGCACTTTTCATGTAGAGGTTGTTCGAATTTGATTTCTATGTACTAAGTGCCTAGAAAATGTACATAAAAACCTAAATATAGTAAACGAGCCCAAAAGAATGTCAAATTTGATCATGTCGCATTCTAGGGGTATGTTCACTTTAGAAAAAATCAAGGAGTTACGACTATGAAAATACGGGATGCCCTTAGAAACATGGCAATTTCCCTCCTGAAATCTCAAAACTTCCTGGATGATGGTTTGATTTACGAAGAGTGTGTACAACGACATTAGCCAAAACTTCACAAATATTTTTGACATCATATTGAGGTCATGCCAAGGCACCGCAGAAGGTATCATGTTTTTAGTCATGTTTTCCATTTTCTAGAGTTAAAAATCCATTAAACAACGCATTTGTAGCTAACTCTTCCCAGACATATCCTTTAAATTTTGTTAATTTCTTGTGGAATACCTGGAAAGTTACTCAATTCCACAATTATGATTTTTAAACCATTTTCGAGCACCTTTTCATGTACAAAATGTTAGAACTTGAATTATAAACAGTAAATCCCTAGAAATGCACATAATAGCCTAAATATAGTAAACGAGCCCAAAAAATCAAGGAGACTAAGGAAATATGGGTTCCCCTTCAAACCATGGTGATTTCCCTCCCAAAACAACAAAACTTCCTTGCTAATGGTTGGATATATGAGGGGGTATAACGACATTAGCCAAACCTTCTCTAATATTTTCCACATCATATTAAGTTCATGCCAAGGCATCATACAAGGTATCATGTTTTTCAGACATGTTTTTGGTTTTCTAGAGTAAGAAATGCAATAAATGACACATTTGTGGTTGACTCTTCCCGCACATAATAGTGCACAAAGCCAGGAATTATCGCCCAAGTAGTGGACAAAGAAGAATTGTCGCCCCACTGAACCTTGAGGTTCACGATTGCAAAGTTGCCTTTCTTTATCATCTGGCGCTCCAGAATCTGAGTTGGTGCTTCATGTTTCACAGACAGGTCTGGAACCCGTGGTAGTTCGGCATACACCGGCATGTAGTCAGGTGTGAACGGCTTCAATTGGGAGACACGGAAGACCGGGTGCACGTGACTAGATACCGGCAGGTCGAGCTTGTAAGCCATCAGCCCAATCATCTCGACAACGGTGTACGGCCCAAAGAACTTGAACACGACCTTGGCGCAGGGACGGTCGATAATGGATTGTTGGACGTAAGGTTGTAGCTTCAAGAGCACATGTTCTCCCTCCTGAAATTGACGGTCTGTGCGGTTGCGGTCAGCCTGCTTCTTGAAGCGATGCTGGGCGCACGCCAGCTGCTCCCGGATGCAGGCCATATGGGTCGCCCAGGCCATGTCCTCGCTAGTCGGAGCAACGGCGGGCCACGTGGCCATGGCGCCCAGGTTGGCCTCCTTGTCGTACAATGCCTTGTACATGGTGTTGTTGAGCGAGGAGTGGAAGGTTGAGTTGTACCAGAACTCTGTCATGGGCAGCTAGTGGCGCCACTTGTGCGGCGTGTCATGCACCGGACATCAGAGGTACATCTCCATGCACTGGTTGACACACTCGCTTTGGTCGTCCGTCTGCGGGTGGTACGCGGTGGAGTAGAGCAGCTTGGTTCCCGCACCAGCGAGCAGTTCACGCCAAATGTTGCTGGTGAAAACCTTATCGTGGTTGTAGACGATCGAGGTAGGGATGTCGTGGAGCTTGACGACATTGTCTCAGAATGCCCACGCCACTTGCATCACGTGGAAGGGGTGACGCGGCGGGATGAAGTGGGCGAACTTGGTGAAGCGGTCCACCACCGCCATGATCGTGTCGAAGCCCTCGGATGATGGCAGCCCCTCCACGAAGTCCATGGTGAGGTCCTCCTAGGGTTCCGTGGGAATGGGAAGAGGTGCCAACAATCCCGCAGGCTTGGAGTGTTCATGCTTGGCCTGCTAGTAGGTCGAGCACTGATGCACAAAGTCTTCCGTGTCATGCTTGAGCCCGCCCCACTTGAAGTTCTTGCACACGCGCTGGTATGTGGCTGTGGCGCCGGAGTGGCCACCGATGGCACTGTTGTGGAGCGCGGCGATGAGCTTGGTGCGGAGGTCCGTGTTGGCGTCGATCCACAGCCGACCACCCCGACGTATGATGTTGTGGTGTAGCTCGTAACCGTCGGTGTCAGCACTGGTGATGGCGAGCTTCTGCACACGATCTTGGGCATCAAGTCGATGGAGTACGAGTTGAGCACCTCCTGAATCCAGGCGGGTGGGCTCGTGGAGAGCGCCGCCAGGTCGAGCTGTTTGCCGACACGGGACAAGGCGTCGGCGGTGCCATTATCCAGGCCACGCTTGTACTGGAACCGAAATTGGAGGCCGGCCATCTTTGCCATGGCTTTGCGCTGCAGCTCAGTTTCCAAATGTTGCTCTCCCAGGTTGCAAAGTGATTTTTGGTCGGTGAGTATGTCGAAGGGGCCGCGTTGCAGATAGGGATGCCACTTGTTGATCACCATCATCACCGCCAAGAACTCCTTCACATAAGTGGAGAGCTGCTGGTTGCGCACGCCGAGTGCTTTGCTGAAGAAAGTGACGGGGTGTCCCTCTTGAATGAGCACCGCGCCCACTCTGGTGTCACACGCGTCGGTCTCGATCGAGAAGGGTTTGTCAAAGTTGGGCAGAGAGAGAACTGGAGCAGTAACCATCACCGTCTTGAGCGTCTTGAACGCCGCTTGAGCCCGGTCATTCCAAGCGAACCCCTTCTTCGTGAGCAGCTGGGTGAGGGGGTTGGCGATGATGCCGTAGCACGGCACAAATTTCCTGTAGTAGCAAGTGAGGCCTAGGAATCCGCATAGCTCGGTGGCATTCGTTGGTGCCGGCCACTGCTCCATGGTCTGCGTCTTCTCCTTGTCCGTGGCCACGCCTTCCTTGGAGATCACATGCCCGAGGTAGTCGATGTGACCACACGCAAAGCTGCACTTGCTCGCTTTGATGAACAGTTGGTGAGCTCGATGGGTCTCGAAGACGATACGCAGATGCCCCAAGTGCTCCTCCATTGTCTCACTGAAAACCAGAATGTCATCCAGAAAAATGATTACGAACTTGTGCACAAACTTACTTAAGATCATGCTCATCAGGCACTGGAATGTGGCCGGGGCATTTGTCAATCCGAACGGCATGACCCAAAACTAAAAATGCTCGTGATGAGTCTTGAATGTTGTCTTTGATTTGTCCTCTTCGCGCATTCTGATCTGGTGGTAGCCTGCGCACAGGTCCAGCTTGGAGAAGACAGCAGCGCTAGCCATCTCGTCAAGTAGTTCATCCATGATTGGCAATGGGAACTTGTTTTTGATAGTGGAGTCGTTCAGCCGACAATAGTCGACGCAGAATCACCACGTGTCGTCCTTCTTCTTGACCAGGACTACTGGAGCCGCGTAGGAGCTGACGCTATGTGTGATCAACCCAGCATTGAGCATCTCCTTGACCTACCACTCAATTTCATCCTTCTGAAGTGGTGAGTACCGGTAGGGTCACATGTTTGCGGGAACCGACCCTTCCACCAGTGTGACAGCATGATCATACTTACGATGTGGAGGTAGGCCCTGGGGAGAAGCAAAGACGTCGATGAATTCATCCAACAGATCACTGAGGGGTGTTTCTCTGGGATTCTTCCGCGGTGGTGGCTGTGTGCGCCCGCATGAGTCCACCATGTCCATTTCCCAAACATCGTTGCCCTCTATCATCTTGCACAGCTCTTTTGGTTTGACTGCCTGGAGTGTGAGGATGGTCCTTCTCTACACCCCGCGGCGGGTCACTTCTTCTTCCTCATGCCTGAACTTGACCCATTTGTCCTGCCAGTGATATTTCATTGGGTTGTGCTGGGCAAGCCAGTTCGTACCCAGGATGTCGTCGTACACGTCGATCTCGAGCTCGCTCATGGGCATGGCAAAGGTGTGCCCCTGCATGCACCACTTGGACTCTGGCACAATGCGGCTGCAGGTCAATCGATCGCCGTTGGCCACGCGCACTTCCACCGAGGCAATTCCTTCTGTGGTTGTGCTGATACGGTCGATGAACAATTTGTTGACGAAGCTGTGAGTGCTGACGGAGTCGACCAACGGCAGGACCACTTGGTTGCCCACCAGTGCATGTAGGCGGATGGTGGTGGCCGAATCCATTCCATCCAGCGCCTGGGATGAGAGCAGACAACACTCGGGTGCGCCCACGGCTAGCAAGGGTGGTTGCACGTCCGGGCCCGGGTCATCCAGGAGCTCTAGAGCATGAATGGTGTCGTCGGAGAGGACTTCGCCATGGTTCCCCACCTAAATGGTGAGCAGCTGAGCGGGCGTGATGCGGCAATGCTCCCTCGAGTAGCTATCGTCACACTTGAAACAGAGGTTGTTTGCGCGGGGAAAGTCGCGGAGCTGCCGCTCGCGCGCGTATTCGTCTCCTTGTGCGCAAATGGTTGCGGGGGCTCGTGATTGTTGGACTCTGCCCATCGGAGGAGGTCACCCCATGGTTTTGATTCGCGGGCGTGCCCTTGTCGTTCCCAACTCATCTTCTTGGATGCATGCCAGCACAGAGGCACGCGTGATACTTGACGATGCCTATAGAGGAAACCGCAGTCCGGAGCACGTCCTTTAGCCCAAGGAGAAATTGTGTGACGAAGAACTTGGTGTTGATGGACGGGTCTAGCGCCACCAGGTGGTACATCTGCTCGTCGAAGGCGGAGCGGTACTCCGTGACGGTGACGGTCTGTTGAAGCTGGACCAATCTGTGCAAGAGCCCCTCGAACTCCTGTGTGCTGAATTCCTCCAGGAGCGCCACGGTGAAGAGCTCTCACGATAGGTTGCGATGTGTTTGACGAAATGCCTGCAACTAGTGCGCGTCTTGACCCTCGATGTAGAGTCCACGGTGGCCACCCATTGATGCTCGGTCCCCTTGTACAGCTCGAAGTAGGCGAGGCAGTGGTCAATCTAGAGGTACGGCGTGGTGCCGTCGAACTTGGGAAAGTCGTGCTTTGGCGGCTTGTGGTACTCATTGTGGTAGCCCGTTGGGGAATAAACAAGAGACAGCACGAGGAAGCTGGCGTGCGGGGGCATCAGAAGGAGTGGGGGCGATTATCACCCAATCGCACATGGGAGGACGATGGGCAAGCCGACGCCTGTAGAGGAAACCGCAGCCTAGAGCTCGTCCTTCAGCCCCAAGATAAATTGCGTGACGAAGAACTTGGTGTTGATGGACAGGTCAGCGCCACCAGGTGGTACATCTGCTCGTCGAAGGCAGAGCGGTACTCCGTGACGGTGCCGGTCTGTCGAAGCTAGAGCAATCTATGCAAGACCCACTGGAACTCCTCTGTGCCGAATTCCTCTAGGAGCACCGCGCTTAAGAGCTCCCACGATAGGTTGCAATGTGTTTGACGAAATGCCTGCAACCAGTGCGCGTCCTGACCCTTGATGTAGAGCATCGCGGTGGCCACCCATTGATGCTCGGTCACCTTGTACATCTCGAAGTAGGCGAGGCAGTGGTCGATCTAGAGGTACGGCATGGTGCCGTCGAACTTGGGGAAGTCGTGGTTTAGCGGCTTGTGGTACTCATTGTGGTAGCCCGTTGGGGAAGAAACGAGAGCCGGCGCGAGGAAGCCGCCGTGCGGGGGCATCGGAAGGAGTGGGGGCAATTATCCCCAAGTCGCACATGGCAGGACGATGTGTGAGCTGGATCTAGAACCGGAGATGGCGGATGGGGTGGTGGCAATGGTTGGTGATTCTGCAGCGTAGGTTGGATAATCGATGATCCCTCCGCTGCCTTGCACGCCGCATCCAGATCTGCCTGGGTGAGATCGACCTGTTTGCCGAGCCCGCTCACCTCTTGGATTATCTGGGTGTTGAATGCGGCCTGCATCTCGATCTGCTTGTCCAACGAAGCCTTCTGCTCATCCACCTTGGTGACGAGCGATGCGAGCATCTTGGCAATGTTTTCGTGCCCCTTGTTCGTGGCGGCCAGCACCTGCCGCGTCGCCGCCGAAGCCTTCTGGGGAGCCGTCGTCCTGACTGGGAAAATATCGAACCCCGTGATATATTTTGCATGGCTTTCCGTAGCAGCTCACACCGACAGGGTGGATGTTACCGATCTACGACCACAGCGGGGGGAAGGAAAAATTTCTGGTGATTTGGCTCTGAATACCAATTGTTACGCACCAAGAAGGGGGAAAGGGGATCTGAGGGATTAGATGAGGCGTAGAGGAAACTTGGGAGAGCAGGAGTCTATTGTAGAGGAATGTTTAGGTGAGGATACAGACTGATTCATCACACATGCTCTCCCCAGCCACAGGCGGACAGTTATAAACCCCAGCCCACATGCACACATGCTCCTAACAGGTGGGGCCTGATACTCGGTTGTCACGTCACACTGGACAAGTGTCCAAGTGTGACAAACCCCTACTTGCTTCTTCAATCCGTGAACACCAGGAGACTCCCCTCGATCCCCTTGTCCAATTTCCCCAACCTCCACTCGAGTTTGTCCTCGAGATCGAACACACAGAGATTGCCCGATGTTGCCGAAGCTTCGATGGCTGTTGTGCTTTGCAGGGCGAATCCATCGACTCTGGAGGTTCCCTGCCTTCCTTGTGCCTCAATCATGTTCTCACTTGTCTCCTATATCTCCCTCAACTTCTACCTCGTCCAGGATGCACCAGGTCGAGCGCATGGACCAACTCCCGCAGCACCATCTCCACCTCCTGTTCAGCTGACCACCACCATGGTTACAGGAAGCCCCGAAGCCACCGTGATCGCCATATCCTTCGCAGTTGTCTTCCACAAGCATCCGTGCCACTCCCAAAGCCAAGGACCACTATCCAGAGAAGACTCGATGCCGCCGGAGCACCTGCAATTCGCGTCGTCACCGGAGCTAACAAAGGACACCCGCCGCCTGCAGCACCACCATCGCCACCTCCGTTTCCCTCCACATCCTCCTGTTGCTACACCTTTATCGGAGCACCGCCGCAGGAGCACCGCCGCCGATGCCCGAGACTGCCGGTGTTTTCTCTATTCTGGTGAAAGCATGCGTGCACAGATGTTTCCCCCGGCCAATACCAGTACGACATTTGGAAATGCTACAGCTACCGCATGAGCTACTGTCCCTGTTCTGTTTATTTTCGACAGATTCACACTGAAATTTCAAATTGCTCTAACTTTTAATTTGTATACTCAAATTAGATAATTCTTTTTCGTGTGCCCTCATAATGACCGGTAGAATATGACAGCACCAAAACTTTACATGTTTGCAATGTATAAATTTGAATTTTATCACATTTTAAATAAACCTTCTAGAGGCCATATTTTGCAAACTGTTTATTAAAACTTATTAATTATTTTTGTATTAAGTTTCTATTGAGTTGTAGATATTTTATACCTACTGTTGTGATACTATATTCTAAGATTTAAAAAAAGATTCCTTCCTGTTAGTTTTATTTTGTGTTATTTGAGTGTGGTGATTTATTTCTTGTGACTGTTTGAAACGTGTAGATTCTCCGGAGTGTGACGCATAGAAATACCAGGCTTGTGAGTGCGACGATATTCATCAAACATACCACGCAAGTTACACCTTGATCATACTTCATCCTATTAATTTCTATGCATGTGGTTCTATATCACATTACTATGTTATGCATGTGTAGGAATACTATGGTAGTATATGATATTGCTATTAAGATTTAGGTTAGTAGAGCCTTATGTAGATCGTGGTAGTGTATTCTTGCTATGCTATGTAGACGGGGATTGGTTCGTGCAGTCATTGAGATTATGTGAGGACTATTATATAACTTGTGATGAAACTTAATATATATAATTCACCTCTCGGCGGATGTGGTATTGCTAGGTGGTTTCAAGAACACCATGGTTTCGACCCTCTGAATGTAAGTGGAATGTCGCCCAGGTTCAAAAAGATCAGACAGACTTAGTGACTAGTAGCTTCCATGCACAACCACTAGCTATATGGGATCTGGGTTAGTTGAGTAGGTTGTGGGAACCTCACCTAGGCAAAGCTAGTAGATGTAGATATGAGTAGGTGTACCGGCTGTCGTTGGGTGGGGGTGACTGCTTCTGAAAGACTTCGTCTCAATCTTCGGGTTGAGTCTAGTGGGTAAAGTGTGCAAACCTCTATAGAGTATTAAAACTAATTATGATTAGTCGTGTCCCCGGTTATGGACAACTTTGAGAAGCTAGGCCATTACAGTTGTTGAATGATCTTGACAAATGATAAATCATAATAAAATTTAAGTGGGAAACTTAATGATGGTATAGGCTAGAATTGGGGTGCCCAATTCAAAATATGCATTTAATTGTAGCATGATAAATAAAACTTGAATATTATATTATGTAGTTATCAAGGAAAAATTAGCTTTCTGCAAAACAACCACAATCATTCCTCTTGATATACCTTGCATGTAGATGTAGGTCTGTTATATCACTCCTTGTGTGACTTGCCAGTACATTCAATGTACTGACCCTTGTGGCTGCAACTTATCATGTTGAGAGATTTTACTTCGACGAGTGAGCGATACGATGTAGGGTTACGATGTCTACACTCAGCATTTGTCTGTGGTGTTGATGGATTCGTGAAGATTGTATTTTCTTTTGTGCTATATTTTTTTGTAGGTTAGCCTTGAGCTACGAGGTATGTACTATATTAAATTCTGGATCTACGATGTAATATTATGACATGTGGATTATTCTTGATATTACATCATGTACTGTGTGTGCTAGCTATTGATCTAGGGACTAGCACAGTAAGCACAAAGACATCGAATCTTATCAGGTTCGGGTCGTTATAGATGTAAGGAGAGAAACTTCAAGAGATGTAATCTCAAAATTATCAAGGATCCCTATATCAAAGGAGGAGGAATTTTTAAGGTTTTTCACATCTTAAGGGGGGAAATGTTCTCGAGGAACCCTTGTCTCAATACTCTCAATGACCCTATATCTCTAGGATCCCTTCCCATTCAATTATTCCTTTTGTATGCCCCTTGTGTGACCTTTTTGGAAATTTATGCCAAAGGGGAGAAATATCCAAGCTTAAAAGCTTATGCTCGTATGAAAAGGGGAGATACTCATACAAAAGGGGGAGAGCTTATGCTCATACCAAAAGGGGAGATACTCATACCAAAGGGGGAGATACAATACTAAAGGGGAGAATATGTAAGCATTCATGCTTCAGGGGGAGAGATGATCGTGAAAAGAAGAAGTGTAACCTTATTATATTAATGGCGAGAAATATCAAGGATCCCTTATCACACAAACACTTCTGAAGGAGAAGAGAGAATAATGAATTTACAATTTAATTCTCATATGCTTTAGATTTTTCTCGGCCCTACCTATTCTCAACATGAACGCATTATGATTCAGGGAGAGAGGAAAATTTTCACAATTGATATCACAAATTGGTGTCCAGGGGAGAAAACTCTAAACTTATTTGGAAACATATCATTCTCAAGAAAAAATTTCTTATATGTCCTCCATATCTTGGTACTCTTGGTTCCATTTGGGTTTCCTAAGATTTTTTTCTCAAGTGTGTTCCTACTGTTAAAATCTCAAGGACCTCAAGGTAAGTATATGCATCATATTCTAGTTCAAGATGATCTCTTGCGTCTTGCACATATTATTTGCAAGAGTGAGTCATGAACAACAAATCATCTCATTCACATGTATTTGATGCATATTGCCATGATAAACATGACTTCTCATGTCCTTCCTAACATGTGTGTTTTCAGGCATTCAAAACCAACTATCCTTAAAATCGATTGCACACATCAAGGGGACCTTGTATTAGTCTTGTATCCTTCAAAGTACTCATATATGCTTGCATATCTTAAATTGAAGCTTTGATTGCATGTTGTCATAAATTACCAAAAAGAGGGAGATTGAAAGCACAATATGCTCCCTTGGTGGTTTTGATAATTGATGACAACATACATTGTCTCCTGGACTAATACATTCTACTAGTGTATTTCATATAAACTCCACACAGAAGGTTGGCTAACGAGTGTGGAGAGTATACCCAAGAAGAAGAAGAAGAAGGAATAGCATTGGCAAAGCTTCAAGCAAGAGGAATCTACATTTCATTTTGTGAGAAATCATTTTGAGTCCATAGGAAAAGCCAATACTATTAAGAGGGGGTAAGGTAGTGTTGGTGAACAAGATGCTCAATTGTGCACAAGTGATAGTCACCAAAACACCCACAAACTCTCCCACGTATTATGTCTAAGCCATTCATGAAAATCGGTGCAACAAACACTATCCACTCGGTCCCACATATTCCCAGAACCCTGCCAAACCCTAGCACATCGATGCAACCGATCCCACTTTGGTGCCACCAAGTTTAGCTTGCCAACTTTCTGTTACCTCGATTCGTAAAATCGGAAGCTCTGAGTTTTTGGATCGATGTCACCGATATTTGGATTTTGATCGTTGGACACCTGATTGGTACTGTCGAGATTTCTATATTGTTCTCACCAAGATTCAAAAGTTGCTACCTTTGGAGCCACTCGGTACCATCGAGATTCAAACTTTGGTGTCACCGAGTTGGTCACTCAAGGTGTAACGGTTGCATTTTTGGAGATGGCTATATATACGCCTCCACCACCACTCACTCGCAAGAGAAGAACTCGGAACAGATCCCCACTTATCCCATCAGATTTTCTAAGAGAGAGAGCCACCTAATCATGTGTTGAGATCATGCCATTCCATTCCAACCAGATGAATCTTTCTCTCTAGCATCCCCAAGTTGCTTTCCACCCAATCAATCTCTTCCACCAAATCCAAATCTATGAGAGAGTGATTGAGTGTTGAGGAGGCTATCATCTTGAAGCACAAGAGCAAGGAGTTCATCGACATTATCGAGTGTATTACGTTTTGGAGGGTGGTGCCTCCTAGATTGGTTAGGTGTCACTTGGGATCCTCCTACTTCGTGTTGTGGAGTGAACCTAGAAGTTTGTAAGGGCAGAGAGATCACCTACTTTGTGAAGATCTACCCGAGTTGGGCTAGTCCTCCATGGACGTAGGCGATCATGGTATAGTCAAGGTTGCTTCTTCATGGAACCCTGTGTAGATAGAGCCCTCTGTGGACTCTCACGACTGTTACCTTTCGTGGGTTGAAGACTCCATAAACATGGATGTACGATAGCACCACCTATCAGAACCACAGGAAAAATCTATGTGTCCTTCATGTGTTTGATCTCCCTATCTCAACTCCTTACTTCCATGTGCAATGTCTTTACTTTCCGCTGCTATACTTGATGACTTGCATGTGTAGGGTATGCTAGTCTTGCTAAAATCTTCCAACACTTAACTTTGGATATTGTGTAGATTTTAATGTGTGCTAGTAGTCTATTCACCCCCTCTAGACATACTCTTTAGTGATCCCACACCCGGTGCGTCGAGTTCATCGCTACCTACTACCGCACACTAACAAGTAAGGATGTGATTGCATCCTACTTCATTGAGTTCTTTTCCGCCCGCGACCACACACTAACTAGTAAGGAGGCGATGGCATCCTACTACATTGAGTTCTTTGCTGCCCGTGACCGGACACCAACATGAGAAGACTATGAAGCTGCTAATGCCAAATGGGCAAAGGATGAAGAGAAGTCCAAAGCCATAGAGGCCGAGTGGAAAAGGGAAAAAGAAGGCAAGAAAAGAGAGTCGTTCCACCATAAGAAAGAAGTGAGCACATGCTGCTGAGGAGAGCTCGGTGGAGATACAAGCACGGTGGGCTATAGCCGACAAGGCCAAGAATGAGAAGGATGACCTCTGGACATCATGGCCTAATGCCTCCACCTGTCAGCAGGATTGTGGTAGTGGCTACCAAAGCCACTGGCGAGAGCTGGGCAGAGATCCAAGCACGGTGAGCTGCCATCAATAAGGTGGCATCTGTCCAGCAATATTTAGAAGTAGTTTGTGTGTATGTTAACTGAACATTTGTAATTAATTATGAGCATCTAAGTACTATTACTTACCCCTACTAGTTTTTAGACCAAATTATTATTTACGAATTTAAGTACGTGTAGCGAGTGTCTACCTTGTGTACCATCATGACTGATTTAATCAATTACATGTGTACAACTTTTTCAATGTCGGGTCACCAATGTTCTTTTTTTCTCGTACACGACTATTTCATGCACTTCATTTGTATTATGTCTTTACCCGTGTAAGTTTCAAGTATCGTAGAGAATTTTTCAGTAGGCACGCGGTTTCATTAGTTATTCCTCACACCCCATCCCCACCCATCACATTTCAGCTTTATCTACATACCATTTCCCCCTCCCAGCAGGTCACACCATCGCTGCCGCCACCACATCTACGTCATGCCCTAGTCTCATCGATCTAGTCACGTAAACACCGATCTCCATCACCGCTCCATCCTAATTGCTTAGATGGAGCCCGCAAAACACCCTCATTCCTATAAATCCACACCCCTATTATAGAGCAGCCCCACGTAAGCACAACCACGTATCATGCGGAGGTCGAGGAGCTCATGGCGGTCCATGGCATGGTGGCCGATGTGCGTGTCAACCCGAAGGAACGCCTTGCCGCTGACGCCGCCTACTTGGTCCGGTCTTTGGACGAGATGGACTGCCCTAGCAACTACCCCTTGGGATTTACCAAGTATGAACTATCCAGTTCAATTTTACCAATACTAGTTGCCATGGGTATGTTTTGTACGATTTATGTGTTAAGCCTATTGTAGTAAACACGCCTAACCTGTCATAGCTATTTTACCTACCTTTTTTATGGACAACTCGGCCATTCCCTGCTCTAGCAGCAGCTTGCTTGCGATGTTTAACCATGTCACATTCAATTTCACTAGTACAAGTTTTAATTCTTATGTTTGGTTGTCTGTAATCTGTAGTTAACATGTCTATAGTTTATTTGAGTAATGCACACTGTGTTTTTCAAGCATGAATTGTCTAGTTCAATTTCAGTAATACTAGTTACAAACTTACAATGCCTATGCTAGGTTGTTGTTAAGCAGTTTGTAGTGAATAGTTATATCAATTTTTTACACTATCCCTTTAGTATTGTGCTACTCTTCGCAATGAAGATATCACTTGAGATGTTGTCCATGAGTTACCATTTGCTATTTTTTGTGGATGTTATCCATGTTGTAGTTAACATGCCTTCCCATGTACTTACACATGGTCATAATGCACGATGATGTTGTTTCCTATCGAGGTTAGTCGCATCCCAATATCTTATAGTATATTACATCATTTGTGCAATTGTGAGTTTAGCTTCTAACATTTCTTATTGCATGTAGGTACATATGTTACCGGTACTAATCCGTGCTTTGACCCGCAGGAGCTCCTCACTATCGACTTTGGGTGGGCTCTGACCCAGATGTAGAGCCCCAATAACTACCCCTCTGGATTTACCAAGTATGAACTATCCAGTTCAATTTTACCAACACTAGTTGCAATGGCTATGTTTTGTATGGTTGATCTGTTAGGCCTATTGTAGTGAAGATGCCTAAACCGACTTAGCTATTTTCTCTACCTTTTTCTAGACAACTGGGCCATTCTCTGTTGTAGCAACACTTGGCTTGAGATGTTTAACCGTGTCAATTTCAGTTTCACTAGTACCAGTTTCAATGGCTATATTAGGTTGTGTGTAGTTCATAAGTGCCATGCTTATTTGAGTAATGCACACCGATGTTCAATTATGAACTGTCTAGTTTAATTTTATCAATACCACTTAGAAACTTACAATGCCTATCCTAGGTTGCTATTAAGCCTGTTGTAGTGAACAGTTATATCCATTTACAGGTTTCTTGAACATGAGTTGTATGTAGTAACTGCCTATAAAATGCACATAAAATCCTAAATGTATTAGAACGACCCCGAAAAATGTCAAATTTGAACACGGCACATTCTAGGGGGGTATGTTGATCGTAGGAAACATCAAGGAGAAACGACTAAGGAAATATGGGTTCCCCTTCGAAACATGGAGATTTCCCTCCTAAAACCTCGAAACTTCCTTAGTGATGGTTCGATATATGAAGAGTGTGCATAACGAAATTAGCCAAACCATCTAAAATATTTAGCACATCATATTGGGGTCATGCCAAAGCACACACAAGGTATCATGTTTTTCAATCATGTTTTCCATTTTGTAGAGTTGAAAATCCAATAAACGACGCATTTGTGGTTGACTCTTCCCACACATATCCATTAATTTCTATTAATTTCATATAGAATGCGTGAGAAGTTACCCAATGAGAAAATTATGATTTTCGAACCATTTTTTGGACCTTTTCATGTAAAGAATGTTGGAATTTGCATTGTAAGCAGTAATTGCCTAGAAATGCACATAATAGCCTATATATAGTAAACGAGCACGAAAAATGTCAAATTCAAATATGGTGCATTATAGGGGGTATGTTGACAGTAAAAAAATCAAGCAGAAACAACTAAGGAAATATGAATTATAAGCAGTAAATCCCTAGAAATGCACATAATAGCCACAATATAGTAAACGAGCCCAAAAAATCAAGGAAAAATAACTAAGGAAATATGGGTTCCCCTTCAAACCATGGTGATTTCCCTCCCAAAACTACGAAACTTCCTTGCTAATGGTTGGATATATGAGTGGGTATAACGACATTAGCCAAACCTTCTCAAATATTTTCCACATCATATTAAGGTCATGCCAAGGCACCACACAAGGTATCATGTTTTTCAGACATGTTTTCAGTTTTCTAGAGTAAGAAATGCAATAGATGACACATTTGTGGTTGACTCTTCCCACACATATCCTTTAGATTTCTATTAATTTCATGTAGTATACATGAACCATTATTCAATGCCACAATTAAACAAAATGGACCATTTTTTGCAGATATTCATGTAAATAATGTTTGTAATTGAATTATAAGTAGTAAATGCCTAGAAATGCACATAATATCCTAAATATAGTACACAAGCCCGAAAAAATATCAAATTTGAACACGGAGCATTGTAGGGGGTATGTTGATCGTAGAAACAAAAGTAAGGATAAACGGCTGAGGAAATATGGGTTCCCCTTCAAACTTTGTGATTTGTATGGGAAGAAAATTACTTTTTGAAGGTTGTGTTTCTCATGGAAGCCTGTGCGTTCATCCTATTGTGTGTTGCATTCTGATTGGCCAAAAACCTGACCACATGGAATGCACATGCGCACCATAGGATGTACCACGATCGAACATCAATCCACATCTCTACCATCACTTCCATATACTGTAGTTGATATTTTAGTAGTAGATGCACTAAATTAATGATGAAGGAATTTTGGATTCCGGTTCACTTCAATTGTGGTAGCATAAATGACATTAATCATACATGATTCATGCTTATGAACCATTCCCTATGCAGACAATTTTTTCGCACAGAAAACCCTCACCCACGGTTAAAAAAATAAAAAGAAAACCCCCACCCCACTCCCCCTTCATCCTCACTTGTACTACAGTATAGTCGCTACATTCTAGACCTTGGTCTACTAACAATCTTTGTGCTTGACGATGCCTCTCGCAACCGGCTGCCGCCGATGAACACCACCACATTTTGGTTCTTCCCCTCTCCGACGCCTATCGGTGTCGACTTTCTATATGTTGCTCGATTGGGGGTTTCTGTGGGATTGGGCCAGGGTGTTTTCTCATGGAGAACTTGATAACTAACTTCGTGAAATATTTGAGCATCTCTTATCGCAGTTTGTGTACCCCTTTCAATCACCTGGAGGAAATAGCCATGGATTAATTTTCTTGTAGCTGATTCGAGGGTTTTCATTCGTAGGGTCCATAGTGCAAGCACAGATCAAGCAAGTGTGGTGGAGGCGTATAGATGTACAAGAAGTTCTTTCTCACCATACCAAATGACTTAAGGGGGTGCACGGTATGTTCAATCTCACCCTACCATGGTTGGCTTGCTCTAATATTATGAACATGTACTATACATTGCTAAATTTGGATGAAAGATGCCACGTGAATTATAGACGTCAAAGAGGAATTTTCTTCTAAATTAAATTATTATTTTACTGTTCTTCCAATTACTCCCATATTTGCATGCCATCTTGGTTACATTACATGTTTAATTACATATTTGTGTGGTCTGATTTCAGCAATTGTTCTATTCTCTCAATTTCTCCCATATTTGCTTGTTGCTCTGTAATTACAATATATGTAACGATCTTATCATTTCCCGCAGTACATCCCCTGCTTTGCAAGAACACGCGTACAATGAAATCTTTGCCTTTACTTGGTCGATGACTCCATTGATGTGATATTGACCACGAACCATGGATGTACAATGAAAGTATAGGTAAATAATGATAAAGTTGGTCACCCCTATTTTGATGCATGCCTTTCAAGAAAATGATCTTAGTTTTATGAACTTGAAGCAGACAATAAAATTCTAGTGTGTACACCAAAGCCTGGTCTTAACATGCATGTTTACTTCTAGAATGGCACCATCCAACCAGATTCTGATCCAGGTTCGTGTTCTCTCAACTTTCTACATGTTGACATATTACTTAGAAAAAATAGAGCAATTGTTTTGTCTAATGTCTATATGTAATAAAAATTGGGATTTCCTTTTTGGACTATGTTCCTAGCCAATAATAGCTTCTAATTACCAATGTATGTCCACTATTCTTTTGCACTGTTCTGAATAAATAATCACTTTCAACCTTTGACATGAGATATGTTTCATGCATAGCTAAAAATATGTATTTTACTAGACATACCAAATTTCACTGAAAAGATTTGGAGCATGTCATTGAATTTGTTGATAAACTACCTTTAGAACAATGGAATGCTAGATTTGGGATGGGAATAAATCTGCCACCAGTGCATGCATTGAACAAGACCAATTGTGTCAACAAAATGCTGGTACAAATCTTATTTTTATGTTATTGTTCAGAAACTATAGATAACTTCAACGATATGTTTATAGCTTCAATGGTATGTTACAATTTGTTTTTATTCTTCATTGCAACAGAAATTGCCCGCTGTAGTTGTTCCTCAATTTATTTGCCATCGTGGTCCTATCACACTTGTGCCTTGTAGGAATGCCAAAGTGATTGCAAGGTACTGCATTTCCTACACAAATGGAACCATTCATATTAATAGGTTCTCGGTTGTCCTGGCAAAGCGTCCACATTCAAAAATTGGAGACATTTTTATACTCATGGTCTATGAAGGCATGAACGGATCTTCCTTTTCATTGATGAGATGCTAAAATGCCATTTTCAAGCTGCTTCCAGTGTATAGTTGTGGTTGCTGGCCCTGTGCTTCATAAAATTCGTTGTTTGTTACTATCTTATGTATGTAGATGTGGACCATATGGTTTTCAAAATTGTTATGTTCGGTATTGTTAATTACCTTGTTAACCTGCTACACTCAAAAGTTGTTTGTTAAGTCCTTAAATTTTCATGGAAAGCATTAGTATCGCCCTAAGTTCATTCAGTTTATGCGCATGTCAGTTAGCGTGGAGGTTATCCATGTGTTTCCAAGTGGCGATAAACCCCGATTTACAAAATGCATTTTTCATACTAACTGTCCATATTCCAAAATGAGATAATATAAAGATATGCCAAAACATACAATTGACATATTTGGCATGCGTGAACAAATCGATCGAGCATTTACATGCTCAAATTGGTCCAGTGCCTAGTTGGCACAGTAATTTGCAAACCATTAGCTTGCTAATTTACACCATTATAATATATATGAACTGCACACGCACAAAACAACTACTGCCCCTAACACCGACCAAACATGCATAGCTACCATCATCCATCGTATCGTTCCTTGTCTTAGGAGGATAGGAGGTGGCCAAGTCAATGACCTACACCTTGATTGATCGAGGCCACGACTGCCTCGACATTAGTGATCGTCAATACTGCCTCGGGCATAGCTCTCACCAGGGATGTTGCATCCGCCAAGTATTCGTAGGTCGTCCTGGCTCTTGCCAGGGCTGCAGCCATGACCACCAGGCCTTTGTCGGCGTACGGAGCTACATACTCCTCCATCTAGGACATAGGCATGTGCCTAGTGCGACAGCCATTGCTGTGGTTGTCCTTTTGTCATCGCGGTTCTAGCTCCACCGCTCGCACCATCCAACACACTTTGCGTCGAGCCCGCAATATCACCCACTGGTGATCCCTAGCTACCATCAGGATGACCTTGGCTAACCTGGTGGCTTGCTCGTGTCACAATTCCTACCTCCTCTGGTTGTTGTTGGGAGAGGTGGTGGCATGGACATCGACCACCAAGCGACTATCGTGCCGGCAACCTTGATTCCACGGTCGCCCAACTCCATCTCGTCGCCAACCATTGGGGGTTTGACAGTATATGTGTGGAGGTAACTAGCCAGGGGATCGGTGACAAGGTGCTGTCGGCCATCGTTGTGGTTATTTGTATCTAGCAACAGGTTAGGGGATTGGGGATTTTACAATTTACCTAGCGCTTCGATGGAAGCCTTGGCTAAAGCCCGGGAAGCCTAAATGGAGCCCATCAGGGATTACCAGCCACCATTGGTGAGGATAGGCGGCTACGGGTGGCGAGTCATGTCACACAGTTTTTACTTTACACCCGTGTATGGTTGTGTGACTCATCGGAGGCGCTTCATATTTTACACTAGGGTGTGATATATCTATTCCGCATGGCACTCGGTTTGCGGGACATGTGTATAATGACATTAATTTATGCATCGAGGCATTGGGGCCGATTTCTGGTTAGCACAAGCCTTGTTCCATCAATTGTGAATGCTCTTTTATTACTATCTCCCACAGTTCTTTTGCTTACATTGTGTGCCTGTCAGATCACACAATACACAACATTTTCAAAGTTTTAGAATTCTTTTCCTACACACATAATTGCACATAAACATTGTAGCAACTACCTTCCATCATGTATAGGGACATATATAAATATCTTCTGTTCGGTCTCCAACATCTCTTTCCTCTCTCATAGGTCGCAACCCCCAAATCTGGCCTTCTCCCCCCATTGCCCTCGCTTCGAAAAATCCCTTAACATTACACATGTCATCAGAAACTTGAACCCCCTCTCCATCAGGGAAGGTGTTGGGGTGACAGATCTCATACATGGGCAGGAGCCCGCGGTGGCGGTGGTACGATTGATGAAGGTGCAGAGGCCTTGGCGGTGAGCACGGAAGAGACGGAGGTTACACCATATCTGTTGGGGGTCACGCGTGGTTCTGTACGTGGAACACGCGGTTGAGTATGCAGCTAGTGCGGCACACACCGATGAGCCCATTATTGCCTTCGCAGCACAATGGATTTTGTCGTGGTAAGGGTGACAACGTCGTTAGAGTCTGGTAGCACTCTGATAGCACACAAAGATGATGCCTTTGCTATTTATGATTGCTTGGAAAATGTCCGTCAAGGTAGCGTCGCACACGTGCGTTTGGCCGTGGACGGGAGTTTCCATGAGACCGGAGCTACTGTGAGTGAGGAGGAGCAGAGGAATGGTCATTCCTATGAAATGTTAAAGGGCATGGTTGTCGCCGACCCAAAGCTAGATCCTTGCTTGCGAGAGAGGATATTGCATGAGTGCAGACAATATTTAAACATCATCACACCAACAGGCCAGCCCTACAACAATGCCGACGGATAGCTGTTTCTATTTTGCCATTTTCTAAACCTTCTGATATGTAATGTCGCTAATATGTTGTTTACTTCATTATTTAGGAGTACGAACGATAATTTTGTGCAATCATTTTCCGAATAAGGTGCTTATTAGTAGGAATCGTATATGTTATTATCAGTCTGTATTATTTTAGTCTTCCCACATAATTGAGATTACTAACCTCTTTGTCGGGTATCACACACATCTTGTTAGACCGAATCATTTGTGTTATTTTGACTCATCGCACACAGTTCATTCGAGCAAATTGTATGTGTCGTCTATCGCACACATCTTGATTTGTGTAACAGTTTGTGTTATTTTTTCTCATCGCCAACATTTCACTCAAGTGACCTATATGCCATCTATAGCACACTTCTTGACATGGGTAATCATTTGTATTAATTTATCTCATTGAAAATAGTTCATCCGAGTGACATGTATGATGTCCATCGCACACATAATGATCTGGGTAATCGTTTGTGTTATTTTGCCTCATCACAAACAGCTTATCTGAGTTAATTGTGTCGGTCCAGTGCAACCAGGGTGCAATGTCCCATGTACTGTCGGTCCAGTCAACTATGTTGAAGAAGGCCCAGTGAGGTGTTTAGCCTGCTCGAGGACTATGGAGTCCACCCCACAAGGCTCCAGTTCCGTGAAGTTGTACCTTTTTTAGAGGGACCCACCAGAAGCTCATCTACCAGGAATAAGAGGCCTCACAAGGTATCACCCCGCGAGGCTCCCCCCACAAACCCGTTGCTTGTAGGGGCGTTCAATACTGGCCATACAATTTTGGCTCTCCACGTGGGTGTCATGTAGTGCCTAAAAAGGAGCCAAGGACGGCACATGCGGGCACCGCACAAGAAACTTCCCACTTCGGTGATAAAAGGATGGCAAGCGGCTGTCCCCACGGAAGCCGATTTCAAAGGCTTACCCAATTGGTGCAAGGTGACTAATGTGACACCGGCCGCCAGGACGGACATCACCGGCGGGCCCATGAGTGCATCAAGGACGGCGCCTTTAGCAATCCGAAGACCAACTTTGTCAGGAAGGATTGTACCTCTGTTCCCCTTCGAATTGCCGCCCTATGGTCACCCTCTTTCTCGTCGATATTTTGGGAAGAGAGGCCCAAGACAGATATAAGAGAGGGGCAATGTCACAACCTTTGATTTGCCTCATGACTAAGTTAACTTGACTAAAAAATTATGGCCAGTTAAAACTTTTTGAGTGCATTTGAATGCTTGTGTGTTATTTGCTTGCTTGTTTGATTGTCTGCTGGTGCTCTATAATTCATAAAACATCCTCCTACCCTCAAGAACTCTTTTCCTTGATCCCAAATCTTGTCCAATGATCATGCCATGTGAATAGGACTTAAAACTAGTTTTACAAAATATTATTTTGACCAAAAAGCATTTATTTAAATTAGGTTTTCAAAACCCCCTGATTTGAGATTTGCACTACAAATCCCCAAATTGGGTGGGTCCTCTTTACCCAAATGCTTTATTTGAAACCCACTATATATATGACTTCCCAAAAACACCAAATATTATTTTGAAAGATTATTTTCCTATTTTATGTAAAGGTTTTTTCTTAAGACCAGAAATGGTCTTTTATAGGGAAAAATTATTTAAATGCTTTAAAAATATGTGAGAAAATTTAGGAAAACTCAGTCGACATATATTGTCCATATATAAGAGTTTCATCACATGGTCATGTTCAAACTATTGGACAAAACCATTCAACACCATTTCTGCCTATTTCCATCATTTGAGATATTTCTATAAGAAATATTCTTAATTAAATCCTAGGAAATTACAGAAGGTCACATATGTCATATGTGATGATCTAGCCAAGTTTCATCTCAGTCCCAATAGTTTTGCTTCTCAAATTTTCCCCAAAACCCCTTCTGTCCAGAACCAAATTTGAACAACTTTACATTATGAAGTTTATTCCCTTGACCCCAAACTATGTGGGCATGTGATAGACCCCAAATAATGATACCACACCAAGTGGTATATTTGTGGGAAGTTATATGCATGCCTAGATCTATAGAAATGTGATTCTGTTGATTTCTAGGGTTTCACAAAGTTACATTGTGAACTTTTGTCACGCCGAAGATGCGATCCTATCCTTATTTTTGCACGAGGGCCTCGACAGGGATACAAGCGCATGTTGTCGTGTTGCAAGAATGGATATCATTACAAGTACATGTACAGAAGAGATGAGTATATGGAATTGGCTTACACTCGCCACAAGCTACATCAATACAACAACATATTCAAACATCATACAGAAGAGCAGGGTCTGACTACGGACGAAAACAAACGAAAAAATGACATCCATCCTTGCTATCCCAGGTTGCCGCCTGGAACCCATCCTAGATTGATGAAGAAGAAGCATAACTCCAAATCAAAAACAAACATCGCGCTCACGTCAAATCATTGCATTACCTGTACCTGCAAATGTTGTTGTAGTAATCTATGAGCCACCAGGACTCATCAATCTTATTTCCAAGAGTATCAAGACTATTAAAGCTTAATGGATGAGGTAAGGGTAAGTGGTGAGGCTGCAGCAAGCAACTAAGCATGTATTTGAGTGGCTTACTTATGAGTACAGAAAGTAAAGTATGGTGGTCTACGCATACCGGACGTGAACTAGTAATGATCACTAACTGATCCTGAACACCTACTTACGTCAAACATAACCCCACTATGTTCTCTCTCGAATAAGGACTCACGAGAAGAGACAGTCACAGTTACGCACACATTTGGTGTATTTTATTTGAGTTTACTTCAAGTTTGCTATGACCGAGTGTTAAACAAAATATCGAAGTTTGCCACATAACCGCGGGCACGGATTTCCGAAAGATTTAACCCTGCAGGGGTGCTCCAACCCATCCATCACAAATTAACCACACGCAGCGGGAATAACCTCGACCACGGATCTCGTGATGTTCCTAGGCAATTCCAGAGGAAATCCGCCACCTCGAGATAGCCCGAAGAAAAATTGGAATTCCTCGCTCAAGACATTCGAGAACGGTAAAACAAATCCAACAAGGCCGCCCGATGTGTCGTCGAACCCGATAAGAGTCGCGCATCCCGTTCTCAGGACACGACCGGATGAACACTACGTATGAGGACCTGATAGAAATCCCTCGAGCCATGATTTAGAAGAAGCTTCATGAAGAGATACTTGAGAAAACTTGGAACTCCGGAAACGAAACGATTAGCAACTATAATCGAGAATTGATAACATGCACAACTCTGGATGAGGGATTGAAATCACCTTGATGAAACTAGAATGAGAATTACATTATGCTTATCCTTCATCATGTTAAATTGATGATAAGCCATAGATTTAGCACACAACTTATTCTTGTTGCAAGGAATTGAAGAGAAGAGAGAGAGATCACAAACTTGAAGAAGTCTTGTACGAGAACACTGGTAAGAATTTGAAATTGATGAGGACGTTGCGAATCAATGATACCATGAGAACGAAGAGATCATGATCCCCCCAGCAGAAACTTGAATGAAGCACTGGAATAATTGAGAGACGAATGAAGGGACAACAATTGAGAAGAATTAGAGAGTGAAAGTTGAAAGCTGAGAACGAAGAAATCTTCTGAAATGATGGCCTTTGGAAGGATCGAGAAATGAAAACAACTCTGAATTCACCGGGTAGATATGGGAGAAATTTCTCATGAATAGAAACAATTGAGAGGAAAGCATCAAGATGAGATGACAAATCTTCAAGAGAATGGACCAAGATTAAGAGAAACTCTCCTTTGGTCTTCTATACTGAGAATAATGACGAGAAGCAACACCATGAATTATTGAGACACTCCGGAATAATGAATAAAGAAAGTTGAACCAACAATGAAAATGATTTTGAAGCGATCTTTGAGAAGGCATATGACTGATCAAATTCAATCTTACGTCATGTTTGAAGAGAACCTGAGAACATCTCTGGAAAGATTAGGAGAGCCAGGTATGATCCTGGGGGAAAACCTGTGGGTTATGGGCCCACTGAAAGGAAACTCAGTTGAAACAATAGCTTAGGAAGACAGATTCCATCGGAAAAATTAAGAACTTGATGATATGAGACCCTTGAAATAATTTGATAGGATTATGAATGGAAATGAAAGTCTTCTAAGATATCTTCAGCACTCCGGAGAGAATAGAGATATGAATAAGCAAGAGAGGCTTAATAAAGAATTCCAACATGGGAGAGCATTAGAGAATGAAAATGTTATGATGAGCACCGAGGTCTTGAATTGAATGCACCGGAAAGGAAAACAAGAACGAAGAACGATGAACTTGAAGCACTTGAGGACCTTCATAATGAATCACCGGACACAATACAAAAGAAAAGATAGCAGAATCATCACATGAATAGAAAAGGCAATTGGATGAGAATTTAATTATTGAAGAAAAAGGGTGGGAGGGTGGGGAAACACAGGAAAACTTAGGACGGATGAGAACAACTCTGGAATGAAACATGAGTATGGATCTTGCAATGTTGAAGAGGATAGAATTATCTTGAAGAGAAGCACACTGGATGAAAAGAATTGATATGGCAGCTTGATTGGCAAAAGAATTATCAATCCCACAACATATGAGAACATTTAGGAAAAAGATGAAATCACCACTTGACATCGAAGCAACTCAAATTACTATAATCCAACCAAACAAAGGATGAGGCTTATGAAACAAGCCAGAAACAAACGCATAACAGATATTTCTTCCGATATTTTCGTGGTAAGGTTCGCACGGGCTCGATCATACATTGGATTGTCATATTGAAATGATGCTCAAATATGCTCCCTAGGTGTAGCGATCTATAAGGCTTGACGAAGCATAAATCAAGACTGTCCTTTGTAAGAAACACCAGGAACAAACGAATCCACTAGATGTCGAACCCCAACCTCACATCATGATCTATTGGAAGATAGCCTAGGTAACTACTTGAATTCCCACCTAAGAACTTCCCAAAACTTTCTGGTTATGCAATCCGGTGTTGGGGATACGAGGAGGAAATATCTCACACAACTAACAAACCTACACTCCAACTGTATCCATCCTTCAACACATAACCAGAGGCTTCTGGAAATCCATCTAACTCGGATCCTGGTGGTACCCTAGACGCCTCCCCAGTACTGGGTGACTCCGACCTTATCTCACCACGACCAGTATTGAAGCAATTCCGAACACCCTTCGTCTTGAGATACTAAGGAAGCTAAATGATAACGATGTGCCAAGAATTCCCTAGAGCTCAACTCCCTGGAAGAAATCAAGTCAGACAGGAGGCACCAAGACAGAACTCCGTCATATCGGTATCATATAGTTTCCAAAATACCCACGTGATCCTAAAAAAATTGAGCGAGAAGAGGAGTAGAATGAAAATTCCTAATTCGTAATTCCTCACCAGAGCATAGAAGAGGAGTAACAAGAATCCTACTCTCCGATATAACTAGACTAAAAAGCGTTTTCCACTAGACTCGACTCGGCCAAGTTCAATCAATCAAGGGGTCTCCTAGGTCGGTACTGGCTCTAATACCAACTTGTCAAGCCCAAGATGCGATCCTATCCTTATTTTGGCACGAGGGCCTCAACAGGGATAGAAGCGCATCTCGTCGTGTTGCAAGAATGGATATCATTACAAGTACATGTATAGAAGAGATGAGTATATGGAATTGGCTTACACTCGCCACAAGCTACATCAATATCACATCAATACAACAACATATTCAAACATCATATCGAAGAGCAGGGTCCGACTACGGACGAAAGCAAACGACAAAATGACATCCATCCTTGCTATCCCAGGTTGCCGCCTGGAACCCATCCTAGATTGATGAATAAGGAGTAGACCTCCAAATCAAAAACAAACATCGCGCTCATGTCAAATCATTGCATTACATGTACCTACAACTATTGTTGTAGTAATTTGCGAGCCACAGGGATTCAACAATCTCATTTCCAAGGGTATCAAGACTATTAAAGCTTAATGGGTGAGGTAAGGGTAAGTGGTGAGGCTACAGCAAGCGACTAAGCATGTATTTGAGTGGCTAACTTACGAATACAAAAAGTAAAGTATGGTGGTATACGCATAACGGACGTGAACTAGTAATGATCACTGACTGATCCTGAACACCTACTTACGTCAAACATAACCCCACTGTGTTCTCTCTCGAATAAGGACTCACGAGAAGAGACAGTCACGATTACGCACACAGTTGGTGTATTTTATTTGAGTTTACTTCAAGTTTGCTATGAATGGGTCTTAAACAAAATATCCAAGTTTCCTACATAACCGCGGGCATGGCTTTCCGAAAGATTTAAACCTGTAGGGGTGCTCCAACCCATCCATCACAAATTAACCACACGTCGCAAGAATAACCTCGACCACGGATCTCGTGATCTTCCTAGGCAATTCCACAGGAAATCCGCAACCTCGAGATAGCCCGAAGAAAAATCGGAATTCCTCGCTCAAGACGTTTGAGAAAGGTAAAACAAATCGAGCAAGTCCGCCCAACGTGTCTACGAACCCGATAAGAGCCGCGTATCTTGTTCTCAGGACACGACAGGATGAACACTATGTACGGCGACCTAATAGAAATTCCTTGAGTTGCCCCGAGGTGGTCCCGCAAGTGGGTCTGTTTTGGACCAACACTCATGAGGAGCACTGGCCCAGGTTGTTGATTAAGATCCTCAGGTTAATTACTCCCTATGAGGATTTATTAGTTATTAGGCAAATGTAGTACCAATGTTGGGCCTTGCCAGACGAGTTTTATCCCAAAACGAAAATCAAGGGGGTCCACATAACAACCCCGAGCATGTTAGGAGCGCTCAGTTATGGAACATAACACCGGTTCACAAGTAACTAGGGGCGGCAAGAGTGGAACAAAACACAGAGCAAAAGGCCAAACATTCCACCATTTACCAAGTGTATAAGTGCATTAAATTAAATAGAAATAATATTGTGATAACAAAACAATGTCCATGTTGTCACATGGAAGCAATTGCACCTGGAGCTAGAAACGCTATAAGAAGGGCTGAGCAAGCGGTAACATAGCCAAACAAGGTTTGCTGGGATATGAAGGGGTTAGAGGCTTTCATGGCACTGTTGGGAGGCTTGACAAACTAGTGGTAGGTAGCGAGACATAACGTTAAAAGTGGCACAACTAGCATAGCAATGATAGTAGTGGTATCCAAGGAAATGTGTCATCTTGCCTGAGATCCTGCTTGGAAGAAGCACGAGTCCATGAAGAAGACGAGCCAACGAATTCGAACGAATCCTCACACTCCGAACGCATTGGGAACTCTATCGAGAAGGAACAATCCGAAACAACAATCAACACATGGAACACCACAACATATGCATGGCATGATGCGCAACAAAAATGATGCATGTCCGGTTTAAATATGCAGGGCACGACAATTCACCTCAAACAACTACTACACATTAAAGTGAAGCTCAATATACAACGAGTTGCATATCGACGAAACTCCACATACGAATTATTTAGTTCACTCTCGTTTAGGTACACATCAATGTTAAATGTTGTTAGACATGGCAAGAGGTGAAGCAATAACAAACGACATCATCTAGGCATATAAATAAGGCCGGAAGCAACAAATAACAATTCCGGAACGACCTCATATGCATATTTTAAGTTTGGTTCAGATCTATAATAAACACGTTTTACATTTGTTAAACAGCAAAATAAATGTCAGCATGAGATTCTACGTGTCTTTCTAGTCAAGTTACATACGTAAAACATTTGCATCGGAGCTACGGTTTAAAAGTTATTAAATAATTCATTTTAGCATGGCATTTACACAAATTGCATGAAAAAAGCGAGTTAAAGATTTTAAACATATGTGACAGTTGGTTATTGTAAATCTACATGGAATTCTAGTCAAGTTTCATATATAAAGTTTTTACATACGATGCCCGGTTTGTGAGTTATTATATGCATGAAGTCTAGGGATTTTTCTGCAAAACTAGTAATTCCTGGCATAATTCTAAATTCGTGGAATGTGGGAAAAAAACTACACTGGGCCGAATCTGGCTATGGGCCAAAATAGAGCAGTGAGCGCAAGATGGCAAATCACCACACGGGCGCTGGATAGGGCGAACTGGAGGCTCACCTTGCTGGGCCTGGCCCAAGTGGTGGAGCGGCTGGCTGGGGACGAGCTTGCGGGCCGGATGGAGCTGGGCCTCGCCCTGGCAGGCGGCCCACGAGCGAGCGAGCACTGGCTAGGCGGCCGTTGCCGTCCTCGTGTCTACAGGCGAGCACCAGGAATGGCAGCGGTTATTGGTGGGGTTCGGCGCTGGCGAGTGCAGGAGGTCCGGCCGGCGAGAGGAATGGGTGGATCTCGCGGGGATCTCCCAGATCCGGACGGCGGCGGGGGCAGGGCATCGATGGGAGCCACAGCGGTGGCAAGCTTGGGGCTGGCGCGACCTACACGGCCATGGCAGGCGCGGAGCTGCCCGGAGGCCAGCAAAGGTGAGGCCTGGCGGGGACCTGGTCGAGTGGAATGATGCAGCGGCGGAGGCTTGATGGAGCTCCGATGGCCGGACCTGGTCGGGCAGTCGGCGAGGTCCGCTTGGGGAGGCTCGGGCGCAGGGAGCTCGGGGACGAGGACGTCCCACGGACGGCGGCGTATCCGGGCCCGACGGACCTCAGATGGGCTCGAGCGGGCCCGCGGTGGCTGCGAGGAGGGAGGCTGCAATGGGAGGCTGGCGGCGGTGTGGTTTTCAAGGAGTATAGGCTAGGGTTTCCATAATGGAAGACTAGGAGTCTATTTATATCAGTTAGGGGCTAGGTTAGGGGGTTTTTATCCGTTTTCGAACCGTTCGATCGCGATTGGACGGCTCAGAAGCGGAGGGGGGCTAGCTAGGTGGTAGTGGGCTGTGTAGAGGGGGTTTGGCCAAGAAGAGAGGGAAGTTGTGGCCCATGAGAAGATTTTTAAAAACAGCGAAATGACCGCAAATAAACCGATGACCGCACTACTATGGTTGACCGTTCGGGTATTAAATGAACTCAGAATGCCACGAAATTTTGCAGGCGGCCTACCTACAATAAAACAAGACCGCACGCCAGTTTCGACGCGATCCGAGAATATTTTTCATGCACTTTAAAAATGGTTTTTTAAACGGTGCTGCGGGCGCGTGTGAGTGTGGTTGGTCTCAAAATGGTCGACGACACGAATAGAGAGAATCGGCAGCCACTAATGGATGCAAGTTTTCAAAAACGAGTGACGATGCTATGAAGATGATGCGAATGATGCAATGAAGAATGCAGCAACCAAACAAAACACAGATGAGAATGGAAATAAAAGGGGAATCTTCTGGAGCGTCGGTCCTGGGCTGTTACAACTTTCTTCAATCAAGTTCAAACTTGGTGATCCTCTCTATTTGTACCTATATTTTCATACTCTCAAATATCATGGCAAGAAAACCCCATTTGCTTAGCCAAACCATCATCAAACACTTTTCCTTATGCTGGTAAAAGCCAAGTTTGAACCCCTTCCACTATTCTGCTTAACCTAAGATTTTTACCACATTCACTCACATACGTCTTTTACCTCTAGTAAGTAATACATGGCCTCAGCTCAATTATTGGTGGGTAACCCACCCCCCACCCCCACCCCCCCGCCCTCATTTTTATTGTTTGGACAGCCTTGGCATGCCCTTTCTTCCTCTCCCGCACTATTTTGTTCATGCAAATGCCCCCAAATCTTTACACAACCTCATTTTCATATTGATTAATCTATCCAAACCTAAAGGTGGCATTATCATATGGAAAATGTGAGCAGTTCATCCAAACCTCCCTTTTGGTAGCAAATGAGGCTTTGAACTACAAGTACCATGTACTTTGATCTACCTGACCTGCAAATTGGTGTGCACATGCTCCTTCCATCCCCAAGGCCACTAGACCAAGTTTAATCCCCAATGCCCTCCATTACAAACCCTTTAGATGAGCCTCCAGTTTGTTGCTGCAAACTTACCCCCTGTGAAAAGCCAATCTAACCAGCTCCATTTACCCTGAGAATCTACCACTACTATACTGCATGCGTACCTCACACTCCAGACATCATTAGCCGACCAAAAATATGATGGAGACATGTGTTGGCATGGTTACTATGCCATTGGCAGGCAGCAACAGCGTCTGCCACTTGTCCTTGCCCAATCAGAGGCATGCGACAGCCTTGGGCCTTGTGGTGCCATACCCCGAGACTGCCTCGACGTCCACGACACGGAACTGTGTCAGGCCCCTCCTCCCTTGCCCTCATCTTTGCTTTGTCATGCGTGCCCGGGGCCGCTCCGCTCGGCCTGTGGCCGGCCTCGCACGTGCGAGCTCCTGAGGATGCCCCGCTCTCTCTCTCTCTCTCTCGTGCTCGCTTGCATCATGGAATAGCTCCACCAAAGCCCTGAACGCGCTTCCGCTGGCCGGTGCACAAGCCCACAGTGCTCATCCGCCCTTTCTATAAAAGCGGCCTCCGAGCCCCTGCTAGCCCTCTCTCGCTTCCGCTCTCTCCCTTGAACCGCCTGGACCACCCCATTACTCCTCTCAAGCTCTCCTTCTCCTCCTCCGGCCGGCGACACCCGCCTCGGGACTCGGTTGAATTCGAGCTCCCCACCAGTGCTCTCCCCCTCTAAGCCTCACTAGGGCACCTTCGGCACCACCAGTAGCTCCCTGAGCTCTCCTTTCACTCCCTCAGGTGGTCGTGGCATTGTGCCCGTCTCAGCCGACACCGCCCTTCGCCATGGTTGCTGTCGCTCTCGGCCTCCGCCTACCCAAGCCCCGAGGGCCACCTAAATGGGTGCGGCTCGGTTCCACAGCCCGCCGGTGGCCAGATCATCGGGAACGGCGGCCGGTGGCACTAGCAATCTTCGCCATACCTCCCCTGCCTCTCCCGCAGCGGGAGGTTGAACATGGCCCCGTCTGTCGTCGGGCCCCACCTGTTGGTCAGCCAGCGAGGCTGACGGGTGGGCCTCGCCCGTTAGGTGGAGGTGGGAGTGGCTAGATGCCGCCTTTGCTAGAGGAAAACGCATTTCCATGGGGGCGCCTTCGTCGTGACCTCCATCCCGCCAGGACGAGCCACTGGGTCGGCCCAGACGCTATCCTGTGCCCATGAGCGCAGTTTAGCCAACTTTTCGTTGGGTAAATGCTTTTCCCATTTTCTTTTTTAGAGAGAAATAAATATTCATAGAAAATTCGTAGCAATCCCAAATTTGGTGATTCAAATTCCTAGAGATTCCTAAAATCATGATATATCCAAAAATGTTGTTTACACATTTTTTATGCAAAATTTTCTGTAGGGTTTAAATTCAAATTTGAATTTGAACTAAGGAATGACCCACTTGTAAATTCTCTAGGGCATTCATTATAGCTCCAAATGGAGAGACTCAAGTTCCTTGGTGAATATAAAATCATTTCCTAGGATGTGAACATTTTTCCTTACACTTATTATGCTATGAAAAATATTGGACCATTTCTTCATATATGGCTCACTTTGCAAATCCCTAGGAAAACCACCTCAACTCCAAATCCAGTGAAACCACTTCCTAAAATTTTCTAAAAGCATTCCCTATCTGTTGGGACCATCCACTCCTTTTTCCAGAAATATTTTCTCTAGACTTCTTATAGGAACATCATTTCTCTCATTTCCACCGTTCAAAATCCCCCTTGATCCACATCCAATGAAACCTCCTTGATTATTTTTCTTGTGACCAGAGGTGTCCAAGAAAAATAAAACTCCTATTTATATAGCACTTTATTTTTCTGCTTTTTGTGTTGCTTATTGAGGTTGTTTCTGGCGATAGTTGACAAAATAGACGAAGTGCTCGGAGTTGGACGAGAAGCGTGGGAAGACCTCGAAGATGTCGCTAAGCCAGGCAAGCAGCCCTTTGACCATGACTATGAAAACTTTTATTGCATGGCATATAACACTTTATTTCGTTGTATTGATCATGATGATGTGGTATTCCTCTTCAGTGGGATGCCTCCTATACTTTCTTGATGACACTTGCATCGTGCATGACCCTACCTCCTTATGAGGGTTATGCGGGTGGGAGTAGTTAGGATGCTAGTAGTTGCTACGCAAGTGGGATGGGAATATGCATGGTGATGGAAATAATATGATTTTAGAGACTTTTCGGAAACCCAGTCGGGTGCTACCACTAGTGCAGAATCGGCCTATAGTCGCGGGTCATAAGGGCCTTTAGTGACGGTTTAAGAACCGGCACTAAAGGGTGGGGACTAAATCCTACCCCCCTTTAGTCCCAGTTCAACACGCCCCGGCACCGAAGGCCCGCCACGTGGCATCCGTCGGCGCCGTGGGCTGGCAGACCTTTAGTCCCGGTTGGTAACACCAACCGGGACTAAAAGTATTTAGTTTTTTAATTTTGTTTTATTTTTCCTTTTAATTCTTTAGGGATTTATGAATTAATTATGGTTTAATTTTCCTTTTAATTTTGTGTTTTCCATTTAATTAATTTTCATTTCAAACATATATTATTCTACTACATACTGTACACACGTGTGCATGCGCGTATATATATATATGTATATATATATATATATATATACAGAGAGAGAGAGAATTTCTCGTAGAACAGATCATATATATATATCATTGAATTGCTCGTACGACGACCGTTCACATACATATATATATATACAATTTGTCCTACAATTTGAGGATCATATCATATATATACAGGCATTACTGCTTATTGTTCTTGATCTTGTAATAGTATTCTCCTTTTGGATCTATGACCTGGTCGACCAGAAATCCAGCTAATTCCTTTTGAATTGCTCGTACCCGAGCAACTGGTATGAGCTGGACCCGCATCTCCCTCAGCTACAAGATGAATATATTAGTTGTGTGTATATAGATTAGCTAGATCATGATAAAAAATTATGTATAATGTTCTGGCAAACGTACCCAAAGATTTCTTTTATCTCTGCTCCTTTCAGACGTGATCATGCGAATGTTCTCGCAAACGTAGTATGCGCATAAACTAGTCTTGTGCTCCTACCTCATGCACTGTACGAGAAGAAAATTCAATCAGCTAATAATTAATCAAGCATGATAATGGTATTGAAAATAGAATTAAAGAGATGCATGGACGTAGCTAGCTAGCTAGTAGTACTTAACTACCTTGGGTCGCACCCATTTCAGTTGTTGTGCCCAGTCACCTGAGACCTGTTTGATGAACTTGGCCCAAGCCCTGCCCGCAGGCAAAGAAAATGAATAAATGAGTTGTGCGATAATTATAAGGAAATGAAGTAATTAAAGAGGCCGACATAGTGTGATAATTATTCAAATTACCTGTCAAGCGAGTCGAGTACTTCAACTTTTCCCTTGTCAACTTCAATGATTAACAAGATCCACTGGAAATTGCATAATTCATCAACAACACTTATTAACATCTAGTAAGTATAAAATAGAATATGTAGTACAAGATATATATATATATATATATTAACACTCACCCGAAGTTGTAAGGAAGTAGTATTTCTGGTTGGGTGTTTAGATGCTTCAAAAAATATAGCATGGATTTCTCTGTGTCTTTTCTCGAATATGCAGTTTCCCATGTCTTTTGATTAATCGTATTTGGGTCAATGAACCCAATGCCATAGCGTCCACCTTGTTTTATTTCATACATCTTCATCATGCATAATACCCCAAAAACGAATATAGTGAGCATAATTACAGGTAATGAACGAGAGCACAGATAGCTAGAGACTTAAATTATAGAAAGAAATCAGTTACAGACAATAGCAACTGACTAAAGATTTGTCGAGTGCGTCTTGATTGAATAACTGAAACAACTTTGAATAATGAATCCATAGATCTTTTTTATGGAAGTAATGCCTCCCTTTGACTCTCACCATGAGGGACTCTTGATTAGTATTTGATGTTATTTGCATGTACCATGTATGCAAATTGTACAATCTTGTTGGTAGAAGCTTGACATCTTTAGGCATGACCAGAGGTTTGCCACGGGCATATTGATATTTTACTTCCTCCTCTTTAAGCCCAGGGATTTCCTCAAGGCCTAGGAGTTGTTCAACAATGACACCAGCCTCTTTAGTCATCCTAATATGATCTTTGGTTACTCCTGGCCGACCGGCGGTACTCATAGGTGTTTGTACAATGAGCAGGAGGATCGATAGCACTGCCCATTCTCCCAGCTGGGGGATAGTTTTCCCGCTTTTTGCCAACTCCTTGGCTCGAGCTCGAGCTCGAATCCTTTTGTCTTGCAAGATATGACTTCTTGATAGACCGCACATAGTCGATGTCCTTCTGATTGACAGTCGGTCGAGCCATATTAATGAAGTGTTATGAGACATGCTCAGGTACTTTCTCCCTTGGCGGCTGGGCGGTTTGGGTCCAAAATGGGCCTCCACTTTGGAATCCACTACACTCTCGAGTTCCTCCTCGGTCAGGTGGTAAGGCAACTTTGGAAGAGGCTTGAGGCTTGGACCATATTTGAATTTCTGTCCTATTGTACCACTAGTCGTCGTAGTTGCGGCCTCACTCTTCCGTTGTTGCTTAGGCGACGGAGCACGCTGAGTCGACGAAGCATGCTGACACCATGCCAGACATGGAGGAGGATTCGGCTGATGCGGTGTTGAACTTGGAGGAGGAGGAGTTGGCTGACACCATGCCGGACTTAGAGGAGGAGTCGGCTGACGTGGTGCCGGACTTGGAGGAGGAGGAGGATTCGACTGACGCGGCATCGGACTTGGAGGAGGAGGAGTCGGTGGCCTTGGAAAGATGATGCAATCCTTTTACCATAGAATGATACGATGTATGGCCTCTCCTAGTGGTCTCTCCTCGTCACCTCCAAGAATGTCAAGTTGTATCTCGTGATATCCTGACATCACTTCATCAACCCCGGCATGAGCATAGCCAGCTGGAATGGGATTGCAATGGAAGGTTGCTTCCGGGGGATTTGCTAGAGCATAGCCATCTGCCACCTTCATGGATAAGTTCTTCACTTTCATGTGTGGCTCATAGTTAGTCCTGTCTTTGATATCATCCACAGGGTAGCTAGCTAGCAGTGCATCGTCATCGATATCGGCCGGGGCGAAACCCACACTGCTTCTCGGCATACATGGGATAGTGGTAGCCTATGTTGGATTGATCTGCTCATGCTGTCGCTGAGACGCCCTTTCCTGGATGAGTGAGTCGATCTACTCCTGCTGCCGCCTGACTCTGGATTCGAACTCCAAGTGCTTTGATTCTAGGCCTTCAAGGCGAAGTGCTTCCTCCTTCTTCTTCTGCTCATCCTACATCTTCTTTCTCGCATGGCTTCTGTAGTCGTCGTTCCAACCAGCAAACCCCTCAAACCACGGAACAACGCCTTTCCCTCGTGTTCTTCCCGAGTGTTCAGGATTCTTCATGGCACGCATAAGCTCCTTGTCCTCTATGTTGGGCGTGAGCACCCCCACTCGAGCTTCTTCTATTTTCATCAGAATTTCGTCTGTCACTTTTTTAAGACTTGCCTTGACCATAATAGCCCATGTCTTTGGGTCCAACTTCCCCCCATGCGCATAAAACCATGACCTACACCTCGGGGGCCAGGTCACTGTAACTAGAGTGACCCCTGCACTAATCATATCTTGTTCGGATTGATCCCACTTAGGCAGGACCGTATGGTAGCCACCTGGCCCCAGAGTATGGTGCCACTGCTTTTTCGCGGCATTAATCTTGTTGTTTCTCGACCGTTCCTTAGCTAGTTCCGTTTCCTTGAACTTCACGAAATCGTCCCAGTGATCTTTTGCCTTTACCGGTGCTCCCTCGAATTTTGGAGTCGTCTTGTTTGCTTTGACGTATGCAGCCCATGCATTTTTCTTGAAGGTGTTGAATGCGACCACCATCTTTTAAGAGCCTAGTTTCTGACTTTCTTCAGATCTGCATCTGTCAAGTTATCTCGTAGTGTGAAATGTGACATCAGCTCGGTCCAAAGCACATTTTTTCTCTTTCATCGACAAAACTAACTCCTTCTCGATCTCACTTTGCTGGATTTTCCCCATTCTTGTGTGGAGATCGGGATTTGGTCCCTGACAATAACTCCGCATTGATTCTTAAACTTGGTCGCATTTTTCTTAGGTTAAAGCGGTTCTCAAGGTGATGTATTGATGGAATCGATGTTGAACTTTATGCCAGGGTCCAACTTTTTGGCTGGGCCTCGCACTACCCTATCGCTTGTAGAAGATTTTCTCAATCCGCAGGCCTAAAAGAAGAAAGATCGATTCGTTAATACATATACAACTCAATTAAGACATGTAATGATCACCGGATGGCTTATATAATAAATATACCTCGCCGGTCTTTGTTATTTGAAGAACATTTTCTTCGTCAACATCGTTGTCGAATTCATCTATTCTTTCATCTTCATCAAACATACAACCCTCACCGGAATTGTTCACATATTGCGAGTCGTCATCATCTTTATGTTCATGCTCTAGGCTCGTGGAGCGTATGATGTTGAACAGTGTCTATTCTCCTTCTCTGCCGGTATTGTCCATAGCTTTTATTTAACTAACCCAGAAGAAAGGTAAAACAATTTAGTATTCAAATTAGAATGCATGCAATCAATAAGGAAAACTGAATCATATTACATAATATGCATCATCGAATATAATCTCGAATAAATCGTCTCGAATATTATCGAATATAATCTCGAATACATCTCGAATATTATTACTAATATATCTCGAATATTATTGATTATAAAATATCACTACTAAAGATAAAGTTGACGTCTCGCGCGACAGGAGGTGAACACCCAAAGAGACGGAACTATGACAGGATCATAGCTCGGGTGAGATCCCTGAAGAACCTGCGAGGTATTGGAGAACCTGACGTCCAACGCATCCATGTAGCGATAGACGTGCTCGTCCACCTCCCTAACATGGCGACGTACCACCTCCGGCGGGGCCGGCTACCTCTACACCGAAAGTGGCCCACGCGAACACCACCAAAGAAGCTCCGGGTTGATGACGGGACCCGGGTTCCTCACCAAGCTGCGCCCCCCTAAAGGTAGCACTGCCAGTGCCAGCCCGGCGGAGCCCAGTTCCGGGCATGGCGCCTCTGAAGCAACACGTTGTCGCGAATGAGTCGATGACGAGGATGGGGGCCAGGCATCGTTGACTCCGAGAAGAAATTCTATGCAAATTAAACATTTTTTAAATGCTTGATTGTGATTTCTTATATAAAAGGAACCTTCAGAATCCTAACGGAATATCTTAACCTTATGACTCGCGACTTTTGCGAATACATAACAAATACTAATTGCAAATTAATACATAACAAACTTTTGCAAATATAACATTAAAATATGCAACTTTTGCAAATACTAATTGCTATACATTGGATCAAATGTCAAAATTCATCAACTTTTTCTATACCTTGTATTGATACATATATATACTAATTTCTATACATATATTGGATCAAAATGTAAAAATTCCTCGAATGTTAACATTCCTTCACTTTTTTGTATACATCTAATTAATCATCTAGTGAAAAAAGTCAAAATTCTTGCATTTATTTCAAAATTCCTCAAATGTCAAAATTCATTAACTTTTTTCTATACATCAAAATTCTTGCATCTAATCATTTAATTGTCTATACATCTAATTAATCATCTAATCATCGAAATTGCGTGTGTGTGTGTGTTCATCAAAATTGGGTGGGCTCGGGGAGGGGCAGGCGGCCACCATGGCGGCACAGGGGGCGAGGGAGAGGGGGGAGAGGGGGAGCTCACACGAGGGCAACGGGGCGATGGCAAGGCGAGGTGAGTCAGGGGCGGCGATGATGAGGAGCTCAGGGCCGGAGGAGCGGGCGCGGGCAACGTCCCGGGCGGTGTCAGGCCGGGCTCGGGGAGGAGCGGGAGGGGTGGCGTCGGAGATCGGAGTGAGGAGCACGAGCGGCCGGTGTCATCGGAGGCGATGAGCTCCACTGTCGGGGAGGCGAGACGGCGTCGGTGCGGCGATGTCGCGAAGAGGTCGAAGATGGCAGAGTAACTGAATTTTTTTGAAGTGTCGGATATATAAGGAGGCCTTTAGTCACAGTTGGTGACTCCAACTGCGACTAAAGACTCCCCTTTAGTCACGGTTGGAGCCCCCAACCGCGACAAAAGGTAAATTTCTCTAGCCGAAGTGGCAGGAAGCAAAACCCTTTAGTTGCGGTTGGTGGCTCGAACCACGAATAAAGGGGGTCTTTAGTCGCGGTTGGAGCCACCAACCGCGACTAAAGGTTGTTGTGCCAGGCGACTGGCGGGGTGGATATTTAGTCCCACCTCTCTACTCAAGAGGAGCTCGCACCGGTTTATAAGCCCGACCGCTACTACCGTGTCGAGCTCCTCTCTTAAGCAAGCCTTATGGGCCTACCGCACCTCTGCCGCCCTGTGGGGCCTACTGGGCCGTACGGGCCTGCGTCCTAGCCCAACAAGAGTTTGCGTTCTACTCGTATGCAGGCCGTGGAAGCCTAGTAGGCGGGCTTTTTATTTTATTTTTGTTTTTTGGTTTTCTGCTTTATTTATTTTCTTTTGTTTCTGAGTTGTTTTTTTGCTTTATTTATAGTTTCTTTGTGAATATTTTTTCTTTAGGTAAAAAAATTATATATTATCCGTTAGTGCTAGTAGTTTTCAAATTTGAATAGTTTAAATTTGAATTATTAGAAATTTGTGTGAATCACTAGTTTGTGAATAACTTTAATTCAAAAATAGATTTTCTAGTGATTCTTTTTTCTGTTGTTTAATATTAGCGTGTTTTATCATTATATTCAATTTGGTAATTCTTAGGTTTCTTAAAAAATGAAATTCCTTAGTAACAGACAAGTTTTCGTCTGAAACATTGATACTTCGAAAGAGATTGTCCATTTTGTACACGAAGTGCATCCAGTTTTTGTCGTAACCCTCTCAACTTTTTAGCACATGCTATGTGGGTGAAATGATGATACCATGCCATTGTTCATGCTTTTCAGAGTTCATTTGTAGTGCTTATCAATTTCAGGGTCATTTAGGTCAAAAAAGATCAGTAAATGCAAGAAAAATAGCAAATGAAGTCAGAAAGGGTTGAAAATTGATGGCCTGCCTTCAAATGGTGCATACTGAATGCACAAAGAGTCTGGAGTTGAAATAAATTAAAAAATGAAATGCCTTTGTAACAGGCGAGTTTTCGTCTGAAACCCAGATACTTCGAAAGAGATTGTGCGTTTTGTACACGAAGTGCATCCAGGTTTTGTTGTATCCCTCTCAACTTTTTAGCACATGCTATGTGGGTGAAATGATGATACCATGCCAAATTTCAACCTTTTTAGAGTTCATTTGTAGTGCTTATCAATTTCAGGGTCAAGTATGTCATCACACGTATGGTGGTGAGGCTTCTTCTGGTGATCTGCCTCACCTTTGAAATGCTTGCCTTTCTTTCTTATGGGATGCCTGCTCTGAAGAAATTGACGATGAACCAGATACACATTCTTCTTACATCTATCCAAATATATGTTGTCGGTATCATCTAAATAGTGCGTGCATGCGTGGTATCCCTTGTTTGTCTGTCCTGAAAGGTTACTGAGAGCAGACCAATCATTGATGGTTACAAACAACAATGCATGTAGGTCAAATTCCTCCCGATCTTTTGCATCCCATGCATGTACACCTTTTCCATTCCACAACTGTAAAAGTTTTTCAACCAATGGCCTTAGGTACACATCAATGTCGTTGCCGGGTTGCTTGGGGCCTTGTATGAGCACTGGCATCATAATGAACTTCTGCTTCATGCACAACCAAGGAGGAAGGTTATAGATACATAGAGTCATAGGCCATGTGCTATGATTGTTGTTCTGCTCCCCAAAAGGATTAATGCCATATGGACTTACACCAAACCATATGTTCCTTGCGTCCTTTGCAAAGTCCTTCCACTTTCTCTCAATTTTTCTTCATTGTGACCCGTCAGCGGGCACTCTCAACTTCCCGTCTTTCTTACGGTCTTCGTTGTCCCATCGCATCAACTTGGCATGCTCTTTGTTTTGGAACAAACATTTTAACCGTGGTATTATAGGAGCAGACCACATCACCTTGGGAGGAATCTTCTTCCTGGCGCGCTTGCCCTCAACATCACTAGGGTCATCGTGGCCGATCTTATAGCACAATGCACAGCATATCGGGCATGCATTCAAATACTCGTACTCACTGCGGTAGAGGATGCAGTCATTAGGGCATACATGTATCTTCTCGACCTCTAATCATAGAGGGCAGACAACCTTCTTTGCTTCCTACATACTCTCTGGCAATTCGTTGTCCTTTGGTAGCTTCTTCTTTAATATTATCAGCAACTTTTGAAATGCCTGGTCAGATACACCATTCTCTGCCTTCCATTGCAGCAATTCCAGTGTGGTACCCAGCTTTTTATTGTCATCTTCGCAATTTGGGTACAACCCTTTTTTGTGATCCTCCAATATGCGCTGCAACTTCAGCTTCTCCTTTTCACTTGCACAGATTCTCTTTGCATCGACAATGGCCCGACCAAGATCATCAATGGGCTCATCTGATGCCTCTTCTTCAGCTCATTCCCGCATTATCGGCTCAGCTGCTTCCCCTATTGTTGTACCATCGTATCATGGAACCCATGGCCAGGATAGATGTCGTCATCCTCTTCTTCTTCATTCTCTTCCATTAGGACCCCTCTTTCTTCGTGCTTTGTCCAACAGTTATAGCCGTACATGAAACCGGACTCAAACAGTGGACGTGAATGGTTCTTGAGTTAGAGTAATTTCGAACATTCTTACAGCCAGCACATGGACAATACATAAAATCATCCATCCGCTTGTTTGCCTCAGTCGCAACCAGAAAAGTATGCACGCCATTAATGAACTGGGGAGAGCATCGGTCGTCGTACATCCATTGCCGGCTCATCTTCATTACACAATACCAAAAAGACAAAATTAATACAAGTTCGTACATAAAGTTCATACACACTTGTTCTCATAAGACAACATACAAACTCTCTAGCTAAAGCATTTAAATGCAACAAAAAACATCGCAACTAATGTAACAATTGATCCAATAGCACAGTGATACCAAGCCTCACTATCAATGGCATATCTTTTAAATTTTCTAATCTTCAAGCGCATTGAACCCATCTTAATCTTGTCATCATCAACGACATCATCAACATACAACTCCAATTTCATCTTCTTTTCATCAACTCTTTTCAATTTTTCTTTCAAATACTCGTTTTCTTTTTCAACTAAATTTAACTTCTTGACAAGAATATCTATGTCGGTTGGAATCTCCGGTTCACATACCTTCTAGATAAAAATATCTATGCCAACTTGATTGGCATAATTGTCATAAACACGAAATGCAACAAAGAGTTATAAAAGAGAGTATATATATACCACATCTGCATCATAAAACGGAAGAGGGCCGACGGAGACGGAAACGGAAGAGGGCCGACGGGGACGGATTTCAAAACCATGCCATTATGTATAACAAACAACCATATAGGTAAGAAAACTATACAATTAACTAACTAAATCTTACAAACATGGTTTTCTTATAAAAAGTATAAGAACAAGAGGCTCACCAAGGTGGTGCCGGCGACGGGACGGTGCGGGCGATCGACGGTGGTTAGGACGGGGACGGGAAGGCACTAAGTAAACCACACCTACAAATGCAAAGTAAGATGTTAATTTGAGCTCAAATTGCATACATCAAATAAACTACCACATACAAACTAAAACCCACAAATTACTATACTTATATAGCATTGCAAGAGCTAATCTAGAAATGAGAGATGAAAGGACAAAGTTGCTAACCTTTGTGAACACTTGGATGGATGGGATGCCTCCAAATCTTGACAAATTTTGGCAAAAATGGAGGATGAGCTCGAGGAAGAGAGGAAGAACAGAGAGGAGAGGAAAGGGGAAGAAAAGAGACGAGTGAGCTCGGGCTGGCGCCGAAGGGTTTCATATAGGGGACCTTTAGTCACGGTTGGAGCCACCAACTGGGACTAAAGGTTTCCGTGGAGCCCAAGGCTGACGCAAGCCTGCCACCACACCTTTAGTGTTGGTTCGTGGCACGAACCGACACTAATGATGTCCGTCATGAACCGGGACTAATGAGCACATTAGTGTCCGTTCAAAATCCAACCGGGACTAATGAGGCGGACGAAAGGTCTGTTTTCTACTAGTGCACTAATGCCCGAGGGAGATGTTGATGAGCTAGGTAGCCACTTGATAAAGAAGTGGTGTACTAGAGCAAGTGAGTGTGTGTTGTTTTCGAAAACGGATTGGTGTAATTTGCGATCGTTATTCCAACCTTACATGTATGACCACGATACCCCTTATGGGACGGGGCTTTGTTGATTACCATGGTTGGTGCTAGAAGGGAGGCCACGTTACTAGTGGTGAGAGTGAAGTGGTCACTCTCGAGACGGGGTCGTTCCGGAGTGGAAGGCCATGCGCTGTCTTTACAGGCACCGGGCACACCGTTGCATGCCCTCATGGATGATACGTGTGGTGTATATCATGAGGGATGGCACCAACGAGTGGACTCTTTGTTTAGTATCACCATGGGAAAGGCATTGTTCGAGTGCTTACCTCGGGTATGTAATATACCGCGAGTCATGGATGACACAGAAGTTCCCCGAGTCTTGTGGGTAAAGTGTGCAACCTCTGTAGAGTGTAAAACTATTCGAATAGTCGTGTCCACGATCAAGGATAGTTGGATGACCGCTCTTGTGCTATGTCCAAATGTTTACTAAACTTGGTGTGTGTGTGTGTGTGATGGTGACAAAGATGATGTTTGAGCTAAGTCCAATGACTTGGCATGATGATGAACATCAGATGTTCAACCCGTGCTTATGATGATAACTGAGACTTGTTCACATGAATAGCTGTCAACAGTTGATGCATGCTTACTCAAGGTTGCTTAATCATATCATTGCACTTAAAATCATCTTTCTACAAAACTTACATACTTAGTGCTATATCATGCATTGTTATACCTTGTTCCACAACTTGGGTTGCTTGTGAGTACATTCAAAGTACTCATTGGCTTGCCACTAGTTATTTAATTGGCCAGGCATGGGAGAACAGGAATACGGTGAAGAGTTCGTTGGTAACGAACATGCGAACTAGGACGCTTCCCAGTCAGAATGCATGTAGGGTTAAGGAAGATGCATTGGGTTCACGCTAACGTTGAAGATTTCCGCTGCAAGTTTATGAAGACTTGGCCTTAAAGGCCATATTTGAGCACAAACGGTATGTAATAGATGTAAGACTCTTGTTATTCAGTTTCTGTGTATTCAGTGAGCATTGATATCTAGGATCACTGTGCATGTACAATCAGTGATCATGACTTATGAGTCGGGGTCCCCAGAGGCAAGTAGCCATCACAGAGAGGAATTGATGATTGATCCCCCATTCTCTCTCGAGAGAGCTCTTCTTCCTCCTCGAGCTTGTAACACAGTTGGAACCCAAGAAAGAAATCAAACACACATAGCAGGAGTAGGGTTTTACAATGCAAGGTGGCCTGATCATGGGTAAACCCCGGTGTTCTTCTTGTTTTCTGCATGCATATCCATATCGCAGTGGAGGTGGGAACATAGGTGCATCCAACTCCCATGAGTTCGAACCGGGTTCTTGAGAGATTTCCCCTAGGCGCAAAACCAATCTCCAACATTTGTCCTGCCAGGTAGGCAAGTTGCTCTTCTATCCTCGTTTCTACCTCCATTCGACATCGACATGGCCGAGGCACGCTATGAGAAAGCCACGCACCAGAATTAGATGGTCCCCACCGAGCCCATCGTCAACGCCAACCATGCCCGGGGTCATCGTGCCGCCACCGAGCCTGCAGTCGGGGAGGCACAATCCTCCTCCGCGCTCCCCTTCGTGGAGGCAAACCCTCCGTCTTTGCGCACTGTCGTCGAGTCCTCGCAGGCCGCAGGAGCTGCTCTGCTATCGCCTAACTCCGGACGGCTAAGACACTTGGCTTGAGCGCATCACCAAGATCGTCGACATCATTGGCGCTGTTCCGGCCTTCACCAACTCCCCAACTCCTCCTCCCTCATTGCAGGGCACGTGGGTAGGGTGTGACATGCGTCCTTCTCCCCCTCCACCAGACAGGGGTGGAGGGCATCATCATGGGCCGCACACGCTTTAGAGCCATCCTGCAGAGCATCTTACCTGCCTTAGGCAGACCCGAGCTGCCAGATCATCTATCGCATGCCCCCGGACGCGCGCGCCATCCTTGAGAGGCAGAGCGAGTGCCAGAACTGCACCCTCCAGGATGTCACCGTGGCCAGACGCCAGAACCGCGCCGCTCTCACCAGCGACGCTCCGTCCAGCAACGAGGGTTGTCGCGCCTTGAGCTGAGACACGTGGTGTGGCCTACGCCTTTCAAGCTGGAGCTGCCTCCACACTACGATGCCCCCAACCTTGCGGAGTTCTTGCAACTCTATGCCATCGGTATCGAAGTCTTCGGCGGCGAGGACAAGGTCACGACCAACTAGTTCCCCATGGCCCTCAAGGATGTGGCACACTCGTGGCTGATGAATCTTCTTGAGAGTTCCATCTCCTTGTGGTCCGAGCTGTGCACGCAGTTCGTCTCCAACTTCAAGGGCACGTATGAGCGTTCCCTCACCCTCAATGATTTGCATGCCTTGCACCAGCAGCCCGACGAGAATCTTCGCAAGTACAACCAGCGCTTCAACCAGGTGCACAACAAGATCCCGCGTGATTTTGCGCTGCAATTGTCTCTGCATTCTTATCAGGTGTCATGGACATCAAGACGTGCGAGAAGCTTGCCATCAACGATGAACTTGACTACATTCCTACACTCTTTGACCTCGCCGACTAGTGTGCCAAGGCCGAGGAGGGCTGCATCTTCGCCTACCACGATCTAGGCGCAGTCCTCGACACCATCAAGGCCAGGAACAAGGACGTCAAGCGCAAAGGCCCCGCCGTGCTCGCAGTCAAGCCTGATCAGAAGAGTGGGTGCGACCCCAATGAGCTTCCACCCAGGAAAGATGGGTGCCCCGTGTGCGCCTTCCACAATGTGAACACTCATCACACTGAGGACTAATGGGAGTTGAGGATGCTCTTGCCTGACCAGCAAGGCAGGCGCTATGACCGCAGTGACCGTGGCGGAGGTCGTGGTGGCGGCCTTAGCGATGGCCATTGGAACGACCACAATGACAACAACAACTTTCAACAGGGCTGGCAACATCCACCCCAACAAGCCGCACCCCCTCAAGAAAACACCGCCCCACCTCACGTCAAAAGGAGGAATCTGCCTGATGAAGACACTGGGGCTATTAGGAGCCTTGTGAGTTGGCATGCATCCTTGGCGGAGCTCCGGTTCCCGCTTCGAACCGCCACTTCAAGCAATTCTCCCGCGAGGTCAATGCTACACTTCTCGGGGTCGACGTCGCCAGGCCCCTCAAGTGGTCACAATTCCCGATCTCCTTCGACTCCGTCGAGCACCCCAAGTCCACCAAGACTGTGGGGATCATTCCTCTTTGAGGTGCAGGCCTCAACGTGCTTTCTGTGGAGACCTTCGATGTGCTTCAAGTGCCCTACGAGCGCCTCATGCCCACGAGGCCATTATCAGGTGTGACTAATGGCTCCATGCTGCCCCTTGGGCAAGTGTGTCTTGATGTCACCTTCGAGAGCCGCAAAGGAATACCGCACCTAGTTCATCGACTTCGATGTGGCACACATTGGCCTGCCATACAATGCCATCTTGGGCTATCCTGCACTTGCCAAATTCATGGCGGTGACACACAACCCCTACAACACCGTCAAGCTACGGGCTACGGTGGCACCATCACCATCCGTTGTGATGAGAAGGATGTGGTGTGCACCCATGAGAGCGCCTACAAGGTTGCTGCCATCACCCATCCTGCTGACGAGGACGACCTCGAGCAGGCGCCATCCAAGAAGAATTAATTGTTCTCCTAGGACTACACAGAACCAAGAAATTGTCGCTAGACGGCAGTGGCTCCAGGCCCACCATCACCATCGGCACTGGCCTCTCCGCCAAATAAGAAGTCGATCTCGTCACCTTACTTCTGGCAAATGTTGATATGTTCGTGTGGACACCATTATACATGCCTGGAGTGCCAAGGGAGGTGATTGAGCACCATCTGGCTGTGTGCCCAAATGCGCGGCCCGTGAAGTAAAAGGCACGACGCCAGGCGATAGATAAACAGAAGTTCATTATTCAGCAAACTAAGAAGTTCCAAGAGGCATGCTTCTACAGTGAAGTACTCCACCCCGAGTTGGTTGCCAATCCTGTTGTGGTCCTGATGCATAGCGGAGAGCGGCAGATGTGCATCGACTTCAGCGATCTCAATAAGGCCTGACCCAAGGACCATTTCCCTCTATCGTGCATCGATCAGATCATGGACTCCACAATCGGATGCAATCTGTTATGCTTCCTAGACCCCTTCTTAGGCTATCAACGGATCAAGATGGCCAAGAAAGATGAGGAGAAGACCACCTTGCTCACTCCTTGTGTGGTATTCTACTACATCTGCCTACCCTTTGACCTGGAGAGTGGAGGAGCCACCTTCCAGAGACTCGTGCATATAGGCCTAGGGCACCAGATGGGAAGGAACATGGAAGCCTACATTGATGACATCGTTATCAAGACGCACGAAGAGGATTCCCTCATCACGGACCTTGAGGAGACCTTCTCCAACCTGCACAAGATCAACCTCAAGCTCACCCCCTCCAAGTGTGTCTTTTGAGTCCCTTCAGGCAAACTCCTTACCTTCCTTGTGTGACGCCCCCAAGTTCGACCATACGCTAATCATACACGCAATGCATATGACCAAGATTAGGGACTCATTGACCGATATCACAACACAACTCTAGACACAAATTAAAGTCATACAGCTTCATATTACAAGCCAGGGGCCTCGAGGGCTCGAATACAAAGCTCGACAAGCACGAGTCGGTGGAAGCAAAAATATCTGAGTACAGACATAAGTTAAACAAGTTTTGCCTTAAGAAGGCTAGCACAAACATAACACGGATCGAAAGAGGCGAGGCCTCCTACCTGGGAACCTCCTATCCTACTGCTGGTCGGGGCCGCCTCCACGTAGTACTAGGCTTCTGCGATGGTGTAGTAGTCATCTCTGACGTATTCCATCTCTGAAGCCCCGTCTTCTGAATGCAGCAATCACATCGAGGGGGGAAAGAGAAAGCAAAGCAGTGGTGAGTACTCATCCAAAGTATTCGCAAGACTGACATCAGAACTATGCTAAGTATGCATAAGTATCAAGGAATGGGGTTATATCTGGGCTGACTGCAGAAAGCAAGAATAGGGGGAAGGCCTACTCCTATCGAAGACTAGCATCTTCAGCATCTTCCAGCATAAGAAGAGAGTAGACTGGTATTTCATATATAGTCATATTATTGTAGCAAAATTTATTAAGTAACCACGCCCAGAGATTCTTCCTCGACTCCTTGCAAGGAAGCAATCTCAGAGCCAACCTTCATTTCAATTTAAAGTCACAATTATAGTTATAGAAGGTCAAAGTACAACTCCAAGTTGTCCAGTTACCGTGTACACAGCTATTCGAATAGATGAATTCATCCCTATAGGGGTGCACCGCATTTCCAACACGCGGATACACTTTCCTAGGTAATGTCCGGCCTCGGAATTTCAACACGTCGTCACCCCACATAGAGTCAATAGAGATGCCAACCCACCGGTGTAAATCCTAAGCACACAGGCGTCATGGGCCCACTTTCCCTTTGCGCTCTTGCATGATGCGTACGTGGCCGAGGTTAGCCCTAGCACATCCTAATCCAAGAGTTGTACCGTCCAGGCCACTCGGGCGCGCGTCGCTCCATTGTTGACGTCCGAAGAGCTTCGGCTGATACAACAACGCCGAGTACCCATCACTTCTCCCACGTGAAGGTTTGGTGCGTAAAAGGTCAAACGACCAACTCGGATCAAATACCCAACCCATTAGCACTTTATTAATGCGAGGCAAGCATGACCCATGAAGTGCGGTCCCGTCGCCCCGTCTCGAGAATGTGTGGCAAGGGCCTCTCCAGTCCGTCCATGCCTCATCATCACCAAACCATGGGTACCCCTCAGGGCTGACCCATCACCAACATGTTCCTGTAACCAAGTCATATTAACTGTGTATATAAAACATCAAGACGGAACCTGAGGAATCACCCTCAAAGGGCCCCGCTTGATGAAACCGTCAAGGTGGACTTATAGGAATCACCCCCGAGGGTCCCACACTTGAGGGCTTGCATGACAAAGTCATCGTTGGGAGTGGTGAAGGAGGAATCACCCTCGATAACCACAACCGACTAGCTGCACTACAAAGATAGCATCATGAGTACTTCACGAGGTGTCACCCTTGGTACTCGATAGTAGCTCTGCAGAGTCGTACGTAAAACGGGTGTGTGGTGAATGTGACGAGCATGGCTTGTCGGTCAGTTGACTGAGTCTTCGAGTCGTCGATCAAGAAACAGGGGCAACTAGGAATGAGGGGGTCACAAGGATTCATTGATCAACCTATACTAGCAGTAGGTAAGATTGCAGGTATAGTAGCAGTTTATCAAAAATAGGATATGCATCGGAAATAGGAGCTAGCTCATATAGTAGCAAAAATATAATGCAAGAATAAGAGGGAAAGAATTGGGTGATATCAGAATGCTCAAGGGAGGGTTGCTTGCCTTGCTGTTGTGCGGCAAAAGGCTGATCGTCAGGCACGTAGTCATACTCGGCAACAGCATCAGTCTCGGGGTCTACCGATAAGAAGAGGGGGAGAAACAATAAATATAAAGCACAGATACAACACGATGCATGACATGGCAATATACAAAGCTAGGCATGCACTAATGCAGTATTACACGTCACAGACGGTTCGGAAGAATATTTGACAATATTTTTCGGGTCTCGGGCTACTACCGAACAAATGAAAATGATGGAAAAGTTTCATGTCCGCTATGATAGGAGCACGTGACAGACGAACGGACTACGTATTCGGATTCGTAGGATTTTTCTCATCAACCTTCATGTATAAATTATTTTCATGTGACTTATGAATTATTTTATATTGATTTTAAAGTTTTATTAATATTTAGAAATTCAAATACATTATTTTAATTTAAAAAAAGAATTATGACATCAACATCATGTCATGCTAACATCAACAGTCAACAATGGGGTTAACGGGTCCAACTTACCAGTGGGTCCCAGTTGTCATTGACACAGGTTTAATTAATGTTTAATTATTATAAAACATAATTAATTAGGGGACGGCCCCACATGTCGTACCTTGATTAAGTTAATTAATTACGAGAATTAATTTACACAAAATTAATAAGATTAACGAGGCTCGGCCCACATGTCATACTCTCTTAAGTAATTCTCATTGCTCTAATTAAGTTTATTAATTAATTAAACTAATTATTTAATTGATTAATTAATTAATTAGTTTACTAATTAAACATTTGCAATTTATTTTTTATTTCCATTTTGTTTAGGGGGTGTGTGGGCCCCCCTTGTCATAGAGAGTGGGGCTGGTTAGTGGGGGCCTAATCGCCCACTAACAGACCCGGCACTGAGGGGAGCGGGGCAGGGGCATGCCGGTAGCTCGCCGCCAGCAGGGCTGGCGCTAACATCTAGGGCGTCGCGATAGTGGCGCGTCCGCGGGTGGCAGGGGGCCTAACGGAGGCGGGGTCGTTTACGAGCGGGCGCACGCGGGTGGTGGCGAGCGGCGCGAGGGGCGGCACACGGTAGGGGAAGGCCCTGGCAGTCAACGGCAGCGATAGCAGGGCGAGCGGCGACAGGGCAGCCGGGGAGGTACGGTCGGGGCCGGGCGCGACGGCCAGAGGAAGGCCAGCGGCGGCGGTGCTGAAGGCCGGCGCGGTGAGCGGGGCACAGTGAGGCGCAGCGGTGACGGCCCGTGGCTGGAGAGAAGAGGGAGAGAGGGATGGGAGGAGCCGGAGTCTCACATCCGGTGTAGGGCAGCGGGTTCGGCCAGGTTCGGGGAGGCGGCTCGGGGGAGGAGGCGAGGAGGTCCGATGGTGGCGGGGAGGCAGTTCCGGCAAGCGTCGGGGCGGCGTGGGTTGCCTCGATGCAGATCTGGATCAGGGGGGAGGACAGAGGGAGCGAGGTGAGGGGAAGTGAGCGACTAGGGTGGGTGTCGGTGGGGGTCGTGGGGCGGTTTAATCCCAAGGGCGCTTGGGCTTGGGCCGGCGGTCCAGTTGGGCAGGGGGGCTTTTATGCCTTTTCTTTTTATAAATGCTTTTAGTTTTATTTCTTTTTATTAGTTTATCTGTTTTTATTTAGTTTATTAATTATTTAGCTTTTGTAAAGTATGTGACCCAGCCCAATATTACAATTGTAATATTTGGTAGTTCCACAAAAAGGTTTGACAACTTTTAGAATTGTTTCGAAAACTGCCAAAACCAAAAGGTTTATCATTAATTGATTGGGCCACTCTTATATATGTCTTAGAGGCTCTAAAACACTCGTAAAATTGTGGCTTGCATTCTTATAATTGGTTAGGGAATAATTGGAACATATCCAAGATTTTACCCTCAAATTTGCAAAACTTTGAATTTCACTTTTCAAAGAATTTTTGAATTGCATAAGAATTTGAATTTGCATTTGATTCCAAGGTGATCACATTGGGATTTGCAAAATTGATTATCCTAATCCACATGTTACTGTAGCTTGATTACCAGGATTACTGTAGCTACAAATCCAGGGCATCACAACTGGTCTCCCACTATGGCATTGAGGCTAACCCTGAGAAGATCAGAGCCATCGCGAACATGCAACCCCCGCGTAAACTCAAGGAAATGCAGAAGCTGACCGGATGTGTGGCTTCGCCCGGACACTTCATGTCCAAGTTCGGCGAAAGGGCTCTACCCTTCTTCAAGCTCCTGAAAAGGACAGGCCCTTTCAAGTGGATCCATGAAGTCGACGTAACTCTCGAGGACCTCAAGAGGTATTTGACGAGCCCTCCTGTCATGGTTGCCCCACGACCTCACGAGCTCTTGCGCTTGTACTTGGCAGCCACCCACCATATAGCTAACGTGGCCTGGGTGGTGGAACGAGAAGAGCAAGTCCCTTCCAAGAAGAAGCCTGAGCCTGTTGAGCCTCCTGACCCTCTTGAGCCGCTTGATCTTCCTGAGTCTCCCGAGACTCCCGAGTTCCTGAGCTCACACCTTCTAAGGACTTCCTAGAGTGCCTCAAGGACATGACATAACCTGTAGAGGCACCCCCTCAAGAGGTTCATGAGGAGTCACCTGATGAGTTCCCTGAAGCCCAAGATGCAATCATCACAACTATGCGTCTCATCGAGCATCTAGTCTACTTCGTGAGCCTGATGCTACAAGATGCGCATGAGCGATACCCCATGCAGTAGAAGCTACTCTATGATCTCACTATCACTTCCAGGAAGCCATGGCACTACTTCCAAGGGCATCCCGTCAAGTTTATCACCGCATATCCTTTGGAGAAGGTACTTAAAAATCCCAACGCTATGGGCCGCATCATGGAATGGAATGTGGAGTTGCAGCCTTTCGAGATGGAGTTCCTCACTACAAGCACGATCAAGTCCGTGGCTCTAGCTGACTTCATGGTGGAGAGGACTGACCTACATCAAGATGAACCTCGTGAGGCTGAGTCCCTCCTGCCCGGGAAAGATGCCCCTGATGGTTGGACCATTCACTTCAATGGATTATTCTCCCGTCAGGGCGCGGGGGCTAGCATGATCCTCACCTCGCCTACAGGGGAGAAGTTTTACTACGCGGTGTAGTTCTGCTTCAAGCACGAGGACGAGGTCTCCAACAACAATCTGAGTATGAGGGCCTCATCGCTGGACTCAAGGTTGGCATAATACTTGGTGTCAAGCCGCTGCTCATCAAGGGCGACTCGCAACTTCTCATAAACTTCTCCAACCAGAGCTACAAAACCAAGGAAGAGGACATGTCCGCCTACCCCGGGGAGATGTGCAAGGTCGAGGAGCGCCTCCTGGGCATGGAGCTTCTGCACATCCCCTGCAGCTGCAACCAAGAAGCCGATGACATCACCAAGAGGGCATCACACTATGAGCCTCAAGATCTAGGCATCTTCTAAGACCAGCTCCTGAAGCCGTCTACTGCGCCACCAGCCGTCAGCACCATGGCACCTCAAGAGGAGCTGCCTCCCGCGCCATCCACAGGCGCACCCAACTTTGGCCCACCCTCAAGTGCTCGAGCCACAGGAGGAGAACTGGGTCACAAAGTTGAAGATCTAGTTGGAGAATGACACTCTCCCAGTAGACAATGTCGAGGCCGAGCATGTGGCCCGTCCAGCTGCATCATGTTATCTCAAGGATGGAGATCTCTACATCAGGTGCCCGAATGACACAACACTACGCTGCATCTCTGAGCAGCAAGGTCGCGAGCTGCTCGCTGACATTCATGGTAGTAACTGTGGCCGTCACTCTTCATCGCACACCCTTGTGGGCAAGGCTTTCCACATCGGCTTCTACTAGGCCACAACACTCAAAGATGCCACCGAGTTGGTCCGCTCTTGCAAAGCCTGCCAATTCCACGCCAAGCAGACTCATTAACCGGCACAAGGGCTTTAAAACATCCCACACACATGGCCTTTTGTAGCCTGGGGGCTGGACATTCTAGGTCCCTTCTCACGCACCACCGAAGGTTACCACTATATTCACGTCGCCATCAACAAGTTTACCAGGTCGGGGGAAGTGGAGCCCGTTTGGTCCATTCCAGCGCAGTCCGCTATCAAGTTCATCAAGAGCCTCGTGTGCCATTTCGGCATCCCCAACCGCATCATCAATGACAACGACTCACATTTTACCGTGGCCTCCTCAGGTCCTTCTGCCCCACCTTGGCACACAAATCTGATATGCCTCCATGGCGCACCTAAGAAGTAACGGCCTGGCTGAGCATGCAAACACTGAGGTCCTCAAAAGCCTTAAGACAAGAAGCTTTAGCAAGACACTTGCCACCTATGGCAAAGGCTGGCTCAACCAACTTCCATCCGTGCTATGGTCGATACGCACAACAACGACCAAGCCCACCAGTGAAACTCCCTTTTTCCTTGTCTATGGCGCGAAAGTGGTCCTTCCCACTAAGCTCAAACACGGATCCCCGTGGGTCCTGGCCTTCAAGGAGCACAACCAGGATAGCCTATGGGAAGCTGATATGCTCCTCCTCAAGGAAGCATGTTGCCAAGATGCCCTCCGCGCAGCTTGGTATCAGTAGGCATTGCATCTTTATCGCAGCCGCAATATACGCCCTCACACCCTTGAAGCTAGCAACCTTGTCCTATGATGGATAATCTCCAAAGAAGGATCCACAAGCTCTCGCCTATGTGGAAGGCCTGCATATGGTCGTCCATGTTTCCCGGTCTGGCACAACATGACTGGAGTAGGAGGAGGGTGTTACGATACAAAACACATGGAACATCCAACATCTCCGCAGGTTCTATCTGTGACCTCATGGAGTATTCACCGAATGGGTCTGTACACGCCTCGGGACTCTCTACATGCGTCGACATGAGGTCACAAGAGCTCCCTGCCCATGATCAAGTGGGGGCCCATGCTTAGTCATGGTGGAATTTTGACATGAGGGTGCTTTTCAGCTGCATCATCATCAGGCTGACCCATGTCCATCACGACAACCTTTTTGTCATCTTTTGAGGGGCGCCTCTCGGCCACAGCCTCAAGTTGACCCGTGTCCAGCACAACACCACTTTCTCATTTTGGTTGTGTAATGAACTTTTCCATGTAGTATTAAAGCTTATGTTTCTTCAAATATGTTTTTTGTTTTGTAAGTATTATCCTCTATCTTTAGGAGCCATTCTTGCTTGTGATTTCCCTCGTGCATTTCACACGAGTAGGGCCTGGACACGGTGCCTGTGCTTGGGTCAATCCCAGCAGCACTGCAAAACCCAAGCGATTGAGCTCTAGCTCGCGGGCCTACTCCCGGGCACGTCACCTCACCAAGGTCCTTCGTGGCTTGTCTTCTAGCGTGACACCCACAAGTGAATTAGCGAGCAGACATGGCTCGACCATATGTTGGTGTGTATTGCCGCAGGTGCAAAGGCTCAAGGAACTTCACAAGCACTGTCTCGATCACAACGGCCACCAACGCCAAGTGCTTTCAGAGGTCTCGCAGGTCCTAACCTCACGGGGCATATGCCCAGCAAGTCACTACGTGCTAGGTAGCTTGCTCCGAAGGAAGCTAAGTACAAAACACTTAGTGAATTAATTACAACCCCTTGAGCTTTTCTCCTTTTTTTATCTCACGGGGCATCTCTGTTTCCTCCTTGGCGCGAGCCGCTTGCATGTCGAATGGGGGCATTAGGAGCATCGCGCCTCAGGAGCCCTTACCACCCCTCAGAGCCTACACCCTCTAGCTTTGTTGGACCACGTCACAAGATAGCAGCGACGGTCGTAGCTCGCTCGGGGGCTGGGTCCAAGCGATGCAGAGCAACAAGGCAAAGAAAAAAGGTAAACAAATTTCGCAAGAAAACAAAGGATAAAACATCGAAAAATTAAAATTTAAGGTGGCGGTTACAAAAATCAATTGTCTTATGCCCCCATGGGGCTTGGTGGATCATCATGTAACAGGAAACGAAAAATAAAGCCTCAAGCAGAGGAGGCGCCGTGTTCGCCATCGTCGCCCGAGAGGTCCGTGCCAGGGCCGTCGTCTTCCTTAGAGGGCTCGACCTACACGTACCGCTCAATTAGGGAGTTCACGTGCTCGTGCACCTCCCTCCCGAGCGATGCCTAGAACTCCGCACGCACCGGCTCCATCGCGCGGGCAAGGTCGAAGGCAGGATCTTGATGGAGAAGGTTGGAGAAGATTCGCATCGCTACGCGGTCCATGAGCTCACGAGCTCCTCCATCGATGGCCTCGTCCACCTTGGAGACCCCCGACTCCAACGCCTCCACCACCTTGGTGAAGAAGTCCAGGTAGCCGCTATTGTAGTTGGCACGGGGCAGCGCCTGGACGTCCTCGCCAAAGCATCTAAGCGCTCTGCTGATGCGTGTGATGAGGGCCACAAATAGCTTGGGGCGCTACGCCTGCATTGTCTGCGCCTGCTTAACAGCATCTTGGGCCCTCTGCACCAGCTCCACATCGACATCCTCCTTGCATTTGAGGGAAAGTTGGAGGCCCCTCTCGGCACCCTGGTGTTGGGTCTTGAGCCCATCGACATCCTTCTGGAGTTCGTCACGCTTGGAGTGGAAGAAGGCTTCTTGACACTCCAGCTTGCCGTGGGTCTCCTTCAAGCAGGCCTCCCACTGCCTGCGGATCCTGGTGCCCCCATTGGTATTGACCCGCAGTCCTTCCTCTCCATTTGGGTGTTGGTCTTGGAGCGTGCCGCCTCGAAGACTGCCTTCTCGAGGGAGACCTGGCTCTCTAGGGTCACGTGGTGCCCATGCTCATCCATGTTGTCGGAGGTGGTCTGAGCGGCCTCTCACTCCCAGATGGCCATGTCATCCTCCCTGCCAGTGACAACCTCCTACCTCTTGGCCAGATCCTCCTCTCGAGCAACATACTGTCGCTCACGTGCATCAGCTGCATCGTCAAGCGTTCGGAGCTTCTACTCACGAAGGGCGATCTGCTCCTCCACTTGCTGGGTGCGGGCCTCAGCCTCCCAATGCCATGCCTCGGCCACCTCTGCATGATGGTTGTGTTGGCCCAGAGCTTCTTTGTGTTGTGACAGGTCTTCTCCCGCTTCTCCTAGGCCATCATGTCCTTTAGGGCACCCAGCTTCATAGCCCTCTGAAGCTAGCACCAGCCAATGGCCAAGCCCAGACACTCGCCTTCCAAACACTGACCATCCACCTAGAGGTCACCCTCCAGCATTTCGAGGGAGGTGCGGGCGTTCCCGAAGGCCCCGTGCCTGACCAGGGTGGTACCGCTGATCCGCTGAAGGACTAGGCACGACCATGCCCAGGCGCCGCCTTCTAAGGGTGCCACCCCTGAAGTTCCTGTGGAGGCCTCCTCCTCTGTAGGCCCCTTGTCTTTGAGAAGGGCATTCTCTCCTATCATGCTCTAGGGGGTTGCACGCAGGCTCCTCGTCATCCATGTCAGCATTCTGGGAATGGGGGTACCCAAACCTACCTGCCTGCGGCCTAGGGCATGGCCCAGCTCATTGATCAAACGTAGCAAGGCGTGGACCCATTTAAGACAAGGCCCTCGCGGGGGCCCTAGCCTCGCGAGGAAGAACAACATCAAGACCGGCAAGGATGGGCCTCCTCAGGCCCCTCCTAAGGGGCGGAGATCTCTATGCAAGGCCCGGCCTCAGGATTCAAGGATGACACAAGGAAGGACAAGCGGGTGCCAGTGTGCGAGGCGGCATAGTTTCCCCTTTGGTGCAAAGGAAGAAAGGACAGGCGCGGGTTCCCGAAGATCCCTCCAAAGGTTTCCATTCCGATGCAACAAGACCACAACCACACACTCTGTAGGGCGGATGTCATCGCTGAGCCCGTCCCTGGCCATCGTCAACCACTTTGCAGGCGAAGACCGCCTTTGGGCAGGGCGAGCACCAACCCCTGTCCCCCTTCAAAATTGGTCGTTGTGCGATCCCTTCCTCCATTGTGATAAGGGAAGAGGGCCTGGGGCACCGCTATATATAGATCATAGGTTGAACTGTAGAGAGGGACCCCAGAGACACCCGAACCGATCTGATCCAGCACTTAGTCACTCCATACGCCACCACGAGATAGCCAGCCAAGAACACATCTTGTGCGCCCTCACGAGGCTCAACCACATTGTACTAGTTCATCCACCCAAACCTCATGAGAGGCAATCCACCAAAGCAGGAGTAGGGTATTATACTTCACAGTGGCCCGAACCTGGGTAAACTATCGTGTTCATCTTATTCCTCATCATCGTGCGAGTTTTGTGACGTGTTCATCGAATAGCGAGCTAGGTCGGGCGAGGCAGCAAGAGATCTCTTCACATGCCCCTATGTTCGAGCCTTAAGGGTTTTGCGGAGCCCGAAATCCGACATTTGGCGCGCCAGGTAGGGGGCGTGTCAGAGCCTCCCTCAAGCCAAGATCTCCTCCCACCTTGCCGCTATTATGTCTGACGCCCGCCGAGCCCGTGCCGAACGCCCCGCCACCCGCGTCACCATGCCACACCACCCGATAGCCCGTGGCGGTGTTTGCCGCAGGCGAGGGTGACCTGCGCACGGTGGCACGACCCCACAGGAGCGTCAAGACCAGGTCGCCCTCGCGCACACGGCGCCCATCGAGCGGGTGGGGTGCCTCGCCATCGCCCCGAAGCTCTATCCGACCGCGTGGCCCTACAATTTCAGGCCTGACCTGCCCCCACGTTACGACGGCATCGCGGACCTAGCCAAGTTCCTACAGCTCGACTCGTTAAGTATCCGGGTGGCAGGAGGAGACGACAAGGTCATGGCATGCTGGTTCCCCAGGGTGCTCAAGGGTAGTGCACTCTCCTAGCTCTTCAACCTCCCGGAGGCATGCATCACCTCCTAGGATGGCCTGCACAAACCCTTCATTGCCAACTTCCAAGGCACTCGCGACAGCGACCACCGTGAACTACCTGTGACGTATCAAGCAACAAGATGGCGAGACCCTGCACAAGTTCATACAACGCTTCACAACCACACACCTCAAGATCCCCAGGGCATCGGACGAGGCCATCATTTCGGCCTTTGCCGACGGAGTCACTGACCTCAAGATGAAGAAGAACTCGCCATGAATGATGAACTATGCTCTCCCTTGGAAATGTTTAACCTACCTAAGAAGGGTTGTGACGTGTTCATCAAATAGCGAGCTAGGCCGAGCGAGGTAGCGGGAGATCTCTGCACACGCCCCTATGTCGAGCCTTAAGGGTTTTGTGGAGCCCAGAATCCGACATTGGCGTGCCAGGTAGGGGGCGTTTCGGAGCCTCCCTCAAGCCAAGATCTCCTCCCACCTTGACACTATTATGTCTGACGCCCGCCGAGCCCGTGCCGAATGCCCCGCCACCCGCGTCACCATGCCACGCCACCCGACAGGGCCGTGGCGGTGTTTTGCGCACGCGAGGGTGACCTGTGCATGGTGGCGCGACCCCACATGAGCGACAAGACCAGGTCGCCCTCGCGCAAGCGGCGCCCTTCGAGCGGGTGGGGTGCCTCGCCATCGCCCCGAAGCTCTATCCGACCGCCTGGCCCTACAGTTTCAAGCCTGACCTGCCCCCACGTTACAACGACACTACAAACCCAGCCAAGTTCCTACAGCTCGACTCGTTGAGTATTTGGGTGGCAGGAGGAGACGACAAGGTCATGGCATGCTGGTTCCCTAGGGCGCTCAAGGGCAATGCACTCTCCTAGCTCTTCAACCTCCCGGAGGCATGCATCACCTCCTAGGATGGCCTGCGCAAACCCTTCATTGCCAACTTCCAGGGCACTCGCGACAGTGACCACCGTGAACTACCTGCGACGTATCAAGCAACAAGATGGCGAGATCCTGCACAAGTTCATACAACGCTTCATGACCACATGCCTCAAGATCCCTAGGGCGTCGGACGAGGCCATCATTTCAGCCTTCGCCTACAGAGTCACTGACCTCAAGATGAAGGAAGAGCTCGCCATGAATGACGAATTGTTCTTTGCCTTGAAGATGTTCAACCTACCTAACAAGTGCACCAAGGCCGAGGAGGGCCGCCTATCGCTCCTTGGGCCTTTGGTGGCGGAGCCAGAAGAGAAAAAGACCAAGGCCAAGGAAGCAAAGCGCAAGGCCCCAGCGGTGCTTGCCACCGAACATGAGGCGAAGCGCGGCCGGGGAGATGAGCACCCCCCAGGAGGAAGGCCGACATGCATCTTCCATGGAACCAACAACCACGACACTGCCGACTACCAGGAACTCCGACTGATCCGCACCGAGCATTTCAGCAGGTGCCCTAGCTGAGGCGACCGAGGTTTCGGGTGTGGCGGAGGCTTGGGACAACCGGGAGCCGCGTGAGGGGTGGAGTGACCAGCCTCAGGAGGACCATTGGCACGATCCACCTCGGTACGACCGCTGGCACGCCCCGCCTCGTGAGGACTGCTGGCACGACAACCCTCTGGAGGGCTCACGACGTGGTCCGCCTTGTGAGGTTCACCCACGTGAGTCAGGACTACCTCCCCACCCTCCGCCACCAGAAGGAAATAAGAAAACAGGCAGGATGATGGGGCTGGGGGCTTCCAGGAGGTCAGAGCGGTGGCCTGCATCCTGGGTGGTGCCCAGCCCCAGCATCGAACCGTGCCTTCAAGAAATTCGCACGGGAGGTGAATGCGGCTCTCCCACAGGCTGAAGCGATGCACCCCCTCAATTGGTCCCAGACCGCCATCACCTTTGACTCAAGAGATCAGCTCACATGTTCGTTCATGGCCGGCAAGATCCCCATGATGTGTACCCCAACCATCAACAACGTCCTCGTCACCAAGACCCTCATCGACAGCGGAGCGAGGCTCAACATCCTCTTCATCGAGACCTTCGAGACGCTTTAGGTGTCGTATGAACAGCTCATGCCAACTAAGACCTTCTCGGGGGTCTCAGATGGGTCCACCGTACCCATCACGCAGGTGCGTTTGCCTTTCACCTTCGGCGGGCGCAAGTACTACCACACCGATATTATCGTCTTCAATGTCGTGCGCATCCACCTTCTATACAACGCGATCCTTGGGTACCCGGCTCTCGCTAAGTTCATGGTAGTGACTCACCACGGCTACAACGTCCTCAAGATGCCTAGGAGCAGCGACGTCATCACCATTGCCTACGATGAGAAGGATGCCGTCTGCACCCTCGAGCGTGCTTACCGCGCTGCGGCGGTCGAGCACTCGGATGATGAGGAAGAAACACTGCCTCGTGAGGACCCATGCAAGAAGAAGAAGCAACTCCTCCCCGCAGGGCGTCCTGCAACTTCAGCCTCTGTGCTCAGCGGTGGAACCCTGCTTCCCATTGCATAGGAAAGCACGCTCGGAGCCACTCTTGGGCCGGGCCTAGGGGCTCCCATCGGGGAGGTTTCTGGCCTGGTCAGTGAGGCAAGAGAGGCGCTCGAGCACAACCTAGAAGTGCGCTCCAACGTGCACCAGCTTGAGCTGGGATCACGACGCGTGGATCCTGGTTCGCAAGAGTTCGTCCTCAGAGCAATCGAAGAGCTTGGAGATGCCTAGGCCATGCATGGTGGGGACTGCCCTAAACCACCAATCGCAGTCGCCGTCATCGGCACGGTCGATCGTCCACGCGTCTGCGTCAACGCCCTTACGATCAATAGGGCCACGGCCCAAGGCCCCTTCTGGCAAGCGCGTGCTGATCATGGATGGGTCAACCCGAACACCTACGTCTCCATGACCTTCGGGTTGGCGAACGCAACTCTCACCTTCCAGCGCCTACATCGATCCATGCTCATGCCTTGCCAGGCGGGGCTCAGCGAGGAGTTGGAGTAGGTGCCTGGAGCAAGCGAAGGTTCCGGGCCTCGGGAGACGACGCACCCGTGAAGGTCGTGCTAGTAGGGGCGGAAGACCGGGAAATGACGAAGGCTTCGGCACTTCAACGGCATGCCCGCCAGGTGACTTTTTGTTGGTTGTTGCCAGGTAATTTTTGGGTTCACTCTGTCCAAGGGCACCCAGTGGGCCACATGATCTTCAGGTGATCAGGGCACGCCCTATCGTCGCTTCATTTATGCATATTTCAGAGTTTCTTGTACATCTATTCTATGCCCTGACGTTCTACCTTACTTGCATCGTTGGGCGGTCAACCGCCCGCTTGGGGGCTCCGACCGCGATGCGTCACATGGAGTCTCGAGAGGCCCCGCGGCCTCTCAAGGCAGCGACCGACATGATGGAGTGGGGGGCGCTCGAGCGTCAAGGGGCGCTCCTGAGCATTGAGCATCAGGAGTCTTACGGGTCATAATGTCACTCAGCCTCCTGGTGTCGTCCTGATTTCTGGTCGGCATCAGGAGTGCCGGGGCCTTGCCCCATGAAGTGCTTCCTTGGTTTCCGGTCATACCTAACGGTGGTGGGGAAATGTGCGGGACCGGGACCTGCAGACGTAGAGCCGCTTGAACATCAAAGGGGGCTCCTCACGAGCCTTACTGGTCATAATGCCACTTGGCCTCCTGGTGTCGTCCTGGTTTCCGATCGACATCAGGAGTGCGGGGGCCTCACCCCGTGAAGTGCGTCCTTGGTTTCCGGTCATACCTAACGGTGGTTGTGAAATGTGTGGGACCAGGACCTAAGGATGTAGAGTGCCAAGTGGGCTCCCGAGTTACCTCGCTCAAGAAGAAGAAGAAGAAACAAGCAGGGTCACAAATGGCCCCATCTACAAGAAGGTTCAGGCGCAAACCGCCTTAGAGGTAGGGACACTCGCGAGGCCAATACGTCCTCGCGACCTCCTAGATACACCTCCCAGTTCTACGGTGCCAGCCACGCGTACGAACTCTATGGTTTGTACATGCCCCCCCCAAGGACGCGGAGGGGTCCCTTCCCATGCAATGTGGCAGCCATAGCCCATCGCTGGCGGAGAAGTCAACATGGTCCACCAATGACTATGCCCACGCAATGTGGAAGCCATAGCTCCACGCTGGCGGTCGACACGGTCCACCAATGACTATGCCCACGCAAGGTGGAAGCCCCACGCCCGGTGCGGGGGGCTAAACAACTGAGGGTGCCTCCCGATGGCTGCATCCAACCTCAGGAAAGTCCCTAGCACCCCCTTTCTCGCTGTGTTCCCTAGGGATGCACGCGTGAGGGGGCTACACAGGGGCTGCTACCACGCCAAGCCTCACTACTAGAAAAATGGCTATAGCTAATATGGACATTAATGGCGCACCATGTATGTGGTGCGCCATTAATGGCCATATTACTAATGGCGCACCCGGTGTGTGGTGCGCCATTACTAGTTTTGTCCTGGCCCCACACCCTTCCCAGACTTAGCAGTGGCGCACCAGGGGAAAGTGCCCCATTACTAGTTTTAACTAGTAATGGCGCAGCACACCCACGGTGCGCCACTACTTTTTTTCAAAACTAGTAATGGCGCACCACACACCAGGTGTGCCATTAGTAACCCTGGTCACCAATGGTGCATTCTTAGGAGGTGCACCATTGGTAACCTGAGAGCAGCTAGATATTTTTGACAGCCACCTACCACACTCACTTTCCCCACTTCATTCTCTCCACCTCTACCAAGCTTGGTCTCGGCTGCCTCCTCCTCCTCACCTCATTTGCACCATAGATTCACCCAAATTAAGTGGTTAAATTTCCTTTTTTTGATAGGTAAGTAAGGGGAAAGCTTTCTTTATGTTCTAGATCTACCTTTTCTCCCTCCAACATACACACTTTTAATGGCCTAGATCTACGTATGTTTGTGGTGTTGCATATGTTTGTGTTTGCAGGTACCGGTATTTGAAATGCGATAGGTGCCAATATTTTGCCGGAACGTTGATTCATTTCCGTTTCGGCGAGAATTTGGCACTATGCATTCTTTTTGGTCCTATTTTTAGGCAAAGTCATGCCAAAAAATTGTTTGGTTCTAAAATATCGTTTTGCTCTACCCCGTAGGCGACCATGGTCCGCACGATGACCGAAGGCATCGTGAATAGGTTTTTGAGCTCCGCGAAGGCCGAGATGCTTCAAAAGAACGAGATGGAGATAGATGACCGTGTCGAAGATGCAAGCTGAAGAGCCTTGTGGACCCGGATTCCAGACAGGTGCAGGACCACCTGCTCGTGCGTGGTTTCATGGATGGCTATCGGTGGCAAGGTGATGAAGATGACTATGAAGTCGTCCAAGGGGGCCAGGCAAGAAATAAGGAAGGGCAGCAAGACAATAGCGGCGAGGGCGGGTGAGAAGATGAAGAGTCTCCAAGACATGACCACGAAGTAGATGCAGGACATAGTTATCATGTAGAAGATGCTGGGCATGATGATGAGGGAGATCAAGACGAAGGGCATGATCATGAAGAAGAAGATGCCAGAGCAGACGATGATGGACCATCGATGGGCTGGGTGCAGGACCCTCATATTCAAGAGCTGCTTCTCAAGCAGACGGGTAACGCAAGAGCTACCGCCCGAGAGAAAGCCAAGCTGGATCAACTGGAGATAGATGCGGTTACTCCATTGTATGAAGGATGCAGGCCCGAGGATACCCGCCTGAATGTAACACTCATGGCTCTGGAGATGAAGGTAAAACACAAAATGATCGACGCATGCTTCGACGAGAACATGTCATTCTGGCATGAACGTCTTCCCAAGGGGAACAAGTGCCCGACCAGTTTTGAGGAGGCGAAGAAAATCGTGTGTCCTCTTGATTTATAGCACGTGAAATACCATGTGTGCATGAACGATTGCATCATTTATCGGGATGAGCACGCGGAGTCTACCATATGTCCAGTGTGAGGCATCACTCGATACAAGAAGAGGAAGAAAGCTCCTCGAAAAGTGGTGTGGTACTTTCTGATCACTCCTCGTCTGCAGCGGTATTTCACGGACCCTAAGCAAGCAGAGCTCCTGCGTTGGCATGCGGATAGGGAGGAGAAGAAGCGAGAAGATGACGGAAATGATCCGGAGATAAATAAAAAGACAAGATGCTGAGTCACCCTAAGGATGCGAGCCAGTGGCAAGCGTTGAACTTCGAACACCCAGAATTTGGGGACGATCCAAGGAACATCATGCTGGGCGCGAGCACCGATGGAGTCAATCCGTTTGGCAGCCAGTGAAGCACACATAGCACCTGGCCTATGTTTGTGTGGATGTACAACCTTCCCCCCTGGATGTGCATGAAGAGGAAGTACATTCACATGAGTATGCTAATTGAAGGGCCAAAACAACCAGGGAACAACATCAATCTATATCTGGGCTACTGAAAGAGGAGCTAGACACGCTGTGGAAAATGCCAGCCAATACGTGGGATGCCGTAGCGAAACAATATTTACCTATCAGAGCCGCACTGCTCACGACGGTGCACGACTATCTCGGTTACGGATATGTCACGGGGCAGGTCGTCCATGGATTTTATGCATGCGTCAGGTGCATGGATGACACAATGTATCGCCAGCTAGATAGAGATCCCGGGTCTTCGAAAACCATGTTCATGGGACATCGAAGATGGCTTCGCGACGATGACGCATGGAGAAAACGCAAGGATCTGTTCGATGGTGAAACCGAACCCCAAAGACCCCCACGTACGAGGAGCAGCGAGGAAATAGACAAGCTGTTGAAAAATTGGAAAGAGTGCCCACCGCCAGGAAAGAAGCGAAAGCCGCCAGAGCCACTGCCGAAGGTATGGAAAACGAAGTCTGTTTTCTGGGACTTGCCGTACTAGAAGATCCTCCGTGTGCCTCACAGCCTTGATGTCATGCATATCACGAAGAACGTGTACGAGAGTCTGCTTGGTACCCTGCTCAACATGCCAGAGAGGAACAAAGATGGGCCAAAAGCAAGGGCAGACTTGCAATCAATGGGCCTCAGGGAGGAGCTTCACGCAAAACGCCCTAATGATGATGATGATGATGATGATGATGAGGCGAAGGACACAGAAAGTCGTCGCAAAGCCAAAAAGGCCAAGAAGATCGAATATGACTGCCCTCCCGCGTGCTTCACTCTAAGTTAGAAGGAGATCAAGCAGTTTTTCACCTGCCTCGTAGGAGTAAAACTTCCTTACGGTTACGCGGGGAAGATAAGTAGATACCTAGACTTAGCGAAGCAGAAGTTCAGCGAGATGAAGTCTCACGACTGTCACGTGCTGATGACGCATAAACTTCCAGTTGCAATCTGAGGGATCATAGACGCGCACGTTCGTGAAACGCTATTTGGCCTATGCAACTTTTTCGACGTCATCTCTTGGAAGTCGGTTGGCATGAGGCAACTCAGAAGGCTACAGGAACAGATCGTGGTGATACTATGCGCGCTTGAGATGTACTTCCCGCTCGCATTCTTCGACGTGATGGTGCATCTGCTGGTCCATATCGTGGAGGATATCATCCAAGTCGGGCAGACGTTCCTGCACAGCTTGATGTCATTCGAAAGGATGAATGGTGTTATCAAAGGATACGTTCGCCACAGGGCACGTCCAAATGGAAGCATAGCCAAGGGCTTTCTGACCGAAGAGTGCATCTCCTTCTACACGAATTATCTAGGCATCAAGAACCCCGTTGGTCTGCCCGTCAACAGGCACCTCGGCAGGCTCGCTGCATGGGGTCACCGCGAGGGTCGCCGCGAAATGCATGTCGACTTCAAGGGTCGACTCGCCGACTTTGAAAGAGCAAACCTAGTTGCGCTACAACACATAGACGTGGTCGATCCTTGGGTGGAAGAGCAGAAAACCTTTATTGAGAAGACGTACAATGACCAAGGCGAACAGAGGACGGACGGAGATATAATCAAAGAGCACAACTCATGTTTCACACGTTGTTTCAAGGACAAGCTTATGTCGTACCCTTTACATGAGGATTCTTCCACGGAAGAAAAACTCATATTCGCCTTGTCATAGGGCGCCGAGCACAACTTGATGACCTATGAGGCGTACGATATCAACGGCTACACATTGTACACCGAGGAAAAGGACATGAAGAGCGATTATCAGAACTCTGGGGTAACGATGGAATCCTACACCGGTAACGACAAGGACAGATACTACGGAAGGATCGAGGAGATCTAGGAGCTGAGCTACGCTAGAGAGAAGGTCCCGATGTTCCATGTCAGATGGGCCAAGAGTGTCCTAAAAGAAGACCGGTATTTCACCACCATGGTTATACCCGAAGCCAAATCCAAGACCACGGGCGCAAACGTCACCGCGAAAAATGAGCCATGGGTACTGGCTTGCCAAGTGGACCAATGCTTCTTCATTACCGACCCTTCAAAGCCCAGTCGTGTTGTCGTGAGGAGAGGTAAAAGGAACATCATGGGAATGGATGGAGTCTCCAATGAGCAAGACTTCGACAAGTACGGCGACCCGAAGATGGAAGATGACGACGATGATGAAGTACCATACACCACAAGAAGAAGCAGGACCACCCTAGCTAAAGGACGTCCGTTCAAGAGAAGAATTCAAGTGGTTCCAGGGCTAAATTATTCAACCGCGAGAAAGAAGGGCAAGAAGATTGTGAAAAGATAGCTAAGATCGAATCACGACGTGTCGGCCGCATGTGTGTGTCAGTGGCAAGCTCAATCTTTGATGACTGTTATTTCATGTCACTTGATTTCAACCATGTCATCTAATTCTAAATCTTTGCACAATGGTTTTATCACTCCATTTGTATTTTCCTTTTATTTTATCTCAAATCTTAAATTATTACATGCAACTAAAAATCCAAAAAAAGAGTTAGTAATGGCGCACCAGGAGAAGGTGCGCCATTGCTATCATGGTGTTTATGGCGCACCCCTAAAAGGTGCACCATTGATATACCAACTTTTATGGCACACCCCTAAAAGGTGCGCCATTGCTAACCCTCCCCCCACTAAAATATCCAAGACCCAGCCGGTCGTCCTTCTCCCCAACTGCATCTCGCCCCTCGCCCCTCACCCCCTCTCGCCATGGATGCTGCCTCCGGTCCGGCGCCGCGACACCCCACATCCGGGCCGTGACTCCACACCGCTGCCGCCCGCACTCCACCGGCGTCGTCTCTTGCCCCCTCGCCGTTCAGCCATTCGAGCTGTGATGTCGTCTCTCAGCCCCCATCGCCGGTAAGCCGCTCAAACTAGCCGCCAAATCGACCGGCGCCCCTCATTGCGGCGCTGCCCGGCCGCCGTCCAGCCGACCCCTCTCCCTCCAGCTGTCGTCGAGCCGCTTCCCTAACACTCCGCCTGCGCCGGCTCAACAAAGGTCATCATCGACGGTGGCGACGCACGCGCCCATCTTCGTCGTTCCCGTACGTCCTCTTCGTCGGAACAGCGATGACGTGAGGGAGAAGGACCTGTCTTATTTGTAAAGGGACAAGGTATTCTCAAATCCAAGGTACATAATGTTGACCTATTGCATAATTTCAGGCTGATTAGTTTACAAATAGTTACATAATCAAGATGATTAGTTTACAAATAGTTACATAATTAGTTTACAAATAGTTACATAATCCAAGAACTCTTCCTCAAGCCGTCGCTAAATTCAATCCGCTGATTAGTTTCAAGCTGATTATGTGTGTGAGAGCAGGTCAAGAATTGAGTCACTTAACCGCTGCCAGGCCCTCTAATGTATTCTCAAATTGATTTCCCTGGCACTACACACTGATATATGTAGGCCTTTATTTGTGCACGGACAAATAGTTACCCCTTTCTCCTGAAATGTTGATTAATTTCCGTTTCGGTTGAGAATGGGGCACTCCTAGGTCAAGAAAATTAGCAAAGGTCATGCCCAATTTTCTTGACCTAGAAGGTGCCCGATTCTCAACCGAAACAAAAATTAATCAACATTTAGAGACAATGTTATTTCTACAAAGCAAATATTTCTAAGTGGCTTTTATAGTTCTCCCTTAAGTTGAAATGCAAAGGGGTGTTTATAACCTGAATACGCACTTGCTCCCCACTCATGGATAGGTGAAATGATATGATGCTGAATGATTTGAATTGTAGTTGAATTCAGTAGTTGATCACTACATTAGGATTGGTGTAATATTCCCATCATGGACCCCACCATAAGGTCACTACACAATCAATCTGAACCTTGGCATAATGATATAGTATTGGAACTAATAGTTGAACTGATGCCTTGCATGCTCTATTACAAGGAAATGTGAGTAAACAAAAAAGTGATTTTTCAAATACCTCTTTATAACAGTCTACACTGGGATCATAAAAATATTATAACCAGGTTCGTCATTGATCATGGCAGCTGCAATCCTTGAACGAACCAAAAAAGTACCAGTGTTTTATGTATAGTGAAGTGCTGAATAATAGACAATGACATATGTAGTATCCGACACTAGCCTCGTGCAACTACATTGTTAATACTGTGAATTGTTAGGGATTGTACACCCACAATAAAAAAAGTACGGTCGCAGCCCTGTGCGGCAGGGTCGCCGCAGATCGCAGGGGGCGCAGTAGGCGCCGAGGGCCGGGCGAACGGGAATGAGAGGCAGGAGTAGGGAGCCTCCTGGGCGGCAGGGATCGGGCAGCGACCGGCGACCGGCAACGAACGACGAGGCAGTGGGGGTGGGGCAGCTGGGTGTCGGGGAGACGGGGATGCAAGGCATCAGTTCAACTATTAGTTCCAATACTATATCATTATGCCAAGGTTCAGAATGAGAATGAAAATGATGATACAGTAGGACGGTGTAATATTCTGAATTGAATTGTAGAACCTACACACACATACACATGCGCATACAGATACAGATACAGATACAGATACAAGCCTAGAGTCAAAGGGCAATATTCCTCTAAATCTGAAAAGAATAGATACTACCCTGATCTCATCCAATAACTCTAGTAGCCTTTTTTCCTATTTAGAGCGAACATAGCCGGAAGACACCGATCCCGACTACACAACCCCTAGTGGCGTCGGGGATGACACCACTGATGGTGCTGCTGGGGATGCCACCACTGATGATGGCAGCTAACGCATAGATGGCAGCCAACCGAAGAGGCAATGGAAGGACCGGCGCCCGAACGTGCTCGGCACCGTCAAGGAGGAATTTACTGAAGTGTCCTGTAGTGGCCATCCAACGGCGCCCAAAGAATTAGTCGGTGGGTACGCGGGACAACTCGGGTGCATTCTCCAGAGCACCGTCTCGATCAACACCGAGAACCTAAGGCATCGTGACCGAGGGAATTTGCACAACCTCCTCTTCATGAAGCTGCATGAACGATACAAGTTCCCCGGTGACTTCGCAAACACACGCCTCTCAGGGAATAAAGTGAACAGTGCCGCCCTCACGAAGATGAGCACGGCCCTGGCTACTTGGAGAGCCATGGTGAAGAGAAGGATTCTAAGTGGTGATAATTATGAGAAGATCAAGGAGACAAATCCTTCATCAGCAAAGCTGACTACTTGGAGTTCAAGATCAACTGAGAGAGCAACGCATCTGCGGAATCAAGTGAGTGGGGGAAAGATATGCGGGACTTGAACTTAGGGGTCCACAAACTCGGTCCGGCGGTTACAGAGTGGCGGAACCTAAATGGGACAAGGAGGACACGGAGTGTGCCGAGCAAGGCCTACCGCCCCTCTTTGATAAATACCATGAAAAGCAGACCAGGAACTATGTCAGGGCCCGGTACAAGGTGGACCCGGTAACAAAGGAGCTTACCACGGATCCGAAGGTGAAGGAGCTTGAGCGTGTTCTGGTAAGGAATACACCCCTGCGTAATTAGCTCCATATGGTTGCATTCTAATTAATGAAGCCAAATTTCTAAATGGTCCACGTTCCTTCTGCGGGAAACTTAAAGCAGTAGCGCGGGGTCTCAGAGCTCCCCGTCTGCCCCTTGGGACACCACTTTAAATAGGGAGTTAAACGTAATGAAACACAAGGATAAGTTCAGTAAGCCGTCGTCAGCTGGTCGTGTGGCCAGCGAAGGATTGTCCACGAAATGGTTGGAATACTATAAGGCTGGGCGAAAGGAGAGAAAGACCAGCTTGGAAAGCCAGGAGCACAAGGTTAAAGAACTCAAGGCACAAGTGGCACGGATTCCGGAGATAGTCCAAGAGCAAGTGCGAGACCAACTGGGAGCGACGATCACCGCCATTATGCCTTCCTTGCTTGAGGGGCTGCAAGGGTGGATTGCGGGCGGCCAACAGGGGCCGCCCCCGATTCCCAGCTTCACGGGCAGCAACTCGCACAACGTGTCGGCATTGGTGTCTCCGGAGGAGGCGGCATTGGTGTCTCCGGCATCGGTGCCGGTATTGGAGCTTAATGCACCCAGGTGTGGGAAGAATACGCCGGTCGGCACCTTGGCAGCAAGCGGCCCCTCCGTCACTTGCACACCCACCGTTGGCGGTGCCTCGACATTATCCAAGCTTGACACCATCACGGTAACTAAGCCTCGGCCGATGACTTCATCTCCTTGCCTTTGACTGGGCATCCCTGACGCCCTACATGTTTTCGCAGGGCACCGCCAATGTTCCATGCACTCTCATGCACTTCGTGGACAGCGAGTTGATCGATGTCACCAAGGCCAAAATCGTTGAACCGGGCAACCGCGTGTTCCACAGTAATCCGATGCCACCCACCGTGTATAGGGTTCAACTGGTTCGGGTGCTGCGGGGCTGCGATGACTTGTTACCTCCGTATCGACCGCCTGGGGCCGATGGAGATGATCTGATGACCCTCAACGCCTGCTTAAACTGGTCCATGCTTTGGCCGAAGAGCCAAATTCGTTTGGGGGCGGGGGACACCACCCCACAGACAACACCGCCAGTCGTGCCGGCGCCAAGCCATGGCAAGACCGCCGCAACGCTACCGCCGTCAGCTGATCCAGACATGCATATGGCACAGGATCCGGATGACGACGACGGTATATTTTCCAATGTCGATAAGTACATCAACGAACATGGGTGCGGTGACGAATTCTTGGGGCCTCCTTCTCAAGAACCCAACCCTGCAAAAGACGATCGCGGTCTAGCTGGTAACATGGAGAATCCCAATTGCAACAGGCGTTGTCTATTCAATTCTCAGGAGACGCCTCCAGCTGCCGCCTTCACCGAGACTGAAATAGCCGAGGTGCAAAAATATTATCAGCCCCAACACACTCAAGAAGGTGGTCTATGAGCAGAAATCGATCCCATTACAGCAGAAGAAGCAGAAGGGACGGAAAAGAAAAAATAACAAGGGTGCAAGCCAGCCGGCACCGAGTAGGATCCATGCTCAGGACAGGCCACCAATACCTAAGGATATCTTGAGGAGGGTGCATGTGGCGGGTAGGTCGATGCTACCGACTAATCTGCTCAGTGCTGCAACCGGTGCTATGCGGAGTCTGCATGACGGTGTTCTTTCTATGGAGAAGCGGCGTCTCTCCGAGAATGATGTGGCATACCCGGTTTTCGTGGCCAAGGTGCCAGAGGGCAAGGGCTTTGTCGATAGCACCATCGGCGTATGATCGTCCTGCTGTTTGATGACATCTTCGCTATGTTTAAGCTTTATCCGCTGCACTACACCTTCATTCGGCTATTTTCGCTTAGTATGGAGATGCGGATCATTAGAGACAAGACCCATGACATCATGATAGTCAACCCCTTCTACATGCGTACCAAGATCTTGGGCAGCGCTGGGGACCGGCAAGTCGCGAGTTCATGCCTCGAAGGCGTCATTCTGGCGAACCCAGATAAGGATAACTTCCTCGTGCCTTACTTTTCCGAGTAAGTCATCCCCTCACCGCCCCATAACATATGATTGCTTAGATTTTGATCGTTCTTTTTTTTCTAACATTCCATGTTCTGTGTAGTGACACACATTGCACACTCATCCTCTTAAGCCCGAAATATTCCATGGCCACGTATTTTGACTCGTACCGTCAGTCGAAGAAAGACTACACAAATATCAAGAAAGTTCTTGACGATGCTCTCCCCGGCTACACCAAATCTGGAGGCACCTTCAGGAGGCCAATTTGTAGGTACGGCAAGCACGTGTTCACCCACGTAATGACGTTCCCGTGCGTCAAGCAGCCGCCTGGCAGTTAGAAGGATGCCTACTATGCCCTCCATCACATGCGGGCGATCGTACGAGACCATCATCACCTTATGCTACCAAATTATCTCAAAGAATGGGCCGCACGCTTGTCGGCAATCCAGGACGAGGACATCAGACAAGAATTCTTTTGCATCCAGTCGGAGTTTGCGAAAATCATCTATCAAGATGTCCTTCGTACCTCGGGGCTGTTCTACCTCAAATATCAACCGTCCAAAGTGAAATTGAAACAACACTACAAATGCAGGATGACAACGACCGCACAATCATGACCATCATGAAATACGGCGGCTTCATCCACACTCCGGTCCCTGAGTCGAGTCGAAAGTATTGATGCTATGTAGTTCTGAAATATCGATTAGCTCATGTTGTAATTAAACTTTAATGAACTTGTATGTCTCTTTAGTTTGGACAGTCGTTCAACTTATATGTAATCGATGCTATTTATTAGTAGGACCATTAATCGTGCTATTAATGTGTTGCTTTTCTCTTCTGATTCTTTTGTTGCATACTTATATATTGCTTATATATTATCTGTGAATTGCTACTACCGTTTTGTTTGTCTAGTGCATAGAGATGTCATCATGTCGTGTACAAGGGTGAGGTTCCCGGAGTCTGCAATGACTGGGAGGAGTGTCGGAGACAGGTTCACCATTTCAGCGGTAACAGTTACAAAGGGTACACCACTAGGACGGAGGCGGAAGCTAGATACGCGCGCTATCTAGCGGGAGAGAGGAGGGAGCGGAGGAGGAACCGGATGAAGATCAGTTTCATCGCGATGATGCTCATCGTGACCGCAACCCTCTTCTATGTGATGGTAGTTTAGATATCGACTTGTAATGTGAAGACAAACTCGCTACTCGCGGTCTCGAGACTTGTAATGTTCTAACTTTGTTTGGTATTTTGAATTCGGAGACTAATATTATGAATTGTATTCGGAGACTAATCTTCTATTGTATTCGATAAATCTGCTGTTTATATGTTGTGCTGTTTATATTCTATGCTGTAATGTATTTTGTAAGCTGTGCAAATATTAGAAAAGCAAAAATAATAATTCCTAATATTCATAGTAGTGGCGCACCATATTGCACTTTAGTGGCGCACATAAATAAACACCCCAGTGGCGCATTATCTAAAAGTGCGCCATTAGTAACCCAGAGCACAAGGTACACATGGCCCCTTGGAGTAACAACAGTGGCGCACTTCTAGGCCTAGTAATGGCGCACTTTAGCTGCGCCATTAGTGTGTGGGATAGTAATGGCGCACCAGGTGGTGCGCCATTGTTATGTAGATTAACAGTGGCGCACCTGGCGTGCGCCATTACTATTTATTAGTAGTGGCGTGATAATAGTGGCACACCTATAGTGCGCCATTAATAGCCAAAATAGGTGCGCCACTAACAGCCTTTTTTCTAGTAGTGCCTGGTACGCGCCACCTTCCCAGGTCTACCAAAGCTGGTCTTCATGCGCCTATCTCCGGAAAAGGTGGCGAGGAAAGGTATGGGATCCGCTCGTACATCAAGGGGGACTCCTGAGCATCGCGACTCAAGAGACTAACTGGACCCGTAGCCCCTCACCCCTTGGGCCGTCCTCGGTTTCCAGTTAGTTCAACGGTGGCTGAGGTATGTGCGGTCCGGGCCCTGCCGACACAGAGCCTACTGCACTCAAAATACTGCTCAAAAATTCATAGGAAGGACACTGTAGCTCGCACGTCAAGGGGGACTCCTGAGCATCGTGACTCAGGAGCCTAATTGGAATCGTAGCCCCTTGCCCCTTGGACCGTCCTTGGTTTCCGGTCAGCCCAAAGGCAGTGGAGGTATGCTCGGGCTGGGCCCTTCCGACGCAGAGCGCAAAGGTGTTCGGAAGTCTCAAGTTACCTCAATCCCTAGGGAGGACTCTGAAGCTCGTACGTCAAGGGGGACTCCTAAGCATCGCGGCTCAAGAGCCTAACTGAACCCCTAGCCCCTCACCCCTTGGGCCGTCCTTGGTTTTCGGTCGGTTCAACGGTGCCTGAGGTATTGGCGGGCCGGGCCCTGCCGATGCAGAGCGCTAAAGGTGTTTGGAAGTTTCAAGTTATCTCGATCCTCACCATGTTCCCTTCATGAGAGCTGCTCGCACATCAAGGGGGACTCCTGAGCACCGCGACTCGGGAGCCTAACTGGACCCATAGCCCCTCGCCCCTTGGAAGGTCCTTGGCTTCCGATCAGCCCAACATCGGTTGAGGTATGCGTTGGTCGGGCCCTACCGACGTAGAGCTTCACAACAAGCAGGAAGGAAACAAGGCGAAGAAAGCAATCATGTAGTCCAATAGTTATTACAAGCATGCAAACACAAATGAGTTCAACGCCTCCACGAGACACGGTGTGCATTGCAAGAAAGGAGAAGGAGGAAGGAATCATGACCAACCGTCGCCTGAAAGCACAACATGCACCCTTGGTGGTTTTGATAATTCATGACAACATACATTGTCTCTTGGACTGATATTTTCACCTAGTTTATTTCAGATACAGTCTATAGAGAGGATTGGCAAAAGGAGATTGTGTACATACCCCAAGATGCAAGGAAATAGGTTGGCCAAGCTTCAAGCAAGAGGACTCTATATTTTATATTTGTGAGAAATCACTTTGAGTCCATAGGAACGCCAATACTATCAAAAGGGGGTAATGTTTTGTTGGTGAACAATATGCTCAAACGTGCACAAGTGATAGTCGCCAAAAACATCCACAAACTCTCCCACCAAAGTCTGTTCCTTACCTAACACTCAAAATCGGTGCAACCAACTTTCCCATACCAGTGCCACCGATTCCAGAAACTAGACAGACTCAGCCAAACCCTAGCCACTTCGGTGCAACCGATTCCATACCGGTGCCACCGAGTTTAGGTTGCCAACTTTCTGTTACGCAAATTCACATTTTTGGTCCCATCGAGAATGTTGGATCGGCGTCACCGAGATTGGAAATCTGACCGTTGGTCACCTTATCGGTGCAATCGAGTTTCCTATATCGGTCTCACCGAGATTCAAAAGTTGCCACCTTTTTGTCACTTCGGTACCACCGAGATTAACACATCGGTGTCACCGAGTTGGTCATTTTGTGTGTAACGGTTGGATTTTTGGGAATGCCTATATATACCCCCTCACCACCACCTACTCTAAAGTGAAGCACTCAGGACTATTCCATACCTATCCTATTAGATTTTCTGAGAGAGAACCACCTACTCTTGTGTTGAGGTCAAGATGTTCCACTCAAATTATATGGATCTTGATTTCTAGCCTCCCCAAGTTTCTTTCCACCAATCCCATCTCTTCTACCAAGCCAAACCTGTGAGAGAGAGATTGTGTGTTGAGGAGTCTATCATCTTGAAGCACAAGAGCAAGGAGTTCATCGTCATTTCCGAGCCTATTACCTTTTGGAGGGTGCTGCCTCCTAGATTGGTTAGGTGTCACTTGGGAGCCTCCTACTTCGTGTCGTGGAGTGAACCAAGAAGTTTGTAAGGGCAAGGAGATCGCCTACTTCGTGAAGATCTACCCATAGTGAGGCTAGTCCTTCGTGGACGGAAGCCATTATGGAATAGTAAAGGTTGCTACTTCATGGACCCTTTTGGGTGGAGCCCTCTGTGGACTCTCGCGAGCTTTACCCTCCGTGGGTTGAAGACTCCATAAATGTGGATGTATGATAGCGCCACCTATCAGAACCGCAGGAAAAATCCTTGCGTCTCCAACTGCGTTTGATCTACCTATCTCAACTCTTTACTTCATATGCAATGTCTTTACTTTCTGCTGCCATATTTGTTGACATGCATGTGTAGGGTTGTTAGACTTGCTAGCTTTGCTAAAAACTGTTAAAATCTGCCAACCAGTTAACTTGGGAAAAGGTTAGGTTTTAAATTACTGCTAGTAGTCTATTCACCCCCCTCTAGACACTCTTCCAGTGATCCTTCAATTGGTATCAGAGAATTGGTCTCCATTGCTTTGGTTTAATCACCTAGGAGGAAGATGGATGTGTCTAGTATAGGGAGTTTGAGTTGTAGAGTGCCCATTCTTGATGGTGAATACTATAGTAAATGGAAGTTTTTGATGCTTGAGCTGTTTAATGAATTTCAATTGAGCAAATATGCTATGCGCCCCTATGAGCCTCCTATTGATGAATTGCATCCCACACACGAAGAGGATATTAACATGCTTGGTAACCTAAGAACTGTCAATCTTATCGTTAGAGGTTTACCAAGATTCGTGCTTTCTCAAATGAAGAACTTTGCATGTGCATATACCTTATGGACTGATTTGGAGAAACGATATCCAAATCTTTCCTTAGGGAATCTAGATGAAATTCTTCATAAAGCCATTGCTTTTCACAAAATGATGCCTAGTGATCCAACCTTTGATAAATGCCTATTTGAACTCCGTGATCTTATGCGTGCTAAAGGATATGTCACCACTATCAACAACATTATCTTTGAAGCCATTCACACTCATAAACTTGAACATTGTCATGATCACTATTCTGACGAATCTCTTGTTCTTTATGACGAGGATTTCCCACTTGATGATGACAATGTGGAACATCGCTATTATGAACAAGATGAGGTGTTTGACATCGAGTATGAGAAGATCATGAAGAATCTAAGTCTCATGGCAAACTTTAAGGATTACATGTCCGGAGGAAAAGAGTGGATTCTCAACAGCGGATGTACGGATCATATGACTGGTGATAAAGACATGTTCCAAGAAATCACGCCTAATCAAGGTCCTCGACGGTACGTGACCTTTGGAGACAACTATAAGGGTAAGGTACTTGGCCTTGGTAAGGTGGCCATATCCTATGATAGCTCTATTCAAAATGTTATGCTTGTTTAATCCCTTGGTTACAACCTCCTTTTTGTATCTAGACTTGCTGATTTCGGTTTCAATGTTCTATTCACGAAAGTAGATTACCAAGTGTTTCGTCAAGATAATCATAAAATGGTCTTTGCTAGTTTCCGTAGAGGTGATCTATAAATTGTCGATTTCACTAAAAGATCCAAACATTGCACTTGTTTAATTGCTAAATCTTCTAAAGGTTGGCTTTGGCATAGAAGATTAGGACATGTTGGCATGCGCAATTTAGACAAACTTATCAAAGGTGATCATATACTTGGTGTTACAGATGTTATCTTTGACAAAGATAGACTTTGTAGTGCTTGTCAAGCTGGAAAGCAAGTAGGTGGAAGTCATCCTATTAAGAATATCATGACTACTAGGAGACCACTCGAGTTACTTCACATGGATCTTTTCGGTCCCAATGCTTACAAGAGTCTCGATGGAAATTCCTATGGTCTAGTTATAGTTGATGATTTTTCTAGATTTATGTGGGTATTCTTCCTTGATGATAAGTCGCAGGTTCAAAAGATCTTCAAGAACTTCGCTCGCAAAGTGCAAAATCAGTTTGAAGTGAAGATCAAGAAGGTTCAGAGCGATAACGGATCTGAGTTCAAGAACACCCATGTGGATACCTTTCTTGACGAAGAAGGTGTCTCACATGAGTTCTCGGCTACGTACACACCTCAACAAAATGGAGTTGTTGAGAGGAAGAATCAGACACTCATTGAGATGGCAAGAACGATGCTTGATGAATACAAGACGCCAAAACACTTTTGGGCAGAAGCCGTGGAAACTGCATGCCATGCCACAAACCGACTCTACTTGCACAAGCTTCTTCATAAAACGGCATACGAGCTACTTATCAGTAACAAAGCCCAAGTTGGATACTTTTGGGTATTCGGCTCCAAGTGTTATATTCTTGATAAGCATCATCGTACTAAATTTGCTCCTAAATCTCATGAAGGATTCCTACTTATTTATGGATCGAACTCTCACACTTACCGTGTCTACAACAACTTCACTCGAAAAGTTGAAGAGACGATAGATGTGAAGTTTGATGAATCTAATGGTTCGCAAGTCAAACAATTGCCAAATGATGTAGGTGATAAGAACCCTTCGGAAGCTATCCTAGATTTACCCATCGGCAAGATTAGTCCCATGGAGGTGAAGGAAAGTACTTCATCAACTCAAGTGGAAGCCCCTACTTCACGACAAGGTGAAGCACAACATGACATGAAGGCATCCTCAAACGATACACGGCAAGATGATGAAGAGGAGGAAGTGCATCATGAAGATCCACCACAACCTCCTTCACCACCACCTCAAGGGAACTACACATTCAACAACAACGCAGATGAAGGAGATGATGATGAAGAAGAAGATCCACTAACTAACAATCGAAAGCTGACCCGAGTTCGAGCACAAGTGACCAAGAACCATCCCCTAAACCAAATCTTTGGTGATATACAAACAGGGAGAATCACTCGCCCTAAAACTTATCTAGCAAACTTCTGTGAGCATTATTCTTTCAACTCTAGCATTGATCCCTTGAAGGTAGAACAAGCTCTTGAAGACGTGGATTGGGTGAACGCTATGCATGAAGATCTTCACAACTTCAAAAGGAACGAAGTGTGGACACTCGTGGAGAAGCCCGAGGATGAACACAACATCATCGGAACATAATGGTTACTTCAGAACAAGCAAGACGAAGATGTTCAAGTCGTGCGCAACAAGGCTCGTCTCGTAGCTCAAGGATGTACGCAAGTCGAAGGTATGGACTATGGTGAGACCTACGCCCCCGTCGGTAGACTTGAAGCTATTCGCATTCTTCTTGCTCATGCCAATCACCATGATATCATGCTTTATCAAATGGATATTAAAAGTGCATTTTTAAATGGTGAGATTGAATAAGAGGTTTATGTTAAGGAACCACCTGGCTTTGTAAATCCTAAGGAACCTAATCATGTTTACAAGCTTCGTAAAGCTCTTTATGGTCTTAAGCAAGCCCCTTGTGCTTGGTACAAATGTTTAACGAAGTTTCTTATCGAAAAAGGCTTTGAAATTGGTAAAATTAATGCAACCTTATTCACTAAGAGAGTTAATGTTGAATTATTTGTGTGCCAAATCTATGTGGATGATATTATGTTTGGTTCCACTAACCCTCAATTTAGTGAAAGATTTGGAAGGTTGATGTCCGAGAAGTCTGAGATGTCTATGATGTGTGAGCTGAAATTCTTTCTTGGCTTGCAAATCAAACAATCAAAAGAAGGAACTTTCATCTCTCAAACTAAGTATACCAAGGACTTGATCAAAAATTTCAACATGCAGGAATGCAAAGGTATGAAAACCGCTATGCCTACTAGTGGAAATGTTGATCTTACCAGAGAGGATGAGCTGGTTGATCAGAAAGTTTATCGATTTATGATTGGTTCACTTTTATATCTATGTGCATCTCGTCCCGATGTTATGCTAAGTGTTTGCATGTGTGCTAGATATCAAGCTGCACAAAAAGAATGTCATCTTTCAGCTGTTAAACGCATTGTGAGATACTTGATACAAACGTCAAATTTTGGCATTTGGTATCCCAAGGGATCTTCCTTTGACCTTCTTGGCTATTCTGATTCGGACTATGCCGGTGACAAGGTTGATAGAAAATCCACCTCGGGTACTTGTCAATTTTTGGGAAGATCACTTGTATCTTGGTCCTCTAAGAAACAAAATTCAGTATCCCTATCGACTGCCGAAGCTGAGTATATTGCTACTGGATCTTGTTGTGCGCAATTACTTTGGATGACACAAACACTTAAGGATCATGGAATTCATGTTAAAAATATTCCATTACTTTGTGACAATGAAAGTGCTATTAAAATTGGTCATAATCCTGTGCAACATTCTCGAACTAAGCATATTCAAGTTCGACATCATTTCATTCGTGATCATGTTGCCAACGGAGATATTAATCTCAAGCATGTTCGTATTAACAAGAAATTGGTAGATATCTTTACTAAGCCACTTGATGAGAAGACATTTTGTCGCTTGAGGAGTGAGTTGAACATCATCGATGCTTCAAACTTGAGCTAGACTCACTCGGTTGCATGCAAGGGAATGAGCTTTCTTGATATTTCCATGTATCTTAACAATTCATCTTGGGCCATGGAATTCTATGCTCCCTTGTATTGCATCTAATCTCTTGTAGGTACTTGGAAAAACTTCATTCCATAAGATTGCCATCAACTCCAATTATAAGCAATCTTGTCATTACCAAGTATCCATAACCCCTCTTGATGATGGAAGGAAGAAGGCCACTCAACCATATCCTTGACATATACTTGACCAAAATTGCACACTCTCAATTGGTATCATGTCAATTGGATATATCTATTGTTCTTCCTTGCATGACTAATATTTGTAGGTAACCAGTGTACTAGAACAAGAAGGATTGCTCAAAACTTAAGATGATCTTCAGCAACCTCGAGCATCCTCAACAAGTTCATCTACAAGCTACGTCATCAACATCACTCAAAGGTATGTACTCATGTCCTTGAAGAGGCTTTACTCCAAGAAATGAGCTAAAGCAACTCAAGTGATATGAAGACATTAAAATGCTTAATAGAAAAATGGTAACCCCATTTTGAGCTTAACGTAGAGTATCAACTAAGATCAAGTATTCTTGCTTGGCTCCTAAGTCGATATACTCTAATATAGGTGACCTAGTCACCGCCCATCATCTAGTTAAGAATCTGGTGTGGTTTGCTCTTAATTGCATGATTTCTCATAACTACTCCAATCTTATCTAGTTGATGTCCCTTGTAAAAACTTCACATTTTGTTGCAAATCTTTCTCTTGACTTTGTGAAAACAGAAACTTGGTTTCTCTTTTGAAACCACCGAGTCAGATATCTCGGTTCTACCGATATTGGAGACAAGCTGCACTAAAACATCTCGGTACAACCGATCTATCTATCTTGGAGTCATCGATTTTCATTCTGTTTCATTTGAATTCACTCTTGCAAATTTTGTGTTTTCTTAGTGATCATTCTTGTAAAACATCTGTTACTTCGATGATCCCTTCTCTATCTTAAAAAAACTTAGGGGGGCAAGAACTAAAAGTAATCTTGCAAAGAGAATTTCTTTATTCAAGGATCCCTATCTTCAATGAAGAAAGGAGGAGAAGAACAAGTCATTTTCCATGACTTTCTCAGTTGTTACTTCTAGGAATCCTACATTTCGATGACCTTGTTCTCAAGGATCCCTTCTTAGTCGATGATCCCTGTATCTATCCCTATTTTTAGACTTTTTGGAAATTAACGCCAATGGGGGTGTTACAGCCCGGGACCGACGTTCCAGAAGATTACAGAAGATTCCAGAAGATTCCCTTTGTGTTTCCGTTTTCGTTTGTGTTTCGTTTGGATTGTCGCATTCATCATGGCATCATTCGCATCATCTGCATTGCATCATCGCCCGTTTTTGAAAACTTGCATTCGTTCGTAGTTGCCGGTTCTCTCCGTTTTGCCGTTGCCCGTTTCGAGTCCAGCCACACACGCACGCGCCCGCGACATCTTTAAAATAAAACCGTTTTTAAGTGTGCGCAAAATATTCTTGGATCGAGTTGAAACTTGTCGTGCGGTCTTGTTATATTGTAGGTAGACCGCCCGTCGATTTTCGTCGCGTTCTGAGCTCGTTAGATACCCCGTCGGTCAGTCGCAGCAGAGAGGTTATCGGTAGTTATCGGACGTTCGTCGGATGTTCTCGGCGTTTTAAATCTCAGTGTCACGGGTCGCAGACTTCCCTCTCTTCCCTCCTAGTCCCTTTGAGCCTATCCGCAGCCCGTCCCTCCGCTTCCGGACCGTCAGACCGACACCCGACGGTCCGAAAACGGACAGTGCCGTAACCCCTAGCCCCGATCCCTATATATAGTTCCTCGTTCCCCATGCCCCAAACCCTAGCTCCCACCTCTAGCCAGCCCGCCCGAGCCCATCTGGGCCCGTTCGAGCCGTTTCGGGCCCGAATCGGACATTTCGGAGCCGTTTTCGGAGCTCCCCGAGCGTCCATGGAGGTCCCCGAGCCCGTGCCCGTATTCCCCGTCGTCGGAGACTAGCCGCCGCTCGCCGGAGCCGCCCCAGCCCCGGCCAGCCACCGCGCCGTCCCTCTCTCTTCCCTCTCCCTTCTCCTTCCTCTCTCCCTCTCTCCCTGACCCCGCCGGCCTTCCTGTTGCCGCAGCTCGCCGCCGCCATGGAGCTTCCGGCCGCAGCCGCAGTGCCGTCGTCGGACCTCCCTCCGGCCGGGATCGAGCCGCCCTCGCCAGGATCCGGTTCCCCTGCGGCTGGGTCGGCCGTCCCCGCCCTCCAGCGTGGCTCCCTCGCCGCCCTCCGCCTCCTGACGGCCATGGCCGCCCCGAGCGCGAGCGGGAGGCGCTCCGCCCCGTTGACCCCGATCCAGCGCCCGCTGTGGGCTGGATCCTCTCCCTAGCCGGTTGGGCCTTGGCCCATTGGTGAGCCCCTTTTTTCTTTTGTTTTTTAATTATTTTATTCATTTTGCATATTCGTAAAAATCTTTTAAAAAGAACCGTTAGTCAAATTAAAATAATTTAAACTTGATAGTTGTTTAGAATTTTGCGTAGATTAATATTACACCATTTTGCATCCATGTTACACTATGGAACATGTCATTTCCGCATTTTTGCATATAGGTCATATTTGCATATTTATAACCGTGCATCGGAATTAATAAAATTCATATATTAAAAATGCCCATCTCATTTGCATTGCATTTTCATGCACGGGATAATTCTTGGAATCTTGTTTGCATTTATTTTGCATTGTTGCATTGCTTTACCGCGAATAGGCCTATTACCCGTTTACTTAATTGTGATTAATTTTCTACCTGAACATATGCATATTATATATGTTTTCGGGGTAGAAAAATCCATAGGATTTATCGGTGCATTTAGTTTTGTCATTTGAGCATGTTTGTGTGCATGTCATTTCATCGTGATGTCCTTTTGTCTTTTTCATCAGAATTAATCCGGACATGATATGAATTAATTTTCAACATGAAAATTGCTCTTTGATATGTGTCCTAGCCCATGGATATTTTTCTTGTCATAGATATGCATGTTTAGGTGTTGTTTTGTTGTTATCAACTTGCTATGAAAATCTGTTATTTTGAGGGTCCAAAATATTTCTATGTCTGGAATCTGTTATATTTTGTTGCTGTCTTGCCATGTGATTTGCTAGTGATCTAAAACTCTTTTGTGGTAGGTGTAATGGAGTTAATTGTTGTTGATATTGCCCTCTAGTATGCTGTTAAGGTTCATACCATTCCATGACATGTAGCTTATGTTTTCACTGCTGTCAATATGCCTTCGTGATAAAAACTGCACTGTCTAAAACTACTATTTTCACAAGTCTGAATCTGTTTTCAAGTAGCCTTCTTGTGAGCTTCCTACCAAGTGATCCATGCTTGTTTTGCTTATGATATGTGTAGATGAAATGATGTGGGTGTTGTATGCTATGGCCCCATGCTTAGTTTGTGAACTTTGGAGTCTTGTAGGTTGCTGTTTTCACATGTTCAAAATGCTATGTTGCTGTTTTTGGCAGATTTCAACTAAAGCTTGTTTTGATGATTGTGGTTGAACCGTAGCTCCGTTTTGGACATTTCTTATATGAAACGTGCTTACAATATCATGTAGTTTCATATAACTTGCTGCATTCATGATTTGAAATGGTTGTGGTTGCATTTCCCATGCATTTTCATTCATGACATCCACATCTTGTTTTGCTCATATCTTTTAGACCGTAGCTCCGTTTGAGATGTTCTATATATGTAAATCGACTAGAATGACGTGTAGAATAACATGGTATGCTTTATTCTGCTGTTTAACCAATATAAAATTGTGTTAGGGCAGATCTGGATCAAATTCATAATTAACACATGGGGTCATTTCAGAAATGCTATAAGTTGTTTCCGACCTCATTTAATATGCCTAGATAGATAGTTTACTTATGCTTCATCTCTTGCCATGTTTAACAACATTTAATATTGTCGTGTACCTAACGGGAGTGAACTAAATAATTCGAGTGTGGAGTTTCGTCAATATGCAACTCATTGCATATTGAGCTTCACTTAATGTGTAGTATTTGATTGTTGCGAATTGTCTTGCATGGCATATTTAACCGGACATGCATCATGTCATTTGTGTATCGTGTTTTGCATATGTGTGGTGAATCGCGTGTTGATTGTTGTTTCTTCGGCTTGTTTCTTCTCGATAGAGTTTTCGAACTGTTCGGAGTGTGAGGATTCGTTCGACTATGTTGGTTCTTCTTCTTCATGGATTCGTTCTTCTTCCGAGCGGGATCTCAGGCAAGATGAAACATTTCCCTGGATACCATTACTATCATTGCCATGCGAGTTGTCTCGTCTTTTATCGTTATGTCTCGCTACCTACCACTTGTTTGATAAGCCTCCCAACACTGCCATGATAAGCCTCTAACCCCTCCACATCCCAGCAAAACATTGTTTGGCTATGTTACCGCTTGCTCAGACCTTCTTATAGCATTGCTAGCTGTAGGTGCAATTGCGTCCATGTGTCAACATGGACATTCTTTTGTTATATCTCAATATTGCTGCTATTTAATTTAATGCACCTATACACTTGGTAAAGGGTGGAAGGCTTGGCCTTTTGCTTGGTGTTTTGTTTCACTCTTGCCGCCCTTAGTTACTTGTGAACCAGTGTTATGTTCCAGAAATGAGCGCTCCTAACAAGCTCGGGGTTGTTATGGGGACCCCCTTGATTTTCGAGTTAGATTAAAACTTGTCTGGCAAGGCCCAACTTTGGTACTACATTTGCCCATCATAGTAAAGCTGATCACCTTGTAAACGCATAGAGGGTCGACTCCTCGTGGATTAATTTAACATAATGCAGGGGGGCCAGTGCTGCTGGTGCTGGTCCAAACTAGAGCACCGTGCGGGCTACCTGGGGCAACCCTGGACTTCAGTTAATGTATGCGTAGCTTATCCGCCGTGTCCTGAGAACGAGATACGCGGCTCCTATCGGGATTGTCGACACGTCGGGAGGCCTTGCTGGACTTGTTTTACCTTTCTCGAACGTCGTGAGTGAGGAACTCTGATTTTCTTCGGGTTATCTCGAGGTGTTGGATTTCCTTTGGAATTGCCTAGGAAGATCACGAGATCCGTGGTTGAGGTAATTCCCGCTGCGTGTGGTTAATTTATGATGGATGAGTTGGAGCACCCCTGCAGGGTTAAATCTTTTCGAGAAGACGTGCCCGCGGTTATGTGGCAAACCTGGATAATTTGTTTAACACCAGGTCATAGCAAACTTGAAGTAAACTCAAATAAAATACACCAACTGTGTGCGTAACCGTGACTGTCTCTTCTCGTGAGACCTTATCCGAGAGAGAACACGGTGGGGTTATGATTGACGTAAGTAGGTGTTCAGGATCAGTTAGTGATCATTAGTAGTTCACGTCCGTTGTGCGTAGACCACCATACTTTAATTTCTGTACTCGTAAGTTAGCCACTCAAATATATGCTTAGTCGCTTGCTGCAGCCTCACCACTTAACCATGCCTTACCTATTAAGCTTTAATAGTCTTGATACCCTTGGAAATGAGATTGCTGAATCCCTATGGCTCACAGATTACTACAACAACAGTTGCAGGTACAGATAATGTGATGATTTGATGTGAGCGCGTTGCTTGATTTGATTTGTAGTTCTTCTTCTTCTTATTCTTCTTCTTCAATCTTGGATGGGTTCCAGGCGGCAGCCTGGGATAGTAAGGGTGGATGTCATTTTATCGTTTGATTTCGTCCGTAGTCGGACCCTGCTCTTATGTATGATGTTTGAGATATTATTGTATTGATGTGACTCTGATGTAGCTTGTGGCGAGTGTAAGCCAATTCCATATACTCATCTCTTCTGTACATGTACTTGTAATGATATCCATTCTTGCGATAACATCGAGATGCGCTTCTATCCCTGTCGAGGCCCTCGTGCCCAAATAAGGATAGGACCACATCTTGGGCGTGACAGGGGGAGAATACCAAAGCTTCAACCATTTTGGGAGAAGACCAAAGCTTCATGCTAAAGGGGAGATACATGCTTATACAAAGGGGGAGATATGATCAAGGGGGAGAGCCAATATTAATACTCATATGTTTATAAACATGGGGAGAATATCAAAGTAGGGAGAAGAAAATTCTAAATGATTTCAGAGACATATCAATTCTAAGGAATACTATTTTCTATATGTCCTCCATATCTTGGCAATTTTGAGTTCTATTGCTTTACGGTTTGGTAGAATACTCTTGTGTTTCCTAACATTGTTTTCTCAAGTGTGTTTCTATTACCAGGATGCTCAAGAACTCAAGGTAAGTATATGCATCATATCCTTGATCAAGATGATCTCTTGCCTCTTGCACATATTGTTAGCAAGAGTGATGTCTTTAACAAAGATACTTCTAATTCATATATATTTGATGCATATAGTCAACATACACATGACCTGTTATATCCCTTCTACCTTTTGTCTGTTCATGCATTCAAAAGAAACTATCTTTTAAAGGACTGCACACATGTAGGGGGAGCAAGTCTAAGTCATGTGTCTCTCAAAGTCTTCAGTATAACCATGCATATCTTTGTTTGAAGCTTTGATAGTTTGTTGTCATCAATTACCAAAAAGGGGGAGATTGAAAGCACAACATGCTCCCTCGGTGGTTTTGATAATTCATGACAACATACATTGTCTCTTGGACTGATATTTTCACCTAGTGTATTTTAGATACAGTCTATAGAGAGGATTGGGAAAAAGAGATTGTGGACATACCCCAAGATGCAAGGAAATAGGTTGGCCAAGCTTCAAGCAAAGGACTCTACATTTTATATTTGTGACAAATCACTTTGAATCCATAGGAAAGCCAATACTATTAAAAGGGGGTAAGGTTTTGTTGGTGAACAATATGCTCAAACGTGCACAAGTGATAGTCACCAAAAACATCCACAAACTCTCCCATCAAAGTCTGTTCCTTACCTAACACTCAAAATCGGTGCAACCAACTTTCCCATACCGGTGTCACCGATTCCAGAACCTAGACAGACTCAGCCAAACCCTAGCGACTTTGGTGCAACCGATTCCATACCGGTGCCACCAAGTTTAGGTTGCCAACTTTCTGTTATGCAAATTCACATTTTTGGTCCCACCGAGAATGTTGGATCGGCGTCACCGAGATTGGAAATCTGACCGTTGATCACCTTATCAGTGCAACCGAGTTTCCTATATCGGTCTCGCCGAGATTCAAAAGTTGCCACCTTTTGGTCACTTCGGTACCATCAAGATTAACACATCGGTGTCACCGAGTTGGTCATTTTGTGTGTAACAGTTGGATTTTTGGGAATGCCTATATATACCCCTTCACCACCACCTACTCGAAAGTGAAACACTCAGGACTATTCCATACCTATCCTATCAGATTTTCTGAGAGAGAACCACCTACCCTTGTGTTGAGGGCAAGATCTTCCACTCAAATTATATGGATCTTGATTTATAGCCTCCCCAAGTTGCTTTCCACCAATCCCATCTCTTCTACCAAGCCAAACGTATGAAAGAGAGATTTTGTGTTGAGGAGTCTATCATCTTGAAGCACAAGAGCAAGGAGTTCATCGTCATTACTGAGCCTATTACCTTTTGGAGGGTGGTGCCTCCTAGATTGGTTAAGTGTCGCTTGGGAGCCTCCTACTTCATGTTGTGGAGTGAACCAAGAAGTTTGTAAAGGCAAGGAGATCGCCTACTTCGTGAAGATCTACCCATAGTGAGGCTAGTCCTTCGTGGACGGAAGCCGTTATGGAATAGTCAAGGTTGCTACTTTGTGGACCCTTTTGGGTGGAGCCCTCCATGGACTCTCATGACTATTACCCTCCATGGGTTGAAGACTCCATAAACATGGATATACGATTGCGCCACCTATCCGAACCACGGGAAAAATCCTTGTGTCTCTAACTGCGTTTGATCTACCTATCTCAACTCTTTACTTCATATGCAATGTCTTTACTTTCCGCTGCGATATGTGTTGACATGCATGTGTAGGGTTGTTAGACTTGCTAGCTTTGCTAAAAACTGTTGAAATCTACCAACCAATTAACTTGGGAAAAGTTTAGGTTTTAAATTATTGCTAGTAGTCTATTCACCCTCCTCTAGACACTCTTCTAGTGATCCTTCATCGCCACCGTTCGTCACACCCTTAGGGGACTCATCGTCGATGTCACTGGTGTTGTCTTCCCTGCCGCAAGCCTCAACAGCGTCCGGAGGTAGAGGAACCATGACACGGGTGAACCGCTTCACCAGCATCTCCACAACGCCTTTGACCACTGCCAGGGCACCCACGTGGACCTCAGGGGCGACAGAGAGGATCACGGAGTTGAAGTCAAACCCCGCCTCACAAAGATGAAGATGGCTGAAGATGTGTGTTGTGGCCTCAGAAAAGAGATCGCGGCAGTCAATGTCCAAGACCTTATCCACCTTGACGATGGTGCCCTCTAGTGCCTCGACGAGGTTCGAAGAAAGCACCGAGAAGCCGTCCTTGGAGCGGCTAGAGGCTCCGTGAATCCATCTCGGCAGAGGGCGTGGAGCGCCTTGCGAAGCTTGAGCTCGAGGACAGTGAAGGCGCTCAGCTCTGCGGCATTCTTCTCCTCGGCCGCAATGATAACTTTCTCGTTGGTGTTAAGAAGGATCTTCCTCGAAGCAACCTCCTTCTCTTGCGTGTCCAGGCGCGCCCACTCTGCATCCTGGCGGGGCGCCACCTGAGATAGCTTGGCTTCCTGGGCGGCAAGCTTGGCCTTGCGGGACTTGAGATCCTTCGTCCGCTAACGGAGTTGTCCCTCAAGCTTGGCATTTTCCTCATGGAAGGTCTTCTGACGGGCCTCCACCTCTTCGTATGCGGTGCGAGTGCCCGCGGTTTCCTCCTCGGCCTTTGCTACGGTAGCCGCTGCCTGACCCCACATCGCCACAACGGTGGAGGCGGCCTGGAGCCACCCTAAGAGGAGCTCCAAGCGTCCACCGGTGAGGCGATCACCGGCACTCCTGAAGGCATCGCCAACCTGACCCAGGGCAGCGAAGGCCCCCTCCCAGGAAGTCATCAATGGGCACCAGAGGCGCCATGGACTCCCCCTGAGGAGCCCCCAGCGCAATCGTGGGGGGAGCCCCGGGGAAACGGCGTCACGAGGGACAAGAGGCTTCGGAGGCTGCTCGGCGACTGCGGATACAGACGAATCGGCAGGTAGCACGCCATCAGGAGTTGGCTCTCCGGACGTTGGTGTCATCACATCCCCAAGGGCAGGAGAGATCGCGTCAACAAGCATGGGAGGCTCAGGGGGCTCAGACGGGGGTCTGAGGGGTCGCCTCCTGAGCCCTCTCTTACTCAGTGATAGGCGGCAGCGTCTCAGAAAGGGTAGGCGGTGCGCCGGGAGTTGCCTTCGGCTTGACGCCCGCCTTCTTCTTCCTCATCTTCAACACGACGACATTCCTGGTTACCAAGCGAGAGGAGTTCATCAATGCACAAGCCATAGACATATGAGCCAAGCTCAGTTGGGTCACTTACTCCTCGACGTTGACCCACTTCCTCTTGCTCTCCATCTCGGCAACGATGGGGGCCACCGACCTCCCCATGGAGAGGGGGCCGCCGCACGGAGGAGCAAAGTCGCCGATAGCCGAGGCAGCCATGGAGGAGATTGCCATGGCCCTGTCCTCGCCCACCTTTCCGATGAGTGGCGATTCGAGCGGGGGTGACACCGGCGCCTCAATCATCCCGTCGACAAAGGTAGGACGCGCCAGAGGAGATTCGGCGCCGTGCCTTCGGGGAGTCAACACTGCACGCGGACCGCGTGGCGTGAGGGGCTGGCCCCGGTTCCCTGAAGGCTTTAGCGGCACGCGAGGAGCCAGCAATAGAAACTTCACCAACGTCGTCATCATCTTCAAGCTCACGTAGAAGGGTGCCCTGCTACGGGGAGCCGCCCTCGCCGTGCCATCTTTGGCGGTCCTCTCGGTGTCCTCCTCGCAGGAGGTGTCACCGGAAGACACCGCCACCGGACCAGGGCCCCTGGCTGGGAAGAGCCCTAGCTCGTTGAAGACAGGCAACACAACAACTAGGTCGGCCCCGTTGTCGCTGCAGTATAGCAGATCGTGAGCCTCGAGAAGGTCGCCAGGTTACCACCGAGCAAGGTCGCCACAGACGTGCTTAGTTCCTCGAATGATATGCACGTGGACCAAAGCCTGAGGTTATTGTTGCTGCCTTGATAGTCCCACAAGGGCCTCGAATGGGCCTGAAGGGGTGTCAGGCGCTGCACCAAGAACTCTTTCACTATCATCCCACCAGTCAGCTTCTTGGCGCTGATATCGCGAGTGAAGCGCTCCAGAACAGGCTCGTCCCGAGGGTCGGAAAGCTTCATGGAGCTCCATGCAGGAGTCTTTCCGGCAACCCCTCTGGCAGATTCCACCAAGGGTTTGTGCCCTTGAGATCCATAAGGACCCAGCGGTGCCTGAAGTTCTCCACCCTCTTCCCGGCCTTCACAAGCATGTTGCCGCTCTGGACCCCGACGAAACAGACACAAGTCGACCGATGGGCATCGTCGTGCAGGCGCAAGCTAAAGAAATGACGGAATAGAGCTACCAAAGGCCGCACGCCCAAGAAGGCCTCACATTAGAAGGCGAAAACAAACAAGAGCAAGATGGAGTTGGGCTGGAGGTGAAGGGCCTGGATCCCATAGCAGTCGTGGATGGCGGTGAAGAATGCAGAGGAGGGCGGAACGATCCCGGCGAAGATGCTATGAAAGAAGAAGGGGTATACCGCCTTGGACGAAGGCCTCTTCATCTAGGAGCCACCCCAAATCAGGGTTCGCCCATTCTCGTTGAACCCATCCGCCGTCCATGGGAGCATGGGGCGGAGGTCCTCGTCCTTGGCGATGGTAGACCCTAGGAGCGCAGGCAAGATGGGAGCGGAGGCAGAGCCCTGCACCTCTGGCTTCTACTTGCTGGTGGGAGCCATCGCAGAGCTAAGGAGGCCGGAGCAACACGTAAGGAGACGGAGCAGCGCTGGATCTGGGAGGCGCCTGCGAGGGTAGGAGACCAGGGAAGCAAGAGCCGATGCGCAGGAAGGGAAAGCAATAATGGTCAAACGCTGGAAGTCTGGCTCTTGGCAAGTCGAGTGGAGGCTAAAGGGTTGAGAGGCATCCGACACGTGTCACATGGCACGCGCAAAGCCTAGCCCGCAGGCGAATGGGGCCTGTAGCGCTCGTGGCCGCCCTCAAGGATCCCTCCTAAGGACGGCCCAACCATGCTGTGGGCCTGGGGGCTACTGTCGGCGTTCTAGGAATGGGGGGGTACCCATACGTGCCTACCCGCGGCTCGGGGCATGCCCCACCTCATTGACTAAATGCAGGAAGGACCCTGGGCTCGCGAGGAAGAACAACATCAAGACCGGCAAGGATGGGCCTCCTGAGGCCCCCTCCCGAGGGGCGGAGATCTCTACGCAAGGCCCGACTTCAGGAGTCAAGGATGACGCAAGGAAGGTGTGGGGACCCCGACTCATAAGTCATGATCACCGAATGCGTGTGTATAGTGATCCTAGAGATCAATGCTCACTGAACACACAGAAGCTGAATAACAAGAGTCTTACATCCACATTTAGCGTCTTACACAAATAAAGACCATGAAGGTCAAGTCTTAAATAGATAGGGCCACACAGGCCAAACACTTAAATTAGAACAAGCAGCAGAAATCATGATCAAAAGCATGAACCCATACCACTGCCTTAACCAACAGGCACTCTAACTGGGAAGCGTCCTAGTTTGCATGTTCGTCACCAACAAACTCTTCAACATACTCCTGTTCTTCCATGCCTGGCCAATTAAATAACTAGTGGCAAGCCAATGAGTACTTTGAATGTACTCGCAAGCAACCCAAGTTGTGGAACAAGGTAACAATGATGCATGATATAGCACTAAGTAGGTAATTTGCGGAAAGCTAATTTTAAATGCGATGATCAAGTAAGTAGTAAGCATGTTACGGATATCATCTTGAGTAGGGGTTGAACACCTCGTGTTCGGTCAACTTGCTAAGTCATCGGACTTAGCTCAATACCCTGGCTAAGTCAACGGTCTTAGCTCATGTGACCTCTTGTCACCATCACATCCATACTCACACCAAGTTTTACGAAAAACATTCGGACGTGGCATAAGAAGCACCACCCAAATGTCCTTGACTGTGGACACGGCTATTCGAATAGTTTTACACTCTGTAGAGGTTGCACACTTTACCCACAAGACTCTGGGAACTTCCGTGTCATCCAGGACTCGCGGTATATATAACATACCCGAGGCAAGCACCCAAACAATGCCTTTCCCCTAGCGATACTAAACAAAGAGTCCACTCGATTGGTACCCAGCCCTCATGATGTACATCACACGAGCCTCGCTCTAATCGTACCATCCATGAGGGGACCAACGGTGTGCCCAGTGCCTGTGAAGACAGCGCATGATCATACATACTGGTACGACCCCGTATCGAGAGTGACCACACCACTCCCGCCACTAGTAATGTGGGCTCCTTGCCAGTGTCACCAAGGTAATCAACAAAGCCCCATCCCATAAGGGGTATCGTGGTTGCGCATATAAGTTTGGGCCGGTTGACAAATCTTAAACCCTCCGTTTTCGAAAACACACCCTCATCTTGTTCCGGCACGCCACTTCTTTCTCAAGTGGTCACCCAACTCATCATCATCATCTCCCTCGGGCATTAGTGGCACCCGAAGGGTTTTGGAAAAACCTTTGAAATCATAGTTTTCCTTTCCATCACCATGCATAAAAACCAAACCCACTTGCGTAGCATCTGTTAGCATCCTAACTACACCCACCCGCATAACACTCATAAGGTGGTAGGGTCATGCCCGATGCAAGTGTCAATGGTAAGAGTGTCGGAAACAACCCACCGAAGGTGTCACTACTCCACATGATCAAATATGATGAAAGTAAGGTGCTATATGACATGCAATAAAAATGGTTTATTATCATGGTCAAAGAGATGCTTGCCTGGCTCAACAAAGTCTCCGGGGTCTTCGAAGTCTTCGGGTCCAACTTCTTCGTCAACCGTGCAATCTATCATCGCGAAATAACGCGATAAAAATAAGCAACACACAAAAACAGAGCACATAAACTACTATCTAAAATGTTAACCTACTCTGATAAATACTAAATGTCACACTAAAAATATTTCCCTAGGGTTTGGTTGTTAAAAATATTATGGGAATAAATTAACAGAGGCAAAGAGGTGCCCAAATATAGGTTTTAAAATAAAACAATACTAAAAATATTTTTAAACATTTTTACAAGTGGCACTAATAAATTCTATAGATTATTTCAAGAATTTAGGTGAAGGAATTATTGGATTTATATAAATATCTATTCTGGGGAAGTTTTGGAAGATAATCAAAAAAGAAAAGAGAAAGGGCTATTGTGCCCTCTCGGGCCAGAACCCTCCAGCCGAACCAGCCCACGGGGAAAACCGGCCCAGGCGAGGAGCCGCGCGCGACAAGTTTGTTTTTAAACCTGCCCACGGGCCCGACCTACCAAAGAGAGAGGAGGGGCGCGAGGGGATGACAGGTGGGCCCCACATGTCATCCCTCTCCTCGCGACAGGAAAGGAGGGGGCTCACCGGAGGTGGCTCCAGGCCGCGGCGGATGGAACAAAGGGCATAAGCGTGCTCGTGGGGAGCCCATGCATCGGTGGGAAGTCGCGGGGAGCGCCGGGGCAGAGTAGAACGCCAGCAAGGGGAGGGGAGCTCGACGACGGGGAGGGTTTGGTGCGGGAGAGGGCTCTCGACCATGGGGGCGAGCGGTTTGGCCACGGGGGAGAAGCGGAGGAAGGAGGAGATCGAGGAGAGAGGAGCAAGAGGATCGGGGGGCTTAAATAGGGGGACCGCCGGTCCACCGAGGTCGGGGAATGCCTGTGAGAACCAGGTGCTCGCCACAGGCCGCGGGGGAGGAAACGAACGTGTGCAGGTCGTTCGTGGGGGTGGTCTAGGCCAGGAGGGAGAGGAGAGAGAGGTAGGGGGCACTTGCGAGCCCGCTGGTTGGTCGAGCCGCACGGCGCCGGGCACGCGCGCGGGAGTCGCCGAAGAGAGAGGGAGGAGGGCCCGACCATGCGGCGTGTTGCGGACGCCGAGGGGGACAGAGGGGACAAGGTGGGGCGGCCCGAGGCTATCTAGGATGCCTGTTAGCCAGCGGCTACAGTGCGGGTGCACACTGTAGCATGCTCCAGAGCGTGAGCTCTGTATGCCAGGGCATTTACTTGGCACAATGGCGCGTCCACAAGTGTCCCGAGGATCTAGGGAGGTTTAACAATGGGGAATAGGCCATTGGATGCTCTGGTGATGCCTTAGGGTGGAAGGAAAAGGAAGAGAGGGTAGAAATGGATTTGTCTAGGGGGTAAATGGGGGGTTTTACCCCACAAACCAGTGACCTGAGGACTTGGGTTTTTTACTGATGGTGCTTGGGCATTGCCAGGAGGTGTGGTAAAAAGCTAGGGGCAAGGGTAAAAGAGGAAGGGGTGGAAATGATGGTTTTACCAATACACCAGAAGGTGTTTGGTAGTGATTTGGGCAAGAAAAAGTTACCAACTTACTGAGATATTTATCAGGGTCAAGGGATAGGTAAAAATGAGGGTATTTACCAAGTCTGAGCTCAACGGGAAAAAGTTGACAATGGAGATTTGCTAAACCCTAGAAATTTACAAAATCAGGTTTCTGTAGATCTGTTGATGCTAGTTTTTACCCTTGATGTACCACTTAGTGTATCATCACTATTTGGTCATTAGAGCATTCCCACAAATTTTGAGGTCAAGAGGAGACACTTCACCATGCAAAGTCGCTCAAATTTGGATCTGGACAGGAAGGGTTTTGGGATGGTTTGATGAAGCAAATCAACTTGGATTGAGATGAAACTTTTCAATATCACCTATGATAGTGTTGACTTGCTAGAATTTTCCTAGAATTTATTGAGAATATTTCTTATAGAAATATTCTAAAAGTTTGATTTGAACAGATTGTTTTTGAGGGGTTTTCCCATGATTAGAACATTCCCTTGAGTTGAAACTCATATATATGGAAAATATATGTCCACTAAGTTTCCCTAAATTTTCTCAAATACTTTCAAAGCATTAAAAATAATTTTTCCCTAAGAAAAACCATTTCTAGCCTGAAGAAAAAGCCTTTAAATAAAATATGAAAATAATCTTTAAGAAATAATATTTTGTGGTATTCGGAAGTCTTATATATAGTAGGTTTGAAGTAAAGCTTTTGGGAAAGAAGGATCCACCTAATTTGAGGACTTGCAGTGCAAGCCTCATTTCAGGGGGTTTTGGAAACCTATTTTGAATAAATCATTTTTGGTTAAAAAAAATTTGATAAAAATAGTTTTGGCCACTATTCACATGGCATGATCATTGGGCAAGAGGTTTGGGTCAAGGATGATGAATATGAAGTGGAATAGAATCTAGGAGTGCCATATAACACAATCATCAATCAAGCAACATCATAGCAATCAAGCACAAACACTTTGAAAAAGTTTTAGTTGGCTCCAATTTTTATAAACCCTAGCATGTCAAGGTGATACAAACACAAGGTATGAAAGACCTTCCCCCCTTACAAGAATCTCGTCCCCGAGATTCCTAGGCTAAGAGCTAAAAAGATAAGGGAACTCAGATCTAAGATAATCTTCAAGCTCCCAAGTTGCTTCAACTTCAGTGTGGTTGCTCCACTGGACCTTGAAGTACTTGATGGTGCGGCTTCGGGTGCACCGCTCGGCTTCGTCCAAAATGAGAACTGGCCTCTCATGATAAGTGAGGTCTGGCTGAAGATCGATGGCTTGATGGTCGATGTCCTTGTAGAGGTCAGGGCGGTTGGGAACTTGCAGACACTTCCGGAGTTGTGACACATGGAAGACGTTGTGCACATCTGACAGCTTAGAAGGTAGCTCTAGCTGATAGGCAACTTCTCCTTGCATTGCAATGATCTTGAAGGGGCCGATATATCTTGGTGCAAGCTTTCCTTTGATGTGGAAACACTTGCTTCCTCTGAGAGGCGTGACTCGGAGGTAGACATGGTCACCGACACAGAAGCTCACTTTTTCGGCGGTAAGAGTCGGTGTGGCTCTTCTGTCTTGATTTGGCGGCCTTCAAGCATTCTCAGACGAGTTGAACTTGCTCTTCTGCTTTGCACAGGATATTTGGTCCAAAAACTAATCCTTCTCTGGTCTCTGAGCAGTTGAGGTAGTACGACACTTACGTCCATACAACACCTCAAATGGTGCCATCTGAAGACTCGACTGATAGCTGTTGTTGTAGGAGAACTCGGCGAATGGTAGGCAATCTTCCCACTTGGCTCCATACGCCAAAACACAAGCGTGGAGCATATCTTCGATTATCTGATTTACTCACTCTGTTTGCCCACCGGTCTGGGGGTGAAAGGCAGTGCTGAAGGAGATCTTAGCTCCCATGGCTTCTTGAAACTTCTTCCAGAATCTTGAGGTGAATTGAGTCCCCCGATCCGACACAATATCCTTTGGAACTCCATGAAAACTCACAATGCGTTTGATGTAGAGGTTCGCGAGCTGGCTCCCATCATAGGTGGTCCTGACTGGAATGAAGTGGGCTACCTTGGTCAGGAGATCAACAATTACCCAAATGGAATCATGTCCTTTACTCGACGTTGGTAATACGATGATGAAATCCATCTCGACTTTGTCCCACTTCCATTCAGGCACTTTGAGAGGTTGCAATAGCCTAGTGGGTCGCTGATGCTCAGCTTTAACTCTCTGGCATATGTCACACTTGGCCACGAACGTGCCTATCTCCCGTTTCATGCCATGCCACAAGAATATTGTCTTGAGGTCTTGATACATCCTGGTTCCTCAAGTATGGATGGATTAGGGAGTGTTGTGAGCTTCTTGCAAGATCAGGTTCTTGAGCTCCTCTTTGTTGGTTACGCAAATGTGAGTCCCGAACCATACAACTCCTTGTTCATCCATCGAGAATCCTGGGGCCTTGCCTGCCTTGATCTTCCTCTTGATGCCTTCAATGCTTTCGTGTCCCTTCTGGGCTTCTTTGATCTCATCCATTAAGGTAGGCTTTGCTTCGAGGCTGGCGAGGGATCCTGGTGCAACCAGTTCCAAGCCGAAGTTCTCAAGTTCTTCGTACAAGGCAGGTAGCCTTTCCTTAATCATAGCATCCAAGGAACAAGCCTTTCTGCTTAAGGCGTCTGCCACTACATTGGCCTTTCTGGGGTGGTATTGAACACTGAGGTCGTAATCCTTGATCAATTCCAACCATCTTCGCTGCCTCATGTTCAATTCCCTTTGAGTGAAGATATACTTCAAACTCTTGTGGTATGTGAATATCTCACATCGCTTCCCCAGAATGTAATGTCGCCATGTCTTCAAGGCGTGAACCATGACTGCCAACTCGAGATCATGAGTTGCGTAGTTCTCTTCATGCGGTCGTAGTTGTTTGGATAGATATGCTACAACTCTGCCTTCTTGCATCAAAACACCTCCAAGCCCAGTTCTTGATGCATCACAATATATCACAAACTCCTTGTGAATATCGGGGGTGGACAAAACTGGGGCTATGGTCAACCTCTTCTTGACCTCCTGGAAGCTTGCCTCGCACTTAGCTGTCCATTCGAACTTCTTGTCCTTCTTCAAAAGCTGGGTCATGGGTAGGGCAATGCTTGAGAACCCTTCCACGAACTTGCGGTAGTATCTCACGAGTCCGAGGAAGCTCCTGACTTCCTTTACGATGGTTGGGGTTTGCCATTCAGTCACGACTTCAATCTTGGCAGGATCCACCGATAATCCTTCCGTAGTCAACACATGCCCCAACAATCCAACTTCACGCAGCCAGAATTCACACTTGCTAAACTTGGCATAAAGCTGGTGCTCTCGAAGCTTTTCTAGGACCAATCACAAGTGTTCCTCATGTTCCTCTTCGGACTTGGAGAAGACAAGTATGTCATCAAGGAAGACGACAACGAACTTGTCCAAGTACTCCATGAAGACCTTATTCATGAGGTACATGAAGTAGGTAGGGGCATTGGTCAACCCAAATGACATAACCGTGTATTCATACAGGCCATACCGGGTTACAAATGCCATCTTTGGAATGTCTTGGGGTCTGATCTTCAGCTGATAGTACCCAAACCTGAGGTTGATCTTGGAAAACACCTTGGCTCCATTCAACTGATCAAACAAGTCTTCAATCTTGGGGGTGGGTACTTGTTCTTTATCATGACTGCATTGAGAGAATGGTAATCGACACAGAGTCTGATAGTTCCGTCCCTCTTTGACACAAATAGAATGGGTGATCCCCATGGAGAGGCACTAGGGCGAATGAATCCTTTTCTGAGCTGCTCTGCTAGCTGCTTCTTCAACTCAGCCAACTCTTCGGATCCCATCCTGTAGGCCTTCTTATAGATGGGCCTTGATATGGGCATAAGCTGAATGATGAACTCAATGTTGTGGTCAGGAGGCATTCCGGGCAGCTCATCAGGAAACACATCCGGGTATCCACATACCACTCGCACTTGATCCAACTCGACTCCTGATAGACAGTTAGCCTAAGGGGCTTGAGTGGAGGCAGGGTTGGGAATAGACTTGACTTCCACTCCTTGGGTATTGGTCATGGTGACAATCCTTTTGTCACAGTCAACAAGCATTGGTGCTTGGTTAACCAGTCCACGCCTAAGATCACATCCAAGCCTTCTGACCTCAAGATGATAAGATCTGCTAGGAAGTCTACCCCGTTAATGTTAATCTCAACTCCCTTACAACCTATCCCAGACTTCATAACCGATCATGGGGTTTGTATCAACATACGACTACCCAGGGGTGTAGGCTTCATGCCACTCTCTAAAGCAAACCTTTGGGTGACAAAAGAATGCGAAGCTCCACAATCAAACAATACTGTTGTTGGGGTTGAGTTGACGAGGAACATACCCAGTATGATGTCCAGGTCTTCCTGGGCTTCCTCTGCGGTGATGTGATTCACATGACCCTTGCCATTGCTGGGCTGGTTGCGGGGAGCTGGGTTCCTTGGTGGTGCTCCACGGGCTTGACCTTGAGCTGGCGCATTGGGGAGCGGGGCATATGGCTTCTTGTTGGGGCATAGCCTAGAGATGTGTCATGGCTTACCACATCCAAAGCAAGTGACTTGTCCAGGGTTGTTGCTGTGGTCTGCCTCCTTTGTTGTTATTGGGATTGTTGTTGTAGGATGGCTTGGGATTGGCATACTGTTGAGGCTTGTAACTCGGACGAGGTGCAAGAGGTCTAGCCTGCTGTGGCTGATAGGTTGGCTTGTCTGGGGCTAGCTGCCAGGGGCGAGGCTTCTGGTTGCTTGAGCTACCCTTGCTGATCATCTTGCGCTTGCGAGTGTCGTCTATGACACGATGCTTGTCTTCCAGCATGAGGGCGTTGTTCACCAAGTCGAAGAAGGTACGACAGTCGCAGACGATGAGCTGATATTGTAGGACCTGTTGAAGTCCTTCCATGAAGCGTTCCTTGGTAGCCTCTGTGCTGACATCTTCAGGTGCATACCTTGATAGCAGGTTGAACTTGTGCAAGTACTCCTTGATAGAGCCACTTCCTTGCTTCAGCGCTCGGAATTCTCTCTTCTTGATAGACATGATCCCAGAAGGAATATGGGCAGAGCGGAATCCTTCCTTGAAGTCATTCCAGGTGATCACATGCTCACCTTGCATGACCTTGAATCTGTCCCACCAAGCTTAGGCGGTACCTCCGAGGTAGTGAGAGGCATAAAACACCTTCTCACGATCCTCATTGCAATTGACCAGTGCAAGGAGGTCCTCGATGGTGCGGATCCACTCATTGGCATCCTAGGTTTCAGCAGTCTCGAAGAAGGTTGGGGGCGAATTCCTCATGAACTCAGACAGCATGGAGCGACCATTCTTGTTACTGCCTTGGTGTTGGTTGTTCACAAGGGCCTGAGCCATCTGCTGGATAGCAGCATTATTGGCTTGGCGCTCCTCCCGGAGAACTTGGAGAAACTGTGCTATGGACATGTTCTCCGGTGGAGGTGGTGGCGGGGGAATGTCTCCTTGTGGCTGCTCCGGGTGTCCTCCAGCGTGAGCAACCCCACTAGCTCCCTATTGCTGGCTCGAGTTGCTGGCTTCAGGGTTGGTGAAGGAGTTGTTGCGGGTAGCAGTCACCATCCTGTTTGGAGCAGCCAAGTCAAACAACTGGGATAGACGACAGGAAAAGCAACAATGGAAAAGCGCGCCTAAGGGGGTTGGTCGAGTGCAAGTGTGATAAAACAAAGGTCAAAATACCAACATATATTAAGATAGACGATGGAGTCGCTTACATGTTGCCTAAGGCAAAAGTGCAACTTGCCGAGGCGGACGGAACAGAGGGCACATGCGTGCTCGCGGGGCTCCCACGCATCCATGTGAAGTCGCGGAGAGCGCTGGGGCAGAGCGGAACGCCGGTGAGGCAAGGGGAGCTCGACTCCGGCGAGGGTTTGGTGCGGGAGAGGGCTCCCGACCATGGGGGCGAGTGGTTTGGGCATGGGGGAGACACAGAGGAAGGGGGAGAGCGAGGAGAGAGGAGCAGGAGGAGCGAGGGGCCTTAAATAGGGGGGCCGCTAGTCCACCGGGGTCGGGGAATGCCGGTGAGGACCAGGTGCTCGCCACAGGCCGTGAGGGAGGAAACGAACGTATCCAGGGCATTCGTGGGGGTGGTCTAGTCCAGGGGAGAGGAGAGAGAGGAGCGGTCAGGCATGCGTGCGAGCTCGCTGGTTGGCCAAGCCATGCAACGTCGGGCACGCGTGCGGGAGTCGCCGGAGATAGAGGGAGGAGGGGATCGACCATGCGGCGTGTTGCCGACGCCGAGGGGGACAGAGGGAACAAGGTGGGGCGGCCCGAGGCTGTCGGGGATGCCCGTTCTCTAGTGGCTATAGTGCGGGTCCACACTATAGCACGCTCCAGAGCGCGAGCTCTGCATGCCAGGGCATCTCCTTGGCACAATGGCGCGTCCACTAGTGTCCCGAGGCTCTAGGGAGGTTTAACAATGGGAATAGGCCATTGGGTGCTTTGGTGATGCCTTAGGGTGGAAGGAAAAGGAAGAGGGGGTAGAAATGGAGCTATCCAGGGGGTAAATGGGGGGTGTTACCCCACCAACCAGTGACCTGAGGACTTGGATTTTTTTACTGATGGTGCTTGGGCATTGCCAGGAGGTGTGGTAAAAAGCTGGGGGCAAGGGTAAAAGAGGAAGGGGTGGAAATGATGGTTTTACCAATTCACCAAAAGGTGTTTGGTAGTGATTTGGGAAAGAGAAAGTTACCAACTTACTGAGATATTTATGAAGGTCAAGGGCTAGGTAAAATTGAGGGGATTCACAAAGTTTGAGCTCAAGGGGAAAAGTTGACAATGGAGATTTTCTAAACCCTAGAAATTTACAAAATCAGGTTTCTGTAGATTTGTTGATGCTAGGCTTTTACCCTTGATGCACCACTTAGTGTATCTTCACTATTTGGTCATTAGAGCATGCCCACAAAGTTTGAGATCAAGGGGAGACACTTCACCATGCAAAGTTGCCCAAATTTGGATCTGCACAGGAAGGGTTTTCGGATGGGTTGATGAAGCAAATCAACTTGGATTGAGATGAAACTTTGCAAGATCATCACCTATGATAGTGTGGACTTGCTGGAATTTTCCTGGAATTTATTGAGAATATTTCTTATAGAAATTTTCTAAAAGTTTGATCTGAACATAAAGGGTTTTGAGGGGTTTTGCCCATGATTCGAACATGCCCTTGAGTTGAAACTCAGATATATGGAAAATATATGTCCACTGAGTTTCCCTATATTTTCTCAAATACTTTCAAAGCATTAAAAATACTTTTTCCCTAAGAAAAACCATTTCTGGCCTTAATAAAAAGCCTTTAAATAAACTATGAAAATAATCTTTAACAATAATATTTTGTGGTTTTGGGAAGTCTTATATATAGTAGGTTTGAAGTAAAGCTTATGGGAAAGAATGATCCACCTAATTTGAGGACTTGCAGTGCAAACCTCATTTCAGGGGGTTTCGGAAACCTATTTTAAATAAATCATTTTTGGTTAATTTTTTTTTGATAAAAATAGTTTTGGGCACTATTCACATGGCATGATCATTGGGCAAGTGGTTTGGGCAAGTGGAAAAGAATCCAGGAGTGCCATATAACACAATAATCAATCAAGCAACATCGTAACAATCAGGCACAAACACTTTGAAAAAGTTTTAGTTGGCTCCAATTTTTATAAACCCAAACATGTCAAGGTGATACAAACACAGGGTGTGATAGAAGGACGGGCGGGCACCAGTGTGCGAGGGGTGCAGTTTCCCCTTTAGTGCGAAGGAAGCAAGGATAGGCGCGGGTTCCCAAAGATCCCTCTAAAGGTTTCCATTCCCGTGCCAGAAGACCACAACCACACAATCTGCAGGGCAGATGTCATTGCTGAGCCCGTCCTACACCGTCGACAGCCACTTTGCAGGCGAAGACCGCCTTTGGGCATGGAAAGCACCAACCCGTGTCCCCCTTCAAAATTTGCCATTGTGGGATCCCTTCATGCCATTGTGATAAGGGGAGAGGGCCCGGGCCACCGCTATATATAGATCATAGGTTGAACCGTAGAGAGGTACCCCGGAGACACCCGGATCGATCCAATCCAGCACTTAGTCACTCCATACACCACCACGAGATAGCCAGCCAAGAACACATCTTGAGCGCCCTCACGAGGCTCAAGCACATTGTACTAGTTCATCCACCCAAACCTCACGAGCGGCAATCCACCAAAGCAGGAGTAGGGTATTATGCTTCGCAATGGCCCGAACCCGGGTAAATTTTCGTGTTCATCTTCTTCCTCGTCATCGTGTGAGTTTTGTGCCGTGTTCATCGAATAGCGAGCTAGGTCGGGCAAGGCAGCAGGAGATCTCCGCACACGCCCCTGTGTTCGAACCTTAAGGGTTTTGCAGAGCCCGAAATCCGACAGTCCAGTCGTGGCTCTGAAGAGCCTGTCGCAGCCTCACCATGGGCACCATCCCCCTTGCGAGGCGCGAAGTGTGCCTAGGGGTCTGCCCTGTCGTCCACCTCCATCTCAATAGAGCCCTTGGTGTTCAGCACCTCTGGAGGAATCTCCTCTGCCTCAGGAGATCCCTCCCCAGACCGGCCCTCCTTAGGGGGAGGAGGCAAGTCTTCAGGTGAGGTAGAGGGCACCTCTTGCTCCTCCTCCTCCACAGCATGCTCCGCCTCGGCCTCTGGCCGGCTGGCAGTCTCTTCACACCTTGTAAGACCTGGCGAGGTTGCAGAGGTCCCCTTGGTGGGTGATGCGGGAGAGGGTGCCACGGGTGTGGCGGCTCTCTGCTTCTTGTGGGGAGACACCTTGTAAAATTTTTAACTCAGCCTTGTGTTGTCGGGACCCCGATCCTAAGCCATATGTATCTAGCATGTAACACATCACATCACTTTGCGGCCTCACGCACAATTATCTCCATAGCTGCCACCTTCACTTCTTCGGGACCATTTGCGCCTTTTGGATCACATATGTGTTTATGTTGCTAGCATTCAAATGTCAAAGAACCCGGCTCAAAATGACAAGTCATAGAACCAAAGAGGCACATCCATACAGGAACAAGCATACATAACCCAACAATGCAGGTGTCAGTCATTAGCGTGTGTAGACGAGTCGTAGCAAGCTACACGAACTCCATTACGTCGCGAGACATATTTGTCATCAACGGTACATAGACGAGTCGTAGGAGGCTACGGGGACTCCATGACACTGCGAGACATTTCCCCATAGGGCACGACACAACAGCAAAGAAGGATACACGTCGTCTCCGGACACATTTCTCCATGAAGGACTAGCCTCACTACGGGTAGATCTACAGGACCTTCGATATTTGGCTAAGCTAGACTACGATATGTATCCAATGTATTCCTGTCTCGTCTCCCTACGAGAGAGCATACACAAGTCCACATATCCACCACATCAATACACTTACTAAGGATCCTCTCTCGTCTTCATATGGGAAGGCCATCTTTAGCACTCACACTTATCTCGATCATTTTAGAGTATCCGTCAAAGTTATTTGTGAACAATGCAAGTCTCCAAGTAGTCCATATCCACGGACGCAGCTATTCGAATAGATAGTCTACCCTGCAATGGTGTACTTCGTCACACATGCTCTCGCCACTTATCACCATGTGCACGTTAAAAGGCACCTCGGCAACCTTCAAGCGGAAGCCCATCGAGGGAGTCGGCCATGGACGTTAACCTTCAACAACTCTATCCCAAGGCAGTCGCCTAACTGAGTTGGTTACCACAATCGAGAATCTGGCCGTGTTTCATGAGTCGGACTCAGAAGTTGTGTACAGGGCCCCAAGCTGGTCCCGGTTGGGACGTTCAATCACTTCGTAGGTCCGGCCACATCCTGTCAACATTTCGAACTAGTGCGACTCCTGAGTAGAGAACATGATAGGTTAGGTCGAGAGAGATCGAGTCACCAGATCCCAATGTCTGGTAGTAGCTAGTCTTGGAGCACAAACATGGAACTCAGTTCCTATGAGCGGCTTCAATGAGACAACCCACCATGTACTCCTACATGGCCTCTCGTTGCTACCTTTACCAAAACAGGTTCAACACTTAACCATCATCATCAGGACACATTCATTTCACTTTGTTTCATCACCCACATGAATCATGCCTGACACAACTCTAAGCATAGCAAGCATAACAGGGTTATAGCACAACATGGATCAAGCACCTACTAGGTATGCTAGGTTGCCATGTTTAGCTATTTAATGTGACAATGACATGTCATGCAAAGCAGTGGGCTTAGCTACCGAAACACAAGTAAGAGTTGAATCATTTGTCCTAATTCATTGAAATGAGAGCAAGAGCGAGAGAGTGGGATTGTATAGAAATGCTCAAGGGGTTTTGCTTGAACGGAGGAACTCAGCTACTCTTCGATGTCGTCGATAACTATGTCTCGCAAGTCTGTCGACAAGGTCAAACAAGGTACAAATTAAGCAAGGCAAATGCTTCACAATGATCCATGATCATGTCATGTTAACATGTCATTATATTTATCTAATGCAAGTGACCACAAGTTAAATGAGATTCATTTGATCAATATAGATCAATTCCAACTCCATATAATAAGCATTTTAATGCCTTTAATGAAATTGTCATATGTAGCAAGTTTAAGTTGTTCAAACATGCAAGAAAATGGTACCATCATATTCATTGGATTTTTTGATAATTTTTGATATATAAATTATTTTAACCTGACATACAAATTATTTTCTATGGATTTTTGAATTTTATACTATTTCTTGGATTATTTCAATAACAGAAATTATTAATTGCATCAGCCTGAGGTCAAGCTTGCGTCCGCAAGTCAATAGCGTTGGTCCCAGGTCAAAACTGACTAGTGGGGTCCACTGGTTAGTGACCCAGTGACTGATCCCATGCTGATCGTGGGTTTGACCCACTCTGGGGCCCACTTTCAGTGGCTAGGGGTGTTCTTAATGGTGCCATTAGGGCTAATGTCCAAGCCACGTCACCCCACCGATGGATCAACACTGGCAACGTGGAACCATGGCAGAGGGACGTCGAAACTCGCTGTTCGGCAACCAAAATATGCGCGGAGGGGCTCGTTCCAACTCCCTCGCTGACGCGCACCTCGGGGAGCAAGCGGACGGAGCTGGGGGGCCTAGAACGGCAACGACGATGACTCGTTTGGCGGCCGGAGCTCGGGTGGAAACGGAGTTGACATTGCGGGGCACGGCTGAGCTAGGTCAAGGGCCATACAGGCTCTATGAAGCTCTAGGAGCTCGGTTTTGAGCTTGAACACGCGGATGGAGGACCACAGCGATGGCAGCGACATGGCCGGCATCGAGGAGCTCTCGGCTCCGGTGGCTCTGCTAGCTACAGCAAGCGATCGAGCAAAGGAAGCAGGGGGGAACGGGCAGCAGCTCACCGCGGATCCAGTGGAGGCTACGACAAGCTCGAGGAGGCGCGACACTCGGCGAATCGAGTGTTGAGGTCCGACAGGTCTAGAGGTTGAAGATGGAGGCGTCGATGGCGATGGAGGGCTCCCGCTTGATTCCTTCGACTGGGAGAGCAATGGCGATGCGGCAAAGACGATGAGGACGTCAGCGGGGCTTGTTGAGGTCGGTGGTCATGGCTATGGCGATCGACGGCGGTGGGCACGTTCGGCTCCGAGGAGAGGGGGAGAGCAGGAGCAGAGGATGATCTCGGGGGAGAGAAGAGACGTGCACGGGTGGTGCGGGGCGTCCCTATCCATCCCTCTAGCCACGGCGACAAGCAGGAATTGGCCAGGTGCGTGGCCACGGGCGCCAAGCACACGCCCCTGTCCTCCTGGCAAGATGAAGGGGACGGCCGGCATTGCCAGCTGGGCTAGGCTAGGTAAGTCCTATGCCTTTCCTTTTTATTTTCTGTTTTCATTTTCCTTTTCTGGCATTTGTTTTGCCTAAAAGTAGAAATACTTAGCCATTTTGTACATTCCTGAAAATTGTTATGTGAGCTAGGTATAAATAGCTACTGCCACACAAAAAAGTTTCAGAATTATTGAACTTATATTTTATATATAATAAATATAAATCTAATGCAATTATTATTTGATTAATTTAAATACCCAATATAAAATGATTCTGTGATTCCAAAATATTGGTTGGCAATTTTACCTCATGCCAATATTTTATTAGAACACCACGGACATTTTCTTGGATCTAATTGAAGCTATTTTTATATTTCTTATTTGACAAAAAATGCATAGTGAGGCTTGATCACTCCTCATTTCATTTTCAAAGAATTTAGAAAATGCATGCATGAATGCATTGGCAATTAAAATTAAACTAGGGTTGTGACAACTCAGCCCCACTAAACAAGAATCTCGTCCTGAGATTCAGGAGTAGTCGGGAAGAGTGTAGGGTACTCAAGATGAAGACTATCTTTGTGCTCCCAAGTTCCCTCATCCTCGGAATGGTGAGACCACTAGACCTTGAGAAACTTGATGTTGCGGCATCGAGTGCTGCGCTCGGCTTCATCGAGAATACGAACATGATACTCTCGATATGAAAGGTCATCCTGAAGATCAAGCGTTTCGTGTTCTACTTTGTGGATAGGATCCTTGAAGCAATGCCTGCATTGAGAAATGTTGAAGACATCATGAAGTTTGGAAAGCTCCGGGGGTAGTTCCAATTGGTGGGAAACCTCTCCTCGTTTAGCGAGAATGTGAAAAGGACCAATGTAACGAGGAGCCAATTTGCCTTTGATACAGAAATGATGGGTACCCTTCAGAGGTGAAACCCAAAGATAAACCTTCTCGTCAACTTCATAACTTAAATCCTTATGACGACGGTCATATTGGCTCTTTTGGCGAGATTGGGCAATTTTCAAATTTTCACGAACGATGCGAACTTCCTCTTCTGCATCCTGGATCATATCAAGTCCAAAGAGTTGTCTTTCACCGGGTTTTGACCAGTTTAATGGCATTCGACATCTTCATCCATATAGAAATTCGAAAGAAGCTTTGCCCAGACTAGACTGGAACCGGTTGTTGTAAGAAATTCGGTGAATGGAAGAAATTTCTCCCAATTCATTTCGAATGAGATAACACAGGCTCTGAGCATATCTTCGAGAATTTGATTGACTGTTTCTACTTGACCACTAGACTGAGGGTGATAAGCGGTGCCCAAGGAGAGATGGGTTCCCATAGGATTCTGGAAAGTTTCCCAAAATCGAGCTTTCCCAACCCCGCTACTGTAAAAAGAACTCTTTTGTTTTGAGACTAGCTAGTTGCTATGGTTTGCAGGAAAACTCTTCTCTCTCTGGTCTCACTTCGAGTCCTTCTAGAAGTAAATAAAGGAAATGCTGTGAAAAGACTTCCATGGTCTGAATTAATCTCTACAGGAATGCCATGAAGAGAAACTATTCCACAAATATACAAGTCTACTAACTGACTAGCAGTTATACTTTCTCGAACTGGAAGGAAGTGAGCAACTTTTGAAAGGCGATCGATGACCACGAAGATGGCATCATTCCCTTTCTTAGTCTTTGGAAAGCCGGTGATGAAATCCATACCGACCTTGTCCCATTTCCACACGGGAATATCAAAGGGCTAAAGGGTGCCAGTAGGCCTTTGATGCTCTGCTTTAATGCGATGACAAACATCATAGTTAGCAATGAACTGAGCGATTTCTCTATTCAACCGAGTCCACCAGAACCTGTTGCGTAGGTCTTGATACATTTTTGTACTACCTAGATGAATCATGAGAGGAGATTCATGAGCTTCCTTAAGGATCAGTTCTCAAAGTTGCTGCTTCTTTGGAACCACCAAGCGGCCCTCAAAGAATACAACACCTTGATCATCTATCGAGTAGGAACGAACAACTCCCTTGTCAATGTCGCTCTTGATCCGAGAGATTCCCGTATCCTGCTTCGGGGCAGATATGATTTGATCCTCAAGAGTCGGTTTCGCCACCAAGGTAGAAAGGAATCGTGGAGGAACAATGTGAAGATTAAGCTTACGAAATTCCTTCTGGAGAAGTGGTGGACTTTGTAGCAACATGAGTTTGTTCCAATAGGATTTACGACTTAGTGCATCAGCCATGACATTGGCTTTGCTTGGGTGTAAGATTTTCCTAAGTCGTAGTCCATAATCAACTCAATCCATTTTCTTTGATTGAGATTCAAATCTGGTTGGGTGAATATATATTTGAGACTCCGATGATCAGTGTATATGTCGCAACAATTACCCAAAAGGTAATGTAGCCAAGTGACAAGTGCAGGGACTACATCGGCAAGTTCTAGATTGTGTGTGGGATAATTCTCCTCATGTGGATGCAACTGTCGAGATGTGTAGGCAATCACATGATGATCTTGCATAAGAATGCAACCTAGACCTTGTCGCAATGCACAACAGTAGATAGACAAGTCCTTTGCGAAATACAGAGGCACAAGTACTGAGGCAGTAGTCAGACGTCTTTTCAACTCCTAAAAACTTTCCTCACACTTTGGTGTCCACTTGAAATTCTTATATTTCTTAAGGAGTTCAGTTAGAGGTTTGGCAACTTTGGAGAAGTTCTCAACGAAGCGGCGATAGTAGCTCGCTAAGCCAAGGAAACTCCTAACTTGCTTCACCAATTCAAGTTCAGTCCAATCAAGGATAGCTTGAAGTCTCTCGGGATTGACAACAATACCTTTCGCAGAGATTACGTGACCCAGATAGGTCACTTCTGGCAACCAGAATTCACACTTAGAGAATTTGGCGTAAAGGCGGTGCTCTCAAAGTTTCATCAATACCATCCTAAGATGCTCAACATGTTCTTCTTCGTTCTTTGAGTATATGAGGATATCATCGAGGTAAACCACGACAAATTTTTACAAATACTCCATGAAGATCAAATTCATTAAGAGGGAGAAGGTGGCTGGGGCATTGGTTAGACCGAAGGACATGATGGTGTACTCGTATTGGCCATAACGAGTGACAAAGGCCGTCTTAGGAATGTCCATGTTCCCGATTTTGATTTGATGATAACCTAATCTCAAATCCATCTTGGAGAAGACTACAGATCCAGTGAGTTGATCATACAGATCATTGATCCCGGGGAGCGGACATTTGTTCTTTATCGTGACCATATTAACCGGCCGATAATTGACAACCATCCGGTACGTACCATCCTTCTTATTGACAAAGAGGACAGGACAAGCCCATGTAGAAGAACTAGGACGGATGAAACCTTCCTTCAATGGTTCATCTACTTCAGTCTTAAGCTCAGCTAGCTCTTGGGGAGACATCTTATAGGTTCTTCTAGCAATTGGAGCGGTTCCGATAATAAGGTCTATGACAAACTCTACTTCTCTGTTGGGTGGGACACTTGGCAGTTCTTCTAGAAAGGCATCCGGAAAGTCACGGACCACCGGGTTATTTTCAAGCTCTGGAAGAGGATTGGCATTGAGGGAATAAATCATAACCACTGGAATGTGGGTTTGGACATTGACTATCTGGCCAGAAGGATGGGTAAGATGAATAGACCTAGTGAAACAATCAATTTTGGCATGATGAGATGTCATTCAGTCCATCTCCAAAATGATATTGATGTTTGAAGACTTAATAGCTATCAGAGAAGCAAGGAATACTAAACCATCAACAAGGATTTGATTTCCATGGCTTACTCTAGCAGGTTGCCATCTAGAACTTGGAGTTTGAACTTCCAAAGGAGTTGGCATAATATCAAAATACATATCATGAAATAGGGCATAACTTTCATAAATGAAAGAGTGGGAGGCTCTACAGTCAAATAGAACTGAAGCTGGATGAGAATTGACAAGAAGCGTCTTAAGCACGACATTAGCATCATCTTCAGTTTCTTATGTAGTTACATGGTGCACACATCCACGAGTATGTACCAGTGACCTGGCATTAAACTTCTTGATTTCTGGCTTGCCACGATCAGCAACATTGCTTGAAGAGGATGGAACATTAGCTCGCAAAGGGCATTTCTTTCAATAGTGTCCAGGTTGGCTGCACTGGAAGCATGCCCCATGAATGGGACGTGTATCTGAGTTGAGCATTCGATTGATGAGGTTCTTCTGGGGAACACATGGCATCGACAGGTGAGGCGCCACATAGGATGGCCTTGGTGCAAATCCCGGAGGAAGAGTGGTGTTCAAAATCCATATTCTATGCCTTTGTGATACAGAAACTGAGGGTGACCCAAAATCACAGTTGCGCTTGCGAGATGCCTCATAGGTCATCCTCCCAGTTTCTTCTTGGATGACTTTGTTCACAAGAACCTAGAAGGTAGCAAACTCATGCAAGTTGAGGTCACGACATAGGTCTTGTCAGATTTCGGGCTCCACAAAACCCTTGAGTTTTGAATACAGGGCCGTGTGCAAAGGTTTCCCTGTGGCCTCACACAACCTGGCTCGCTACTCGATGGACACAATGGTGAACTCGTTCAATGACGAGAAAGAAGATGAACATGACAATTTACCTAGGTTCAGGCCGCTCCAAAGGGTAATACCCTACTCCTGCTTTGGTGGATTGCCTCTCGTGGCAGTTTTGGTGGATGAACTAGTACAGTGAGCTTGATCCTCGCGAGGGGGGCTCAAGGTGGGTTCTTGGCTCCCTTCCTTGCGGTGGTGTGTTGTGTGGCTAAGTGTTCGATCAGACCCCCCTTCTCTATGGTGTGGCCTAGCTTCTATATATAGTGGTGGCCCGGGTCCTCTTCCCTTATCACAATGCCGGGAAGAAATCACACAACGACCAATTTTGAAGGGGGACAGGAGTACATCTGTGCCCTGTCCAAAGGAGGTCTTCGCCTGCAAAGTAGTTGTTGATGATGAAGTGGTGGGCTCGGTGATGACATCCGTCCTGCGGGGCTCGTGGTCATGGTCTTGTTGCACCGGAAGGGAAACCTTTGGGTGGCACTTTGGGAACCCGTGTACGTCCTTGCCCCCTTTGCAGTAAAGAGGAAACTGCGCTGCCCTGCGTGCTCGCGCCCGCCTGTCCTTCCTTGCGTCACCCTTGACTCCTGAGGCCGAGCCTTGCATAGAGATTTCCGCCCCTTAGGAGGGGGCCTGAGGAGGCCGATCCTTGTGGGTCTTGATGCCGTTCTTCTTCGCGAGGGCCTTGTCTTGAGTAGTGTCGCGCTAGGCCTCGCCTGGCTGACGAAGTGGGCCATGTCCTAGGCCGCAGACAGGCAGGACTAGGTACCCCCATTCCCAGAACGTCGACAGTAGCCCCCGGGCCCAAGGCGTGCTCGATCTGGCTTCGAAACGAAGCTTTCAGGATGACCCGTAGCGTCGCGGGCCCTTTAACACCTGCAGGCCAGGCTTCACACCTGTCGGACCCAGAGGGGCCTGAGCCCGCCTTTCCTGCGCGCCAGCTCAGCTGTCGTATGGTTTGTTAAATTGCTTGACGCACACAACCAAGTCACCCTTGCTCCTTGTCGATCTCGCCGCCCGTCTTCCCCTATTATGCGGTCCTCACCCTTCCTATCGAGTCCCTACGCGCCCCGCCTCGCCCCCTTTGCCATGGTTTCCAAGAACGAAGAGGGCGAGGGTCTAAGGGCTCCGACCAGTGCATCCGTGCCATTGCCCGCACTAGGACGGTCTTTGGTGGTGAACTTGGAGGGGTGGAGAAGGTTCAGCTGGTGGTCGCTGCCGTCTCGAATGAATGGGGGGCAATTGATCTGGCTAGGCTTGCAACCTCGGTGTGAGCTTGCAGCTTCCACCATCCCTCTTCATTTCCATGCCCTTCTCTCGGGTTGGCTGCCACCATTCTCGGACTTCTTCTCCGTCGTGTTGTCACATTATCTGATCCATGCGCTCCATCTTGACCCTGGATCCCTTGTCCTCGTTTTGGCCTTTGTGTTCTTGTGCGAGGCCTTTGTGAGCATTGTCCCATCCGTGGACCTACTGTGCCCCTTCTTCTCCCTCGATCTGACCTTGAGAGCAGGGGAACAATGTTCTCAGTGTGTGTCCTTGAGAGCGGCCGATTCACTGACCGGAGGGGTGCTTGATGTAGGGCTCTCCCCGGAGGCCGCAGGGTTTCGGCGATAGTGGGTGTATGTCAATGTCATCAAGACCGGTCCTTTCTTCCATCTCCCGCTGTCTCCCGTAGTGACACGCCAAGGGTGGGTGCGCGAGGAGCTCGCTGACCCACGACACGCGCGCGTCTTAGCCAAGCTCGCGAGGCTGTAGGGGGTAGGCATGATGATGGCGATGGTAGTGCGGGAGTTCGTGTGCTGACGAATCGCCCCCCTGCAGCGCCATTCGCGTCCGATGTGGTCCTTCAGGGACCCCCGCGATCCCATGCGAATCCAGGCCTCTTCCCTCTCCCCGGACCTGTTGCGCGAGTTGCTCCGCCTCCTAACCGGTGGTGAGACCGGTGAGCTTCCTCGGATCGGCCTCCCCTTGTACATCTAGAAGGGCCAAGAAGCCCTTGTCCTAAATATGTCGTTTTTGGATGAGTGGGAGCTCCTTCCTCCCGAGAGCGCTGCTCCTCCCGAGGCTGAAATCAGGCACTCTTCACCGGACGTTCCTCTGGTCCTCGCCTTGGGCCAACCTGGAGACAGAGGTGTCCCCCAGCTGACGATTGGGGATGTTGTCCCTACTTCTGAGTGCGCATCACCAATCGTCCGCTCGTCATCCCCTAGCCATTGCCCCAGCCAGAAGAGGAAGGAGCCCACGGGTAGTCACCCCTCGCTGCTTTGTGCGCCGTCGAAGAAGAGGTGGGTCACCTTACACGAGTAAGTGTCAGCATCACCTAGTCTCCTCCCTCGGTGTTCTTCTTCTGAGCTTGACTTTCGCAAGCTTCCCGACGATGACGGAGAAGTAGAGTTGATGTCATCCGCCCCCATGACCGTCGAGCCTCCCGTGGCTTCGCCCTTTGTTGGCCGCGGAACTCTGCTCGCCGCCTCACTCTCGACCGCGCTTTCTTGTTCATAGGGGGGCCCTAGGCGGGAGCCCCCTCCAATCTTCTTCACCCACAGTCTTCGTCTTCCCGAAATGGAGTGGCGTCATCCACTGGTGCCCTTCCTTGGAGATATACCGCACACCATCTTTGGACCCCCTTTGCCCGAGGTCGTGGGGCTTCAAGGGGCATGCTATTCTTCCGGGGTGGCTACAGGGGATCCCCAGCCCCGGGGGAAGCTTCCGGGCCGAGTGGCAGCTCGCACACCTCCCCCCTCCCTTCCTTAAGGGGGGCAGGAGCCCGGCTGGGCCCTCGGGCTCGCGAGCGACCGGGGGTCCGTGCAACGGGGTTTGCTCCAGACTGCGGCGAGGGCGCTGGAACGCCTGGGAGTGCAGCTCGCCCGTAGTGACGTTCACCTACGGACGGAGCGTCAGTGCCTTGCGTAGGGATGGCACCGCCTGGAGGTTGCAGTGAACCTCGGGCGACTGTAGAACGAGTGCGCCCATGTTGAGGCCGGGGAGTCCATTGCTGTGGCGGCGGAGGCCAGCTAGCTCGCCCTTGCCGAAGCTCAGGAAGCTGACTGCCGGCACAAGGCCTCGGAGGAACACCTCGAGGAGCTTCAGGCCTTCAACGATGCCCTCGAAGGGAAGATCCGGGCACGGAGAGGTGCGATTGATGGTGCGGCCCCCGAGCTCCACCCCGTTGGCGTGAATCCCAACGTGCCTCCTGACACGATGGTGACGGAGGCGCTGGAGCAGAGCTTGGAGCAGGAGAGGCTGGAGACGAGGGAGCGCCAGGCGTTGATCACTAAAGAGACCCTTGCCTCTCGCAAGGCGAGGTTCCAGGAGGAGTTCGATGGCAAGGTGGTTGTGGCTTGGCGCTCCCTCGTCCAGGACTATCACGCAAAGCTGCAACTCTAGGAGTCCCGATTCTACGAGCGGCGTGATTCCCTGAAAGGCAAGCTTAAGTACCTCAAGAAGAGGTTAGATCAAGAGGAAGGGCGCCGGCATGCCGCGATGGATGGTCAAGCCACCGCCAAAGCCAAGCTGGCTTTCCTTTACAAACAAGTAAAGGGTGCGGCTTTCCTGGCAAAGAGGACTTCGGATAAGGCAGCCCGGGCTCACCGCCTCCAACATATACGCTCTCGGATGTTCCAGTCTCTAGAAGGGAGGGCCACGTGGGCCTTGGGGGACATCTACAGTGCGAGCGTCTCAAGCCCCTTGGTTCATGACGATGCCTGTTACCTAGGCTTCTTTTCTAGGGTCGTGGAGTACCTTGAGGGAGGCGCGGAGAAGACCCGCATGCTGGTGGAGGAGAAGAGTCATGACCTCCTCGCACAGACGGCCTCGCACGTCTTCAGTCACCTCCTTCGCCTTGACCCACATTTCGACATCGGTGTGGTGCTCGGTCGAGTACCTAAAACGATGTGTGTCGCCCTTGCTGAGCGGGTAAGTAACCATGTAGAATACCTGATAGCGGAGTTTTCCTTTGGTGAAGCCAAAGACTAGGCTGCGGCCGTGTCGCTTGGGGTCGTCGACGTTGGTGATGGCGAGAGCAGTAGGGTCGTATATGTGGCCTAATGGAAACTTTGTATGCACTTTTGAGAATTACCCTTGAACTTACTTTCAAAAGGTGAGGTGTGCTGAGCCGAGCCTCCTTTCTTGCGTGTGCATTGGGTTGGGAGCCATTTTGGCACTCTGCGTCTATAGGCCCTAGTCTTGCTCATTTCCCTACCGCCGTGGCTGCGTCTGGCCAAGGACGCACCCACAGGGCGAGGCCTCGACACCCTTCATGCCGACCGGATCACCGAGGATGGCATCGAGGCTGCCAAGTGGCTATATGGCCGGTAAGGCTCCTAAGGCACGCTCTTCTGGAGCCCTCTTCGACACTCAAGATGCTCTATGTCGGCAGGTCCCAGTCCCTTGCATTTCCCTACCTCCATGGTATACGACCGGATCAGCCAGGATGCAACCACGGGGTGAGGCCCCAACACCCTCGATGCCGGCCGGATTACCAAGGACGGCATCGAGGCTGCCAAGTGGCTTTATGAACGGTAAGGATCCTCAAGCACATTGCTCAGGAGCCCCCTTTAATGCTCGAGCGGCCCCTGCTCTGCTCTGTTGGGTTCTGCCTTAGGAGGCCTAAGCACTACGGCCACCTGAGACTATGCTGTGGTGCCGCACTGCGGTCAGATCTCTCGGCCGGGGGTCGATTGCCCAAAGGTGCGAGCCCCTGAGGCGACAAGAGCTCGCCACCGAGCCCCATGGGGTTTCGTGGTGGTCTCGAGTGCACGGCGCCTTGTGAAACGCCAATCCAAAGAAGAAGGTTGAAGACCGGTAACACAAGAGAAATAAGAGAAAAAGTCCCCGCTCCTTTTCTTCTAATTTTAGAGTTCTGAACTCTTCAAACTTCATTCCAAAAAATGGCAATTCGAACATAGAAAGAAACAGGCAAATGCCACGTCCGGCAACTAGGCTAGTCTTCGTCTTACCCCAACGCTGAGCGTAGGGCATCCATGTTGCATGGGCATAGCCATTGATGGGCAGTGTTGATGTCTCCACCACCGCAGAGCTATGGCTGCCACATTGCATGGGTAGGAAAACCTCCGCGTCCTCGGGGGGCTCCGGGCATACACAACCCGCTCATTATTACGTGAGTGTCATGGGTTGGTGAAGTAGGACCGGCTCAGTAAGGGACCCCGGGCATAGGGGTAGCCCCCCACACCTCAGGGCCTGTACCCGGGCGTCATTGTCATGACGGAGGTGTAACCCCCCGCGCCTCGGGCCGAGTCAGGAAAGGCTCGTCCAGTGCGCGTGAGGTCGGCACCTCGGTCAGTGCCCTAGCGCGCCTCGCGGGGGTGCCTCGTGTTCCCTTGTATGTGCTCGTGGCCTAGACCCCAGGCAGGGCAAGTCGGGCCTGGGGACATGGGCGAGTACAGGATCACCCGCTGGTGACTGAGAGACACCTAGCTCAGAGACATAGGCGTATGTTCCACTCTCTGTTACCAAGCTGGTGTCGCACACCCTGGGGATGGGGAAGCGTGAGCTACCCTTTGTCACTAGGTTGGGATCATCCAGCCTGGAGACATGGGCGTGTGTTCCACCCACCGTCTCCAAGATGGAGCCACTGGTCCCTGGAACGGCGGCAGGTGTCCCCCCTCTGTACCCGGGCAAGTGACCCCCGGTCCCCAAACCCAAATGCCTGCTCACGGCAGCTCCCTGCCAGCAGGGGTGTCCCGTGAGCGTGTTCATGCCGGTCACCCTCACGAAGCTAGTCGCTTGTGCCGCCCTCGTGAGGCTGCATGTGCCATCCCTCGCAAGAACCACTCGTAAAGCCGTGTACGTACCTCCCGCGGCCACGGTAGCCCGTTGTCTTCTCTTCCCGAACACTCATCAACACGGTCGGTGTAGAGTTGCCCGAGCCCCCGGGCACCGGCGTAGCTGAGTCTCCTGTCTTCCTCCCTAGCTCCATGGGAAACGTCAAGGGGCGTGAGGGGGCATGCCCCTGGCATGCCCAGCGCCTCCCATCAATACCCAATGGTGTCCGCGTTCAGCTCCCGCGAATCTAGCACCCTGGGCCAAGCTCCTAGCGGGCGCTGAACGCCGTGGACATCCCGGATGCGCCCATGCGGCCCGAGCGTTGGTTCTGCCGGTTGAACGAGTTCTTGGGCGCGAGCCCCTCCGAGGTACATCGGGGCCTCGCGAGTGGCGGTGGCGTGCCCGAGGGCATACCTGACCTAGGCGTCGCAGCAAGCTCGTGCCGCATGATGGTGCCGCAGCTCGTGCACCATGAGGAGTGCGACGTGCCTGCGTGTCGGGTCATGGCAGGTCTAGAAGGGATGTGGTGCGCCCCTGGCATGGGGGAGAGCTGGGGCGCCGGGGGCTTGCCACGTGGCTGGTGAAGGCGGGAGCCCCCGACGCCCATTAAGGGTCTGGCTGGTGAAAGGACCTGCCAATGGAGAGGCACTGCGAAGCGGTGCTCGGAAGCCCACTGGCGCTGCCCGCACCACGCGAGCAGCTCGGCGCTCGACCCGGGCCCATCGTCCCTTTTCCATGAGCGCGGCGAGCGGGGGCGAGGTGAAGCTCAAGGCAGGCTTCGACACGCCCCCTACCTGGCACGCCAAATGTTGGATTTCGGGCTCCACAAAACCCTTGAGGTTCAAACACGGGGGCATGTGCGAAGGTTTCCCTATGGCCTCACCCAACCTGGCTCGCTACTCGATGGACACAACGGCGAACTCGGTCAATGACAAGGAAGAAGATGAACACGACAGTTTACCCAGGTTCGGGCCGCTACGAAGCGTAATACCCTGCTCCTCCTTTGGTTGATTGCCTCTCGTGGAGGTTTTGGTGGATGAACTAGTAGAGTGATCTTGATCCTCACGATGGGGGCTCAAGGTGTGTTCTTGGCTGCCTGCCTTGCGGTGGTGTGTTGTGTGGCTAAGTGTTCGATCAGATCCCCCTTATCTATGGTGCGACCTAGCTTCTATATACAACGGTGGCCCGGTTCCTCTTCCCTTATCATAATGGCGGGAAAGAATCCCACGACGGCCAATTTTGAAGGGGGATAGGAGTACATCCATGCCCTATCCAAAGGCGGTCTTCGCTTGCAAAGTGGCTGTTGGTGATGCACTGGTGGGCTCAGCGTTGACATCTGTCTTGCAGGGCTCGTGGTTGTGGTCTTGTTGCACCGAAAGGGAACCTTTGGGTGGTGCTTTGGGAACCCGCATACGTCCTTGCTCCCTTTGCACCAAAGAGGAAACTATGTCGCTTGGTGCGTTGGCGCCCGCCTGTCCTTCCTTGTGTTACCCTTGACTCCTGAGGCCGGGACTTGCGTAGAGATCTCCACACCTCAGGAGGGTCTCCTGAGGAGGCCCATCCTTGCCAGTCTTGATGTCGTTCTTCATCGCGAGTCCAGGGTCCTCATGAGGGCCCTGCCTTGAGTAGTGTCTCGCCAAGCCTTACCTGGATGACGAAGTGGGCCATGTCCTGGGCCGCTGGCAGGCAGAACTGGGTACCCCCGTTCCCAGAATACCGACAACTCTCGGACGAGACCTTTCCTGAACCTTGCTTGCTTCTTGTCATCTGTGGATACTTTTTTGTGTGCATAATGCGCAAGGCGTCCAAATTCATAGCTATAGGCATCCACATCCATCTTGCCTTGGGTTAGATTGAAAAACTCTTCTTGCTTACGATCTATCAGGGCCTATGGAATATGATGCTCACAAAAGGCCTCACAGAATTCCTTCCATGAAGTTACTTGGCCGGCAGGTCGCATGGCCTCGAAGTTCTCCCACCATAGGCTGGCAGAACCTTCAAGGTGATATGTGGCATAGGTAACCTTGTCTCCTTTAGCCACATTTGCATAATGCAACTTATTGCTGAAGCTACGGATCCAACCATCTGCATCTAGGCTCAATGGAATGGAGGAAGGTGGGTGGCTGCAATTTTATGAAGTCTCTTATGGATAATAGCTCATTGCACTGATGGGTTGTATTCTGCCCGATGTGCTCCAATAGACGGTTAGTAGCACGCTTGTTCCTCTAAATTTCTAGCATAACCTGTGCCAACGAGGGTTGGTCAGGAGGATCTTCTTCATCCCTACCACCTCCACGGTTCTGACTACGACCAGCAGATCTTTGGTTAACTGGCAACATCCTGAAGGAAACAACTAGGCTTCAGAATCAAGGAAGAACACTAAAACACAATGAATCATAGGAAAACTCGGACAGCATAACGGTTGTACAGGCATGAAATATGAGGCACCCTGCACAAGATTTGGCAGCATACCACTCAACATCATGGTTCAAGGCACAAAGAGAACATAGGCATCACTTCTCACAACTCTGGTAGAACAAGACTTGTAACACGACCATTCTATGAGTCTGTGGTCTAGTAACTCGTCATCCTGGCAGATAGGTAAGAAGCCTAAGCCTTAATCCCCGTAGAAAAGAAGAGAGTGACCCAGAATAGAGTAACTTGAGGAAAGGAGTAAAAGATCCTTACATTCTCTTCCACAATCAATTCCCTTATATAACTAAAGCATTACTAGACTCAACATCGACCAGTTTGGCTTCGTAAACCTATAAAAAGTTTAGCTCTAATACCAATGATGTTGGGACCCCGATCCTAAGCCATAAGAATCTAGCATGTAACACATCACATCACTTTGCAGCGTCATGCATGGTTATCTACACGGCTGCCACCTTACCTGGGCCGAGATCGTTTGTGCCTTTTGTCTCACGTATGTGATTTGCCGCTAGCATTGTCAAAGAACCCGGGTCAACATGACTAGTCATAGAACCAAAGTGGCACATCTGTAGAGGAACATACATACGTAACCCAACAATGCAGGTGTCGGTCATCAGCGTGTGTGGACGAGTCGTAGCAAGATACACGGACTCCATTACGTAGTGAGACATATATTTCATCAACGGCACATAGTCGAGTCGTAGTAGGCTACAAGGACTCCATTACACTGCGAGACATTTCCCCATAGGGACAAACACATCAGAAAAGAAGGATACACACCTCCAATCAATGTGTCCGGAGCAGTAGCAGGCTACCAAGTCTCAGTGGAAGGTGAAAGCACATTTGCTCCCTTGGTGGTTTTGTTAACTAATAACAACATATAAGTCATTGAACTAATGTTTCCACCAAGTATATTTCAGGACAAGTTCAATGATACGGATGGCTAAAGGATTGTGGAATTACCCCCAAGATGCAAGGAAATAGGTTGGCCAAGCTTCAAGCAAGAGGACTCTACATTTTACATTTGTGAGAAATCACTTTGAGTCCATAGGAAAGCCAATACTATTAAAAGGGGTTAAAGTTTTGATGGTGAACAATATGCTCAAACATGCACAAGTGGCAGTCACCAAAACATCCACAAACTCTCCCACCAAAGTCTGTCCTAAGCAAAATATGCAAAATCGGTGCAACCAACATTCCTATCCCGGTGCCACCGATTCTAAACCCTAGAGAGACTCAGCCAAACCCTAACACTTCGGTGCAGCCGACACTGCACTCGGTGCCACCGAGTTGGGTTGCCAAGATTCTGTTATGCAAGTTCTCATTTTCGGTCTGACCGAGAATGGTGAATCAGCGTCATCGAGATTGGTAAATCTGACCATTGGTCAACTTGTCAGTGCAACCAAGAATTGTATATCGGTCCCTCCGAGATTCAAAAGTTGCCACTTTTGGTCATTTCGGTACCACCAAGATTTACACATCGGTGTCACCGAGTCTGGCTTATCGTGTGTAACGGTTGGATTTTTGGGGATGCCTATATATACCCCTTCACCACCACCTACTCGAAAGAGAAGCACTCAGAACTATTCCATACCTATCCTACTCAGGTTTCTGAGAGAGAATCACCTACCCTTGTGTTGAGGTCAAGATCTTCCACTCCAACCATATGGATCTTGATTTCTAGCATCCCCAAGTAGCTTTCCACCAATCCCATCTTTTCTACCAAGCCAAATCTGTGAGAGAGTGATTGTGTGTTGAGTAGTCTATCATCTTGAAGCACAAGAGCAAGGAGTTCATCTTCATTATCGAGCCTATTACCTTTCAGAGGGTGGTGCCTCCTAGATTGGTTAGGTGTTGCTTGGGAGCCTCCTACTTCATGTTGTGGAGTGAACCAAGAAGTTTCTAAGGGAAGGAGATCGCCTACTTCATGAAGATCTACCCATAGTGAGGCTAGTCCTTCGTGGACGGAAGCCGCATGGAATAGTCAAGGTTGCTTCTTTGTGGAACCCTACGTTAGTAGAGACCTCCGTGGATTCTTTCGACCGTTACCCTTCGTGGGTTGAAGAATCCATGAACATGGACGTACGATAGCACCAACTATCGGAACCACGGGAAAAATCATCGTGTCATCACTTGTGTTTGCTTTCCTAACCCTCTCTTCACTTACATGTGTCATGTCTTTACTTTCCGCTGCTACACTCTTAAACATGCATGTGTCGGGTGTTACTTGATATGCTATGAATGCTAAAACTTGCCAAGAACTAAAATTGGGAAAAAGGCAAAACCTTTTTTTGGTAAAGTAGTCCAATCACCCCCTCTAGACCTACTTACGATCCTATAAGTGCTATTAGAGCTTTGGTATCCATTGCATTGGTTTCACAACCTAGGAGAAGTATGGCATCTACTGAGGGAAATATCATCGTAGAGGTCCGTACTTTGATGGCACTAATTTTGCTAGCTGGAATCATAAAATGAAAATGCATTTACTTGGTGATAATCCTACTATTTGGTCTTTTGTTCATGTTGGCTTGCAAGGTGAATTCTTTGCATATGGAAAGGAACCGGATCGTGAAGTGCCTGCGGATAAATTGAAGATGTTGCAACTCAATGCTCAAGCATCACTAGTAGAAAACAGACCTTTCGTCCCAAGCATTAGTCCCGGTCTGGTTACGAGCCGGTACTAAAGACGGTATTAGTCCCGGTTCATGCCGGCTCCAACGGCTAGGAGCAGGGCAACCTTTAGTACCGGCTCGTGAGCAATATTTAGTACTGGTTCGTGTCACGAGCCGATACTAAAGGGGCGTGGCAGGCTTTTGGTCAGACTTGGGCCCCGCGTGCACCTTTAGTACCTGCTGCTGACATCAACCGGTACTAAAGTGCAACCTTTAGTACCGGCTGGTGTCACCAGTCGGTACTAAAGACTTCCTACATATACGGCAATTTTTAGGTTTTATATAATTTCAGTTTCAAAAATACTAGAGGTTTATAAAAGCTTTTAGAGTTTCTTTTTGCTATTAGAGTTTTATAAAAGCTTTTTAGTTGATTCTTTTTGCTATTGAAGAATATTATAGTTCATAAAATAATATTAAATTGATTATTTTTAGTTCATTCTTTTTGCTGGATGCACTTCATGTACAAAACGGACAATATCTTTCGAAGTATCAGGGTTTCGGACGGAAACTCATCTGTTACAAAGGCACTTCATTTTCTTGAATTTATTTGAACTCCAGGTTTTGTGTGTGTTCAAAATGAACCATTCAAAGCCACATCATCAATTTTCAACCCCTTCTGACTTCATTTGTTATTTTTCATGCAGTTATTGATTTTTTTGAGCTAAATGACCCTGAAATTGAAAAGCACTACAGACGAACTCTGAAAAGGTTGAAAGTTGGCATGGTATCATCATTTCACCCACATAGCATGTGCTAAAAAGTTGCGAGGGTTACGACAAAATTTGGATGCACTTCATGTACAAAACGGACAGTCTCTTTCGAAGTATCAGGGTTTCGGACGGAAACTCATCGGTTACAAAAGACATTTCATTTTCTTGAATTTATTTGAACTCCAGGTTTTTTGTGTGTTCAAAATGCACCATTCAAAGCCACATCTTCAATTTTCAACCCCTTCTGACTTCATTTGTTATTTTTCATGCAGTTATTGATTTTTTTTGAGCTAAATGGCCCTGAAATTGAAAAGCACTACAAACAAACTCTGAAAAGGTTGAAAGATGGCATGGTATCATCATTTCACCCACATAGCATGTGCTAAAAAGTTGAGAGGGTTACGGCGAAAGCTGGATGCACTTCGTGTACAAAATAGACAGTCTCTTTCGAAGTATCAGGGTTTTGGACGGAAACTCATCGGTTACAAAAGACATTTCATTTTCTTGAATTTATTTGAACTCCAAGTTTTGTGTGTGTTCAAAATGCACAATTCAAAGCCACATCTTCAATTTTCAACCCCTTCTGACTTCATTTGTTATTTTTCATGCAGTTATTGATTTTTTTGAGCTAAATGGCCCTGAAATTGAAAAGCACTACAAACGAACTCTGAAAAGGTTGAAAGTTGGCATGGTATAATCATTTCACCCACATAGCATGTGCTAAAAAGTTGAGAGGGTTACAGCAAAAGCTGGATGCACTTCGTGTACAAAACGGACAGTCTCTTTCGTTGTATCAGGGTTTCGGACATAAACTCATCTGTTACAAAAAGGCATTTCATTTTGTTGAACTTATTTGAACTCCATGCTTTTTGTGTGTTCAAAATGCACCATTCAAAGCCACATCATCAATTTTCAACCCTTTCCGACTTCATTTGTTATTTTTCATGCAGTTATTGATTTTTTTTGAGCTAAATGACCCTGAAATTGAAAAGCACTATAAATGAACTCTGAAAAGTTTGAAAGTTGGCATGGTATCATCATTTCACCCACATAGTATGTGATAAAGAGTTGAGAGGGTTACGGCAAAAGCTGGATGCACTTCGTGTACAAAACGGACAGTCTCTTTCGAAGTATCAGGGTTTCGGCACATAAACTCATCTGTTACAAAAGGCATTTCATTTTCTTGAACATATTTGAAGTCCAAGCTTTTTGTGTGTTCAAAATGCACCATTCAAAGCCACATCATCAATTTTCAACCCTTTCTAACTTCATTTGGTATTTTTCATGCACTTACTAAATTTTATTGAGCTAAATGACCCTGAAATTGAAAAGCACTACAAATGAACTCTGAAAAGGTTGAAAGTTGGCATGGTATAATAATTTCACCCACATAGCATGTGCTTAAAAGTTGAGAGGGTTACGACAAAAGCTGGATGCACTTCGTGTACAAAACAGACAGTCTCTTTCGAAGTATCAGGGTTTCGGACGGAAACTCGTCGGTTACAAAAGACATTTCATTTTCTTGAATTTATTTGAACTCCAGGTTTTTTGTGTGTTCAAAATGCACCATTGAAAGCCACATAATAAATTTTCAACCCCTTCTGACTTCATTTGTTATTTTTCACGCAATTATTGATTTTTTTAGCTAAATGACCCTCAAATTGAAAAGCACTACAAATGAACTCTGGAAAGGTTGAAAGTTGGCATGGTATCATCATTTCACCCACATAGTATGTGCTAAAAAGTTGAGAGGGTTACGGCAAAAGCTAGATGCACTTCGTGTACAAAACGGATAGTCTCTTTCGAAGTATCAGGGTTTCGGACATAAACTCATCTGTTGCAAAAGGCATTTCATTTTCTTGAACTTATTTGAACTCCAGGATTTTTGTGTGTTCAAATGCACCATTCAAAGCCACATCTTCAATTTTCAAACCTTTCTGACTAAGTCCAGTGTTTCTTAATGGCATGCATGATTTTATTCATGTGGCTGAGGCAAACAAGCAGAATGGTTTCATGTGTTGTCCATGTCGTGACTGTAAGAACGATAGGAATTACTCTACCTCGAAAACCCTTCACTACCACCTACTGAAGTCCGGTTTCATGTTCGGCTATAGCTGTTGGACCAAGCACGGAGAAAGAGGGGTTATAATGGAAGACAATGTAGAAGAAGAGGATGATGACAACTATCCTTTCGCCGATACAACAATGGGGGAAGCTGAAGAAGAGGCATCAGATGAGCCCACTGATGATTTGGGTCGGGTCATTGCTAATGCAAAGAGAAACTGCGAAAATGATAAGGAGAGGTTGAAGTTGAAATGCATGTTAGAGGATCACCGGGGTTAGTTTAATATATCAGAAAAACTAGAGAAAAATTGGGACTCGATTTCACCGGGGTTTACCCGATGAAGTTTTCTCAGATTCTCGAAATCCTAAAAGTAAAAAAAGTTATTTCAAAAAGATGATTTTTTCCTACAAAATCAAAAAAATTAAAAATAATTTTATTTAAAAATAAATAAATGATGTCATATTAGGATTCCTCACATTTTTCTGATAATAATGGATATATTATTTGTTGAATTTCGATTTACAGATTTAAAGATATTAATTATGCCATATGAATTGAATATGTGGCAAAAAATGAATAAAATAATAATATTACTTATTTTATTTTCATAGAAGTTCAATATTTTTTTATTTTAATAATTGTTTGGAATTCAAAAAGTTAAATAATGTGACATCAAGACCTAAGGGTTAATAGGATTGATAGCTTACTATTGTCAAGAAAACAACAAGTGCAGACTTGGAAACAAAGGGTGATAGAACTCGTAAGTTAAGTGTGCTCGGGTTAGAGCAGTGAGAGGATGGGTGACCGGCTAGGAAGTTAGATGATTTGGAGTGAGGGTGATTAGAGATTAAATCGTCAAATAATTCAAAAGCACTGAATAGGGGTGATTAGAGATTAAATTGTCAGATAATTCACAGATTTGAAAATTAGAAAAAAATAAAAAAAATCGAAAAACAAAAAAATATATTTTAAAAACTGGTTGGTAACACTTAGTACCGGTTGGTCTCACCAACCGGTACTAAAGGTCCTCCACCACCAGCCCACGCAGGCAGCCACGTGGTGGGCCTTTAGTACCGGTTGGTATCACCAACCGGTACAAAAGGTCCTCCACCACCAGCCCACGTAGGCAGCCACATGGTGGGCCTTTAGTATCGGTCCATGGGCTAGTCGGTACTAAAGGTCTGGACCTTTAGTCCCGACCCATTAGTACCGGTTGGGGAACCGGTACTAAAGGAACATCCCAACCGGGACTACTGATCGACATTCTACTAGTGATGTGACATTCTCTTCAACTGCCTATGTCCTGAAGAATTCAACAAAATCAGCTGTCTTCAACACGCAAAAGAGATTTGGGATACTTTGGTTGATATGCACGAAGGAACTAAGTCCGTGAGAGAATCCAAGTTAGATGTTCTTCAAGGTCAACTTGACAAGTTCAAGATGAAGGATGGTGAAGGAGTCGCTGAAATGTACTCTAGGTTATCTCTCATCACAAATGAGATTGCCGGCTTAGGAAGTGAAGAAATGACTGAAAATTTCATCATCAAGAAGATACTTTGAGCTTTGGATGAGATATATGACAACGTGTGCACATTGATCCAATTGATGCCCAACCACAAAGATCTCAAACCAACGGAAGTGCTTGGTAGAATTGTTGCTCATGAGATGACACTCAAAGACAACGAAGACCTTCATCACAAGTCTATCAGTGCTTACAAAGCCACAAGTGATGCTCCCGCTACCTCAAGCGACAACCTTGTCACAAATGAAGAGATAAGCCTCATAGTCAAGAAATTCAACAAGTTCTACAAGAATAGAAGCAAAGATCGTAGCTCCAACACAATATATGAAGAGAAGCATTCGTCAAGTCATGACCGAAACTGCTACAACTATGGGAAGCCCGGACACTATTCCAATGAGGGCTCGGCTCCCTACAAACGAAGAGAAGAGTCAGCAAGAAGACAAAGCTCAAGAGACGAAACACCTCGAAGAGAGAGAAGGAGTAGGGATGATCGTTATGAACGAAGACCCTCAAGGAGAAGTAGGGACTCAGAGAAGAAGGACAAGCACACCAAGAGCTACTCAAGAATAAAGCATCAAGCTCATGTTGGTGAATGGGTTTCCGGCTCCGACTCTAACAACCACTCTGAGAGAAGCTATCATTCCAACTTCGACTATAGTCAAGATGATGGTGTTGCCGGAATTGCAACTAGTGACAACCAACTCCTATGATCTATTTGATTCACCAAATGAAGGAGGTGGAATTTGCTTCATGGCTAAAGGCCCCAAGGTATCACACCCCGAATATCTTGATTTCAATAGTGATGAAGATGATTTTCTTTATGATGATGACTTGCTATGTGATAAAACTAGTGATGTTAATCATAATGAACTTGATGTTTCTAATACTAGTCAAGATAAGTTAATTGACGATGATAAGATGAAAATAGAAGAACTAACTAAAGAACTCAACACTCTTAATTTAGCTCATGAATCTTCTCTTGAAGATCATAGAGAGCTCGTAAGAACTCATGAGAAGCTATGCTTTGAGAAGCTTAATTGGGAGCAAGAACATGAATTTCTTAAAGCTATCAATGACGATCTCCGAAAGAAGACTTCATCTTATATTGCGAAACGAATACTATTGTCTACATTAATGCCACAAGTCAAATCTAAGCAAACTAGTAACAAAGGAAAGAAAGGATCTTCATCTAGTAGCAACAATAAAAATGCTAAACACAATGATGTTTCTCCTAGTAGTTCTATTGATTCCACTAATGATGATTCTCTTAGCCAAGTTACACTTGAGCAAGAAAATGCTTTATTGAAAGGAACTATAGAGAAAGGTATCTACAAGAGTCTTGAATGGTACAAATAATTTGATGAGATTGTACGCAAGCATGGAGGATACCAGAAGAATCGCGGTGTTGACTACTTCAATGCTAATGGAGTTGAATGGGAAGAAGGTCAATATCCCGAACCCAAGTTTGTTCCTCAAAAGGAGAAGTATGAAAATACTCTTCCCAAGGGGACAAACACTCAAGATTACCTTCCACCAAAAGACACCAAGCTCAAGGGCAAGAACAAGCTCCAGGAGGACTTTGACTCTTATGAAGTAGAACCACAAGCTTTGGTGAAGTGGGTTCCCAAGGATACTACAAGCTCAAATTCTACAAGTGCTACTTCAACACCAAGTAACCCCATCAACTTGATGTGGGTTCCCAATAACAAGAACTAGAGAGTTCTTGAGGGGTGACTCCGCCAATGAAATTCACTCACATTCATTATTGGCAAGATCTATTTGCAATCAACATCAATCCTATGCAATAGATCAAGGAGTCACACATTCCCTCAAAGGTAAGAAAGGGAAAAGGTATTCAACAAATCAATGGGCATCATTGCATATTATTTGCACTCCATGTCCATAGATATCCTTGTATTTGTCTCTTATGTGTTGGGACTAACCCATGTAGGTGAGAAGAGTAAGGAAACAACAAGGATGCTCCCAACACTTGGTGATCTTCATCAACCTTGAGCATCCACCACTACCTCACCAACATGAAGTCTTCATCTACAAAACCCAAGGTTAGTTTATCCCTCTTATGGGGGGATGTCACATCAAGGGGGGGCTTTAGTCTAAGACTTGAGTTAAAGCATCTCTTAGTATGTGACAACATTAAATGCTTTATGTAAAAGTGGTAACCCCGCTTGTGCTTAAACAATGAGTATGACCTATGATCAAGTACTCTTACTTGGCTCCTAAGTCAAATACTCATATATAGATGAATTTGTCATCGCCCAAGTGCTAGTTACATGCTAGAGTGTTTGTGCATGTTTGCCATGATTTCATTTGACATCTTGTTGTGTGAGAATGTTTGTCTGCATTTATTTTCTCATTCGACTACATCCAATTGTTGCTATTTGGATTTTGATTTATATTTTGCCAATTGGATATACAAGAATGCCTAGGACCACTTCTTTAGCTATCTATGCTTTCTCACCTCATACTCTTTCCATGCTACATCACAAAATTTGAACAAGTGCTTTTCGATCCCTGTGTGTGTGGAGCACTCAAAGTTCTATATCGACAAGGACTGACCATTAAAACCACCCAAGTGCATCTCGGTGGAACCAACCACAAAATCTCGGTCTCATCGAATGCCTAGGGTTGATCTGGTTTTCAATGTCGGTACCACCGATTCCATTTTCTCGGTTACACCGAGTTTCCCTATCAACTGACAGTTGAGGAACTCGGTGACACCAAAAAGTTAGAATCGGTGTCACCGATAGTGGTGGGTATATAAGCTATGGACCCCTACGCTTTGAAATTCAATCTCATTCGACACACCTCAGAACCCTAAGCTTCCGCCCATGAGACCCCTGGTCGTCGCCCTTGTCTCCCTGTGCTCCTCCGCTGCTGGGAATCGCCGTCGCCGATGAAAACCTCTCCCTCATCGCCGTCGTAGAGGATCCGTGCCAAGCTAGGGTATGGGTTCGATCTCTGTTGTGCTCCTTGTCCAATTATTGCGCATTAGATTCATGTCTATCATTGATACACCCTTTGCACATATACCTATCCACTCAAAACTCCAAAGTCTAGCGAATAATGAAGTTTCTAGGGTTTTGTCGTCCGCTCGATAAATCTTGGTGGAACCGAATAGTCATATCGGTCTCACCGATGTGATTTTCTGTGTGGCTAAGAACTAACTCGACGGAACCGAGTTCCTCTTTTCGATCCGACCGAAAAGGGAGCCAAGGTTCGGTTAGAGAGTCAATCAATCTTGGCCCCATCGAAAAATTTGTTTCAGTTGTACTGATATTTATTTGACAGAATGCAAAAAATCTTGAAATTCATTGTTCAAATTTCAAAAACCAGCCTCATTTTTTGATGATTCATCTACTTCTGCTCTCCTATACTCTATTCACAGGGTCAGTATGTCAGGCTCAGAGGACAGTCAGAATTTGGCAGAGCAGGGAGTTGACATGAGTTCTGGCACAAGCCCAGAGGCCAGTTCTTTTTCAGATCCAGGCACCCCTAGCTCTCATGGGTTGCGCAATGCTGCCACTAGGACTAGGAAGAAGCTAAAATCTGATGAAGAAGATTCAAATTTCATTCCTGAGGAGATTCTTTCCAAGAAGCAAGAAAAGGCTGCCAAGAAGTCAGCAACTGAAGCTACTCCTTCCAGAAGAGTTGTTCGCAAAGTATATGCACCTTCTTCATCTATGAGAGCACCTGAGAGTGCTAGAGCCATAATGACTATAGATCCCCCAAGGAAGTCTTTGCCTAAGAAGGCAGGGGAGAAGCAGTCCAGGAAAAGGAATGTCCATGTGATTGGCATGCCTACCTCTATGTATGATGATCCAGAGGAGGAGGCTGGTGCTGCTGCCAAGGAAGAGGAGGAAGAACATGTTCAGAAAGCCCCTCCCAAGAAGAAAGCCAAGAAGCTGATGGCTAATGCTATCCCAAAGAATGGCACTTCCAAGAGCACCAAGCCTACTTCCAAGAAAGCTGATGCACAGAAGTCCAAGAGGACTACCAGAGACATTCCAGCTTCTGAGAAGAACAAGGGGACTGCCTCTAGACCTGAAGATGATGATGACTTGACTACTTTGATGAAGCTCATACCACATCTTCCGGTACATGATGCCAGCCACTTAGTAGCCGAAGACATGAAGAAGAGGAAAGACTCAATATTGAGAGCCTGGAGAGCCGTAGATCCTTATGCTCAGAGGAGGAAAACTGTTGTTGACTATAGGTTCTACACAAGAGAGCAACATGATTTTATGAGACAGTGTTGGTTGACAAGAGCCTAGCCGTTAGCGACATGAGATATGTCGATTGGAAGTTCATTAAGGATAATGTGGACTACTTCCCAAGTGTCCAAGATAACTTCCATTGCATTGGTCTGGATAAGTTCATTGGCAGAGAGCTTACTGCATGGAACGATGAGATGATCATGCAATTCTACTCCACTGCTCATTTCTATGGAGATGGTACAATTGTATGGATGACTGAAGGTGCAAGGTGATCTATTTGATTCACAAACTCCTATGATCTATTTGATTCACCAAATGAAGGAGGTGGAAGTTGCTTCATGGCTAAAGGCCCCAAGGCATCACACCCCGAATATCTTGATTTCAATAGTGATGAAGATGATTTGCTTTATGATGATGACATGCTATGTGATAAAACTAGTGATGTTAATCATAATGAACTTGATGTTTCTAATACTAGTCAAGATAAGTTAATTGACGATGATAAGATGAAAATAGAAGAACTAACTAAAGAACTCAACACTCTTAAGTTAGCTCATGAAATTACTTCACATTTGTTGGCCAAGCTTCAAGCAAGAGGACTCTACATTTTACATTTGTGAGAAATCACTTTGAGTCCATAGGAAAGCCAATACTATTAAAAGGGGTTAAAGTTTTGATGGTGAATAATATGCTCAAACATGCACAAGTGACAGTCACCAAAACATCCACAAACTCTCCCACCAAAGTCTGTCCTAAGAAAAATATGCAAAATCGGTGCAACCAACATTCCTATCACGGTGCCACCGATTCTAAACCCTAGACAGACTCAGCAAAACCCTAAACTTCGGTGCAGCCGACACTGCACTCGGTTCTACCAAGTTGGGTTGCCAAGATTCAGTTACGCAAGTTCTCATTTTCGGCCCGACTTAGAATGGTGAATCGGCGTCACCGAGATTGGTAAATCTGACTGTTGGTCACCTTGTAGGTGCAACCGAGAATTGTACATCGGTACCTCCGAGATTCAAAAGTTGCCACTTTTGGTCACTTCGGTACCACCAAGATTTACACATCGGTGTCACCGAGTCTGCCTTATTGTGTCTAACAGTTCGATATTTGGGGATGCCTATATATACCCCTTCACCACCACCTACTCGAAAGAGAAGCACTCAGAACTATTCCATACCTATCCTACTCAGTTTTCTGAGAGATAACCACCTACCATTGTGTTGAGGTCAAGATCTTCCACTCCAACCATATGGATCTTGATTTCTAGCCTTCCCATGTTGCTTTCCACCAATCCCATCTCTTCTACCAAGACAAATCTGTGAGAGAGTGATTGTGTGTTGAGGAGTCTATCATCTTGAAGCACAAGAGCAAGGAGTTCATCGTCATTATCGAGCCTATTACCTTTTGGAGGGTGGTGCCTCCTAGATTGGTTAGGTGTTGCTTGGGAGCCTCCTACTCCGTGTTGTGGAGTGAACCAAGAGGTTTGTAAGGGCAAGGAGATCGCCTACTTCGTGAAGATCTACCCATAGTGAGGCCAGTCCTTCATGGATGGAAGCCCCATGGAATAGTCAAGGTTGCTTTTTTGTGGAACCCTCGATGGGTAGAGCCCTCCGTGGACTCTCGCGACCGTTACCTTCTGTGGGTTGAAGACTCCATGAACGTGGACGTACGATAGCACCACCTACCAGAACCACAGGAGAAATCATCGTGTCATCACTTGTGTTTGCTTTCCTAACCCTCTCTTTACTTACATGTGTAATGTCTTTACTTTCCGCTGCTACACTCTTAGACATGCATGTGTAGGGTGTTACTTTATATGCTATAAATGCTAAAACTTGCCAAGAACTAAAATTGGGAAAAGGGCAAAACCTTTTTTTGGTCATGTAGTCTAATCACCCCCCCCTCTAGACCTACTTACGATCCTACAGAAGCACAAAGAGGCATTTACCTGTAAGGAAGGCTACCATAGGCACACAACTAGGTGTTGAATCCCACACATACCAATGCATTTCAAACATACACACAATATGCACGATATGTGTAGATACACCATGGCATCACAACAAAACTCTACAACATAGCATTTATTTAGAAGGCTCTGAAGAGCCAACATAGTATAATGTTAGAAGAAGAGGGGGTCACATGACCCAATATTTAGAGCATACAAACAACAAGCAGAAGTTACATGTCTGGGTACAGACATCTAATAAAAGCGGCCGGAACAGCCTGAAAAGCTACAACGACCCTACCAAAGGAGCTAGAATCCTGTCTAAGTTCCCATGCTATTCCGTCGATGTCAATGTCAAGAAGAAACGTAAAGTGAACAACATCTATCTCTGCAAAAATGTAAATAAGCAACAATGACTGCGAAGGTACTCAACAAGTCTTACATCAGAACTATCTACTTATGCATCATGTATCAATGAACGGGGTTGTGGGGTTTATGGCAGAATGCCAGCTTTGACCTTTGGCTAAGCTAGACTACAATATGTATTCAATGTATCATTCCTCTCTCGTCTCCCTACAAGAGAGCATACATGAGTCCACATGTACACCACATCAATACACTTACTATGGATCCTCTCTCGTCTTCCTACAAGAAGGCCATCCATAGCACTCACACTTATCTGAATCATTTTAGAGTAGTTATCTATGAACAATACAAGTCTCCAAGTAGTCCATATTCGCGGACGCGACTATTCGAATAGATAGTTTACCCTGTAGGGGTGTACTTCGTCAGACATGCTCCCGCCACTTCTCGACATGTGCATGTTAGAAGGCACCTCGACAACCTTCAACCGGAAGCCCAACAAGGGAGTCGGCCATAGATGTTAACCTTCAACGACTCTAGCCCAAGGCAGTCGCCTAACTGAGTTGGTTACCACAATCTTGAATTCGGCCGTGTTTCACGATTTGGACTCAGAAGTTGTGTACAGGGCCCTAAGCCGGTCCCGGTTGGGTCGTTCAATCACTTCGCAGGCCCGGCCACATCCTATCAACGTTTCAAACTAGTGCGACTCCTGAGGAGAAAACATGGTTGGTTAATAGGCTAAGAGAGCTGGAGTTATCGGATCCTAATGTGCGGTAGTAGCTAGTCTTGGAACACAAACACAAAACTCAGTTCCTTGGAGCGGCTTCAATGAGAGAACCCACCATGTACTCCTACATGTCCTCTCATTTCTACCTTTACCAAAACAGGTTCAACAATTAACCCTCGTTATCAAGACACATCCATTTCACTCCGGTTCATCACGCAGACGAATCTATCGGATTTCGGGCTCCCCAAAACCCTTAAGGTTTGAAAACAGGGGCGTGTGCAAAGATCCCCTGCAGCCTCGCCTGACCTAGCTCGCTACTCGATGAAAACAACAAAGAACTTGCATGATGACTCCTTGTGGTCGGGTGAGTGGTGGAGTTTGTCGATCTAGTCGGGGTTGGGCCCCTCTCTACGGTGCAACCTATGCTCTATATATAGCCATGGCCCGGGTCCTCTTCCCTTATCACAATGGCGGGAAGGGATCCCACAACGGCCAATTTAAAAGGGGGACAGGGGTCGATGCTCGCCCTGCCCAAAGGCGGTCTTCGTCGGCAAAGTAGCTGCCGATAGCACAGGGTCAGGCTCAGCGATGACATCCGCCCTGCAGGGCGGGTGGTTGTGGTCTTCTTGCACCGGAATGGAAACCTTTGGGGGTGCTTTGGGAACCCGCGTACGCCCTTGCTCCCTTTGCACCAAAGGGGAAACTACGCCGCCTGGCGCCCTGATCCATGAGGGCACACAATGGTGTGCCCGGTGCCTATAAAGATAGCGCATGGCCTTCCACTTCCGGGATGACCTCGTCTTGAGAGTGACCACTTCACTCTCGCCACTGGTAATGCGGGCTCCCTGCTAGCACCGACCATAGTAATCAACAAAGCCTCATCCCATAAGGAGAATCGTGGTCGCACATGTAAGGCTGGGACATTCAACAAATCTTAAAACTCTCCGGTTTCAAAAACACGCACTCACTTCCTTCGGTGCTCCACTTCTTTCTCAAGTGGTCACCCAAATCATCATCATCTCCCTCGGGCATTAGTGGCACCCGATGGGGTTTTCAAAAAGTCTTTGAAATCATTGCCTTATTTCCATCACCATCCATAATCCCGATCCCACTTGTGTAGCATCTACTAGCATCCTATCTACTCCCACCCGCATAACCCTCAGAAGGTGTTAAGGTTATGCATGATGCAAGTGTCAATAGCAAAAGTATAGGAAGCAACCCACCGAAGTGGTCACTACTCCACATGCTCAAATATAACGAAAGTAAAGTGCTATATGACATGCAATAAAATGGTCTCTTAACATGGTCAAAGGGTTGCTTTCCTGGCTAAACAAAGTCTTCGGGGTCTTCAAAGTCTTCGGTTCCAACTTCCTCGTCAATAGCGCAATCTATCGTCATGATAAATAGCGATAATAATAAGCATCACACAAAAATAGAGCACACAAAGCTACTATTAAAAATGCTACCCTATTCTCATAAATACTAAAAACTATAATAAAAATATTTGTCTAAGGTTTTGCTGTGAAAATATTTTTAAACTATTTAAACAAAGGCAAAAATATGCCGAAACAGGTTTTAAATTAGATCAGTGCATAATAAGTTTTCAACATTTTTCTCAAATGTCACTATTAAATTCTAAGGAATATTCTAGGATTTGTGGAGTTGAAATTATCTCAATAGGACAACTATTTTGTCCTGGGTGATTTTTGGAGTTTTGAGAAAAAAAGAAAAAGAAAAGTGGCTCAAGAGAATGGGCCAAAAGGAGCTGTCCGTGTCGGCCTAGCCGGCGGAGCCGACCTGCGCGAGCCTGGCGCGCGCGCGCTGCTTCAAACCTGACTAGTGGGACAGGCTGGTCAGCGAGAGAGAGATGCAGGGGACCAAGGGAGGATGAAAAGCGGGGCCCACTTGTCATCACCTTCCTCGGGCCAGGGAAGGGTACGAGGGCTTACCGGCGGCTATAGGGCATGGGGAAGCGAATGGAGGGCACCATCGTGCTCAAGGGCTCGCCGCCAGTCGAGTGGTGGAGGAGGGGGACACTGGGAGGCTCCTGTTCGCCGGCGATGAGAAAGTCTGGTGTGGTTCCTCGGGAAGGGGATGCTCCAGTCGCCCTATGCATCAAACGGAGGCGGAGATGGAAGGAAACAGGTCAGGAGGAAGCAAGGGTTCCAGATCGAGGGTAAACGAGGGCAGAGGAGGTTAGCAACTTCGCAAAAACCGATGGCCCAAAGCGGCGATGCTCGGCTCGATCTTGAGCACAGAGGGAGGGAGAGGAGCTGGGGCTTGGCCAGGCGTCGAATGGGTAGGGAAGGGAACCAGGGGAGAGGAGAGGGGCTTAGGGGAGGCCCTTTTTATAGGGGAGAAGCGGCCCACCGCACTATGGTGCTCCGACAAGGGTGAAATGCCCGCTCGAGGGCACGGGGGAGGGAGAGAGCATGCCTGGGGTGTTCCTAGGCATGGTCCACATCCAGGGGCAGGGAGAGAGAGTGGAGGTAGGCCCTAGCGCCCGCGCGTGTGAGCTCATGCGTTGTCCGGCTCAAGTGGCGTCGGGCACGCGCGACCAGGGGTGAGAGAGAGCCAGGAAGGAGGGGGCGATGCCTTGTAGGGTTGCAGACATAGAGGGCATCTCGAGGGACAGCTTCCCCCATCCCAAAGTTGTCGGGGGCCCTCGGGATGCTCCTGCTAAAGTGCGGGTATGCACTGTAGCATGCTCTAGAGCATGCCATGGCATGCTTGCATGCTCTCGATGCATCCTCCCATGTCCCTTAGCTCCTGGATGATGTGTAGATGCTCTAGGAGCCAGAAGACTCCAACCGTTACACACAATAAGTCAAACTCGGTGACACACAAGTGTAAAACTCAGTGGCACCAGTGACAAAAAGTGGCAACTTTTGAATCTCGGATGGACCGATATATAACTCTCGGTTGCACCGACAAGGTGACCAATGGTCAGAATTACCAAACTCGGTGATGCCAATTCACCATTCTAGGTCAGACCGAAAATGAGAATTTGCATAACAGGAAGTTGGCAACCCAACTCGGTGGCATCGAGTGCAGTATCGGCTGCACCGAAGTGTTAGGGTTTGGCTGAGTCTGTCTAGGGTTTGGAACTCGATGGCAACGGGATGGGAAAGTTGGTTGCACCAATTTGTCATGTTTGGCTTAGGACAGACTTTGGTGGGAGAGTATGTGGATGTTTTGGTGACTGTCACTTGTGCACGTTTGAGCATATTGTTCACCATCAAAACTTTACCCCCTTTTAATAGTATTGGCATTCCTATAGTCTCAAAGTGATTTCTCACAAATGTGAAATGTAGAGTCCTCTTGCTTGAAGCTTGGCCAACCTATTTCCTTGAATCTTGGGGTAATTCCAAAGTCCTTTAGCCATTCCCATCATTGAACTTTTCCTGAAATATACTTGGTGAAGATATTAGTTCAATGACTTATATGTTGCTATTAATTACCAAAACCACCAAGGGAGCAAATGTGCTTTCAATCTCCCCCTTTTTGGTAATTGATGACAACATATAGATCAAAGCTTCGATAAAGATAAAATCATGGAATATAATCATCGCTTTGAGAAGTATGTGATAAGCAAGAGCTCCCCTAAATTTGTGCATTATTTTAAATTTGCGTTTGAATGTAAATGCACAATCGATTAGGTACATGGGTCACATGTGATAGGTCACATACCACTTGGTGGTGTGCGAGAGTAATTGGAATGAATATCATAGCACAACAAATCAATAAAATATGAATGATCATCACATAAGCATTTAAAATGATAGGAAATAGTAGCATCACACATTAAAGTGGATGATCAAACATCATTGAGCGTGTATCACAAGCAAGACAAAAGAGTATCACGGCAACAAAAAGCAACTGTTTTGAAAAAGCAGCAAACACCAAATGCTCTCTCTCTCTCGAACCCTAATGATCTATATACACTTCTCCCCCTTTGGCAACAAGTTACCAAAAAGTTCAAAGGTATCTATCTAAGCATTCTTTTTTTGAGCTGTAATCAGTAGGAGAGGCTCCTACTGCTTTAGATTAATTAAACCATTTTACAATTTACATGTTGTGGGTTGACCGGATGGTCTCCCCACTGTCTAACCATAACAAGAGACTGAGTGGGAGGCAAAATGTGGAAGCTCTGGATGCAACCAGAGGAATTACAATGCTAGAGCTACTAGTGTTAAATAGTCCCAAAACTTGGGATCAACCCTGTGCTTCAACCAGAGAAGGTCTTCTTTTGATCTATCCTTCCAGGTAGAATATTGTGGTGGAATGTGCATGAAGATAAAGTTATTTCTTTCTTTCCATATATTCCAAGCAACAATTCCCACCAATTCAAAGAACAGTTGACCTGTGAAGGTTAGCTTAGCCTGCTGAATGGCAGAAATGGTAGATGTATCTGAATTCCAGGTAATACCCACTCTGCTCCAACAATGAACACTAAAAGGACACTCGAAGATAAGATGCTCAATCGTTTCCTCACACCCCGCCGTGTAGAGCACACATGAATAAATATTACCAATATTGAAATGTCTCCTTTTGAGCATGTTTCTCTTGTTCAACTGATCAGCTAGGAGAAGCCACATGAAAACCTTCAGCTTCATGTGCAATTTAGATGACCAGATCCATAAGAAGGGAGCAGGAGCTGCTATCGATGCATGACAATGCATATAAAAATTGTTGGAAGAGAAACTGCTGTCCTAGATATATGTCCATGAATCAGATACCGATGAATTGTCTGCAGGGAATGGACTGAGATTTAGCAGAGTTTGGAATTCATCATGAGCCTCAGGAGACGGTGGTAAATGAAACTTAGAAATGGATCTGCTTCCTGGAAGAACCTGTGAACCGAGTTATCTTCCTCGATGGCAAATGAGAATAGGCATTGGAGTGAGTTGCTAAGCAAATCCTCAGTCCAACTATCATGCCATAGAGATATATTCTTGCCAGTACCAACAGAGGGTAAAGAAATACCTCAAAATATGGGCATAATCTTGATGAGCTGTCTCCACCAGAATGAACCAATCATGGGCTTTGCATGTGGGATCGAGTCACCATAGTATGAATCCCATATTAGCTATACCCATGGAAGACTTGCCTTATTATAGAACTTGTCCAAGAATTTGAATAGGAGGGCTTGATTCTGAATTTTAATGTTTATGACCCCAAGACCTCCATGCTTCTTCGGACAACACACTCTATTCCATGCAACCAAGGAGTTACAGGATTCTCCTTGTTTAGTTTTCTTTGTCCAAATGCATCTTCTTCTTATTTTGTCAAAGTACTCTAGAAACTTGGGGGTAACTTTAGAGTACACATGGCATGATTGATCATGGAAGTGACAAGAGAGTTGACCAGGGTGATTCTTGATGCATGACAAAGAGGATAGAACGTGCTAGAAAGTCTTCTTTCAACCCTGTCCACCAATGGCATCAGATCAGTCATAGTTGGTTTAGTTGTGCCTAGAGGTAAGCCCAAATAGGTAAATGGAAGCTTCCCAATTGTGCATCCAAGAATGGTGGCCAGGGATTCAGATTTTGCAGTCTTAATGTTCAAAGGGATCAAGCAGGACTTATGAAAGTTTATGTTCAGTCCAGTTGAAGTTGCAAACTGCAGGAGTATATTCTTGAGGTGTGCAATCTGATGCTCACAGGCTGGCATGATCAACAACGTGTCATCCGCATACTGAATAATTGGAAAATCACCTTGCCTTGGGATGGGAAGAGAGAGCCTCCCTTCCGAAAATTCTTTATTAATGATACACTACAACAATTCTGTTGCCAGACAAAAAGAAGAGGGGAGAATGGGTCTCCTTGGCGAACACCCCTTTTGCAATGGAAGGATTTCCCAGGGATGCCATTTAGCAAAACAGACGAGTGGCTAGAAGAGAGAATAAGCTTTACCAAAGTAATCCAGCGGTCATCAAAACCCGGACGTTGCAGCATTAAGATAATTAAATCATGCTCAAGCATATCAAACGCTTTCTCAAAGTCCATTTTGATAATAACTATCTCCCTTTTTGATTGAACACATTGATGGATGTATTCAAAAGACCATGCTATACAATCCTAGATCGACCTCCCTTTGATGAAACCATATTGATTTTTGTGAATAAGCAAAAGAATCACCTTCTGAAGACGGCCCGCTAATAGCTTTGTCAGTATTTTCATGCGGCAATTGAGTAGAGAGATTGGACGATAATCATTAACTATAGTTGGGGCCAGTTTCTTTGGAATAAGTGTGACCAAAGAAGCATTGAGACTGTCTAAGGAGATATTACTTGACCAGAATTGATTACAGAGCTCATAAAAATCGTGCTTGATGATCTCCCAACAGTTCTTGAGAAAGCAACCATGAATCCATCCGGTCCAGGTGCCTTGTCCAAAGGCAGTTTACGGACCACCTCATCAATTTCTTTTTGGCTGAAGGGGACAGAAGACTCTCAAGATCCAGGTTTGCTGCAACTAATTGATCCATATTAAACTGAACATCAATGGGGATAGAGGATCCCAACCTGTCACTAAAAGCATGGTAAATTGCTTCTGCCTTGCTGATGTGGTCTTCCAACACCACTCCACTTGGAAGTGTGATCGTTGCAATCGTATTTATTCGGTGCTGCTCTATTGCCATCCGATGCAAAAACTTGGTAGGCCCATCACCAAATTTGATACACTGTACCGTGCATCTCATACGCCAGTATTGCTGCTTATAAGTTAAAAGCCGGATGATGTGAGCTTTAAGAATTTTCCTGAAGTTCCATTCATGAACAGCAAGTTGACGCTCATTCTCAATACTAACAAGAAACAACAATGTTTGATTGGATTTTTCAATGAGCCGAGAGAGGTTGGAGATGGATTTACTCCAACATTTCAAGGCACCTCTAAGCGACTTTAGCTTCTCACTAATCTTTCTCGCAGGGTCAGTATATTTGGTAGCAGCATTCCAAGAAAGTTTGACCACGTCCATGAATCCTGGGTGACCGATCCAATAATTTTCAAACCTAAACATGTGAGATCGAGGTATGCATGTTTGGATTGAAATGAGAAAGGGTACATGATCTGAAACCGGCCTCACCAAGGGTTTAGCAGTTGTAATTGGGAATTTAGATGTCTAGTGATTAGAAGTAAGAACCCAGTCTAACTGCTCGAGTAATGGCTGATCTTGCATATTACTCCAAGTAAAAGATATACCTTGCAAAGTGATTTCCACAAGAGATAGCACACGAATAATATCACTGAATAAAATCGTATCCAAGACATCACCGCCAGAACGATTCCTGTTATCTGGTGATCTCAAAAAATTAAAATCACCAAGTAAAATCCAATCCTCCTGTGAGCCAATGTTAAGATCGTATAAACAGGAGACAAAATCCAACCTAGGCGTGCCCAAGCAAGGACCAGAAATGTTCACAAGAGTCCAAGTATCCGCGGATAGAACCGAGTGAAAGGAGATCACAATTGCCCATTGATGCATAGAGATCACATTACCAGTAAAAACAGCACTATTCCATATTACTATGAGCCCACCTGAATTACCCAGAGAGGGTACAAACGCAAACTGATCAAAGCGACGAGGGCAAAATTTCCGTAGGAAGGAGTGGTCAAAGTGTTCGCGCTTAGTTTCCTGAAGACAGATAACCGAGCAACCACTACTGTCAATATGCGATCGCAGCGAAGATTGTTTATCATTCGAACCAATGCCACGGATATTCCAGCATAAAACGTTCCACGGCCTAAATTGATTGTTCATAAGCAAAAGAGGATTAAAACAACTAAGCAGAGTAATATTCAGACAAGTTCAGAGCAGAACAACCACAAACTTTGACAGCAAAATAGCAAAATGCGAACAAGGATTGGCATATTAAGCACAATCCTCGTCTACCACCGTAGCGAGCAACTTCTCCCTGGAGATCTCCGATGCAGGGATACCACATTCCTCCATGCCAATCTTTTGAAGAGCCTCGATGGATACAATCTTCGGTGGGTTGCAGGGGGCGGTAGTCGACCCGGGTGCAGGGTTAGCCACATGCATGTTTACTTTGGGAATGATGAGTGTCTTGCGAGGTCGTGCATCAGAAGTTATTGGCACTTTAAATCCCCTATACATGTTTGAACGGGGGCTGTGACGAACCTCAGATGAGACAAGAGGAGTTGTCAGTCTCCCTCTCCTCTTTTTAGAGCCAGTAACGCCAATGGGAGGATCCGAACATGCAGCCAGAGAGGAACTATCCTCCACCTTGACAGAGTAGCAATCTTCAGCAGAAAGCATAGTGGATACACCCTCTATATCTGTCTCAGTAGATCCAGGCATGGAGGTGAAAGCAACAGTGTCATCATCAACCATGGGTAGGCAAGGAGAATCATCAAAGCAAAGCTTACACGCCACTTTCCTAATCTCTACCTTGGGATGGGAATGAAACCCTGTCCTGCTCTTGCTTCCAATTTGATAAGAGAGAAGGGGATAACCGGAAGCTTGGGGTTCTTGAAACCAAAAGAACTGGATAGCCCAAGGAACGATTTGACCATCGACGAAGCAATCTGAAACTGCACTTCTATTGCTGGATGTGACAGTTGGTCTGGAATCAGACAACAGTTAACCTGCATCCGAGAGGATTCTGCCGAAGCCACAATGTCAATACTGCTAGCAGAAGCAAATGAATTAGCCTTTGAACCCATCGTCTCGAGATAAGCCGAAAAGGGACTGTCGAGAACATTGTTCTCAGGAGCAATGCCATTAGAAAAGAGGACACCTTGATCACGAAGTACATCTTGGAAATTGATCGGTCCTCTGGCTGGCAATCGAAGCAGAGTCCTGAGAGCATTGGGAGCATGATGAACTGCTGGATTGCCGCCAGCAGCCCCTCCTTGGGGTACCACCCCATTACGCTGCAGCCACGCTTGCAATCTGACCTGGAAGGTTTGCTCCGCAGTTGTGTGCGGACCGAGCAGCGGATGAGCATCTCCATTCGGAGGGAAAGGATCCTCACCCTCCAACGGCACATCATCAACAAATATATTTCCTTCATCTGATCTAAGAATGATCACTGGCACTGTCCAAGACCTGCGCTGCCCACCCATCTGTCTCATCACAAAGTCTTTTGGGATCAAAGCAGGACTCATGATCCAAACTCTAACTAAAACTCCCGAGAGAGGCTCCCTAGGACTAAACCAATTGATTAGTTTGACAAATTGTGATACTGCCTTGTCAACCCAGAAATTTGTCTGATAATCCAATGGGAAGGCCAGAAAGAGAACCCAGGTATATCTCCCCAGCAATGGCATACGCATATTTATCCCTTCATCATGTGGCACAAAAGTAACCTCTATGTCCTCATAGATCAAATAAGTTTTCCCTACTGTGGCATCTCGAATCGGCAGAGTACGCATACTAAACAAACCAAGACCAAGGGGGGAGTCATCATAAAATCTAACAGAGAATCCATCGTGGTTAAGCATACCAGCAATCTCCGCTCTAGCTTCTCCCCATAGCTGAACCGAAATCGCTCTACTCGTCTCCGCAATGAGCGCAGTGTCGTTGTTCAACGGAGTATGGCCGGACAAAGCCAACTCCGCCCGCCCCTTCCGATCGACGGGGCCATGATCCACCATCATGCCATGGGGCAGAAAGGCGAAGGGATTGACAGGGAAGTTGGCCATGACGGAGTTGGCAAGGGTTTTGGCGGAGTTGAGGAGGGGAGAAAAGCAGCTTTCTCGAGAAGACAAACTGAGAGCGGCGGACGAGGGTTTTGTTGAGAGAGTACTAGTCTTTATAATCCAGAGCGTGTGCCTCCTCGAGAATCGCAACTCCTTGCATCCCACAATTGAATGACCGTATCTAGCGCAATATTGACAACGCGGCGTGAGACGACACTTGAGAGAATGATGGCCCACGGCCAGACATCTGACGCAAGAGAAGTCGTTGACCGAGGGGCCACTAGTCATAGACTCCAACAAGGAAGTAGCCTGGCAGCCATTATCAATAGAGGAGCACATACGTCGAACGTGACCAATCTAAAAACAATTTAAACAGCGATAACCCTGTTGGCAGTTCCGGGAAATATGGCCAAACTCCAAGCAATGCGTGCATGCCCAAACATACTTGTTCACAAAATCCATAATTCCGTTAGTGGAATAACCAGCCTACAACAGATCCTTGACGTGATCCAACGTAAAAATCTCAGTGAAGTTAAGGTCCGGTTGGAGAATTCCCTTCTGAAAAGTCTGAGGCCTAAAACCCAGGGGATCTGGTGCCGTGTAATTCGAGGACATGCAGAATTTGAAATTACCAATGCAAATCGGCTAAGAAAAAATTCTAGATCCGATGAACATAGAACAGATTTTTGAATCGGTGACGATTGGAATGAGACGTCCAATAAATCCTTCTGATTGAATTTTGAAGCCCAATTCACTGCGGTGGGATGAAGATCATTCAAACCTTGGAACAACTCTGAGACTGGTCTCATGTTACGCATTTTGCGATGAGTACCATTCAGCAAATGGTATGGCACATCGCGCATGTAACGTTGAATAGAATGCTTTCGAGTAGCCGGTTTAGACCAAGAGTTATCACGATCATAAGTCTCATTGCCATAGAAGATGATATTAGAGAAAAACTCAAATGAGAAGGAGAACGCCAGGCACTTAAACCCTCGTAGGGAACGAACAAAATGCCCAACTCTATTGGATGCCACAGAAAATCTGAACTGGTGATCAGAGAGAGCAATAACGCGGAATTTCTTAATGTTGCCACCCAAGCACGAACAAAGAGCCATGGACACCGAATCGGCATCCAAGAGGAAGGACCAGGAGTGGAAAGAAACCACCAAGAAGAACTCCGAATGGGCAAGAGATCCATCAAAGTGAACTGGAGATTTGAACCGATGACGCACCTGAGCAGCCACCCGCTTGCCATGGGAGAAATCCCAATCGATAATTGAATCCATCCTAGCAATCCATGGGAGGCCATTGAGGCCAGCCAAGGGAGGAAGGTGGAAGGCAGGTGGGAGGGGGGGAGGGGGGGAGGGGGAAGCCATCGTCAGGAACCAGTAATTGTTTAGGGGTTCATCTTCATATGAGTCAATGTCCTCTTGAAGCTTGTTCTTGCCCTTGAGCTTGTGGTCTTGTGGTGGAAGATCATCTTCAATGAAGGAGTCGATGAAGGAGTCGAGACCAAGACGTCGGCGAGGATCTCTGCAGATGTCGTCGAAGGAGCTGGAGTAGACACTCGTGGAAAAGGAGCTGATGGAGCAGGAGCTGTGCTGACAGTAGCAGGAGCTGATGAAGAGGGCCTTGACTCTAGAGCAGGCACTATAGTTGATCTAGCATAAGTATAGAGCTGGGTGCCCGGCCTCAGAGGTGATCCTTCCTCATCAACATCATCATCAGAAGAAGAAGATGTAGAAGAGACCCGGGGAATGTGCATGGAGTCAACTTCCTTCTGGAGCTCTATCACTGTCTTGGACAATTTGTCCACCTTGTCACCAAGCACCTTGATCCTCATCTCGAAGATCCTCACAAGGCTGTTCTGGTTCTCTAAAATCCATTTGATATCCTTTTGCATGCCTTGGATGGCTGTGATCAGAAGATCCATTTGCTTGTTCCTGGATCTGGCAAATTTTGACTGTCCTCTGAGCCTGACATTCTGACCCTGTGAATAGGGTATAGGATAGCAGAAGAAGATGAGTCATCACAAACTGAGGCTGGTTTTTGAAATTTGAGGAATGAATTTTCAAAAGTTTTGCAATTTGTCAAATAGATATCGGTGCAGCCGAAAAGAAATTTTTGATAGGGCCGAGACAGACTAACTCTTTAATAGGAATTTGGCAGCCTTTTCGGTCGGACCGAAAAGAGCAACTCGGTTCCACCGAGTCAGTTCTCAACCACACGAAAAAGCATATCGGTGAGACCGATATTTTTGTTTTGGTTTCACCGAGATGTATCGGGCAGAGGGCAAAACCCTAGAAAATCCATTTGACGCGAGATTTTGGAGTTTTAAGTGGATGGAAACATGTGCAAAGGGTGCAATGATGATAATCAAGAATCTAATGTGCGAGAATCGGATGGGGAGTGCACTAGAGATTGAATCCGTACCCTAGCTTGGCGTGGATCCTCTACAGCGGCGACGAGGGAGTAGATTTCGTCGGCGACGACGATTCCCAACGGCGGAGGAGCACGGGGAGACAAAGGTGATGACCATGGGTCCTTGGAGAGGCATCTTAGGGTTTTGGAGCGCAACGTATGAGATACAAATTTCAAAGCATCGGGGTCTAGCTTTATATACCCACCATTGTCGGTGACACCGATTCTAAGTTTTCGATGTCACTGAGTGCCTCAATTATCAGCTGGCAAGGACACTCGGTGTAACCGAGAAAATAGAATCGATGGTACCGAGATTGAAAAACCAGATCAACTCTATGCATGCGGTGAGACCAAGATTTTGGTGTTGGTTACAACGAGATGCACTTTGGAGGTTTTAATGGTCAGTCCTTGTCGATATGGAACACCGAGTGCTCCACACACAGAGGGGTCGAAAAGCACTTGTTAAAATTTTGTGATGATGCATGAATAGAGTATGAGGTGAGAAATCATAGATAGCTAAAGAAGTGGTCATGTGCATTCTTGTATATCCAATTGGCACAAGATAAATCAAAAGAAAAATAACAACAATTGGATATCCTCAAACGAGAAAATAAATGCAGACCAACATGCTCAAACAATAATATGTCAAATGAAAACATGGCAAGCATGCACAAACACTTGGGCGATTACAAAGTCATCTATATATGAGTATTTGACTTAGGATCCAAGTACGAGTACTTTATCATAGGTCATACTCACCGTTTAAGCACAAGTGGGGTTACCACTTTTACATAAAGCATTTAATGTTTCTCACATTCTATGAGATGCTTTGACTCAAGTATTAGAGTAAAGCTCCCCCTTGATGTGACATCCCCCCCCCACAAAAGGGATAAACTAACCTTGGGTGTTGTCGATGAAGACTTCATGTTGGTGAGGTAGTGATGGATGCTCAAGGTTTATGAAGATCACCAAGAGTTGGGAGCATCCTTGTTGTTTGCTTACTCTTCTCACCTAAATGGGTTAGTCCCAACACACAAGAGACAAATACAAGGATATCTATGGACATGGAGTGCAAAGCAAATGTAATGATGTCCATTGATTTGTTGAATACCTTGTCCCTTGCTTACCTTTGAGGGAATGTGTGAATCCTTGATCTATTACATATGTTCGATGTTGATTGCAAATAGATCTTGCCAATAATGAACGTGAGTGAATTTAATTGGCGGATTCACCCCTCAAGAACTCTCTAGTTCTTCTTCTTGGGAACCCACATAAAGGTTATGGGGATCCTTGGTGTTGAAGTAGCACTTGTATAAGTTGCGCTTGTAGTAGCCTTGGGAACCCACTTCACCAAAGCTTGGGATTTGTCTTCATAAGAGTCAAAGTCCTCTTGAAACTTGTTCTTGCCCTTCAGCTTGGTGTATTGTGGTGGAAGGTCATCTTGAGTGTTTGTCTCCTTGGGAAGAGTATTTTCATACTTCTCCTTTTGAGGAACAAACTTGGGTTTGGAATATTGACCTTCTTCCCGTTCAACTACATTACCATTGAAGTAGCCAACACCACGATTCTTCATATCCTCCGTGCTTGCGTACAATCTCATCAAATTGTTTGTACCCTTCAAGACTCTTGTAGATACCTTTCTCTATAACACCTTTCAATAAGGCATTTTCTTGCTCAAGTGTAATTTGGATAAGAGAATCATCATTAGTGGAATTAATAGAACTACTAGGAGCAACATCATTGGGTTTAGCATTTTTATTGTTGCTACTAGATGAAGAACCTTTCTTTCCTTTGTTACTAGTTTGCTTAGATTTGACTTGTGGCATGAATGTAGACAAGAGTACTCGTTTGGCGATATAAGATTAAGTCTTCTTTCGAAGATCTTCATTGATACCTTTAAGAAATTCATGTTATTGCTCCAAATTGAGCTTCTCAAAGCATAGCTTCTCATGAGTTCTTACCAGCTCTCTATGATCTTCAAGAGTATACTCATGAGCTAACTTAAGAGTGTTGAGTTCATTAGTTAGTTCTTATATTTTCATCTTATCATCCTCAATTAACTTATCTTGACTAGCATGAGTAATATCATGTTCATTATGATTAACATCACTAGTTTTATCACATAGCAAGTCATCATCGTAAAGCAAATCATCTTCATCACTATCGAAATCAAGATATTCAGGGTGTGATACCTTGGGGTCTTTAGACATGAAGCAACTTCCACCTCCTTCATTTGGTGAGTCAACTATATATTAGGAGTTGGTTGTCACCGGTGCAATTCCGGCAACACCAACATCTTGACTATAGTCGGAGTTGGAATGATAGCTTCTCTCGGAGTGGTTGTCAGAGTCGGAGCCTGAAACCCATTCACCAACATGAGCTTGATACTTCCTTCTTGAGTAGCTCTTGGTGTGCTTGTCCTTCTTCTCCGGGTCCCTACTTCTCCTTGAGGGTCTTCGTTCATAACGATCATCCCTACTCCTTCTATCTCTTCAAGGTGATTCATATCTTGAGCTTCGTCTTCTTGGTGACTCTTCTCTTCGTTTGTAGGGAGCCGAGCACTCATTGGAGTAGTGTTCGGGCTTCCCACAATTGTAGCAGTTCCAATCACGACTTGACGAACGCTTATCTTCATATCTTGAGTAGAGATCCGATCTTTGCTTCTATTCTTATAGAACTTGTTGAATTTCCTTACCTTGAGGCTTATATCTTCATTTGTGACCACGTTGTCTCTTGAGGTAGCGGGAGCATCACTTGTGGCTTTGTAAGCACCGCTAGACTTGTGATGAAGGTCTTCCTTATCTTTGAGTGTCATCTCCTGAGCAAGAATTCTACCAATCGCTTCCGTTGGTTTGAGATCTTTGTAGTTGGGCATCATTTGGATCAATGTGCACATGGTGTCATATCTCTCATCCAAAGCTCGAAGTATCTTCTTGATGATGAACTTGTGAGTCATTTCTTCGCTTACTAAGCCGGCAATCTCATTGTTGATGAGAGCTAGGCTAGAGTACATTTCAGCGACTCCTTCACCATCCTTCATCTTGAACTTGTCAAGTTCACCTTGAAGAACATCTAACTTGGATTCTCTCTCGGACTCGGTTCCTTCGTGCATATCAACAAAAGTATCCCAAATCTCTTTTGTGTCTTCAAGACGGCTGATTTTGTTGAATTCTTCAGGACATACGCAGTTGAAGATAATGTCACATGATTGAGCATTTAGTTGCAACATCTTCAATTCATCCGCATATGCTTCATGATCCGGTTCCTTTCCGTCCGCAAAGAATTCACCTTGCAAGCCAACACGAACAACAACCCAAATGACAGGATTATGACCAAGCAAATGCATTTTCATTTTATGCTTCCAACTAGCAAAATTAGTGCCATCAAAGTATGGACCTCTACCGTGATAATTTCCCTCACTAGATGCCATACTTCTCCTAGGTTGTGAAACAAATGCAATGGAAACCAAAGCTCTGATACCACTTGTAGGATCAAAAGTAGGTCTAGAGGGGGGGTGATTAAACTACTTGACCAAATAAAAGTTTTAGCATTCATAATATATCAAGTAACACCCTACACATGCATGTCTAAGAGTGTAGCAGCGGAAAATAGGACATTGCACATATAAGTAAAGAGAGGGTTAGGAATACAAACACAAGTGATGACACGATGATTTTTCCCGTGGTTCCGATAGGTAGTGCTATCGTACGTCCATGTTCATGGAGTCTTCAACCCACGGAGGGTAATGGTCGCGAGAGTCCATGGAGGGCTCTACCCACGAAGGGTTCCACGAAGAGGAAACCTTGACTATTCCATGCGGCTTCTGTCCATGAAGGACTAGCCTCACTATGGGTAGATGTTCACAAAGTAGGTGTTGGAAATATGCCCTAGAGGCAATAAATAAAGTGTTTATTATTGTATTTCCTTGTTCATGATAATCGTTTAATATCCATGCTATAATTGTATTAATTGGAAACATGGATACATGTGTGGATACATAGACAAACACAATGTCCCTAGTATGCCTCTAGTGAACTAGCTCGTTGATTGAAGGATGGTTAAGGTTTCCTAGCCATGGACATGAGATGTCATTTGATAACGGGATCACATCATTAGGAGAATGATGTGATGGACAAGACCCAAACTACAAGCATAGCTTATGATCGTGTCAGTTTATTGCTACTGTTTTCTGCATGTCAAGTATATGTTCCTATGACCATGAGATCATGCAACTCATAGATATTGGAGGAGTACCTTGTGTGTATCAAATGTCGCAACGTAACTGGGTGACTATAAAGGTGCTCTACAGGTGTCTCCGAGGGTGTCTGTTGAGTTGGCATGGATCAAGACTGGGTTTTGTTACTCTATGTGACGGAGAGGTATCTTAGGGCCCACTCGGTAATACAACATTACAATAAGCCTTGCAAGCAATGTGACTAACTGTTGGTCACGGAATATTGTATTACGGAATGAGTAAAGAGACTTGCCAGTAATGAGGTTGAACTTGGTATGGAGATACCGACGATCGAATCTCGGGCAAGTAACATACCGAAGAACAAAGGGAACATCATACGGGATTAACTGAATCCTTGACATAGAGGTTCGACCGATAAAGATCTTCGTAGAATATGTAGGAACCAATGTGGACATCCGGGTCCCGCCATTGGTTATTAACCGTAGAGGTGTCTCGGTCATGTCTACATAGTTCGAACCCGCAGGGTCTGCACACTTAAGGTTTGGTGACGTTTCGGTAGTATAGAGTTACGTATGGTGGTGACCGAAGTTTGTTCGGAGTCCCTAATGAGATCCTGGACGTCACGAGGAGCTCCGGAATAGTCCGGAGGTAAAGATTCATATATAGGAAGTCCTGTTTTGGTCGCCGGAAAAGTTCCGAGCTTATCGGTAGTGTACCGGGAGACCTCCGGGAGGGGTATTTCGACCCAAGAGGCTTCATGGGCTGTGGGAGAGTGAATATCAGCCCTTAGTGGGCTGGTGGAAACTCCCACACAAGGCCCATGTGGCTGGAGAAGAAAACCCAAAAGGAAAAAGGTGGAAAAAGGCAAAAAGAAAAAAAAGGATGAATCGTAATCCTACCAGGAGTGGAGGTGGACTCCTCCTCTCCTAGTTCGGCTGAAGCCTAGGAGGCTTGGAGGCCAATCTGCCTCCTCTCCTCCTCTCCTCCTATATATACTGGTGGTATTGAGGGTTTTTGCACTAGATTTTCAGCCACATGCTACCCGTTCCTCCAGTGCATAGTTTCTCCTCTAGATCGGTTTTCTACAGTGCTTAGGCGAAGCCCTGCCGGAATTGCTCCACCACCATCGCCGGAGCGCCGTCAGGCTGCCGGAGAACTCTTCTTACTCTCCACTCCTTCTTGCTGGATCAAGATGGTGAAGATCGTCATCAAGCTGTACGTGTGCTAAACGCGGAGGTGCCGTCCGTTCGATGCTAGATCGGAAGGATCATGATCAAGTTCGTGAGACGGATCATGATCAATTTCGTGGGACAGATCATGATTGGATCACGGGACGCACGGCGATTTGGATCGCGAAGACGTTCGACTACACCAACCGCGTTTCTTAACGCTTCCCGCTTAGCGATCTACAAGGGTATGTAGATCCACTCTCCCTCTCATAGATGCTCATCACCATGGATAGATCTTCGTGTGCGTAGGAAATTTTTTGTTTCCCATGCAATGTTCCCCAATAGTGGCATCATGATCTAGGTCTATGTGTAGATGAGATCTCGAGTAGAACACAAAAGGTGTGTGGGCGTTGATGCTTAGATTGCTTCCTTCCTTGGTCGGATTTTGGTTCAGCGGTATTGTGAGATGAAGTGGCCCGGACCAACATTACTCGTACGCTTACGAGAGACCGGTTCCCTCGACGCAACTTGTTGCCTAGATGGCTTGCGGGTGGTAGTTTCTCTCACTTTAGTTGGATCGGATTCGACAAAGGCGGTCCTTGAGAAGGTTAAAAAGCAAATTATGTATCACCGTTGTGGTTTATGCATAAGTGAGATACGTTCTTGCTAGAAACCCGTAGCAGCCACGTAAAACATGCAACAATAGTTAGAGGACGTCTAACTTGTTTTTGCAGGGTATGTTGTGATGTGATATGGCCAATTACATGATGTGATATATGTGATGTATGAGATGATCATGTGATGTATATATATTCATGACTTGCATGTCGATGAGTACGGCAACCGGCAGGAGCCATAGGGTTGTCTTTAATTATTGTATGACCTGCGTGTCAATCATTAAGCGCTATGTAATGCTTTACTTTATCGCTAAACGATAGAAATAGTAGTAGAAGCATGCAGGGCGTGACAACCTCGATGGTGACACGTTGATGGAGATCAAGATGATGGAGATCATGGTGTCGTGCCGGTGACGATGAAGATAATGCCGGTGCTTTCAAGATGGAGATCTAAAGCACAAGTTCATGGCCATATCATGTCACTTATGAATTGCATGTGATGTTAATCCTTTTATGCACCTTGTTATGCTTAGTACGATGGTACCATTATAAGGTGATCCCTCACTTAAATTTCAAGATAAAATTGTGTTCTCCCCTAGTGTGCACCATTGTGACAGTTCGTCGTGTTGAGACACCACGTGATGATCGGGTGTGATAGACTCTACGTTCACATACAACGGGTGCAAGCCAATGTTGCACGCGCAGAACACTCGGGTTAAACTTGACGAGCCTAGCATGTACAGACATGGCCTCGGAACACAAGAGACCGAAAGGTCGAACATGAGTCATATAGTAGATATGATCAACATAATGATGTTCACCATTGAAGCCACCTCAACTCACGTGATGATCGGACTTGAGTTGGTGGATTTCGATCATGTGACACTCAGATGACCTGAGGGATGTCAATTTGAGTGGGAGCTTTAGTAATTTGATTAACTAAACTCATTATCTTGAACAATAGTCTAAGTGAACTTTGCATATTTATGTTGTAGATCGATGGCTCGCGCAGTAGCACCCCTGAATTTTAGTGCGTTCCTAGAGAAAGCTAAACTGAAAGATGATGGAAGTAACTTTGTTGACTGGGCCCGTAATCTGAGGATTATCCTCACGGCTTCCTAGAAATCCTATGTCCTTGATGCACCGCTTAGTGACCAACCGGAAGACATGACCTCCGAAGACGTTAAAAACGCTTGGGAGGCACGTACTGGAGATTACTCAATAGTTCAGTGTGCAATATTGTATGGCTTAGAACCGGGACTTCAAAGACGTTTTGAACGTCATGGAGCATATGAGATGTTCCAGGAGTTGAAGTTTATCTTTCAGAAGAACGCCCGGATCGAGAGGTATGAAACCACCAATAAGTTCTATGCTTGCAAGATGGAGGAGAATGGGTCTATCAGTGAACATATACTCAGAATGTCTGGGTTTTCAACTCGTCTAGCGGAGTTGGGAATTGCCCTTCCGCCAGAGGCGATCACTGACAGAGTTCTTCAATCACTACCACCTAGTTACAAGAGCTTTGTGATGAACTATAACATGCACGGGATGAACAAGTCAGTCGCCGAGCTGTTTGCGATGCTAAAAGTCGCTGAGTCTGAAATCCAGAAAGAACATCAAGTGTTGATGGTCAATAAAACCACTAGTTTCAAGAAAAATGGCAAAGTCAAGGGCAAGGGCAACAAGGGTAAAACCAAGAAGGATGGCAAAGCAGTTGCTACTCCTGCAAAGAAGCCCAAGCATGGACCCAAGCCAGAAACTGAGTGCTTTCATTGCAAAGGAACTGGTCACTGGAAGCGGAACTACCCCAAGTACCTGGCTGACAAGAAGGCGGCCAATGACAAACAAGGTATATATGATATACATGTTATTGATGTGTACCTTACTAGCTCTCATAGTAGTGCCTGGGTATTTGATACCGGTTCGGTTGCTCACATTTGCAATTTAAAGCAGGAACTACGGAATAAACGAAGGCTCGCAAAGGACGAAGTGACGATGCGCGTGGGAAATGGTTCCAAGGTTGATGTGATCGCCGTCGGCATGCTCTCTCTTCGATTACCATCGGGATTAGTGATGAACCTGAATAATTGTTATTTAGTGCCTGTGTTAAGCATGAACATTATATCTGGATCTTGTTTATTGCGAGATGGTTACTCATTTAAATCAGAGAATAAAGGTTGTTCTGTTTATATGAGTAATATCTTTTATGGTCATGCACCCAATGTTAGGGGTTTATTCATATTGAATCTTGATAGTGATGACACACATGTTCATAACATTGATGCCAAAAGATGTAGAATTGATAATGATAGTACCACTTTCATGTGGCACTGCCGTTTAGGTCATATTGGTGTAAAACGCATGAGGAAGCTCCATGCTGATGGACTTTTGGAGTCACTTGATTTTGAATCACTTGACACATGTGAACCATGCCTCATGGGCAAGATGACTAAAACGTCGTTCTCTGGAACAATGGAACGGGCGAGTGACTTATTGGAAATCATACACACTGATGTGTGCGGTCCAATGAATGTTACAGCGGGTGGTGGATATCGTTATTCTCTCACCTTCACTAATGACTTAAGTAGATATGGGTATATTTACTTAATGAAACACAAGTCTGAAACATTTGAAAAGTTCAAGCAATTTCAGAGTGAAGTTGAGAATCATCGTAACAAGAAGATTAAGTTCCTGTGATCTGATCGAGGAGGTGAATATCTGAGTTATGAGTTTGGCAGTCACTTAAGACAGTGTGGAATTGTTTCACAGTTGACAGTGTTGGGGAACGTCGCATGGGAAACAAAAAATTTCCTACGCACACGCAAACCTATCCATGGTGATGAGCATCTACGAGAGGGAGAGTGGATCTACATACCCTTGTAGATCGCTAAGCGGGAAGCGTTAAGAAACACGGTTGGTGTAGTCGAACTTCTTCGCGATCCAAATCGCCGAGCGTCCCGCGATCTCATCACGATCCGTCCCACGATCCAATCACGATCCGTCCCGCGAACACATCACGATCCGTCCCACGAACTCATCACGATCCGTCTCACGATCCTGATCACGATCTGTCCCGCGAACTCATCACGATCCATTCCGTGATCTCATCACGAACCATCTCGCGATCTCGATCACGGTCCTTCCGATCTAGCACCGAACGGACGGCACCTCTGCGTTCAGCACACATGCAGCTTGATGATGATCTCCACCGTCTTGATCCAGCAAGAGAAGGTGGAGAGGAGGGAGAGTTCACCGGCAGCGTGATGGCGCTCCGGTGATGGTGGTGTAGCAATTCCGGCAGGGCTTCGCCTAAGCACTGCAGAAAACCAATCTATAGGAGCATCGGTGGAACGGGTAGCACGTGGTCGTAAGTTGTGTCCCGTGTGCTAGCCCTGCCCCTCTATTTATATGTTGAGCCCTGGGGTCTAAACTTGGAGCAAAAACCTCTACAAGGTCGATTTTGCCTGCACAAGGTCGGTTTGGCCCGCAAGAAAAGAGTCTAACTCGGATCCCTGCAGTCCCGCGCACAAGCGGTAGTACCGCTTCACGAGCGGTAGTACCGCTTCACGAGCGGTAGTACCGCTTGAGCGGTAGTACTGCTTCACAAGCGGTAGTACTGCTTGAGTGGTAGTATCGCTTCACAAGCGGTAGTACTGCCTTACTGCTTAAGGCAGCAACAAAACTTCCTTTTGCCCTTTCCAATACCTCATGGGTTTTACCCCATTGGTCCATATAAAGTGTTGCTGTACCCGAACACTTCGGTAAACATCCGGAACCCCTTCCGGTTAATTCCGAAACTCTTCCAGAGATCAAAACACTATTATCACATATATCAATCTTTATCTCCAGACTCTTCCGGAGATCCTCGTCATGTCCTGGATCGTATCCGAGACTCCGAACATCCTTCGGTCACCACCATATATAACTCTATACTACCGAAACGTCACCAAACCTTAAGTGTGCAGACCCTGCGAGTTCGAGAACTATGTAGACATGACCGAGACACCTCTACGGCCAATAACCAATGGCGGGACCTGGACTTCCACATTTGGTTCCTACATATTCTATGAAGATCTATCGGTCTAACCTCTATGTCAAGGATTCAGTTAATCCCGTATAAAGTTCCCTTTGTTCTTGGGTATGTTACTTGCCCGAGATTCGATCGTCGGTAACTCCATACCTAGTTCAATCTCGTTACCGGCAAGTCTCTTTACTTGTTCCGTAATACAAGATCCCGCAACTAACAATTAGTCACATTGCTTGCAAGGCTTATTGTGATGTTGCATTACCGAGTGGGCCCTGAGATACCTCTCCGTCACACGGAGTAACAAATCCCAGTCTCGATCCATGCCAACTCAACAGACACCATCGGAGATACCTGTAGAGCACCTTTATAGTCACCCAGTTACGTTGCGACATTTGATACACACAAGGCACTCCTCCGATATCTGTGAGTTGCATGATCTCATGGTCATAGGAACATATACTTGACATGCGGAAAACAGTAGCAATAAACTGACACGATCATATGCTATGTTTATAGTTTGGGTCTTGTCCATCACATCATTCTCCTAATGATGTGACCCCGTTATCAAATGACATCTCATGTCCATGGCTAGGAAACTTAACCATCTTTTGATCAACGAGCTAGTCTATTAGAGGCATACTAGGGACATGGTTTTGTCTATGTATCCACACATGCATCTAAGTCTCCGATCAATACAATTATAGCATGGATAATAAGCGATTATCATGAACAAGGAAATATGATAATAACTAATTTATTATTGCCTCTAGGGCATATTTCCAATAGTCTCCCACTTGCACTAGAGTCAATAATCTAGTTCACATCACCATGTGATTCGCATTGTTATGAATCTAACACCCAACGAGTTCTGGGGCTCGATCATGCTTTGCATGTGAGAGAGGTCTTTTATAGTCAACGGATCTGCAATATTCAGATCCGTGTGTACTTTGCAAATCTCTATGTCAAACCGTAAACAATGCTACCACACTCCACTTGGTACTGCTTCCAAATGGCTGCTCCACTATATGTATCCAGATTGTTACTACTAGTCATCCGGATTGGTGCTAAAGCCTGCATCGACGTAACTCTTTACGACGAACTCTTTATCACCTCCATAATCGAGAAACATCTCCTCAGTCTTTTAGTTACTAAGGATAATCTTGACCGCTGTCCAGTGATCCACTCCTGGTTCACTCTTGTACCCCCTGACGAACTCATGCCAAGGCACACGCATGTGCGGTACACAGCATGGCATATTGTATAGAGCCTATGGCTAAGGCATAGGGGACGACGTTCGTCCTTTCTCTTTCTTCTGCCGTTGTCGAGCTTTGAGTCTCACTCAACTTCACACCTTACAAATCAGACGAGAACTCTTTCTCTGACTGATCCATTCTGAACTCCTTCAAAATCTTGTCAAGGTATGTACTCATTGAAAGTCTCATCAAGCATCTTGATCTATCTCTATAGATCTTGATGCTCAACAATTAGGTAGTTTTATCCAGGTCTTCCTTTGAAAATCACTTTTCAAACAACCATTTATGCTTTCTAGAAATTCTACATTATTTTCGATCAACAATATGTCATCCACATATACTAATCAGAAATTCTATAGTGCTCCCACTCACTTTATTGTAAATACAAGTTTCTCATAAAATTTGTATAAACCTCAAAACTTTGATCACCTCATCAAAGCGTATATTCCGACTCCGAGATGCTTGCTTCAGTCCATAGAAGGATCACTGAAGCTTGCACACCTTTTAGCATCCTTAGGACTAACAAAACCTTCTGGTTGTATCACATACAACCTTCCCTCAAGTAAACCGTTTAAGGAAACGATGTTTTGACATCCATCTGCCAGATTTCATAATTGAAAATGCAGCAACTGCTAACATAATTCCAACAGACTTTAGCATCGCTACGAGTGAGAAAGTCTCATCGCAGTCAACTCCTTGAACTTGTCACAAACATCTTTGCAACAAGTCGAGCTTTAGAAATGGTGACATTTACCACCAGTGTATGTCTTCATTTTAAAGATCCATTTATACTCAACGACCTGTCGTCCAACGAGCAACTCTACCAAAGTCTATACTTGGTTTTCATACATGGATCCTATCTCGGATTTCATGGCCTCTAACCATTTGTCGGAATCCGGGCCCATCACCGCTTCTCCATAGCTCGTAGGTTCATCGCTGTCCAACAACATGACCTCCAAGACAGGGTTGTCGTACTACTTAGGAGCAGTACACATCCTTGTCGACCTATGATGTTCAATAGTAACTTGATCCTGAAGCTTCATGATCATCATCATTAACTTCCTTTTCAACTAACGTAGGCTTCACAGAAACATCTTTCTGCGCTGCGCTACTCTCTGGTTAAACAAAGGTTTAACAACCTCATCAAGTTCTACCTTCCCCCCACTCAATTCTTTCAAGAGAAACATTTCCTCGAGAAAGGATCCGTTTAAGCAACAAATACTTTGTACTTGGATCTGAGATAGAAGGTTCACCCAACTGATCTTAGGGTATTCTATGAATATGCATTTGTCCGCCTTGGATTCGACCTGATTAGGTGAAAACATTTTCCACACAAGTGTCACAGCGCCAAATATTGAGAAATGACAGCTTAGGTTTCTATCAAACCATAATTCACACGGTGTCATCTCAACAAATTTAGATGGTGCCCTATTTAAAGTGAATGTAGTTGTCTCTAATGCATAACCCCAAAATTATAGTAGTAAAATGATAAGAGACATCATAGCACGCACCATGTCCAATAGAGCATGACCATGATGTTCGGACACACCATCACACTATGGTGTTCCAGGTGGCGTTTTAGTTGTGAAACAAATTTCACATTGTCTTAAGTTGTATGCCAAACTCGTAACTCAGATATTTACCTCCACGATCATATCGTAGTCATTTTTATCTTCTTGTCACAATGATCTTAAACTTCACTCTGAATTTGCTTGAACCTTTCAAACGATTCAGACTTGTGTTTCATTAAGTAGATATACACTATATCTACTCAAATCATCAGTGAAGGTAAGAAAATAACGATATCCACTTCACGCTACAAGACTCACTAGATTGCATACATCAACATGTATCATTTCCAGTGAATCACTTGCCCGCTCCATCCAACGGGGTTTTTAGTCATCTTGCCCAAGAGGCATGGTTCGCATGTCTCAACCGATTCGAAATCGAATGAGTCCAAAGATCCATCAGCATGGAGTTTCTTCATGCGCTTTATACCAATATGACATTTAGCGGCAGTGCCACAAGTATGTGGTACTATCTTTATTAACTTTGTATCTTTTGACATCAATGTTATGAACATGTGTATTACTACGATCAAGATTTCAACAAACCATTCTCACTGGGTGCATGACCATTGAAGGTATTATTCATGTAAACAGAATAACCATTATTCTCTAACTTAAATGAATAACCGTATTTGCAATAAACATGATCTAATCATGTCCATGCTCAATGCAAAACACCAAATAACATTTATTTAGGTTCGTCACTAATCCTGAAGGTAGAGAGAGCGTGCAATGTTGATCACATCAACCTTGGAAACATTTCCAACACATATCGTCACCTCACCCTTAGCTAGTTCTCCGTTTATTCCGTAGCTTTTATTTCGAGTTACTAACATTTAGCAACCAAACAGGTATCCAATACCCAGGTGCTACTAAGAGTACTAGCAAGGTACACATTAATAACTCATATATCAAATATACTTCTATCGATGTTGCCAGCCTTCTTATCTACCAAGTATCTAGGGTTGTTCCGCTTCAGCGACCGCTCACCTCATAACAGAAGCACTTAGTCTCGGGTTTGAGTTCAACTTTGGGTTGCTTCACTAGAGCAGCAACTGACTTGCTATCCATGAAGTTTCCCTCCTTGCTCTTGCCCTTCTCGAAACTAGTGGTTTTGATTAACCATCAACACTTGACGCTCCTTCTTGATTTCTACCTTCGCGGTGTCAAACATCGCGAACAGCTCAGGAATCATTATTTCAATCCCTGGCAATTTATAGTTCATCACCAAGTTCTAGTAGCTTAGTGACAGTGACTTGGAGAACTATATCAATCACTATCTTATCTGGAAGATCAACTCCCACTTGATTTCAGCCATTGTAGTATCCAGACAATCTGAGTACATGCTCAACGATTGAGTTATTCTCCTTCATCTTACAGGCAAAGAATCTTGTTGGAGATCTCATATCTCGCAACACGGGCACGAGCCTGGGATCACAATCTCAGCTCTTAGAACATCCCATATGTTCCATGATGTTCAAAATGTTTCGGAGCCTCAATTCTAAGCCGTAATGCATGACGCACTAAACTATCAAGTAGTCATCGAAACGTGCCTGTCAGATGTTCACAACATCTACAGACGACGCTAGATGGGGTGGCGCATCGAGCGGTGCAATAAGGACATAAGCCTTCTGTGCAGCAATGAGGACAATCCTCAGATCACGGACCCAGTCCGCAATATTGCTACCATCATCTTTCAATTCTATTTCTCTAGGAACACATAAAAATACAAGGGAGCTACAGCGTGAGCTAGTAATCTACAACATAATTTGCAAAGACACTTTGACTATGTTCATGATAATGAGTTCAGTTAATCATATTACTTAAGAACTCCCACTCAAATTGACATCCCTTAGATCATTCGAGTGATACATGATCCAAATTCACCAACTCAAGTCCGATCATCACGTGAGTTGAGGTGGCTGCAATGGTGAACATCATCACGTTGATCTTATCTACTATATGACTCATGTTCGACCTTTCGGTCTCTTGTGTTCCGAGGCCATGTCTGTACATGCTAGGCTCGTCAAGTTTAACCCGAGTGTTCTGCACGTGCAAATCTGGCTTGCATCCGTTGTATGTGAACGTAGAGTCTATCACACCCGATCATCACGTGGTGTCTCAACACGACGAACTTTTGCAACGGTGCACACTCGGGGAGAACACAATTTATCTTGAAATTAAGTGAGGGATCACCTTATAATGCTACCGTCGTCCTAAGCAAAACAAGGTGCATAAAAGGATTAACATCACATGCAACTCATAAGTGACATGATATGGCCATGATCTTGTGCTTTTGATCTCCATCATGAAAGCATCGGCATGATCTCCATCGTCACCGGCATGACACCATGATCTCCATCATCTTGATCTCCATCAACGTGTCGGCATCGGGGTTGTCACGCACTGCATGCTTATACTACTATTGCTACCATAGCGATAAAGTAAAGCATTACATAGCGCTTAATGATTGACACGCAGGTCATACAATAATTAAAGACAACCCTATGGCTCCTGCCGGTTGCCGTACTCATCGACATGCAAGTCGTGATAATCTATACATCACATGATCATCTCATACATCACATATATCACATCATGTAATTGGCCATATCACATCACAACATACCCTGCAAAAACAAGTTAGACGTCCTCTAATTGTTGTTGCATGTTTTACGTGGCTGCTACGGGTATCTAGCAAGAACAATTCTCATCTACGCAAAAACCACAACGGTGATACACTAGTTGCTTTTCAACCTTCTCAAGGACCGCCTTTGTCGAATCCGATCCAACTAAAGTGAGAGAAACTGTCACCCGCAAGCCATCTAGGCAACAAGTTGCGTCGAGGGAACCGGTCTCTCGTAAGCGTACGAGTAATGTTGGTCCAGACCGCTTCATCTCACAATCCCGCTGAACCAAAATACGACCAAGGGAGGAAGCAATCTAAGCATCAACGCCCACAAACCTTTTGTGTTCTACTCGAGATCTCATCGAACCATCAACCTAGCTCATGATGCCACTGTTGGGGAACGTCGCATGGGAAACAAAAAATTTCCTACACACACGCAAACCTATCCATGGTGATGAGCATCTACGAGAGGGAGAGTGGATCTACATACCCTTGTAGATCGCTAAGCGGGAAGCGTTAAGAAACGCGGTTGGTGTAGTCGAACTTCTTCGCGATCCAAATCGCCGAGCGTCCCGCGATCTCATCACGGTCCGTCCCGCGATCCAATCACGATCCGTCCCGCAAACACATCACGATCCGTCCCGCGAACTCATCACGATCCGTCTCACGATCTTGATCACGATCTGTCCCGCGAACTCATCACGATCCGTTCCGCGATCTCATCACGAACCGTCTCGCGATCTCGATCACGGTCCTTCCGATCTAGCACCAAAAGGACGGCACCTCCGCGTTCAGCACACGTGCAGCTTGATGATGATCTCCACCGTCTTGATCCAGCAAGAGAAGGTGGAGAGGAGAGAGAGTTCACTGGCAGCGTGACGGCGCTCCGGTGATGGTGGTGTAGCAATTCCGGCCGGGCTTCTCCTAAGCACTGCAGAAAACCGATCTAGAGGAGCCTCGATGGAACGGGTAGCACGTGGTCATAAGTTGTGTCCCGTGTGCTAGCCCTGCCCCTCTATTTATATGTTGAGCCCTGGGGTCTAAACTTGGAGCAAAAACCTCTACAAGGTCGATTTTTCCCGCACAAGGTCGGTTTGGCCCGCAAGAAAAGAGTCCAACTCGGATCCCTGCAGTCCCGCGCACAAGCGGTAGTACCGCTTCACGAGCGGTAGTACCGCTTGAGCGGTAGTACCGCTTCACAAGCGGTAGTACTGCTTGAGCGGTAGTACCGCTTCACAAGCGGTAGTACTGCCTTACTGCTTAAGGCAGCATTAAAACTTCCTTTTGCCCTTTCCAATACCTCGTGGGTTTTACCCCATTGGTCCATATAAAGTGTTGTTGTACCCGAACACTTCGGTAAACATCCGGAACCCCTTCTGGTTAATTCCGAAACTCTTCCAGAGATCAAAACACTATTATCACATATATCAATCTTTATCTCCAGACTCTTCCGGAGATCCTCATCATGTCCTGGATCGTATCCGAGACTCCGAACATCCTTCGGTCACCACCATATATAACTCTATACTACCGAAACGTCACCAAACCTTAAGTGTGCAGACCTGCGGGTTCGAGAACTATGTAGACATGACCGAGACACCTCTACGGCCAATAACCAATGGCGGGACCTGGACGTCCACATTTGGTTCCTACATATTCTACAAAGATCTATCGGTCGAACCTCTATGTCAAGGATTCAGTTAATCCAGTATAACGTTCCCTTTGTTCTTCGGTATGTTACTTGCCCGAGATTCGATCGTCGGTATCTCCATACCTAGTTCAATCTCGTTACCGGGAAGTCTCTTTACTCGTTCCGTAATACAATATTCGCAACTAACAATTAGTCACATTGCTTGCAAGGCTTATTGTGATGTTGCATTACCGAGTGGGCCCTGAGATACCTCTCCATCACACGGAGTAACAAATCCCAGTCTCGATCCATGCCAACTCAACAGACACCATCGGAGATACCTATAGAGCACCTTTATAGTCACCCAGTTACGTTGCAACATTTGATACACACAAGGCACTCCTCCGATATATGTGAGTTGCATGATTGCATGGTCATAGGAACACATACTTGATATGCAGAAAACAGTAGCAATAAACTGACACGATCATATGCTACGTTTATAGTTTGGGTCTTGTCCATCACATCATTCTCCTAATGATGTGACCCCGTTATCAAATGACATCTCATGTCCATGGCTAGGAAACCTTAACCATCTTTTGATCAACGAGCTAGTCTATTAGAGGCATACTAGGGACATGGTTTTGTCTATGTATCCACACATGCATCTAAGTCTCCGATCAATACAATTATAGCATGGATAATAAACGATTATCATGAACAAGGAAATATGATAATAACTAATTTATTATTGCCTCTAGGGCATATTTCCAACAGACACCGCCCGGAACACCACATCATAATGGTGTGTCCGAACGTCGTAATCGAACCTTATTAGATATAAACAACCAGCAGCAAGGCAGGAACGGCAATGGCCGCTCCACCCTATGTGAGTTCATGAGGAACTCGCCCCCAACCTTCACCGAGACTGTTGAACCATTGGATGCTGATGGCTGGATCCGCACCATCGAGGACCTCCTTGCATTGATCAATTGCAACGAGGACCATGAGAAGGTGCTTTATGCCTCTCACTACCTCAGAGGTACCGCCCGAGCTTGGTGGGATAGATTCAAGGTCATGCAAGGTGAGCGTGTGATCACCTGGAATGACTTCAAGGAAGGATTCCGCACCGCCCACATTCCTTCTGGGATCATGTCTATCAGGAAGAGAGAATTCCGAGCGCTGAAGCAAGGAAGTGGTTCTGTCAAGGAGTACCTGCAGAAGTTCAACCTACTGTCAAGGTATGCACCTAAAGATGTCAGCACAGAGGCTGCCAAGAAGGAACGCTTCATGGAAGGACTTCAATAGACCCTGCACTATCAGCTCATTGTTTGTGACTGTCGCACCTTCTTCGACCTGGTGAACAAGGCCCTCATGCTGGAAGACAAGCGTCGTGCCATAGAAGACACTCGCGAGCGCAAGATGATCAGCAAGGGTAGCTCAAGCAACCAGAAGCCTTGCCACTGGCAGCCATCCCCAGCCAAGCCAACCTATCAGCCACAGCAGGCTAGACCTCCTGCACCTCATCCGAGCTACCAGCCTCAGCAATATGCCAATCCCAGGCCAGCTTACGATAACAACCCCAATAACAACAACGGTGGCAGAAACTTCAAGAACAACCCTGGGCAAGTCACTTTGATTTAGATGTGGTCAGTCCGGACACATCTCTAAGCTTTGCCCCAACAGGAAGCCAGATGCCATGCGCCCCCAATGCGCCAGCTCAAGGTCAAGTCCGTGGAGCACCACCAAGGAACCCAGCTCCCCGCAACTAGCCCAACAATGGCAAGTGTCATGTGAATCACGTCACCGCAGAGGAAGCCCAGGAAGACCCGGACGTCATACTGGGTATGTTCCTCGTCAACTCAACCCCAAAAACAATACTGTTTGATTGTGGAGTTTCACATTCTTTTGTCACCCAAAAGTTTGCATTAGAGAGTGGCAGAAACCTACACCCCTGGGTAGTCGTATGTTGATACAAACCCGGGTTCAGTTATGAAGTCCGGGATAGGGTGCAAGGGAGTGGAGATTAACATCAACGGGGTAGACTTCCTAGCAGACCTTATAGTTCTGGATTCACCCGGCTTGGATGTCATCCTTGGCATGAATTGGTTGACCAAGCACCAAGGCATGTTAGACTGTGCCAAGAGGATAGTTACCATGACCAATAGCAAAGGAGTGGAAGTCAAGTATGTTCCCAACCCTGCCTCCACTCAAGCCCCTCGGGCTAACTGTCTATCGGGAGTTGAGTTGGATCAAGTGCCAGTGGTATGTGAGTACCCGGATGTGTTTCCTCATGAGCTGCCCGGAATGCCTCCTGACCGCGACATTGAGTTCATCATTGAGATTATGCCCGGATCAAGGCCCATCTATAAGAAGGCCTACAGGATGGGATCCAAAGAGTTGGCTGAATTGAAGAAGCAACTCGCAGAGCAGCTCAGAAAAGGATTTATTCGCCCTAGTGCCTCTCCGTGGGGATCGCTTGTTCCATTTGTGTCAAAGAGGGACGGAACCATCAAACTCTGTGTCGATTACCATTCTCTCAATGAAGTCACGATAAAGAACAAGTACCCACTCCCCAAGATTGAAGACCTGTTTGATTAGTTGAATGGACCAAAGGTGTTCTCCAAGATCGGCCTCAGGTCTGGGAACTACCAGCTGAAGATCAGACCCCAAGACATTCCAAAGACGGCATTTGTAACCCGGTATGGCCTGTATGAATACACGGTCATATCATTCAGGTTAACTAATGCCCCTACCTACTTCATGTACCTCATGAATAAGGTCTTCATGGAGTACTTGGACAAGTTCGTGGTCGTCTTCATTGATGACATACTCGTCTTCTCCAAGTCTGAAGAAGAGCATGAGGAACACTTGAGATTGGTCCTAGAGAAGCTTCGAGAGCATCAAATTTATGCCAAGTTCAAGAAGTGTGAATTTTGGCTGCATGAAGTTGGATTCTTGGGTCATGTGTTGACTGCAAAAGGATTATCGGTGGATCCTGCCAAGATTGAAGCTGTGACTGAATGGCAAACCCCAACCACCGTGAAGGAAGTCAGGAGCTTCCTCGGACTCGCGGGATATTACCGCAAGTTCGTGGAAGGGTTCTCAAGCATCGCCCGACCCATGACCCAGCTTTTGAAGAAGGACAAGAAGTTCGAATGGACTACTAAGTGTGAGGAAAGCTTCCAGGAACTCAAGAAGAGATTGACCACAGCCCCAGTTTTGGCCACCCCCGATATTCACAAGGAGTTTGTGATATATTGTGATGCATCAAGAACCGGGCTTGGAGGTGTTCTGATGCAAGAAGGCAGGGTTGTAGCATATCTATCCAGACAGCTACAGCCTCACGAAGAGAACTACGCAACTCATGATCTTGAGTTGGCAGCCATGGTTCATGCCTTGAAGACATGGCGACATTACCTTTTGGGGAAGCGATGTGAGATATTCACAGACCACAAGAGTTTGAAGTATATTTTCACTCAAAGGGAATTGAACGTGAGGCAGCGGAGATGGTTGGAAATTGATCAAGGATTACGACCTCAGTGTTCAATACCATCCCAGAAAGGCCAACGTGGTAGCAGACACCCTAAGCAAAAAGGCTTGTTCCTTGAATGCTATGATTAAGGAAAGGCTACCCGCCCTGTATGAAGAACTTGAAAGCTTCGGCTTGGAACTGGTTGCACCCAGATTCCTCACCAACCTTGAAGCAAATCCTACCTTGATGGATGGTATCAAAGAGGCTCAGAAGGGACATGAGATCATTGAAGGCATCAAGAGGAAGATCAAGGCAGGCAAGGCCCCAGGATTCTCGATGGATGAACAAGGAGTCGTAAGGTTCGGGAATCGCGTCTGCGTACCCAGCAAGCAGGAGCTCGAGAACCTGATCTTGCAAGAATCTCATGACACTGCTTACTCCATCCATCCTGGAGGAACCAAGATGTATCAAGACCTCAAGGCAAGATTCTGGTGGCATGGCATGAAACGGGAGATAGGCACGTTCGTGTCTAAGTGTGACATATGCCAAAGGGTCAAGGCTGAGCATCAGCGACCCGTTGGACTATTGCAACCTCTCAAAGTGCCTGAATGGAAGTGGGACAAAGTCGGGATGGATTTCATCACCGGATTACCAAGGTCAAAGGTCAAGCAAAGGGCATGATTCCATTTGGGTCATTGTTTATCACCTGACTAAGGTATCTCACTTCATTCCCGTCAAGACAACCTAAAATGGGAACCAATTGGCCAACCTCTACATGAACCGGATTGTGAGCCTCCACGGAGTTCCTAAGGAGATTGTATCGGACCGAGGAACACAGTTCACCTCAAGGTTCTGGAATAGGTTCCAAGAAGCCTTGGTGTAACACCCCGTTACGCCTGGCGGGATCTAGACTGGCCCCAGAGACCAACACTAGTCTTTCCTGCGCACTTTGTCCTCACTCGTGCGCACCCAAGACCAACTTCCCAGTCGGTCACTTGTTGATATGAGTAGTCTATCATTCCTATTAAGTCAGGCTCTCACATACACCCCCACTCAAAGGAACCGACGTCCTCGTCGGTCTATCAGGAACGTTCCCTTTTGGCACACGTATGCACGTCTAGTCCAGCACCACATGTGCCATGTTGTGTGCCACGACGGGCCACACACGCCATGCGCCACATGCGCGTGCACCTGACTCGCGCATGCCCGTGTAACCGCAAGGGTCGGCTCTGATACCAATTGTAACACCCCGTTATGCCTGGCGGGATCTAGACTGGTCCCACAGACCAACACTAGTCTTTCCTGTGCACTTTGTCCTCACTCGTGCGCACACGGGACCAACTTCTCGGTCGGTCACCCATCCTAGAATCGCTCCAAGCCAAGCACGCTTAACTTTGAGTTCTTTTCGAGTGGGCTCCCGAAAAAGAAGGAATTCCTTGTTGATATGAGTAGTCTATCATTCCTATTAAGCCAGGCTCTCACACTTGGGAACCAAGCTCTCCTTCAGCACTGCTTTCCATCCTCAGACCGGTGGACAAACAGAGCGAGTAAATCATATACTCGAAGATATGCTCCGCGCTTGTGTTTTAGCATATGGAGCCAAGTGGGAAGATTGCCTACCATTTGCCGAGTTCTCCTACAACAACAGCTACCAAGCGAGTCTTTAGATGGCACCATTTGAGGTGTTGTATGGACGCAAGTGACGTACTCCCCTCAACTGGTCAGAAACCGGAGAGGGATTAGTTTTTGGACCAAACATTCTTCGCGAAGCAGAAGAGCAAGTTAAACTCATCCGGGAGCGACTCAAGACCGCCAAGACTAGGCAGAAGAGCTACGCCGACTCTCACCGTCGGGAGATGAGTTTCCGTGTTGGGGACCATGTTTACCTCCGAGTCACGCCTCTCAAAGGGAACAAGCGTTTCCACGTCAAGGGAAAGCTTGCACCAAGATTCATCGGCCCCTTCAAGATCACCAACAGGCGAGGAGAAGCTGCGTACCAGCTAGAGCTACCTTCCGAGCTGTCAGATGTGCACAACGTCTTTCACGTCTCACAACTCTGGAAGTGTCTGCAAGTTCCCAACCGCCCCGACCTCTACAAGGACATCGACCATCAAGCCATCGATCTTTAGCCAGACCTCACTTATCGTGAGAGGCCAGTTCGCATTTTGGATGACACCGAGCGCTGCACCCGAAGCCGCACCATCAAGTACTTCAAGGTCCAATGGAGCAACCATACTGAACCTGAAGCAACCTGGGAGCGTGAAGACTATCTTAGATCTGAGTTCCCTTATCTTCTTAGCACTTAGCCTAGGAATCTCGGGGATGAGATTCTTGTAAGGGGGAAGTTCTGTCACACCCTGTGTTTGTATCACCTTGTCATGTTTGGATTTATAAAATTTGGAGCCAACTAAAACTTTTTCAAAGTGCTTGTGCTTGTTTGCAATGATGTTTGCTTGCTTGGTGATTGTGGCTGTGGCACTCCTAGATTCTATTCCACTTCATATTCATCTTCCTTGACCCAAACCTCTTCCCCAATGATCATGCCATGTGAATAGTGCCCAAAACTATTTTTTATCACATTTTGTTTTAACCAAAGATGATTTATTCAAATTATGTTTCCAAAAACCCCTAAGTTGAGGTTTGCACTGCAAGTCCTCAAATTGGGTGGATTCTTCTTCCCCAAAAGCTTTATTTCAAACCTACTATATGTAAGACTTTCCAAAACCACCAAATATTAATTTTAAAGGTTATTCTTATATTTTATTTAAAGGATTTTTCTTGAGACCAGAAATGGTCTTTCCTAGGGAAAAATTATTTAAATGCTTTGAAAATATTTGATAAAACTTGGGGAAACTCAGTGGACATATATTTTCCATATAAATGAGTTTCAACACAAGGGCATGTTCAAATCATGGGCAAAACCCCTCAAAACCCTTTCTGTTGAAATCCAACTTTTGGAATATTTCTATAATAAATATTCTCAATAAATTCCAGGAAAATTCTAGCAAGTCAACAATATCATAGGTGATGAACTTGCAAAGTTTCATCTCAATCCAAGTTGATTTGATTCATCAAACCATCCCAAAACCCTCCTTGTCTAGATCCAAATTTGAGCAACTTTACATTATGAAGTTTCTCCCCTTGACCCCAAACTTTGTGGGCATGCTCTAATGACCAAATAGTGATGCCACACTAAGTGGTGCATCAAGGGTAAAAGCCTAGCATCACTAGATCTACAGAAACTTGATTCTGTTAGTTTCTAGGGTTAACAAAGTTTCCATTGTCAACCTTTCTCACTTAAGCTCAAACTTGGTGATCCAACCTATTTCTAACCACCAATTGATCCTATCAACTCCCAAGGCAAGAAAGGTCCATTTACCTCTCTAAAACCCCATCAAACACCTTCTGGTCCATTCTAGAAACCATCATTTCCACCCCTTATTCTTTTACCCTTGCCCCCAATTTTTTACCACAGCCTCTTGTAGTTACCTTTCACCTCCAGTAAAAGTCTCATGGTCATAGCTCAAGTGTGATGTGGTGAAAAACCCCATTTACCCCCCCTGGAAGCATCTTTTTCTACCTCTCCCCTACCCATTTCTCTTCTCCCTAGCTCCCCCTAGCTCCATGGCATCCAAGGGGCATCTCCAGACCCCCCCAGGCACTACTGGACAAGCTAGGCCCCCCCAGAGCGTGCGGGCAACATCTATGCCAGCCAATTGGGCGCTTTGGAGCACGCTACAGTGCGCCACCACACTGTAGCAGGGGCATCTCGAGGCCTCACGACCGCCTTGGGATGAGGGAGCTTGTCCCCCTGGTCGGCCTCGACGTCCGTGGCATGGAAGGTGGTCGGCCCTCTCTCCCTCCTCTCTCCTCCGCCCTCCCGCACGTGTGCCAGGCGCCGCACAGCTCGGCCAACCGGGGAGCATACACGCGTCCCCTCCCCCGCTCTCCCTCTCTCTTCCCCTGGAAAAAGATAGCGTCCACGAAGCCCCCAGACACGGCCCGGCTTGCCCCCGTGGCCCGTGGCGATGCCCTGGTCCTCACCGGTGCACCACGTCCACGGTGGACCTGTGGCCCCCCTATTTAAGTGCCTCCCCGAGCCCTTGCCCCTCTTTCCTTGCTCTCTCCTCCCCTCCGCAACCTCCCCGTGCTCAGCCCGCTCGCCCCCGTGGTCAGGAGCCCTCTCCCGAACCAAACCCTCACCGTCGTCGGGCACCTCCCCTCGCCGGCGATTCCCTTCACCCTGGCGACCCTCCTCGGTCACCCACCGACGCGCGGGAGCCCCCTGAGCATGCCAGTGCCCTCCGACTAGACCGCCGTGGCCGGAGACGCCGACGGTGAGCTCCCTCCCGTCCCTGTCGCGAGGAGAGGGATGACAGGTGGGGCCCACCTGTCATTCCCTCAGCCCCTCCTCTCTGTCTGTCTAGTAGGGCCTGCAGGCAGGTTTAAAAGTAAACCTGCCATGTGCGGCGCCTCGCCTTGGCCGGCTTCCCGTGTGGGCCGGTTTCGGCTAGGCGTTTCGGCCCATGGGCACAGTGCCCTGTTTCTTTTTCTTTTTTTCTTCCAAAAATTCCACGGGGCACAAATTAAATCTAATGCCAAATATTTTTCCACCTAAAATCTTAGAATATTCCCTAGAATTTATTAGTGCCACTTGTAAAAATGTTTGAAAAAAAATTGTACTGTTTTAATTTAAAAGCCTATTTTGGCAATATCAGCCCCTATTTTAAATGTTTTTGAAAATCTTTCTAAGCTCAAAACCATAAATAAACATTTTTAATATGGTCTTTAGTATTTATCAGAGTAGGGTAGCATTATTAATGATTGCTTGTGTGCTCTGTTTTTGTGTGATGCTTATTTTTATCGCTTTTATTCGCGACGATAGATTGCGCTGTTGACGAAGAAGTTGGAACCGAAGACTTCGAAGACCCCGGAGACTTTGTTGAGCCAGGCAAGTAACCCTTTGACCATGTTAAGAAACTTTTCCATGCATGACATATAGCACTTGTTGTTTCGATTATTTGATCATGATGTGGTATTTCCCCTTCGGTGGGTTGCCTCCGATACTTTTACCATTGACACTTGCATCAAGCATGACCCTACCACCTTATGAGGGTTATGCGGGTGGGTGTAGTTAGCATGCTAAAAGATGCTACGCAAATGGGATGGGATTTATGCATAGTGATGGAAAGGAAATGATTCTTTCAAAGACTTTTCGAAAACCCCGTCGAGTGTCACTAAAGCCCGAGGAAAATGATGATGAGATGGGTGACCACTTGAGAAAGAAGTGGTGTATCAAAACAAGTGAGTGTTGTGGTTTTCGAAAAACGGATTGGTGTAAGTTGCGATCGTTATTCCAACCTTACATGTACGACCACGATACCCCTTATGGGACGAGGCTTTGTTGAGTACTATGGTTGGTGCTAGCAAGGATCCCGCATTACTAGTGGCAAGAGTAAAGTGGTCACTCTTGAGACGGGGTCATCCCGGAAGTGGAAGGCCATGCGTTGTCTTTACAGGCACCGGGCACACCGTTGCGTGCCCTCATGGATGATACGTGTGATGTATATCATGAGGGATGGCACCAACAAGTGGACTCTTTGTTTAGTATCACCATAGGAAAGGCATTGTTCGGGTGCTTACCTCGGGTATGTCATATACCGCAAGTCGTGGATGACACGGAAGTTCCCCGAGTCTTGTGGGTAAAGTGTGCAACCTCTGCAGAGTGTAAAACTATTCGAATAGCCATGTCGACGGTCAAGGACAGTTGGATGACCGCTCTTGTGCTACGTCCAAGTGTTTTCTCAAACTGGTGTGTGTGTGTGTGTGTGTGTTGGAGACAAAGATGGTACTTGAGCTAAGTCCGATGACTTAGCTTGGCAATTGAACTAAGTCCGATGACTTAGTATGATGAATGAACATGAGGTGTTCAACCCCTACTTATGATGATATCTGTAACTTGTTCATATGGATATCTGCCAAATGTTGATGCATGTTTACTAGTTACTTGATCATATCAGTTGCATACAAAATAGCTTTCCGCAAAATTACCTACTTAGTGCTATATCATGCATCATTACTACCTTGTTCCACAACTTGGGTTGCTTGCGAGTACATTCAAAGTACTCATTGGCTTGCCACTGGTTATTTAATTGGCCAGGCATGGAAGAACAGGAGTATGTCGAAGAGTTCGTTGGTGACGAACATGCGAACTAGGACGCTTCCCAGACAGAATGCCTGTAGGTTAAGGCATATGGCATGGGTTCACGCTTTCGACCAAGATTTCCGCTGCTTGTTCTATTTAAGTGTTTGGCCCTTGTGGCCCTATCTATGTAAAACTACACCTTCATGGTCTTTATTTGTGTAAAACGTTAAATGTGGATGTAAGACTCTTGTTATTCAGCTTCTATGTGTTCAGTGAGCATTGATCTCTGGGATCACTGTACACGTGCATTCGATGATCACGACTTATGAGTCGGGGTCCCCACAGATGAGCGGCAGCACGGCTCAAGGGCGCGGGGTGTCGTTGGGATGCACTGGCCCGCTCAGCGCCGACAAGTGTCGACCGTGTTGCCACCCCGTGGCCTACGCAGGAGGACATCGCTACCGGTACGACACGAGTCGACGACGACGCGCGCCTACACACAACGTGCCTCGCGGACACACTAGTGCTCCGGCGAGCTACACAACGACACAAACGCGTGTTGCGCGTCGAATTCCTCTAGCATGAAGAAGCTGACCGCCCTCCAGATCTCCTCCCCGATGCGCACAAGATGCTCGAAGAAATGCATGATAGAGAGGGGGGACTATAGATGTTGATAGGTGGGTCTTGTGTCAGCCTAACGGTTCAGTCAAATGGTCTAACGTCTTTCTCGGCTGGCCATTATCATGTGCCACGTGCCCTAACAAATGGGCCCCACTGTCAGTTTTCATGTCAAAACATCGTCACGCATCGATTTTGTGCTTTTAGTAAACAATTATCCAAAATCGGTGTTTTTGGCAAATATTTATGAAAACGATGGTTTTTTGAATCAAGCGACGCGATTGTGGTGGCTTTTCGCAATTTACTCCATAAGAGAGAGTAAAGCCTCTGTCCATTAGAACATCCTTGAGGAAGGACCGACGAGCACTAAAGTTGTCAGAATCGCGACTCAAGTCTTAGAATCTTACGATCCAAATTAGCCCCTCCAATTCTACGATTTTGCTCCTAGAATCTAAGTTTCTACGATCATGATAGTTACGATTCTATGATTCACGATCCTAGCAACGGAGTTAAGATCCGATTCAGAATCGTGATTCTGACAACTTCGTCGAGCACAATCTTATGCTTTTTGAAAATCCAGTTTGAGTGCCACCACCTCCCACCCCCTAGCGTGAAGGCCATGTAGCAGCTCATGCGAGACAAGGATACCATCTAAAAAATAACCTACCATTGAAGAAGGCTTTTGTTTGTGTTTCAATAATGAGTTTGCAGGCAACAGGGGGAAATCTAATGACGAAGGCCTTAGAAGGGAATTTAGAAATGTTATTAATAAGAGCTATAGGTCTAAACAAATGAATGTTATCTGCTCTTGTGACTTTTGGTTCAACGATGAGTAAGACACAAGGAAATTTATCCTCCCAGTCAGTGGACATAAAAACCTTGTTCATGACATATCTGAAAGGGTCAAGTCTGGCAATTGAACCAAGTAAAATGAGCCCCTACTTGATTCGAATGGCAAAGTTATTTATCAGATCGGGCTGCCTGGAGCACCGCCGGTGAGCGCCTGGCAACGTGCATGAGAGATAAGGGGTGGCTCGTTATGCCTGGAGCACCGCCGATGAGCGTCTAGTAACGTACATGAGAGATAAGGGGAGGTGTTGAGGGCATGTGCAACGGTTTGACATTAAAGTGGAATCGTGGGTTGCCGAGGGAATTTGGGGAAGTGGCGGCTGTGGTTTTGGATCTAGATACATCATGGTACTACTAAACACGTCTGTTAACCGCACAGGTGATCCAGGCAATTGAAGCCCTTGCTAAACACGTCAAGGCTGCCAGCTCCAAGGCAGGAAAGAAGAAGCTAGCCCCCAAGAGCGTTCAAGATGTTGTTGATGTTTAGTTCTCCTTCATGTAGTCTGCTAGTGGTAGTGTACGTCATCTGCCGCTATGATGTTTTCCCGTCCTGTATTCGCACTTCATCAAGTCCCCGAGTGCATGCATTCGTCCCTGCAATCAGAAAACGGCTTCCCCACGCCCTTCATCGGCCTCAGTTTAAAGTTTTTCAACCCTGCATGCTACTAGTTTTCCCATATGGCACAACTGTTGGAAATATGCCCTAGAGGCAATAATAAAATGGTTATTATTGTATTTCCTTGTTCATGATAATTGTCTATTGTTCATGCTATAATTGTGTTAACCGGAAACCATAATACATGTGTGAATACATAGACCACAACATGTCCCTAGTGAGCCTCTAGTTGACTAGCTCGTTGATCAATAGATGGTCACGGTTTCATGGCCATGGACATTGGATGTCGTTGATAACGGGATCACATCATTAGGAGAATGATGTGATGGACAAGACCCAATCCTAAGCATAGCACTAGATCGTGTAGTTCGCTTGCTAAAGCTTTTCAATGTCAAGTATCGTTTCCTTAGACCATGAGATTGTGCAACTCCCGGATACTGTAGGAATGCTTTGGGTGTGCCAAACGTCACAACGTAACTGGGTGGCTATAAAGGTGCACTACGGGTATCTCCGAAAGTATCTGTTGGGTTGGCACGAATCGAGACTGGGATTTGTCACTCCGTGTGACGGGGAGGTATCTCTGGGCCCACTCGGTAAGACATCATTATAATGAGCTCAATGTGACTAAGGAGTTAGCCACGGGATGATGTATTATGGAACGAGTAAAGAGACTTGCCAGTAACGAGATTGAACAAGGTATGGGGATACCGACGATCGAATCTCGGGCAAGTACCATACCGATAGACAAAGGGAATTGTATACGGGATTGATTGAATCCCCGACATCGTGGTTCATCCGATGAGATCATCGTGGAGTACGTGGGAGCCAACATGGGTATCCAGATCCCGCTATTGGTTATTGTCCGGAGAAGTGTCTCGGTCATGTCTACGTGTCTCCCGAACTCGTAGGGTCTACACACTTAAGGTTCGATGACGCTAGGGTTATAGGGAAATGGTATACGTGATTACCGAAGGTTGTTCGGAGTCCCGGATGAGATCCCGGACGTCACGAGGAGCTCCGGAATGGTCCGGAGGTAAAGATTGATATATAGGAAGTCCAGTTTTGGTCACCGGAAAGTTTTCGGGCTCATCGGTAGTGTACCGGGAGTGCCGGGAGGGTGCCGGAGGACCCCCGGGAGGGGTGTGACGACCAAAGGACCACATGGGCTGTTAGATAAAGTGTGCCAGCCCTTATTGGGCTGGGCAAGACTTTTGCTAAAGGCCCATGTGGCTGGAGATAAGGAGATAAGGCAAAAAGGATTTAAAAGGAGGAGATCCACCTCCCTTGTGGGAGGTGGACTCTCCCTTTAATTCGGCCGGCCCTCTCCTCTTTGGAGTAGAGGCCAAGCCAGCCCTCCACGTCCCTCCTCCTATATATACTTGAGGTTTTGGATGTTTTGAGATAAGATTTGATCTCTCTCTCTCACGGCGAAGCCCTACCTCTCTTCTTCCTCCTCCGCAGCGCTTAGGCGAAGCCCTGTCGGAATACCTTGCTACTCCACCACCACCACGCCGTCGTGCTGCTGTTGGAGCCCTCCCCAACCTCTCCTTCCTCCTTGCTGGTTCAAGGTGTTGGAGACGTCACCGGGCTGCACGTGTGTTGAACGCGGAGGTGCCGTCCGTTCGGCACTTGATCGGATCTACCGCGATCTGAATCGCTGCGAGTACGACTCCATCAACCGCGTTCTTGTAACGCTTCCGCTTAGCGATCTTCAAAGGTATGAAGATGCAATCTCTCCCCTCTCGTTGCTGGTTTCTCCATAGATAGATCTTGGTGAACGTAGGAAAATTTTGATTTACTACTACGTCTCCCATCAGTGGCATCATGAGCTAGGTCTATGCGTAGAATCTATGCACGAGTAGAACACAAAGCAGTTGTGGGCGTCGATTTTGTTAATATGCTTGCCGTTACTAGTCTTATCTTGATTCGACGGTATTGTGGGATGAAGCGGCCCGGACCAACCTTACACGTACGCTTACGTGAGACCGGTTCCACCGCCTGACATGCACTAGTTGCATAAGGTGGCTAGCGGGTGTCTGTCTCTCCCACCTTAGTCGGATTGGATTCGATGAAAAGGGTCCTTATGAAGGGTAAATAGCAATTGGCATATCACGTTGTGGTTTTGACGTAGGTAAGAAACGTTCTTGCTAGAAACCTATAGCAACCACGTAAAAACTTGCAACTACAAATTAGAGGACGTCTAACTTGTTTTTGCAGCATATGCCGTGTGATGTGATATGGCCAAAAGGATGTGATGTGATGCATTGTGATGTATGAGATTGATCATGTTCTTGTAATAGGGTTCACGACTTGCATGTCGATGACTATGACAACCGGCAGGAGCCATAGGAGTTGTCTTATATTATTGTATGACCTGCGTGTCAATCATAAACGCCATGTAATTACTTTACTTTATTGCTAAACGTTAGCTATAGTAGTAGAAGTAATAGTTGGCGAGACAACTTCATGAAGACACAATGATGGAGATCATGATGATGGAGATCATGGTGTCGTGCCGGTGACAGTGATGATCATGGTGCCCCGAAGATGGAGATCGAAGGAGCAAGATGATATTGGCCATATCATGTCACTATATTGATTGCATGTGATGTTTATCATGTTTACATCTTATTTGCATAGAACGACGGTAGTAAATAAGATGATCTCTCAATAAAATTTCAAGAAAGGTGTTCACCCTAACTGTGCACCGTTGCTAAGGATCGTCGTTCCGAAGCACCACGTGATGATCGGGTGTGATAGGTTCTAACGTTCGCATACAACGGGTGTAAGCCAGATTTACACATGCGAAACACTTAGGTTGACTTGACGAGCCTAGCATGTACAGACATGGCCTCGGAACACGGAAGACCGAAAGGCCGAACATGAGTCGTATAGAAGATACGATCAACATAGAGATGTTCACCATGGATGACTAGTCCGTCTCACGTGATGATCGGACACGGGCTAGTTGACATGGATCATGTATCACTTGGAAGACTAGAGAGATGTCTATCTAAGTGGGAGTTCATTAATAATTTGATTAAGTGAACTTAATTATCATGAACTTAGTCTAAAAATGTCCTTGCAAATTATGTCGTAGATAGCTCGCGCTGTAGCTCCACAGTTTTATTGATACAATCCTAGAGAAAAGTAAGTTGAAAGTTGATGGTAGCAATAATGCGGACAGGGTCCGTGATCTGAGGATTGTCCTCATTGCTGCACAGAAAGCTTATGTTTTTGATGTACCGCTAACTGCACCACTCCCTCAAGTGTTGTCTGTAGATGTTGTGAACATATGACAGGCACTTTTTGGTGACTACGTGATAGTTCAATGCGTCATGCATTGCGGCTTAGAATTGAGGCTCCAAAACGTTTTGAACGTCACGGAACATATGAGATGTTCTAGGAGCTGAGATTGTGATCTCAGGCTCGTGCCTATGTTGAGAGGTATGAGACCTCCAACAAGATTCTTTGTCTGCAAGATAAAGGAGAATAGCTTAATCGGTGAGCGTGTGCTCAGATTGTCTAGGTGCTACAATCACTTGAATCAAGTGGGAGTTAATCTTCCAGATGAGATAGTGATTAATGCAGTTCTCCAAGTCACTGCCACCAAGCTACTAGAGCTTCGTGATGAACTATAACATGCCAGGGATGGATAAGATGATCCCTGAGTTGTTCGTGATGTTTGACACCACGAAGGTAGAAACCAAGAAGGAGCATCAAGTGTTGATGGTTAAGTTAAACCACTAGTTTCAAAAGGGGCAAGGGCAAGAAGGGAAAACTTCAGGAATGGCAAGCCAGTTGTTGCTCTAGTGAAGAAACCCAAGGTTGAGCCCGAACCCGAGACTAAGTGCTTCTGTTATGAGGAGAATGTTCGCTGAAGCGGAAAAACCCTAGATGCTTGGTAGATAAGAAGGCTGGTAATGTCAATGGAGGTATATTTGATATACGTGTTAGTGATGTGTACCTTGCTGGTACTCCTAGTAGCACCTGGGTATTGGATACCGGTTCGGTTGCTAAGTGTTAGCAACTCGAAATAAAAACTACGGAGTAAATGGAGACTAGCTAGGAGAAAGGTGACGATGTGTGTTGGAAGTATTTCCAAGATTGATGTGATCACCATCGCACGCTCTCTCTACCTTCAGGATTTGTGATAAACCTAAATAAATGTTATTTGGTGTTTGCGTTGAGCATGAACGTGATTAGATCATGATTAGTGCGATACGGTTATTCATATAAGTTAGAGAATAATGGTTATTCTGTTTACATGGATAATGCCTTCAATGGTCATGCACCCACTCGGAATGGTTTATTGAATCATGATCATAGTAGTACACATATTCATAACATTGGTACCAAAAGATATAAAGTTAATAATGATAGTACCACATACTTGTGGCACTGCCGCTAAATGTCATATTGGTATAAATCGCATGAAGAAACTCCATGATGATGGATTTTTGACTCACTCGATTTCGAATCGGTTGAGACATGCGAGCCATGCCTCTTGGGCAAGATGACTGAGACCCCGTCATCCAATATGATGGAGCGGGCAAGTGGCTTATTGGAAATAATACATGTTGATGTATGTGGTCCAATGAGTGTTGAAACACACAGTGGATATCGTTGTTTTTCTTTACCTTCACTGATGATTTGAGTAAATATGGGGATATTTACTTAATGAAACACGAATCTGAAATGTTTGAAAGGTTCAAGGAGTTTCAGAGTGAAGTTAAAGATCATCGTGACAAGAAGATAAATGTCTATGATATGATCATGGAGGTGAATATCTAAGTTACGAGTTTGGTATGCAATTTTAGACAATGTGGAAATTGTTTCACAGCTCACGCCTCCTGGAACACCATAGTGTGATGGTGTGTTCAAACGTCGTAGTCGTGCTCTATTGGATATAGTGAGTACTATGATGTCTCTTATCGTTTTACCACTATCATTATGGGGTTATGCATTAAAGACAAATCCATTCACTTTAATAGGGCACCATCTAAGTCTGTTGAGATGACACCGTGAGAATTATGGTTTGACAGAAGCCTAAGCTGTCATTTCTTAATGTTTGGGGCTGCGACGCTTATGTGAAAATGGGTTTTTCACCTAGCGAGCTCGAACTCAAAGCAGACAAATGCATCTTCATAGAATACCCTAATGAGACATTGGGTATACCTTCTATCTCAGATCCAAGCGCAAAAGGTGTTTGTTGCTAAGAACGGGTCCTTTCTTGAGAAAGAGTTTCTCTCGAAAGAATTGAGTGGGAGGAAGATAGAACTTGATAATGTTGTTGAACCTTTGTTTCAACCAGAGAATAGCGCAACACAGAAAGATGTTTCTGTAGAGCCTACTCAGTTGAAAAAGGAAGTTAATGATGATGATCATGAAGCTTCGGATCAAGTCACTATCGAACCTTGTAGGTCGACAAGGACGCGTACTGCTCCTGAGTAGTACGACAACCCTGTCTTGGAAATCATGTTGTTGGACAACGATGAACCTACGAACTATGGAGAAGCGATGGTGGGCCCGGATTCCAACAAATGGCTAGGAGCCATGAAATCCGAGAAAGGATCCATGTATGAAAACCAAGTATGGACTTTGGTAGACTTGCCTGTTGAATGGCGGGTCATTGAGTACAAATGGACCTTTGAGATAATCATAGACGCTAATGGTGAAATGTCACCGTTTATAAAGCTCGACTTGTCGCAAAGAAGTTTCCGCCAAGTTCAAGGAGTTGACTGCGATGAGATTGTCTCATCTGTAGCGATGCTAAAAGTCTATTAAAATTTTGTTAGCAGTTGCTGCATTTTTCGATTATGAAATCTGGCAGATGGATGACAAAACAAGGTTTCCGTAATGGTTTTTGTGAAGAAGAGTTGTATGTGATACAACCAGAAGGTTTTGTCAGTCCTAAGGATGCTAATAATATGCAAACTCCAGCGATCCTTCTATGGACTGGAGCAAGAATCTCGGAGTTGGAATATATGCTTTGATGAGGTGATCAAAGTGTTTAAGTTTATACAAAGTTTATGAGAAACTTGTATTTGCAAGAAAGTGAGTGGGAGCACTATGGAATTTCTTATAAGAATATGTAGTTGACATATTATTGATCGGAAATGATGTAGAATTTCTGGAAGAGCATGAAGGGTTGTTTGAAAAGTTTTTTTTTTCAAAGGAAGACCCAGATAAAGCTACTATTTTATTGAGTATCAAGATCTATAGGGATAGATCAATTCGCTTGATAAGTTTTTTTGACGAAGACATACCTTGACAAGTTTTTGAAGGAGTTCAAAATAGATGGGTCAAAGAAGGAGTTCTTGACTGTATTGTAAGGTGTGAAATTGAGTAAGACTCAATACCCGACCACGGCAGAAGATAAAGAAAAGATGAGTGTCATCTCCTATGCTTTAGCCATAGGCTCTATATAGTATGCCATGTTGTGTACCGCACCTGTGTGTGCCTTGCCATGAGTCTGTCAAGGGGTACAAGAGTAATCCAAGAGTGGATCACTGGACAGCGGTCAAAGTTAGCCTTAGTAACTTGAGAACTAAGGAAATATTTCTCGATTATGGAGGTGATAAAGAGTTCATCGTAAAGTGTTACGATGATGCAAGCTTTAAAACCAATCTGGATGACTCTTAGTAGAAATCCAGCTACGTATAGTGGAGCAGCCATTTGGAATAGCTCCAAGTGGAGCATGGGAGTAGTATCTACAAATATGACATGGAAAGTTTGCAAGGTACACACGGATCTAAATGTCGCAGACCTGTTGACTAAAAACCTCTTTCACGAGCAGAACATGAACAAACCCCAGAACTTATTGGGTGTTAATCACATGATGATATGATCATATGATGATGTAAGTGTTAATCACATGGTGATGTGAACTAGATTATTGACTCTAGTGCAAGTGGGAGACTGTTGGAAATATGCCCTAGAGGCAATAATAAAATGGTTATTATTGTATTTCCTTGTTCATGATAATTGTCTATTGTTCATGCTATAATTGTGTTAACCGGAAACCATAATACATGTGTGAATACATAGACCACAACATGTCCCTAGTGAGCCTCTAGTTGACTAGCTCGTTGATCAATAGATGGTCACGGTTTCATGGCCATGGACATTGGATGTCGTTGATAACGGGATCACATCATTAGGAGAATGATGTGATGGACAAGACCCAATCCTAAGCATAGCACTAGATCGTGTAGTTCGTTTGCTAAAGCTTTTCAATGTCAAGTATCGTTTCCTTAGACCATGAGATTGTGCAACTCCCGGATACTGTAGGAATGCTTTGGGTGTGCCAAACGTCACAACGTAACTGGGTGGCTATAAAGGTGCACTACGGGTATCTCCGAAAGTATCTGTTGGGTTGGCACGAATCGAGACTGGGATTTGTCACTCCGTGTGACGGGGAGGTATCTCTGGGCCCACTCGGTAAGACATCATTATAATGAGCTCAATGTGACTAAGGAGTTAGCCACGGGATGATGTATTATGGAACGAGTAAAGAGACTTGCCAGTAACGAGATTGAACAAGGTATGGGGATACCGACGATCGAATCTCGGGCAAGTACCATACCGATAGACAAAGGGAATTGTATACGGGATTGATTGAATCCCCGACATCGTGGTTCATCCGATGAGATCATCGTGGAGTACGTGGGAGCCAACATGGGTATCCAGATCCCGCTGTTGGTTATTGTCCGGAGAAGTGTCTCGGTCATGTCTACGTGTCTCCCGAACCCGTAGGGTCTACACACTTAAGGTTCGATGACGCTAGGGTTATAGGGAAATGGTATACGTGATTACCGAAGGTTGTTCGGAGTCCCGGATGAGATCCCGGACGTCACGAGGAGCTCCGGAATGGTCCGGAGGTAAAGATTGATATATAGGAAGTCCAGTTTTGGTCACCGGAAAGTTTTCGGGCTCATCGGTAGTGTACCGGGAGTGCCGGGAGGGTGCCGGAGGACCCCCGGGAGGGGTGTGACGACCAAAGGACCACATGGGCTGTTAGATAAAGTGTGCCAGCCCTTATTGGGCTGGGCAAGACTTTTGCTAAAGGCCCATGTGGCTGGAGATAAGGAGATAAGGCAAAAAGGATTTAAAAGGAGGAGATCCACCTCCCTTGTGGGAGGTGGACTCTCCCTTTAATTCGGCCGGCCCTCTCCTCTTTGGAGTAGAGGCCAAGCCAGCCCTCCACGTCCCTCCTCCTATATATACTTGAGGTTTTGGATGTTTTGAGATAAGATTTGATCTCTCTCTCTCACGGCGAAGCCCTACCTCTCTTCTTCCTCCTCCGCAGCGCTTAGGCGAAGCCCTGTCGGAATACCTTGCTACTCCACCACCACCACGCCGTCGTGCTGCTGTTGGAGCCCTCCCCAACCTCTCCTTCCTCCTTGCTGGTTCAAGGTGTTGGAGACGTCACCGGGCTGCACGTGTGTTGAACGCGGAGGTGCCGTCCGTTCGGCACTTGATCGGATCTACCGCGATCTGAATCGCTGCGAGTACGACTCCATCAACCGCGTTCTTGTAACGCTTCCGCTTAGCGATCTTCAAAGGTATGAAGATGCAATCTCTCCCCTCTCGTTGCTGGTTTCTCCATAGATAGATCTTGGTGAACGTAGGAAAATTTTGATTTACTACTACGTCTCCCATCAACAACCTGATGTCAAGATCGTCTATTGGAACGTGCGTGGCCTTAACACGCCTGCCCGCCAGGACGCGGTGCGGGACATCGTCCGTGTCTACAAAGCTTCCATCATGTGTCTTCAAGAGGCAAAGCTCGCGATCGTCGATGACATGCTTATTTCGAGCATGCTTGGGCTCTCCTTCTCCGCAAACTACCTTGCCCTCCCCGCTGCGGGTTCCAGGGGTGGGATGATCATGGCCGTCTCGGACGCTTTCTTCCGGATGTCAAAATTCCACACCACGCCTGGGTCGATTTCGGCCACCATCACCATGCTTGCCGAGGGTCTGGCCTGGACCCTGTCTTGTGTTTATTGCCCTCAAGGGGAGTAGGAAAAGCAGCTCTTCATTGATGAGCTTAGGGGTCTGAAGAGCGTGGCGAAGCCTCAGTGGCTCATCCTCAGTGATTTCAACCTAATCATCAAAGCGGCTGACAAGAACAACCAGAACATCAACAAGCGCCTCATCGGACGTTTCCGGGCCGCGCTAAACCACCTGCGGCATAAGGAAATCAGGCTCTCCGGGCGGAAGTTCACTTGGTCAAATGCTCAGGAGAACCCGGTGCTCACAAAAATCGACCACTTCTTCCACACCGATGATTGGGACTTGTTGTTCCCCAATGCGCACCTCCAGGCCATCTCATCTGCATGTTCGGATCACCCCCCCCCCTTCTTGTAGGGGGACACTGAGGTGCGGCGCAGGCCTTCCTTCAAGTTTGAGGAGTTCTGGCTTCGGCTTCCGGGTTTCAAGGACATTGTGGTTGCGGCCTGGGGGAAGCCTGTTAGAGCGCAAAATGCCATCCGCAGAATCCACATCAAGTTAGCGTGCACCGCGAAGGCTCTGAGAAATTGGCAGCAGGATAATGTCGGGGTCCTTAGAACCCAGATCGGCATTGCAAAGGAGGTGATCTGGAGGCTAGATTTTGACGAGGAGGGGAGATCCCTCTACCCTGAAGAGCTGGAGTTACGACACAGTTTGAGGTTGTCGTACCTCGGCCTTCTGACTTTCCAAAAGGTGAAGCTTTGCCAGCGTTCTCGACTGACCGGGATCAGGCTTGGGGACGTCAACTCTAAATTCTTTCATGCGAAGGTGAATGGCCGCCGGCGGAAGAACTACATTCAGACGCTTCACACGACCCAGGGTTTTGCCATCACGACCGAGGACAAGGAGGGGTCCTCCTCTCTCATTTTCACGAACACCTAGGAACGCTGACGCCTCGAACTGTGAGTCTTATCTGGGACAACCTTGAAATGACACCGCACGACCTCTGTGAGTTGGATGCTCCCTTTGACAAGGCCGAGATCAAAGATGCGGTTTTCTCGCTCCCCTCTGTCAAAGCGCCTAGCCCGGACGGTTTCATTGGAGCATTCTTCAAGTCATGTTGGGATATCATCAGGTTGGACGTCGTGGTAGTGATCATGCAGCTTGCCAGTCTAAGGGGAGACTGCGCCTCCCTCATCAACTCGGACAATATCATTCTTCTTCCCACGAAGGCCGACGCCAGGGTCGTCGGGGACTACAGACCAATCAGCCTCATCCATAGGCTCTCCAAGATTTTCTCCAAGCTGCTAGCAAACAGGCTGGCGCCCATTCTGCCCACCCTGGTTTCCAAATGCCAGAGTGCTTTCGTGCAAAAGTGTTCAATACACGACAACTTCATGCATGTTCAGAACCTCATCAAAGACCTGCACCGCCGAAACATACTGGGTCTCTTCCTCAAGCTTGATATTTCTAAGGCCTTCGACTCTGTTAACTGGGTTTTCCTGCTAGAGGTTCTTCAACATCTAGGGTTCAGCCAGCGTTGGCGCGACTGGATTTGCCTTTCCGTTTCTATTTCGTCTTCCAAAGTCCTTCTCAACGGAAACCCGGGCATGAATTTCTGGCATGCAAAGGGCCTTCGACAGGGCGACCCCCTCTCGCCTATGCTGTTCATTCTCGCCATCGACCTGTTGCAGCAGATTCTCTGGCTGGCCATGTAGAACGGCATTGTTAAGCCCATTAGAGCACGCGCTGCAAGATGTAGAATTTCCCTCTATGCAGGTGATGCTAGCATTTTCGCAAATCCGGACAAGGACGAGCTCCGGGCGATTTCTACTATCCTCTCGGCTTTTGGGAGGGCTAGAGGCCTCGTCACAAACCTGTCCAAGACTAAGGTTTTTCCGATCAGGTGCGGAAACATTGACCTTCATGACGTGTTGGCCGACTTCCTAGCAAAGATCGTTGCCTTCCCGGGCCGTTACCTCGGGCTTCCCCTGCACATTCGTCGATTGCGTGAGATCGACCTGCAACCCTTCATTGACAAGATTGCTGGCAAGCTTCCGGGATGGAAGGGCAAGCTTCTCAACAAGATAGTACGGGTTGCCCTGGCTCAGTTTGTCCTTACGGCCATGGCAACTTTTCACATCACCGCCCTTAGCCTTCCAAAGGGGACCCTGCGTAAGGTTGACAAGATAATACGCGACTTCGTCTGGCAAAAAGAGGACCAAACTCAGACATCTGGCGAGCACGCCCTGGTTAGCTCGAAGACGGTCTGTTGCCCCAAGAATCTGGGCGGTCTCAAGATTATGGACCTTGAGAGATTTGGTTGGGCACTTCATCTCCGCTGGCCATGGCTTTAGTGGACGGACCCTGACAGGCCTTGGGTGGGTTCTCAGCTGCCCTGCAACCAAGCTGACCTGAACCTTTTTCATGCCTGCACTACCATATCGTTGGGCAATGGGAAAAAGGCACTTTTTTGGCATGACAACCGGAGTGGTAAAAGGCCCCTCAAGCTTATCGCCCTTGAGCATTTCAAGATAGCCTCCAGGAAGAACAAACAATGCACGAAGAGTTATCAAACGAGAGTTGGATCAAGGCGGTCTCTAGCCTTCAGTCCATACATCAGCTGGGGGAATCCGTGTCCGTCTGGGGTTGGATCAGCCAAACCACCATGTTGCCGGCCATTGAGGATCACATTTCCTGGACTGCCAACGGGGCCTACTCCTCCGCGTCGGCATATGAGGCGCAATTCTATGGCTCTCATCCTAGGTTTACCCCCACCAAGGTCTGGTCCGCTCATGTTGAGCCCAAGTGCAAATTCTTCGCCTGGATGGCCCTTCACGGGAGGATTTTGACGGCCGACGGGTTGGCATTGTGGGGCTGGCCGCATGACCCCAGATGCCTGCTCTGCCTTCGGGAGCCAGAAACTGCAAGCCACCTCTGCAAGGACTGTCCTTTCAAGCCACCTGTGCAAGGATTGTCCTTCCACAGTCACGATATGGAACCAATTGCACACATGGACGGACGAGGGCTTGTCGATTTCAGGTTTCTTACCTGAGCCCGAAAGCGTGTCAGATTGGTGCGACACCTTGCTCGCAAACCAATCAAAGCAGGTACGCCGGCGGCGCAGCGAGAGGATCATCTACACCCTATGGTCAGTATTGAAGGAGCGAAACAGGTGTTTTCACCGGTATTATGACACGCAGGAAGGTTGCTATGTGGCTTTGAAGGCAATTAAACAAAGCAAGTTGGCTGGGGCCATGCCAACCGAGGGGATTGGCTAATTTAGTTTTTTTGTGGTAGTGTCATGTTTGGGTTTTTGCCGCGTTTCCTAAAAACATGCGCCCCTCTGTACATCGTGTTTCCTGCTTTCCTTCTATATTGAAAATATTGAAAAGGCAGTGCTCCTGTCGGTTCCTAAAAAAAAACACATCTGTTAGTATTAGATGACCAAGGGTTAGGATTCAGGCACGATTAGTGATGACGATACAACATTGGGCAATCGTCAACTGTTATATGTCGCAGGGCTAATATTATTTGGATCCAACATAACTCGTGCTTTTAGTATTGTATTCATAACCAGACCAATAAGAACCATAAAGACAAACAATGAGGATGCCATGGCTGGGCTGATTATGAAAACCCCCACATAGTCCTTCCAAAAATGGGCTGGTTATGAAAATCCCCACATAGTCCTTTCAAAATGGGCTGGTTATGAAAATCCCCACATAGTCCTTCCAAAATGGGCTTGTTATGAAAATCCAACATTATGCGCTCACAACTATCTCTCGTGTAGAGCAGTATCAATTAACCTCACAAGATCCTCAGGTCCTTGGATTTCACTCATCAAAAAAGCAATGCGATCAACAACATCACAATCAGATTTCAAACAGGTCACCGACAAACAGCCTTTCTGACTTAAATACCTCATTTCGTACAAAATTCTTTGCCCCCTACGAATGTATTCATACGCCTCGGAAAATGTCATCCATAGCCTTCTGAAGCCGTCATCTTTTAATACTTTTGTAACATCTGACATAGCACTCCGATTTCCTTCCGAGACAACACAAAGATTCTCAATACTGAAAGCCTCTGCAGAAATCATTTTAGATGCAACTTCCCGAATTTGCATAAGGTTATACACATAATGTTGAGTGGCTTCTGGTGAATTGTGCTTAGCATCCTCGGGCTCTTGGATATGGTAAAGCTCAATTACATTGGCCAAAACGAACCGTGTGATAAAAATGAAGAAATCATAAAAGTTCATGCCTGAAAAAAGAAACCAACAGCATGTTAGCAGAGAATGTAAACATATCGTTGTATGAGTGGTTTCCTGCATATTTCCACATGTACATGTGTGTATATATATATATTGGCCTTTGGCCCTCATGGAATACAAGTTGCATATTCCCTAACATGGTATTAGAGCTAGGTCATTTTTATGCACGCCGCAACTCGTGCAATTGATCCGCCTGGCGCCGCGCTCCTATTCTTCCTTACCGCTGCCCGCCTGCCCGTGTGTCCTGTCATTTGGATCGACAGGATAGGACTGGGCGCTCCCTCCCCTCCAGATCGCTCCCTCCCGATCGTTTCCTCCGCTCGCCGGGACAGGGACCCAATTGCCGGGCCAGGGATCACGCCGTCACCAACTCCCTAGCTGCCAGATCGCCGTCCATGCCTAATCTCACCGCCAAACCGCCGTCCTCGCCGGATCCCGCCGCCGTCCTTGCCGGATATCGTCGCCAGCCACCGTCCTCGCCGGATTCCACCGCTGCTGGCTTTGCCCTTGTTGGATCCAGGTCCCAACTGCCGGCCCTGCCTGCTGCTGTCTCCGACTACTGCCTTGCGGTCGTATGATCGCTGGTTGATCACCTGTGCGGTTCTGGTCCCTGCTGTTGCTTGTTGATTGCTAAAAAAGACAGGCGCAATGTCTTCGGTGTTAGGCTATGTTGATGTTCCTCGTTGTCCGACGATCTTTGATGGTACCAACAACATCGAGTTTGTTGGCTTCATGCGCATTCATATGCGTGACCTTCGTCTCTGGGGCATTCTTTCTGGCAAGGTCCCCAATCCGCCGTGTCCGATTCCTCCTATGGCCCCTCCTCCGCCGACGCCACCGGTTCTTGCTACGGATGCTACTCAGGCTGCGAAGGATGCCACTAAGCTTGCTGACGAGGCTGTTATGATGCGTGAATTTGACATACGAGGAGGCTCTTCCCACTTACATGTTTACTTACACCCAATGGCTTGATGATGATGCTCGCGCCGAAGCTGTTCTCACTGTTAGTGTTCTGCCTCAGTTTGCCTTCGAGTTTCTAGGCCTCCCTACTGTATTTGAGGTGTGGACCCATCTCCGTCAGCGCTATCAGCCCTCTGGTAATGCCTTATACTTGTCTGTGGTCCGCCAGGAGCATGCTCGTCGGCAGGGTGAATCCACTGTTGATGATTTCTATGCACAGGTTTCTGCTATCTGGCGTCAGCTTGATTCTCTCCGCGCTGCTGGTTGTCGTACTTATCAGTGTTGCCAGGCTGTTCGGGCTGATTTGGAGTTCCATCGTGTCTACGAGTTCTTGTCTCGGCTCCATAAGGAGTTTGAGCCCCGGCACGCTCAGTTATTTGCTCGTGGTCATATCTCCCTCATGAAAGGTGCTTTCTGAGATCCATGCGAAGACTTGCCTACATGGCACTGGTTTACTTGAGGATCCCTCTGTGCTCGTTGCGCTCGAGCTCCTGCTATGTCGCTTGCTACACCGACTCCTTCCCGCTCCAGTGCTCCGCCGCTCTTGCCTACTCCTACGGGCGGTCAGGGTCGCTCTCGTCCCCATTGCGGCTACTACAATCAAGATGATCATGTTGAGTCCCAGTGCTTCCAGAAGAAGTGGCACATGCGTAAGGCGCAGACATCATCTTCAGGGACCTCTACTTCAACATCCTCTGCCACCGCTTTGACTGAGCAGGATATTCTGAGACTTAAGCGTCTGCTTGCCGCTTCATGTTCTTCTTCGACGGGTATTGCAGGTTCTATGACTGATGCTTCCCGCACTGAGCAACCACCCTCTACACAGTCAGATACATCCCCGTGGGTTCTGGACTCCGAAGCTTCTTTTCATATGTCTTCTCATTCTTCCAGTTTGTCCTCTCTAAGATCTCTTGATTTTCATGTTCATGTACTCCCTACTGATGGTACTCTCTCTGTTGCTAGTCGAGGCAATCTTACCACTGATTCTTATTTTGTCCCTGATGTTGCTCATGTTCCTCGACTTACCATGAATTTGTTTTCTGCTAGTCAACTTACTGATTCTGGTTGTCGCATCATCCTTGACGTTGACTCTTGTTTTGTTCAGGATCGTCGGGATCGTCGCACACACACTTTGGTTGGGGCTGGCCCTCGCCGCCATGACTCTTAGTGTCTTTGGGAGTTAGACTGGATTCATGTTCCTTCCGCTGCCACCACTATAGCCAGTGCATCCGCTTTTATCGCTTCAGCTACCAGCTCCTTCCAGCAGCGCCATCATCGACTTGGTCATCTTTGTGGTTCTCGTTTGTCGTCTTTAGTTCGTCGAGGTCTTCTGGGGTCTATCTCAGGAGACGTCTCTTTAGAGTGTCAGGGTTGTAGACTTGGCAAACAGATTCAGTTACCTTATCCTACTAGTGAGTCAGTGTCTCAACGTCCTTGCGATTTAGTCCATTCCGATGTATGGGGTCCTGCTCCCTTTGCTTCGAAAGGAGGCCATCGATACCATATTATTTTCATAGATGATTTCTCTCGTTACACTGGATTTATTTTATGACTTCCCGCGGTGAGGTTTTGTCCATATATAAGCGTTTTTTGCCATGGTTCACTCAGTTCTCTTAGCCTATTCGTGTGTTTTGTGCTAACTCAGCTGGCAAGTATATTTCCAAGATGTTGCCTGATGTTCTTGCTGAGCAGGGTACTCTTCCTCAGTTATCTTATCGTGGTGCTCATGCTCGGAATGGTGTGGCTGAGCGAAAGCATCGTCACCTTGACACGGCTCGTGCGTTGATGATCGCCGCCTCTCTTCCTCCTCATTTTTGGGCCGAGGTTGTCTCCACCTCCGCCTATCTCATTAACCTTCAGCCATCCGTTGCTCTACAGGGTGGTGTTCCTTTCGAGCGTCTCTTTGATCATTCTCCTGATTATTCGGCCCTTCGCTTGTTTGGTTGTCTTTGCTATGTTCTTCTTGCCCCTCGTGAACGCACCAAACTGACTGCTCAGTCTGCCGAGTGTGTCTTCTTAGGCTATAATGATGAGTATAAGGGCTATCGTTGTTGGGATCCTATCGGTCGTCGGATGCGTATTTATCAGGATGTGACTTTTGACGAGTCTCGTCCCTTCTACCCGCGTCCATCTTCCTCGACCTTTTTAGTGGAGGATATATCTTCCTCACTTTTTCTAACACACCTATCACTCCCGTTGAGCCCTTGTTTATTCGTCGTGCTACCCCTGCTTCTCCGCCTATTGCAGATCAGACCTCACCATCTCCCATGGTTTCTTCACCTCGCCTGTCACCGGATTCTGCACCTTCATCCCCGGTGACTTCTTTGTCTCCATCTCCTCAGCCTACCTCGGGTATTCTTCCTCGTATTCTTCCATCTTTTCCTCAGTAGTATACTCGTCGTCCGCGTAACGTGGATGCGTCTATTGATGTGTCGTCCTCCTCGTCTCAGCATATGTATGGCTTGCATCCTCTTCCGCTTCCGCCTGTTGATCGCCTTGGTTTTTCTACTGTTGTCACTACTGTTCTTGAGCCGATTTCCTATCATGAGGCTGTTGTTCATCTCGAATGGCAGTTTGCGATGGCAGAGGAGCTTGCTGCACTTGAGCGCACCGGTACGTGGGATCTTGTTTCTCTTCCTCCCCATGTTCATCCCATCACTTGTAAGTGGGTGTACAAGGTTAAGACTCGCTCTGATGGTTCTCTTGAGCGTTACAAAGCTCGTCTTGTGTCTTGTGGCTCGTGGCTTTCAGCGGGAGTATGGTCGTGATTATGATGAGACTTTTGCTCTTGTGGCCCATATGATCACTATTCGTACACTTCTTGTCGTGGCCTCTGTTCGCCATTGGTCTGTGTCTCAGCTTGATGTTAAGAATGCCTTTCTTAATGGTGAGCTGCATGAGGAGGTATACATGGAGCCACCACCTGGGTATTGTGTTCCTGATGGCATGGTATGTCGTCTTCGTCACTCTCTTTATGGCCTTAAGCAAGCCCCTCGCGCCTGGTTTGAGCGTTTTGCCTCTATGGTGACTACTGCTGGTTTTTCAACGAGTGCTGATGATCCTGTGTACTTTGTCCACCTCTCAGCTCGTGGTCGGACTCTTCTTCTTCTCTATGTCAATGACATGATCATCACTAGTGACACCCCGAGTATATTGCCTTTGTGAAGGCCCATCTTAGTGAGCGGTTTCTTATCTTTGATCTTGGACCTCTTCGCTACTTTCTTGGGATCGAGGTCTCTTCTACCTCTGTTGGCTTTTCTATTTCCTAGAAAAAGTATATCCAGGATCTTCTTGCTCGTGCTGCTCTCACTGATGAGCACATTGTTGAGACTCCCATGAAGCTCAATCTTCGCCTCCGTGATACTGATGGTGACCCCTTGCCCGATCCGACGTGTTATGTCATCTTGTTGGGAGTCTTGTCTATCTAGCTGTCACTCGTTCGGATATCTACTATCCGGGGTCCATATTCTTAGTCAGTTTGTCTCTGCTTCCACTTCAGTTCACTATAATCACCTCCTTCGTGTTCTTTGATATCTTCTGGGCACGATTTCTCACCGCCTGTTCTTTCCTCGCTCTGGTTCCTTACAGCTGCAGGCCTATTCGGATGCTGCGTGGGCTAGTGATCCTTGCCACTATGTTTTTTCTTGGTGGTTCTCTCATTGCTTGGCAGACGAATAACCAGAGTGCAGTTTCCCGTTCGAGTGCAGAGGCTGAGTTGCGAGGCATGGCTCTTTTGACAGCAAAGGTGACTTGGTTACGGTGGTTACTTCAGGACGTTGGTGTTTCTGTCACTACACCTACTCTGCTATTGTCTGACAGTACAGGTGCTATTAGCATTGCGCGTGACCCTGTGAAGCATGAGCTCACCAAGCATATTGGTGTTGATGCTTTCTATGTGCGCGCTGTTGTGCAGGATCAGGTTATTGCTCTTCAGTATGTGCCTTCCGAGTTACATTTAGCGGATTTCTTTACGAATGCCTAGACTAGAGCGCAACATGGCTTCTATCTCTCCAAACTCAGTGTTGTTTATCTACCATGAGTTTGAGGGGGGGGGGGTTAGAGTTATATTCTAGACTATATGTTTTTCCCATTGTATGAGGGGTTTCATGCATATTTTCCACCTACATGTGTGTGTGTGTGTGTGTGTGTGTGTGTGTGTGTGTGTATTGGCCATTGGCCCTCATGGAATACAAGTTCCATATTCCCTAACAGTTATTTCATTGTTCATGTGATTAATCCACACTCAGAATCTTACCTGTATTTGCTGCCAAGTTGCGTTGACAAAGCGCCTCAAAATTATCACATATATCACGGATGTCTTCAATATACTCTTTTGCAACTTTGTAGTCTTCATGAAGCAAGTTCCACTGTGAATTTGTACTCTTTAGCAAGAATTTAATGTACTGTGTGAAATGAACCTGACATACACGTGTACTCACCACCCAATGAAGGTTGTAGGCATTGAACCAATTATGGTTGATAGATATAGTATCCTCCTGCAGTAAATGGGGGAGAAAAAGAAATGAGCATCTTGCAGTTCAACAATGTTGATTAGACAGCAATAGAATGTAGTAAAACAGAGGTGTAAGAATAGTACGAGTCGCTGCATTGATATATTATGAAGGTCAATCAGAGCAAGCTCCACCAATGTTATTGATACGTGCTCCTAACATGATGTCAATAAATTAGTTAATATAAGAGCATATGGTCGTTCATGATGTCAACGATCACATGTTTCACCATTTTTAATGTCACATGGGACAGATTTATATGATTGAAGCTCTTTTGGTACAGGTTAAGAATATCACTTCAATGACGCACTCATGCACACAGATTCAGCCATACAATGTTTCGGCTCAGTACGTGTTTTAACTGACTCAAAGTTATAACGAGGAATAACTGCATCAGTTCCAGCTATGCAGGGCGTATCTGGTACAAACCATGTCTAAAATAGTAGAATCGGAAATTCCTAAGTGTTGGATCAAAATGTGACGATATATACCAAGACAGATTGCTTACACTGGATGACTGAAAGGGTGCAAGAGTAAATGTAGAATCAAGCATAACTACCCAACAACCCAAGGATGTGTCAACTGCTTCTAATGTTCAAATCTTAGCAACCCGGATCTGATCCAATGATCAGGATTTCTACTTCTGGCACTCATATGCTAAGGTTATTCTCATTTGCCATACAGATGTAGTCCAATAAAGGATATATATCAACTTGTATAACATAGCAAGCAAGGAGTGTGGACGTCCTGAACCCATGGGCATATGAACCCGCTTTCTAAAAATGCATTTTAAACGCGTTTTAAAATGTCAAAATAATCGAAACAAAATTTCACGCATACATCTCCGCAACATGTGTGCTCAGCACAAAGTTTTGTGAAAAAAATCTCTTTTTATGTTGCCTCCGCAAAAAAGACAAATTTCGATGATCCCAAATAGCGTTCCACGACATACTTTTTTTTTGTCTTTTTTGCACAGGCCAAACAAAAAGTTATTTTTCAACGAAATTTTTTGTGCGCACATAGAATGTGAAGATGTATGTGTGAAACTTTTTTAGAATTTTTGGGCAATTAGAAATGGGTTTTCCAAAGTGGGTTCATCCATGCACTTTCCAGCAAGTTAGTAAGATTGAACCTTACAGATTAAATAACAAATGCATAAACACTTCGTGAAGATGGAAACATTTACCAGATTATAGACTTGGTGGTACCACCCACTGGGCACAAAAATGATGTCATTCTGCTCTTGAATACACTCTATCCATTCAGCCTACAAAAGAATCTTAATAACATGAGTACGCGCGTGGTTACTACCAAGACACGCAGGGTGTGGGAGGTGGGGTACCTTATTGAATTCAGGAAACTGCTTTTCAGAAACATCTTCATTTATGTCATAAACCGATGATCGTAGGTTCCTACAAATTACTGATTGAGTAAAAATGCAAAGTATTACGACTAGAACAAATAGACAGCCCGGAGTTGACAAAATGTCATCAAATGCCAAGGTAACCTCGATTGGCATACAGAAATCGATTACCAAGAAACTGTACTAACAAATTATGGCAACACAAATACCCAAAATCAATTCATTCTTAAAACAGGTTAGACAACACGCTTTAGAACTTAACAACCGTCTGGAATGACCTAGCTGAGGCTGTTAAACTCCGACTGGAAGTTGTGACTATTAATTGAATGTACAAGGTCTAAATAAACCCATGTCATTTGCAAAATAAACTACCCTTGTTTTAATTTAAGCTCGTTTTTGGCGAAAAACAAATATATGATAAACCGTAAGGGTAAGCATAAGTTGCATAGAGCCAACAAATTCGTAACTCATAACATTGCTGATCAGAGACAACTCAACCAAGTAAAGAGTGAGTTGTCATTGCACTATGTAGCATCACAGAACACAGAAAAAAAAATTGGAGTCACTAGTATTTCTACTTCCGAGTTAATCAGTTAGAGGAACAGGGTCCAGGAGTATGCAGTGAATCAGTTTTCCTGTTATTGGCAGCTCAAAATCCTAAGGAGGTCATGTGTTCTTTACATGTCTGATGTTAATTCCATGTCAGATTAGCCCCATAGATTTTTATTTTTTTGCCCCATAGAATATAATGCATAAGGACTACCCAGGCTAAAATTACCTATCAAATATAAGATGACTCTGCGATGGTGCCAGAAAGAGCCATAGTTTTCTCCCGCACACATTTGCTGACCAGCTATATGACCTAAAAACATCAGCATGAAGAGCAGTCCAAGTTCCTAAACATCAAATCACAGTTATAATTATGAGTGACGATACATTCACCTGTAACATAGGATAGCTTACAGGAGTCAGGAGCACAGAATCCCAATTCCGTAAATCACAGAATAGAACAAGATTGTACAGAAAATAGAAGTTACCTTTTGCTCCGATGTAAACAAATCGATAGTCAGCACAGTTTACTTCATTTTTGTGGTTGGCAATGTCAGAATCTCTATGCATGGGATGACTGTCAAGATACATGTTGAGCCAATCATCAACGAAGAACGGTGGTGTGGTGTATGCGACATAATCAGGGTACTCCTAGAAGATCAAGACAAGATGCAATATAACCACATAGAGCAGAAGATGAAATGTCAGCTTCAAGCAGAAAAGGGTTGCATGAATTCAAATGTTTGAGATAGCAGAGAGCTGGATCTCAATCTTATAAGCAGCCATATGCACATACCATCCAAAAAGAAGGCATTGCAATAATGCAATCTAGTCTAAACAACTACCAAATCAGTAGACAATTTGGTATTGAAAACAATGTTGCAGTTCAGCACATAAATATGGCAGCAAAATGGCAATTTTAAATCCGAACAAGTGTTAATGTGTTATGCTGGAGATGACTGCTAATCACTGGCAACTCAAACAAATAGCAACAAAAATTCTAGTTTGTCACACTGCTAATATTTTGACACAGCTATTGCAGTATCAATCCCACCATGGCTTTGATGTTATTGATTTTCCGTAATCATAGTAATAATACACTACGAACATAAGATATTTGAACATGAAGTGAAGAAATTCATATAATAACTTAATGCTACCGGCTTTCATAGGTATCATCAGTGTTAACGAGGGTACCATAAATTCAATACTCCCTCCGTATACCTTTATATAGAAGTTTACAGAGGGAGTAGCAAACAAGCTTAGAGAGCAGAGCATACTCTGGAATCAGGACATACTTTAACAAAATGCCAATCCTTCAGGTAAAGCGAGGAAGCTTCACAGTGAGCGCTGCTTGAACCAGTATTCGAATTCCTGACCCAATGGTCCACGAATTCCTGCATGGACATCTCCAGCCGCTTGTGGTCCGTGTACTCTCTGGCGGAACAGTCGGCAACCTGCGAAATCAACAACGCTGATATAAATCTAAAATTAAACGAGGGCTTGGGCAGAAGGGGCAAGTCAGCCAGTGGGTGCCTGAACGCGAGGGGAGGAGAAGTTTTGCGCCAAAAAGGGGAGGTTGGGACGGCGGCGGTCGTCGGGGCCGGCCAATGTCCAGTCCCCGCAGGATGGCCAGGAGGAGGTGAGGCCCGTGAGAACGACGGGGAGGTTCGGCTTCATGAAGCGGTCGACGAACTCGGGGTAGGTCAGCGACTGCCCGTCGAGCCTCTCTACCTTCCCCACCACCTTCACCGGCCTGACGGGGCCACCGCCGTCCATCTGGTCCATCGAGGAAGCGCAGACCTTGCGATGTGAGTTCGGTCTCCGGGCCCTTCCTCCTCCTCCTCTAGGAGGGGCCGCCCTGCCGGTTATGGTAGGTCCTGCTTTGCTTGCCACCGCCCGGCCACTACAAGGACACCCTGTTTTGCCTGATCTAACCGTGGAACGCTACAAGCGCTATAATATCTTATGAATGGCACGTAGGATAAACGATGAGGTAGATGAGAGAGAAATCATAAAAAAAGGTTTTTTTATTGAACATATAAAGGATGAAAGGGGTGTTAGGCAGAACCAAGGCCTCCACGTCAGCTATGAATAGTGCAGAGCGGCAGCGGGAGCGAGGGCCCATCGAGAGAAAAAGCGGACATCCAAAAGAAACAGGGGAGCCAGAGAAAAAAGACCTAGCCAGTCTCCTCATCCCCTCTTGCCGGTGACGGATCCCCTCCTCTCTCCCAGTTCTCCTGGCTCCATGCCAAGGCCAGCGAGGAGCGACTGGGTCTCCTCTGCGACCCTCTTCCCCTCTTACCGTCGCCGGCTCCTCTCCTATCCCCGTCGGCGCGAGAGCGAGGAGAGGGAGGGGCAAATGCGTGAGGAGGAGGCCGTGGCCGTCGGCGAGGAGGAGGACCAGGCGGTGGCGCGCCCACCGGATCCGAGGCGTGCGGGCGCGGAGGCGAGCTTCTCCGGCGGCGGCGGTGACCTGCACGCAATGGGCAACACCACCTTCTCCCCTACCAGGTCTCGCCTCCTTTCTCCTCCCATGGCCTCCTTTCATGGTGGCGTCTCGACCTAACAGATCTTCCTCGTCTTTAGTCAAGGGCCCGGTCGGCCGGAGCAGTTGGAGAGGAGTGTCGGATGCGTGTCCTCTTGACCGTCACCAGCCAGAGAAGGCGAGGAGGAGCGGATGCCAGCGCGGGAGGTGGCTCGGCGTGGACCGACCATGGCGCTGGCGGTGCTAACTCCCACCGTCCTTCTTCGTCTCCCAGCGACAGGCTGCTCCAGCTCCTACTCTAAAGTGGTGTCGTGGGAGAAGGAAGAAGGGCAGGCATGCTCTCTGTCTACATCCACCATCCGCACGGCTAGATTGACGGGTCTAAACTCTAGGTGAGCTCCTCCACTACCCGATTAATTCCTCTTCTACTCTTATCTTTTTTCCTTCCATTTGTCCATGTTTGATTTGTGCAGTTTTACTTTTTGGTACTTGCACATCATGGATCTAGAAGTATTGGACCATGTACGTTGCTGCGGGATTTTGCTCGGTTTTATTTGTCTATATGAAGGTAGTACCGGCAGGGTGGACGGGGTTCGCAACTCATGCTGACGGCCTCCACTTTGTTCCTTGCTCTTCGGAAACGTCACCATTCTTTGAGTCACAATAGTTTTTTTGTGGTATATGATTTCTTTGCCTATTGATGGAAGCACACACACTCGACAAGTTCAGGTTGATTTTCTTCCTACGAAGATGATACGCCAGTGGATGGAAAAGGCATTGATATAAAAGTCATTGATAAAGTGGAGTAGGCTTATGCGTGTGAGCTTGCCTGTGGTGGTAAAAATGGTCTTTTTCCATCTCCCACAATTCAATAATGAATGTATTGTTGGGTTTGCATTCCCATTCCTGCAGGTTCTTGCCTTCAACTTTGAGGTCGGGTTACTTTTCCGATTCTTTATTACGAGCTCTTTGACGAAATGCCTATGCAGTGAGAATCTTCTTATCTTTTGTTTCATCTTGCTGCTGGTAGGAACCTTTGGGAGATTATAAGTTGTTGTGGTGTTGCTTGTTTAGTAGGCGATGTGCTAACTTGTTGGTTCAGTTTACATATTCATGCGGGGACTAATAATGATGAATCATAATCTTAGGATCAGGGTGTTTGGTTTAGTCAGGTGTGCAGCAAGGAGATGGCTAGCTGCATAGTGTTGGGAATAGAAAGAACCAGTTGTTATACGCATAATAAGAGTGTTAGTGGCATTATAAAGGGATTGGTATGAACTGGTTCAGGCTAGAGAATGGAAACTATAGTTGTTGCATAAAAGTTATTTCTAGAAAGTTGTATCTGTTTCAGAGAATGTTAATATAATTTCTACATACAAAAGATTGATAGGATTCAAGTGAGGTGTGCTTTCTATTTTTAAATAATGTTTAATATAGGGCACATGGTTTTAAATAAATCTCCTTTACCATTGTATTCATGCACATTCCATCTTATCTCTTGAAGTTGTTATGTAGTTTTATTTCATGGCGAGGTTATAATCTGGAATAGAATTATTGTTGAGTAGTCTCCGTTTTTGTGGGATACCCACACATCTGTAACTTGGGAGGACTATGCAACGAAATGTGGATTTTCCTTTACTTTTCCTTCAAAGGTAATTGACTTTGCCGTTGATTCGTCTCGTATTGTTGTTCCTCATATTTCAACTCATAAATCATTTTATAGTTCATCTTTTCCATTCATTTGTTAATAATCTAAAAAATCATGAAATGTCATCGTAATCTGTTATATCTGTGTTTGTACTTGCACTGCAGGTGTTCGCGAATCTCGGTCTTTGTGTGTCCGCCTAGGTCATCCTTGCTGTCGAAGAGGGATTCATATTTCCTTGCCGGTGTATTACTTCTTTTGAATGGCTCACTGTAAATAGTACATCAAATTGGATGAATGCAAGCTATATTCAGTTATATTTTGTACTAATCCATTGATCCTCTATTACATTTCTGGAGTTGGGATACTCATCAGCCAAGAGCTCAGCCACATATCCTCACTCAAGGTTTGGCCTCATTCTCACTTGGAATTACTCCTCAAATTAAACTGTTGCCCTCACTTTCTTTTGTGATTTTTTTTGGGTCTGGTGATTCGGGGATTAGTTTACTTGGATGCCATAGAAAGCATGCCAAGTTTCTGAAAGATCTTACTCAAATGTTGTAAACGGGGTGAACTTTGATAGGTTGTTATGGTCAACATAGTAGGTTTGTTCCCTTGATCTCTCGGAATCAGTGCCTAGATAGAAATCGATGCACTTTAACACTTTGTTGAAAGTTTGGCAAAGAACTCCCTTCTAAAAAAGTACAGGGAAAGTTTGGACACTCCTATTTTACTGTCCGTGAACTGCTGTAACCTTTTGTTTATCTTAACCGAGTTTGTCATGGCAAACTTTTCCAGGTGATGTGGAAGGCGGTAGAGCTTGCCCTTGGCCTAAAATTCAGCCGGGACAAGTGCGATGTGAAGCTGGTCCACACGTCGCTGATGCACAGGCGGTTCCTCTAGAGGAAAAGGGGTACCTTTGGCCCTGCCATCAAGGCCTGGGATGCCATCTCCCCAATGGCGGACGATGGCTTGTGCGGTGGTGCGGCAGACGGTGGCCTCAATGTGTGGGCGATGACACCATGAAACTCCTGTGCCACGCAACCTTCTCCTCGCAGGCTTAACAAGAGGTTCTACCATTTGAAGCAATGACACGTTATTTTGGTTCACATTCTTTACAGGTTGTTGTATGCAGAGTTTATCAGGTTGCCCCTGCACCATCAAACTATGCTCCATGTTAAGAACCATCCAGAACTGCCATTATATATTTAATGTAGTAGGTTGATTCAACTTTGTGGCCAGTCATGTATTTTTGATATTAATCTGCTATATATTAAGCATTATGCGATAATGACACTCTGCTTATTCGTATGTTCACACCTTCTAAAACCATAATTAGACTAAGAAGATGTCTAAATAAGTTGTCGGGCTGCCTATATATAAGTGTTTCTGTAGACTGCAATACAATCCACATTGCATTATATTTCCAGCTACATCTCCTACTTACTCACTACTAACATTGCTTCTAATTGGCTTCTTGCACATTGCATTATATTTCCAGCTACATCTCCTACTTACTCACTACTAACATTGCTTCTAATTGGCTTCTTGCACCATTGGTGTAACCGGGTCATCTAGTTTAAGAGAAGACAATAGATGATCTCTTAGCGCAATATGTCTCACCACATTTTTAGGAATGGCTAGTTATTGAAGATAAGGCTAAGAGATGACTCATTATAGACATGATTTTTCGTCATCTCTAAATTACATGCAAGACTTAAGATAAAACTGTCTTATCAACCATTATACATGCCCTTAAGCATCTAGTCTCAAACCCGTCAGCAAACATCATTGACAAGGTCACAAAAATTCAATTCATCTTATGCCTTAGAGCAACTCCGACCAGTCGATCCAAAACGGACGACGCATTTTTTTGACGACGCATTTTGTCTGTTTTGTCTATTTGGTTCGACATAGCCGATCTCTTTTTTAAATGGGTCGGACGTGCGTCCAACGCGCCGACCCATTTTGCGTCCGCGCACAAACAGGTTTTAATGCTAAGATGGCCCGCAACCACACATCATGTCATCTACCATAACAACGTCAAGAGTTCACGCCAGCGATATGCCAGTGGTCGGCATACATATGTCACCCTACAAAAAGAGTACGCAGTTTCAAGCTGGACACACTTGTTAGCGGGCGGGCACACATGCTATCACACAAATGAGAATGTAGTTCTATCACGCCATCTCGTTCGTGGTCATGCCCGCACACCGAGGCATGGATCACTCGTCTTCGAAGCTCAACATGTCGGCTTGCATCTTCTCGGCGTGGATCACTCGTCCTCCTCGACGATTGGTTGGCGCGCTCCGCGGGCGTCAGCACCTTCTTCTTCTTGGGGGTCGCCGACCCTTTTCGGCCATCGCAATGACCGTCGGAGGAGAGGGAGGTGAGGTCGACGGCGGCGGCGAGGGTCGGCACGTCGTCGTCCATGGCACGCATGAGGTGGGGGTGGCGAGAGGTTACTGGAAAATTTGGGGGAAATGGTGATTGTGTGCCACCGACGGGCGGGCCAGGGGAAGAAGTGCGGCCTTCGCGCGCGTCCGTCCTATATCCGCACGGACACAAATCCTACCCAAATTTGAGCCTGGAATGGGTCGCCGGCGGACAAAAAGCGAACGCGCTTCTATTTGGATCGGCGCGTTGGGTTGTGTTTTGTGTCCGCGACGACACAAACGGACATGGGAGGACGAAATGGGTCGCCCGATTAGAGTTGCTCTTAAATCGGACTCAAACGTTTGTGAAAGTACAACATGCTCCCTTGATGGTTTTGATAATTCATGACAACATACATTGTATCTTAGACTAACACCTTTATCTAGTGTATTTCAGATAATAGTCCATGGAGAGTTGGGTTGGCAAAAGGATTGTGGAGATTGTGGAATCACCCCAAGATTCAAGGAAATAGGTTGGCCAAGCTTCAAGCAAGAGGACTCTACATTTTACATTTGTGAGAAATCACTTTGAGTCTATAGGAAAGTCAATCTATTAAAAGAGGGTAAAGTTTTGATGGTGAACAATATGCTCAAACGTGCACAAGTGAGAGTCGCCAAAATACCTACATACTCTCCCACCAAAGTCTGTCCTAAGCCAAATATGCAAAATTGGTGCAACCAACATTCCTATTTTGGTGCCATCGAGTTCCAAACCCTAGACAGACTCAGCCAAACCCTAACACTTTGGTGCAGCCGACACTGCACTCGGTGCCACCGAGTTGGGTTGCCAACTTTTTGTTACGCAAGTTCTCTTTTTCGGTCCGATCGAGAATGGTGAATCGGCGTCACCGAGTTTAGTAAATCTGACTGTTGGTCACCTTGTCGGTGCAACCGAGAATTGTATATCGGTCCCTGTGAGATTCAAAAGTTGCCACTTTTAGTCACTTCGGTACCACCGAGATTTACACATCGGTGTCACCGAGTCTGACTTATTGTGTGTGACAGTTGGATTTTTGGGGATGCCTATATATACCCATTCACCTCCACCCACTCGAAAGAGAAGCACTTAGAACTATTCCATACCTATCCTACTCAGTTTTCTGAGAGAGAACCACCTACCCTTGTGTTGAGGTCAAGATCTTCCACTCCAACCATATGGATCTTGATTTCTAGCCACCCCAAGTTGCTTTCCACCAATCCCATCTCTTTTACCAAGCCAAATCTGTGAGAGAGAGATTGTGTGTTGGGGAGTCTATCATCTTGAAGCACAAGAGCAAGGAGTTCATTGTCATTACCGAGCCTATTACCTTTTGGAGGGCGGTGCCTCCTAGACTGATTAGGTGTCACTTGGGAGCCTCCTACTTCGTGTTGTGGAGTGAACCAAGAAGTTTGTAAGGGCAAGGAGATCGCCTACTTCGTGAAGATCTACCCATAGTGAGGCTAGTCCTTCGTGGACAAAAGCCTTATGGAATAGTCAAGGTTGCTACTTCGTGGACCCTTATGGGTGGAGCCCTCCGTGGACTCTCGCGACCGTTACCCTTCGTGGGTTAAAGACTCCATAAACGTGGACGTACGATAGCACCACCTATCAGAACCACGGGAAAAATCTTTGCGTCTCCTATTGCGTTTGATCTTTCTATCCCATCTCTTTACTTACATGTGCAATGTCTTTAATTTCTACTGCCATATTTATAGACATGCATGTGTAGGGCTGTTAGACTTGCTAGACTTGTTAAAACTATTAAAATCTGCCAACCAAATAACTTGGGAAAGGTTAGGTTTTAAATTACTGCTAGTAGTCTATTAACCCCCCCTCTAGACACGCCTCTCTCGATCCTACAAGTGGTATCAGAGCTTTGGTCTCCATTGCTTTGGTTTAATTACCGTGGAGGAAGATGGATGTGTCTAGAGTAGAGAGTTTGAGTTGTAGAGTGCACATTCTTGATGGAGAGTACTATAGTCAATGGAAGAATGCCATGATTTATCTATTCAATAGATTCCATTTGACTAAATATATTGAAAATCCCTATGTGCACCCTATTGATAAATTGCATCCCACACACGAAGAGGAAATTAACATGCTTGGTAACCTAAGAACTGTCAATCTTATTGTTAGAGGTTTACCAAGATTCGTGCTTTCTCAAATGAAGAACTTTGCATGTGCTTATACCTTATGGACTGATTTGGAGAAACGATATCCAAATCTTTGCCTGGGAAATCTTGATGAAATTATTCATAAAATTGTTGCCTTTCACAAAATGAAGCCTAGTGATCCAAACTTTGATAAATGCCTATTTGAGCTCCGTGATCTTATGCGTGCTAAAGGAGATGTCACCACTATCAACAACATTATCTTTGAAGCCAATCGCATTCGTAAACTTGAGCACTGTCATGATCACTATTCTAACGAATCTCTTGTTCTTTATGACGAGGATTTCCCATTTGATGATGATAATGTGGAACATGGCTACTATGAAGAAGATGAGTTGTTCGACGTCGTGTATGAGAAGATCATGAAGAATCTGAGTCTTATGGCAAACTTTAGATATTACATGTCCGGAGTAAAAGAGTGGATTCTTGACAGCAGATGTACGGATCATATGACCGGTGATAGAGACATGTTCCAAGAGATCACGCCTAATCAAGGTCCGCGACGGTATGTGACCTTTGGAGACAACTCTAAGGGTAAGGTACTTGGCCTCGGTAAGGTGGCCATATCCCATGATAGCTCTATTCAAAATGTTATGCTTGTTGAATCCCTTGGCTACAATCTTCTTTCCGTATCTAGACTTGCCAACTTCAGTTTCAATGTTTTATTCACGAAACTCGATTGCCAAGTGTTTTGTCAAGATAATCATAAAATGGTCTTTACCGGTTTCTGTAGAGGTGATCTATGCATTGTTGATTTCACTAAAAGATCCAAGCCTCACACTTGTTTAATTGCAAAATCTTCTAAAGGTTGGCTTTGGCATAGAAGACTTGGACATGTAGGCATGCGAAATCTAGATAAGCTAATCAAAGGTGATCATATACTTGGTGTTAAAGATGTTATCTTTGACAAAGATAGACTTTGTAGTGCTTGTGAAGCTAGAAAGCAAGTAGGTGGAAGTCATCCAGTTAAGAATATCGTGACTACTAGGAGACCACTTGAGTTACTTCACATGGATCTTTTTGGTCCCAATGCTTACAAGAGTCTCGATGGAAATTCCTATGGTCTATTATAGTTGATGGTTTTTCCAGATTTACGTGGGTATTCTTTCTTGATGATAAGTCGCAGGTTCAAAAGATCTTCAAGAACTTCGCTCGCAATGCGCAAAATCAGTTTGAAGTGAAGATCAAGAAGGTTCGAAGTGATAACGGATCGGAGTTCAAGAACACCCATGTGGATACCTTTCTTGACGAACAAGGTGTCTCACATGAGTTCTCGGCTACGTACACACCTCAACAAAATGGAGTTGTTGAGAGTAAG